>JAJQKT010000067.1:1200000-2400000 GCA_030512225.1 Rauvolfia tetraphylla | reverse complement strand
CGAGCAGTAGATGCACACAACGGAAAAATTGACTAAATGCCATGTTCAATTGAAGAAGATTATCGATCACCTGATGTGGGAGGATTCTCAGGCCAATGTTCGATACGTTACTTTAAGTACAATTTTGTATGGGGCAATTTGGGTAGAAATGGTGAAATATACATAAAATTGTAAAATTATCATTTTTGCTACAGGGACTGTAAAGTATCTTATCCTTAAATGACGTTTATGAAATTATGACGGTGATGTCGCTATGGCATTTACTAATTGGCATTGCTGCACTTGACCTATGCAATGTAAAAAATATTTACAATGCTAGACACAAGCTGAAGGTCGCGGGGATAGAGGGGCGGACAGTAATTCAGCAACTGTTTAAGCTATTTACTAATCATGGATATATTCATTGGCAGTGGGCAAAGGAGGGTTCTAACGTCCTCAACAATTGTGTTTTTGTGAATCCGATATTTTGTCAGTGTGCTCGTACGTTGCCATACGTAGTAGTCATAAATACAATGTACAAGTCTAATCAATACAAAACTCAAGTGATTCCTATTTATTGAGTATCTGCATTTTAATGAATGTACTTCGCTGACAATTGTACATTCTTTTTAGGTATAAGATTCTTTTTTTGTAATATGTTGGTGTTACTCCAGCAGACAAGAATTTTACTATTGCATCGGCATGGATGAAGAGCGAGACAACCTCTTCAAATACTTGGGTTGTGTAATGTATCCGATATATTTTTTATGGTTCTCACCTTTCTGAGGTTATTATTACAGATCGAGAGGTGGCTCTAATACAAGCCATTGAACATGTAGTTGTAGATAGTGATCATATACTTTGCAAGAGGCATATTCAGAAGAATGACAAGGTGAAGTGTACCGTCTATTGTGGAGGTCAGGAGGTGGGTACTAATTTTTCTAGAGGTTTGTAGCACAAGTTGGTTGATTCGCTAACGGAAGATGAGTACAATCGCCGATACAAAGCTATAGTGTATTTGAAATGGGGCAAGTTTGATGCTTTTTTCCTTTACTTGGATACAATGTGGCTGGAGATGTCGAAGGAGTGGTTTGTCCGTGTGCGGACCAGCAGATGGGCTCATTTTGGCACTGAGATGATAAACTAAGTTGAGAGTGCACACTTAGTGCTGAAAGATTGGCAACGAGCTACTGTAGAGGGCTTAGATTTAGTTATTAAGAAATTTGACTCCATGATTAGGGGACAGGTTGCAAAAATCAGGGTTGAGTTAGAGATTTATAGGTTGAAGGATAAATAAAATATTAGGCAACGCCCGTTGTTGGGATCAGTGTCAAACAGGGAGTAAATATTATTCGTACAGAGTTGATAGTACTATCTGCAGATGTTGGATGTGCCGAACAAATGGCCTACCTTGCTTGTGCGACATGTATATGCAAGCAAACCTTGAGCAATCACTCCGTCTTGCTGATTTACATTGTTTTTGGAGTTTGCTCTCTATCGGTGGAGCCCTGGGCCCAGCTCCAAGTCAGTATCCATTTCAGTCATATGACGATTGGAAGCCATTCAGGATTTTACCTTGGTGATGTTGCAGTGTCCTATCAAGTAGTTGAGGCATTACAAGTTAGTGATTGGGGAGGTGATATTTCTTGAGCTTAGCGATTATAAAGAGCCACCGATCTGAATCATAAAGTGTTGCCTTAAGACTGATTCAACGAAGAGGGACAAGTCCCACTAGGAGTACAAATAGGTTTCTATGAGGTCGGTGAAGAAATCTTCCAGCTCAAGCTCTCGCAGATGTTCACACGGTAGAGGCAGATCATCGTTCTGCTATAGGGGATGGAGCAACACATCTACATCATCGGGATACATCCAATTGCTATCAATTGTGTGGTACACAATGTGGTACTTCTGAACATTTGCAGGCCGCTTATTCTCTAGGGGAAGAATAATAGCTCTCGGGTCCCTATTTTGGTACCCAAATTGTGGTAACACTCTAGCTAACATGTACGGTTCGACAATATTGCAATAGCAAATGCAGTGTGAAAGATCGAAATAGCATGCAGAACATCCAAGCCAAAGGGCATCCAACACAACTACCAAGTAATATTTAGGGGCAAGAAGAAATCAGGGGGCAAGAGGAAAATGAGTCACCTTAACAGGAAAAGTGCGAGAACTTAAATCGAGTGTACATCAAAGTTACCTCCTGTGGATGCATGTCATCAAGGTGTAGACGATAGTGCGCAGTCTCTCCAGCATTTGAGGTATCAATCCACTGCATACAAAACGTAGGTAGTAAGGTTGACCAAGTCACCAGCTGGCGCTCTCACTCAGCGTAAACACGGGAAAGTATAAATAAATCCATGTTTTCCACAATTGAAGAAGTTAGTATTAAAAAAGGGGAAAAACGCAACTATTTCATACATTGTTGATGCAAAGAAGGGATGGGTACCTCTAACAGTGTTAGGTAACCTCCAAGTTAGCTGCACTTGATCTTGGAAGCCATCCCTAGCTGTCGGTATAGATACGCTAGACATGCTGCACCCTAACCATACTAGTCAACGCCATCCAAATCGTATAAATTCGGCCAAAGATGGTGTGGGTATTAGTCTTCGGACTTTTCCAAGAACAGGCTATAGCTTAATGTGCAAGCAAGGAAAGACTGCGCGTGGCTAATGTATGTGGTGTAGCCATGATGTGATTCGTAGCGAATGGTGAAATACTTAAGGCCTCCTTTATAAACCATCTTCATAACGTCGTCCAGGTACAACTGTGTATTGTCGAAGATCATCGTTAGAAGATCTGCCCTAGAAAGATCGTGCACAACTGATCTACCAATAGCAGAAACTTGAAGAATGTAATACACATTATGCAATGTGACCATCACTTCATCGAACGACATGTGGAATATATTAGTGTCTGGCTGCCATCGCTCAACGAATGCTGAAGTACGTAGCATGTTGAGGTGCCTAATGGTGATAGTAGCCCAGTGAATCAAACTAGAACTGCGAACGAGAGCAACTGTAGTAGCATCAAATAGATCTCTCCACCTATCAAGAATATGCGTGAGGCTATGATAGGTAAGCATATTTCGCTCTTGAACAAAGTTGTGTAGCATGTTAGCAATGAAGCTAAAGTAGATGGAAAATGACTAAAACTGTTTACACTAAGTGGTAATAGTTCTTTACCTGTCAATCCCATATAGAGCGCGCCACGTGCCCGACGTACGATAAAATAAGACTAGGATCCTCTGGATCACCAGGTGTAGAAGGGCTACCTCTCCTGGATCTACTGTAGGCGTTACAACCCTCTTCAGCACTAAGAAATGGTACCGTGGGATTGGGTCGCCGACTCTTGTCACCACCTGTCCCTAATATTGAATAGGGTGTAAAATCTACATGGGAGGACGGTCGAGATCCTGAAAGAGCTAGATTCTGTATCGATTGTGCTACACACCTTAACAAGTGCCTACATCAATTGCTAGTCGACGACTCCTCTGTAGGCTCGATCGTCATCATATCGACAAATAAACTACGAGATGGCTCAACGTCATCGTTCTCACTCCAGTCTTCCTTTGGCTCATTGCCCTCGTCATCTTCATCTAGTTCCTCTCCCTCGTTACTATCATCCATGTGATCATCAATAGATGTAGCAGACCTGTACCGCTGCAGAGGAGTTATAAAATATGTAAAAAATGGTCACAACCTAATATATTTGTATGCTCCAGTTGGTCACTGAGTAGTAGACTGAGGCATCACATCCCCCGTAGGAAGTAGAATGGTGTATGCAACATAGAAGAATCCGTGAGTGCTTGGTAGGACTTGAATGGTTCCATACCATGTCCATGTAGAAGTGCTAGCTACACTGCCAGTTGGTACCATGACGGCGGTAAGGATGTAGGCTGGGGACATTGATACAGGAACTGAAAGCACTACAGAATGGAATAGCAAGTCATTTCCATCATCATTATCATCACCACTATCTCCTCCTTGAATTTTAGCATCATCATTATCGTTTTCCTTCTCATCTTTGTCTTTCTCTTTCTCTTCATCTTTATCATTCTCTTTCTCCTTATCTTCATAAATTTCCTCATTATTTTCTTGTATTTTGGAAGTGCCTTCACCATCTTGAGAGTTTCCCTTCAAGAGTTCCTCAATGTTACTTCCCCGTTCATCCAATCCATCAAGCTTTTCAAGTGCCATAGGAGCAAATGTTCGAAGAATTTGTACATCTTCTCCATCTCCTTGGCATGGATATTTAGGGCTTCTTGGAAAACTTTGGCAACTATAGTATCTCCACAAGTAATCTCCTCACCAAGGAAGCCTTCTGCCTCCTTAGAATGGGATTGAAGAGTTTGCCCTTCTTCAAATAGTTTCCTTTTGGAAGAGGTTTCTCCCCCTCACTAGGTGACTCATTCCTTCTATTTGTTTTCCTTTCTCTTGCTTGCATTTCCTCCTCATCCTCTTCTTCTTCTTTTTCAATTTCTACTTCTTCACTCTCCTTGATGGAGTCTCCCTCTTGATTATCCAAACTCCATCTTCATCAAGAATAAGTTGCACTCTTTTGAGGGATTCATCGGTGTAGATGCTTCCACTTTTAATGTTCAAACTTCTTCTAGGAAGTTGATCTTGAAAATGCTTGAAGAGCTTTGTATGTAGCCTCCTATATGGAAATGCCTTGTTCTCCTTTTTCCTAGCACTCATCATATGTTTCAAGGCAATATGTTAAAATTTTATTTTTCTATGTTTAGGAAGTGCTAACATTACAACTTACCAAGGAGGACTTGCGACTATGTCAAAAGTACACCTTACTGGCTCCATAGATTCAAACTTGGAAGATAACTCACTAAGATCATCCTCAATGGATCCTCTTATTATGAGGGCTCTCACAGTAGGTCCATCCACCAACTCACCCTCAAATACATCTGTCAACGATGTCGCCATTCTATCTATAACTATCTCTCATAGTACCAAAAATACTGACCATCTCTGAACTATTGAAACCAACATATCAAACTCTAATGGCTCCTTTAGGATCTACCAATTTGAACTTAGTAATGAACATTGAGCTCTGATACCAATTGTGATATTCCCAACCCCTCCACTAGGTTTCACTACGACTGAGTAAGGTGCCAGCGTGCCTTTCGACACTAATGTATGCTAATACGTATGGGATTGATAGTTAAGTTATAACACTAGTGTTATCACATAAAATAGGTACATAGCTCTTGAGCCCAACAACTACCAATGGTGATATATTAGGCCTTGCTACAGATATAATGACACACAAGCTTTGATAAAAATAAGAGAGGGGTGAATTAGGTTTTTGGCTAATTTTTGAAACCTTTTTCCTAAATAGAAACCCATTTTTCAAATTCATTGCTCCAAGATTTTATGTGTTTGGAAAAGAGTGGTTGAGAGAATAAGAACAATCAATAATTCTGCAACCAATATTACCAACCACAAAGAACAAATGAAGATAGCACAAATAAAAGCAAGTAATAAGTGTAGAGAAAGAAACACAACAATTTATAATGGTTCATTCTTTCCAAGATTTATATCTACTACCTTGGGTCCACACTCAAGGATTTCAACCAACTCACTAAATGCACAAGTCAAGCAATTACACAAGAGGCTCACCCTCAAGGGGTTTTACACCAATAACCTCTTTTCCAATCCTACAAACAAGGTTCATCCTCACCAAAAAAGGTTTTATGTTACAAGACAACCTTGAACAATCAAATGAAGGCTCACCCTCACCAAAAGTATTTTATGTCTCAAGAAAACCTTGAAAACACAAAGTAAAAGATGAGATAAAGATAGAGATTACCAAACAGGATGGTAGATATTTAACAATTCTAGCTGCACTTCACTTTTGCTTTTGGAATCCTTGGATAATCACATGAAGCACATGAACAATGAAAGATTTTCTTTGATCTTTGCTGTTCTCAAGATAATGGCATGTAAGTTCATCAATCTTACTCAAAATCTGAGTTTCTAGCCTTTTATATAACTCAAAAATTCAAATACAAAGTTAAAAAAATGGATAGTAACGGCTATTAATAGTGAAATTTAGTTGACTGAACTCTGACCTTTGCGTCCAAATTGGTCTTCCAAACTTTTCTGTTTACTAGGCTGCAAGAAAAGTTTGATCATCTGAACTTTGCATCCGAACAATTTGGTTGTCCAAATTTGCATCTAAATTGGAGTCTGAAATTTTCGAAACTTTGTCAAATTATTTGAAATTTAACCACAAGTTTAAAATCATTTTGGATTAAAGGATAAGTCATTTAAAAGCTTTTGAACTTTAAGTCGTTATCAAACACTTTTTTTTTAAAGAATCATGAAAAAATTTTAAGCTCATTAACAAAATTTAGGCTAGATCAAAATATTTTGTTCTTCAACATGATATGCATAGATTCCAAATGCAAGAGATGCAGAGTATACAAGATATATCTGTTAGGAAAAATCGACACTAGAGTGTCTTCAAAGCCTTCAACTTCTTGGACATATTCTTCATTATTCAACCACTTGAGCACATTTGAGATACCCTTCTCACATTAGATCCAAGGCAATGATATCACTTTGTTTCTTCAATCCAAAAATCCTGTCACACAACAATTACTCAATTTAGCCTATATCAATGCTTGTCATTAATCAAAACTAGAAGATTTTTCCTTAGGGCTTAAAATTTCCCCCTTTTTTATTATGACAAACTTTGATGCAAATTGTAATGGATTTAAACAATGTAGCACAAAGAAGCATCAATGTCAAAGATGAATGAGAAACAATTTAGGACAATGACATTTGAATCGCTAAAGATGAGCCTATGGCCCAACCACACTCCATATGCCTACTTCCTTCCGTCAAGATAGAAAATATAACTTTAAAACATTAAGAATACTTTCCAAGAGAGGTTTTAGAGGTTAGAAAATATTTTCAAGGCTCCCCCTTACATTATACTCATTTTTCAACAAGTTTGAACTTAAAGTGTTATAGGTCCAAATTTTGAAAGTTCAAGTTCGAATTGCAAAATATTTAAGATAGTGATTGTGATTCTTGAAAACAATCCTTCCAAGGTTTTTGTTCAACCATTTTAGGAAAGATCAAGATAGTTCTGAGTGAAAACATCAAATCAGCCTTTTTGACAGGAAAGTTCGGGCATCCGAAGTTTTGGCCTGCATTCGAACTTCATATCTGAACTCTTGGTAAAAGTTTTCAAACAGCCAATTGCTCAATCATCAAGGAAAGGTAATCAACCATAGCAAACATTCATAATCATCATGATCATTGATATCATTATCATATAAATTCATCAATGCTTAACTCCATGTCAATCACAATCATCAACTCCATATCAGCCATAATGATCAATTCGTAACAACAATTCATTAATAATCAGCTCAATACTCAACTTTCAACATTCATCAACACAAAACAAGATATCAACCCACATTCAATTAATAATGATGGCCATACTTCCTTTGAGTTCGATATGGAGGGAACCTTCACTAGCTAACTCCTTCAAGGTATAATTTGGCTTCGGAGTTGTAGCCAATCGAGAGGATCTCCAAGTTCCCTTCTTCTTTGACACATGCTTCAATCTTTCTTCGCTAAAGGTCATGATAGATAGTTAGATGATTTTGGCTTTCTCAATCAATCTACCTTCTTCACAAACGTCCTTTTGCTTCTCATCTTGATTTTTGATATCTTGATTTTCTTCATTTTTCTGCTTTCTCGACTACTAATTCAAAGCCATCCTTGAAAGACCTAAGAGGGCGGAGGGGTGAATTAGGCCTTTGGCTAATTTTCGAAAAAATTTTCTTTTATGAACTTGGTTCGAAAAGATTATATTCAATTGATTCAATGAGAATGTAATGAACCCAATGACAAAAACAATTCACAATGAAGAACAAAGAGCACAAGCAATTTATAGAGGTTCGATCTCTTTAAGATCTACATCCATTACTTCGAGTCTACACTCAAGGATTTCAACCAATCCACTATATGCTCAATTTAGGCAATTATACCAACAAGGGTTTTACACCAACAACCTCCTTTGCAATCTTACAAACAAGGCTCACCACACCACAAGGATTTTATATCTAAAAACAACCTTGAGTCAAGGCTCACCCTTACCAAAAGGGTTTTATGTCACAAGATAACCTTGAATTGAGCAAGTAGATACAAGTATAAATCAGAGATTAAAAGAGATATTACCATTGCTTGATAGATGATTACACAAGTTAGCACTACTTCACATTGTTGTCTTTGGAATCTTGAATATTCACATGAAAGCATAAGACAAAAGAGAGCTCTAATGATTTCAAATGATTTTGGAGTGTTAGGATTTCAAATGAATATTCTACATTCATGAAAAGCAAACATTATCACAATATGCATATTTCCAATGGATTATTTATGACCAAATTTGGGGATTATCATGGTGGTTCTCGTATGATGTAATACTTGTCCCCTAGCATCAAAAACCTTGATTTTCCTTTCCTTTATTGATCTAACCCTTCTACTATTAGTGAATGTTTCTTCAAATTTTCATTGGTAAACAATTCCTGAATGTAGCAATGTTGTCCTAAAGAGTAATATCTAGCCCCATTATCATCTACTCCACGAATCCTATTGATCAAGGCATCATTGAATTCAAAATGAACTTAGGATACTGTTGAGGAATACCATTGCAATGAAGTGATGCTTATTCTCTATATGCTTATTTTTGGAATATTGAATGGGATTTATAGTCAAAGTGATTGCAATAGTATTACCATATAAGATAGGTATACATTTGAAATCTAAGTCTGAATCAAGTAAAGTGTGCATCATCAATAGCACTTGAGCACAACAACTATCGGTGGCAATATATTCAGCCTGGGGAGTACATAATGACACATAAACTTGTTTCTTGCCATACCAAGAGACAAGACAATTACCAAGAAATTGATAATAACCACATGTAATCTTTCATTTGACTTTGCATCCAGCATAGTCGCCATTCGATTAACAATTAAGATCAGAAGAAGATGATTTGTAAACCAAAGACCATACTCATATGTGTCAATTAGATAACAACGAATACGCTTAACGGCAATCATATGAGACTCATTTGGGCAAGATTCAAAACTAACACATAAGCACACGACAAACATGATATCCAGTCTACTATCGGTAAGATAAAGCAAGTTTCCAATCATACCTCGATACACCTTTTTATCAACATTTTTATCTTTCTCATCTTTGTCAAGCTTGGTTGATGAACTCATAAGTGTGGTAATACCTTTTGCTTGGTCCATTCCATATCTCTTCAATAATTCCTTGGTATATTTTGCTTGATTTATGAAGTTGCTATCCTCAGTTTTCTTGATTTTTTGGCCAAGAAAGAAGTTGAGTTCTCCCATCATGCTCATTTTGAATTCACTTTGCATCTTGGAAAACTCCTCATAAAGAGATACATTAGTAGTACCAAATATGATATCATCTACATAAATTTGCACAAGAGATCATTATTACAAGAGGTTTTTATAAAAAGAGTTGTGCCAACCTTTCCCCTTAAAAATCTTTTTGAAAGTAGAAAACCACTTCATCTTTCATACCAAGCTCTAGGAGCTTGTTTCAAACCATATAAAGCTTTGGATAGTTTGAAAACATGATTAGGAATTTTTTCATGAGTAAAATCGGGATGTTGTTCCACATAAACTTCTTCATCAATAAAATCATTTAGAAATGCATGTTTGACATCCGCTTGAAATAATTTAAAACCTTTAAAGCAAAAAACTCTTATAGATTCAAGTCTAGGTACTAGAGTAAAAATTTCATCATAGTCAATGCCCTCTTCTTGATTGAATCCTTGGGCAACAAGTCTACCTCTATTTCTAACAACTTCTCCAGATTCATTTAGTTTGTTTCTAAAAACTCACTTTGTACCAATAACGGGGTGAGCATGTGTCTTGAGGCAAGATTCCAAACTTTTTTTCTCTCAAGTTGATTTAGTTCCTCTTGCATAGAAAAAATCCAAAAATCATCACACACAGCATCATCAATGTTTTTAGGCTTAATATGAGATAAAAGGGTAAAATTGTTAATAAAGTACCACCTTGTTTTAACTCCTTGGGAGACATCACCAATGATTTACTACTTAGGGTGGACTCTTGTATATCTTAGATCTTTGGGAACCTTTTGGTCTCCACTAGATTGGCCATCTTGTTCTTGCTCAATCATTTCTTCTTCATTGGCATGATCTTCCAAAGTTGGTGCTTGAAGATGATTTAGATTATCATTCATTGAAGTACCTACATCATCACCATCTCTTCTTTCCAAGTAAATGTTAGATTCATCAAAACTCACATGTATGGTTTCCATTGCACATAAAGTTCTTTTATTGTAAACTCTATAGGTCTTTTTGTTAGATGAATAACCAAGGAAGATGCCTTCATCAGATTTTCTATCAAACATTCTCAAGTTGTTGCGGTTATTCAAAACTGAGGCATTTGTATCTTGAAGCTCCCTAATTGAGTGAGGCATTTCCCGTCATATGTCTTTAGCATCCACTATTAATAAACCACTTAATGGCACTTGACCTTGGAGGAAAGTGTAACTACAATAAAGGAGAGGAAGTAACCACTCGTACCCATATCTTCTTGGGTCCATGGGGGTTAGTAATGATTCACTTTACTCTCCAAATGGTTTTAACACCATTTTTCACTTTTCTTTTCACATAATATCTAGTGGCCTTATGCCCATGCCTTTCACAATATATAAAAGAAGTATGAGGTATGGAAATAGATGTAGATCTAACAAAGAAGTTTTTAGATTTTGGCACACTGTTTACATAGTTGTAACCAAGACCATTTTTGACAAGAAGGGATCTTTGAGCTCCAAGAAGTTTATCAAGAATGTCCCTTCTTTTTGTAAATTTTTCAATACATGAAGTAAGGTCATCAACCTTCTTTTTCAAAGTTTCACGATCAACAAGAATTTTTTCAAGAGACAATCTTTTCACATAGAATCTTGTTTTCAAGGGATATGTTTTGTAAGGATATGTTTAAAACTTCCTTTTTAGTGCTCGAACACTCAATAGAATCGATAAGTTTTTTGTTTGCACAAGATAGCATAGAATTGTCATTCAACAACTCATCAAAATTTGATCTCATTAATTTGTTTCTTTTTGAAAGCTTTTTTAATTCTCCATACATATCAACAAGAAGATAGCTAGGATCATCAGCATCATCATCACAAGAAATAGAAGTAGAAGGAGTGGGCTATATCTCACTTTTCATAGCTAGGAAGCACACGTTTGATCTTTCTTCTTCATGAGTGACTTGAAGTAGCTTCCACATTTCATGAACAGAGTCACATCCAGTCACTCTATTGTATTTATTAACGTCCAAAGCACCACTAAGAGAATATTTATCGATTGATAATTCAATGTCATCTTCTTTGACTCACTTTCATCAAATTATTCAATCATCTTTGGTTCTCTTGTAATCCAATCGGCCCTCAACTTCATAGGTATGTGGCCTTTTCTCAATAATATTCCACAAATCAAAATTAAAAGAACAAATGAAAATCTTGATACGAGATTTTTAAAAAGTATAATTTGTTCCATCGAAAAGTGGAGACCGGTTTATAGAAAATCCTTCCAAACAAGGGAGGTTTGAAATACTAGCCATATGACCTTAACTTCTAGGTGGTTAAACCACAAAAAGAAGCCCTTGCTCTGATACCAATTGAAAAACCTAAGAGAGGGCTAAATTAGGCTTTTGACTAATTTTTGAAAACTTTTTCCTTAATAAAAATCCTTTTTTCAAATTCACTACCTCCAAGATTTTATATGTTTGGAAAAAAGTGGTTGAGAGAAGAAGAGCAACCAATAAGTCCACAACCGATATTAACAACCATAAAGAACAAATGAAGATAGCACAAATAGAAGCAAGTAATAAGTGTAGAGAAAGAAACACAATAATTTATTGTGGTTCGATCTCTCTAAGATCTACATCCAATACCTTGAGTCCACGCTCACGGATTTTAATCAATTCACTAAATGCTCAAGATAAGCAATTACACAAGAGGCTCACCCTCAAAAGCTTTTACACCAATAACCTCATTTCCTATCCTACAAACAAGCCTCAACCTCACCAAAAAAAGGTTTTATGTAACAAGACAACCTTGAACAATCAAATCAAGGCTCACCCTCACCAAAAGGGTTTAATGTCTCAAGACAATCTTGAATGCCCAAAGTAAAAGATGAGATTAGAATAGAGATTACTAAACAAGATGGTAGATATTCAACATTGCTAGCACCACTTCACTTTTGCTTTTGGAATCCTTGGATAATTACATGAAACATGTGAACAATGAAAGCTTTTCTTTGATCTTTGATGTTCTCAAGATAATGGCGTGTAAGTTCATCAATCTTACTCAATATCTGAGTTTCTATCTGTTTATATAACTCAAAAATTCAAATACAACGTTAAAAAAGGGCTACTAACAGCTAGTAACAGTGAAATTTGGTTGACGAAACTTAGAGCTCTGTGTCCGAATTGGTCATCTAAACTTTTCTGTTTACTAGGCTGCAGGGAAAGTTTGGTCATTCAAACTTTGCATCCGAACAATTTGGTTGTCTGAATTTGCATCTGAATTGGAGTCCAAACTTTTCAAAACATTGTCAAATCATTGAAATTTAACCACAACAAGTTTGAAATCATTTTGGACTAAAATATAAGTCATTTAAAATCTTTTGAACTATTAGCTATTATCAAAAAAAATTTTTTCAAAGAATCATGAAAAGCTTTTATGCCTCATCAACAAAGTTTAGGCTAGATCAAAATAGTTTGTGCTTCAACATACAGTGCATATATTCCAAATATAAGGAGTATAGGGTGTATAAAATATACCTACCAAGTAAAAGCAAACCTACAATAGAGTGTCTTCAAAGCCTTCAACTTTTTGGACATACTCTTCATTCTTCAACCACTTGAGTACATTTGAGATGTCCTTTTCACATTAGCTCCAAGGCAATGATATCACTTTGCTTCTTCAATCTAAAAAATTCTATCACACAACAATTACTCAAGTTAGCCTATATCAATATTTGTGATTAATCGCAACTACAAGATTTGCCTTTCGGGATTACAAGCTTGTTTCTTGCTATACCAAAATACAAGAAAACTACCAAGAAATTGACAATGACCACTAGTACTCTTACCTTCGACTTTGCATACACAATAATCGAAATCCGTATAAGTGATAAGTTCAAAGCTAGAAGATTTAGTAAACCAAAGCCCGTAGTCTTGTGTATCATTGAAATAACGAAGAATATGTTTATCGGCAATTAAGTGAGACTCTTTTGGACAAGATTGAAATCTAGCGCATAAACACACAACAAACATAATGTTGGGTCTACTAGCGGTAAGATAGATTAAGCTTCTAATCATACCTCTATATACCTTTTCATCAGCATTTTACCTTTTTCATCTTTGTCAAGCTTGGCTAATGAACTCACAGGTGTACTACTAATACCTTTAGCTTTATCCATTCCAAATCTCTTCAATAGTTCTTTGGTAAATTTTGCTTGATTTATGAAGTGCCATCCCTGGTCTGCTTGATTTGAAAGTCAAGAAAGAAGTTAAGTTCTCCCATCATTCTCATTTCGGATTCACTTTGCATTATCTTAGCAAACTTATCACAAAGACATATATTAGTAGCACCAAATATAATATCATTCACGTAGACTTGAAAAAATAGAAGATTAGTGTTGCAAGAAGTATTTATAAAAAGGACTGTGTCAACTTTTCATCTTGAAAATCCTTTAGAAAGTAAAAAACCGCTCAATCTTTCATACCAAGCTCTAGGAGCTTGTTTCAAACCATACAAAGTCTTATAAAGTTTTAAAACACGATTTGGAAATTTTTCATGTGTAAAAATGCTTCATCAATAAAACTATTTAGAAAAGCACTCTTGACATCTATTTGAAATAGTGTAATGCCGTTAGAACAAGCAAAAGCCTAAAGCATTATTATGAATTCAAGTCTAGTTATCAGAGCAAAAGTTTCATCATAGTCAATGCCTTCTTCTTGATTGAATTCTTGGGCAACAAGTTTAACTTTATTTCTTACAACTTCTCCGGATTTTTGATTTGTTTATTTTGTACCTATAACAAGGTGATCATGGGGTCTAATAACAAGATTCCAAACTTTGTTTCCTTCCAATTTGTTTTGTTCCTCTTGCATAGAAACAATCCAAAAATCTTCACACAAGGCATTTTCAATGTTTTTAGGCTAATATGAGATAACATAGCAAAGTTATCAATGAAGTACCACATTCTTTTAACTCCTTGGAAGACATCACCAATGATTTGCTCCTTATGGTGGCTTCTTGCATATCCTAGTTCTTTGGGAAGTTTTTGGTCACCACTAGGTTGGCTATCTTATTCTTATTCTTGTTCAATCTTTTCTTCCTCATTGGCATGATCTTCCAAAGTTGGTGCTTGAAGATGAGTTTGATCAATCATTGAGGTACCTATATCATCTTCATCTCTTCTTTCAAAATAGATATTAGATTCATCAAAGCTCACATGAATGGTATCTTCAACACATAAAGTTCTTTTGTAATAGACTCTATAGGCCTTTTAGTTTGAAGAATAACCAAGGAAGATACTTCATTTGATTTTCTATCAAATTTACCTAGGTTGTCACGAGTATTCAAGATAAAGATTTTGCTATCAAACACTTTAACAAACCTATGCTAACATGACCTAATTTTGTATGCCACAAATAACCATCATTATCATAAATGGAAAGACATTTAATATCACTAGAAAAAGCTCATCAGGTATAGCACATATACATTTCCAACTCTATTCGCAACAAAAGCAATTTTACCACTCACACTATCAAGAATGGGATATGTATCACATTTAAATTCAACTTTGCATCCATTGCCACATAATTTACTAATAGCACACAAGTTATATTTCAAGTCATCAATAAGTAATACTTGTTTGATGAGAGGGGAAGAATCTTTACCAACATTACCCACACCAAAGATTCTTCCTTTCTTCTTGTCACCAAGTGTAACACAGCCTTCATTTGTAGCTGGAAGCTGACTGATAAGAGAGGGCATTTTCATCATATGTCTTGAGAAATCACTATAAAGAAACCACTTAGTGGCACTTGATCTTGGAGGGAAATGTACCTATAGTAAAGGAGAGGAAGTAACATTTGGTAATCATATTTTCTTGTGTCCATAGGGGTTTGTAATGATTTCCATTACTCTCCAAATGGTTTTAGCATTATTTTCCACTTTTATTTTCACATAACATCTAGTGGCCATATGCCTATGTCTTCCACAATAAGTACAACAAGTATGAGGCATGGCTGTAGAAGTAGCTCTAACAAAGAAGCTTTTATATTTTGGCACATTATTGACATAGTTGTAACCAAGACCATTTTTGACAAGAGGAAATCTTTAATCTCCAAGAAGTTTATCAATATTTAAGCATTTAATAGAATCAAGAAACCTTTTATTTTCACAAACAAATTTTGAATGTCATTTAACAATTCATCAACTTTCAATCTCATTTCCTTGTTTCTTTTTGAATGGGTTTTTAATTCTCTATACATGTCAACAAGTAGATCACTATAATCATCAACATTATCATCACAAGGAGTAGAGGTAGATGGAGTGGGTTGTACCTCATTTTCCATAGCCATGTTCATTCTTTCTTCATCTGAGTGACTTGAAGCAGCTTCCACATACCATGAGTACTATCATATATACTCACACTCTTGTACTCATTTATATCCAATGCACAACTAAGAGTGCTCATAACTTGATAATTTGAAATCACTTTCTTTGAATCGTTTTCATCAAATTTTTCAATCATCTTTGGTTCTCTTCTAATCCATTGGCCTTCAACTTCATAGGTATATGTGACCCTTTCTCAATAATATTTCACAAATCAAAGTTAATAGTACAAATGTAAATCTTAATACGAGATTTTTGAAAAGTATAATTTGTTCCATCAAAAAGTGAAGGTCGGTTTATAGAAGATCCTTCCAAATAAGGGAGTTTGAAATATTAGCCATAGGAGCTTAACTTCTAGGTTGTTAAACCACGAAAAATAAGCCCTTGCTATGATACTAATTAAAAAACTTAAGAGGAGGTGAATTAGGTTTTTGGCTAGTTTTTGAGAACTTTTTCTTTAATGGAATTGACTATTTCAAATTCAACCTCCAAGATTTTATGTGTTTGAAAAAGAGTGGTTGAAAGAAGAGAAGCAATCACGAAGTCCACAACAAATATTAACAACCACAAAGAACAAATGAAGATAGCATAAATAAAAGTAAGTAATAAGTGTAGAGAAAAAGACAATAATTTATAGTAGTTCGATCTCTCCATGACCTACATCCACTACCTTGATTCCACACTCAAGGATTTCAACCAAACTACTAAATGCTCAAGTTAAGAAAATATACAAGAGACTCGGTCTCAAAGGGTTTTACACCAAACCTCTTTCCAATTCAACAAACAAGGCTCACATTCACCAAAAGGTTTATATGTCCCAAAACAACCTTCAACAATCAAATCAAGTCTCACCCTCATCAAAAAGATTTTATGTCTCAAGACAACCTTGAATACACAAAGTAAAAGATAAGATAAGGATAGAAATTACCAAACAAAATGGCAGATATTTTACAATTCTAGCACCACTTTACTTTTGCTTTTGGAATCCTTGGATAATCATATGAATCACATGAACAATGACAAATTTTCTTTGATCTTTGGTGTTCTCAAGATAATAGCGTTTAGAATTCATCATTCTCTTTCAAAAAATGAGTTTTTATCCTTTTATATAACTCAAAAATTCAAATACAACATTCAAAAAATGGCATGGCTAGTAATAGTGTCATTCGGTTGAAAGAGTCAGGCGTACTACATTCAAGTGGATCGTCCGAGCTTTTATGTTTACTAGGCTATCATGAAAAATTTGGTCCTCTGAATTGATCATTCGAATTTGGGCCTCTGAGTCTGAATTTCTTTGGAAATACAATAGCTGGAAACAGGTACATTTGGACTCAAATTCGGATGTTTGAATTGAAGTCAAAATTTTCCCAACTTTGTAAAATCATTTAAAACTTAAACACAATAAGTTTGAAATCATTTTGAATCACAAGATAGATCAATTAAAAATTTTAATCTACAAACTATTATCAAACACTTTGTTTTTTCAATGAATTATGAAGGACTTTTAAACTTATCAACAAAGTTCAAGTTATATCAAAATAGTTTGTGTTTGAACATGCAATGTATAGATTCCAAACGCAAAAGGTATAGGGTTTACAAAGCTATACCTATAAAATATGTAGCACCCTACATTATTAGATCTTCAATGCCTTCAATCACTTGACATCCTCTTTAAACTTCAACCGCTTAACCTCACTTGAGATATCCTTTCACTTTAGCTCCAAGGTAATGAGATCACTTTGCTTTTTTATTCCAAAAATCCTATAACACAAAAATTACTCAAGTTAGATTATATCAATATTTTTCATTAATCAAAACTACAATATTTGCCATTCGGGCTAATATCAACATCTATTTTGAAAGAAGAGATGAAGATGATGCAGGTACCTCAATGAATTATGATCAAACTCATCTTCAACACAAACTTTGGAAGATCATTCCAATGAGAAAAAATGATTAAACAAGAACAAGAAAGCTAACTTGTTGGTGGCCAAGAGCTCCCAAAGGATCTAAAATATGCAAGAGGCCACTCTAAGGAGGAAATCATTAGTAATGTCTCCCAAGGAGTTAAAACAATGTGGTACTTCATTGATAACTTTGCTCTTTTATCTCATGTTGAGACTAAAAACATTAATGATGCCTTGTGTGATGATTCTTTGGTTGCTGCTAAGCTAGAGAAAAAAACCTAATTTGAAAGAAACAAAGTTTGGAGCCTTATCCCAAGACCCCATGATCACCTTGTTATTGGTGCAAAATGAGTTTCTAGAAACAAATTAAATGAATATGAAGAAGTGTGAGAAATAAAGCTAGACTTATTGTCCAAAGATTCAATCAAGAAGAGGGCATTGATTGTGATGGAACTTTTGCTCTTGCAGCTAGACTTGAATCCATAAGAATGCTTTTGGAATTTGCTTATTTTAAAGGTTTTAAATGGTTTTATTGATGAAGAAGTATATGTGGAACAACCTTCGAGTTTTAGTCATAAAAAATTTCCTAATCATGTTTTCAAATTCTCTAAAACTTTATATGATTTGAAACAAGCTCCTAGAGCTTGCTGTGAAAGACTAAGTGCTTTTCTACTTTCAAAAGAATTTTCAAGAGGAAAGATTGACACAACACTTTTTATAAAAAGCTTTTGCAACAACGATCCTTAATTGCAAAAATCTATGTGCATGATATGATTTTTGATGCTACTAATATATCTCTTTGTGATGAATTTGCTAAGATGATACAAAGCGAATTTGAAAGAGCATGATGGGAGAACTCAACTTTTTTCTTGACCTTCAAATCAAGCAAACCAAGGATGGAAACTTTATAAATCAAGAAAAATATGCCAAGGAGCTATTTAAAAGGTTTGGAATGGATAAGGATAAAGGAACTAGCACACCTATGATTTCACCAACCAAACTTGACAAAAATGTAAAAGGGTATACAGAGGTATGATTGGGGGTTTATTCTATCTAATTGCTAGTAGACCTGATATTGTATTTCTATTGTGTTTATATGCTAGATTTCAATCATGTACAAAAGTGTATCACTTAATTGTTGTTAAACGTATTCTTTGTTACCCTATTGATATGAATAATTATGGACTTTGGTTTACTAAGTCTTTTTGTTTTGAACTTATTGCTTATTGCCGACTATTGAAAAATACAGAGTCAAGCGTAAGAGTACTAGTGGTCATTGTCAATTCCTTGGTAGTTGTCTTTTCTCTTGGTATAGCAAGAAACAAACTTGTGTGTCACTATCTACCACTAAAGCCGAATATATTGACGCCGGTAGTCGTTGTGCTCAAGTACTATAGATGAACCACACTTTACTTGACTTTGATTTAGATTTCAAATGTGCGCCTATGTTGTGTGATAACACTAGTGCTATAAACTTAACAATCAATCCCATCCAGCATTTTGGAATCAAGCATATAAAAGTCAAGCATCACTTTATTCGTGATTATGTTGCTAAAGTTGATGTATGTTATGTGTGTGCCAATTAACTAATTGCTGACATTTTCACTAAGCCATTAGCTGAAGAAAGGTTTTGCAATCTTAGAAAAAAAATGTAGGAATATCAAAATTCTATTACTAATATGTGTATTCAAGTGTTGCAAGAATAGGCAAAATTTGGACGAGGTATTCAAACGCATGCCTTGAAATTCAGTTGTCCAAACTAGCCCTCGAAGGATTCCAGGCAAAAAATTTGGATGCAAGTTCAAACGCATGACCAGAAATTTGATCATCTGAATTTGTAAAAGTTGGGATCCTCTAGGAAGTTCAAACATAGATTCAAATGCTCATCAAAAACTTTGGTCATCTAAATTGTTAGCCCTAAGGGCAAATCATGTAGTTATGATTAGTTTTGAATAATGTTAAACATTAATGAGAACTAATGTACTTGTATGATTGAGTGACAGGATTGATGGATTGAGAAGCATGAAGTCTTTTTGCCTTGGAGTCACAATGCAAGAACAACTCAGCTATGCCAAAGGGGATTGAAGATTGAAGAGTATGTTCAATATGATTGAAGGCATTGAAGACTTAGAGTGTAGAGTTCTTATGCTAAATAGGTATATTTTTCTGTAAACTCTATACTTGTATGTCTTCAAATCTGTTGAATGCATGAGAGAGCACAAAACTTGTTTTTAAAATGATTTTCAATAAACTTTGTGATAACAACTATGTTTTTGAAATCTCAAATGATCTTAAGAAGATTTTGTATGATTAAAATGTTGTGGTAACGGTTTTTGTGTTTAAATGTGCCTAAATGATGTGTTCATTCTTGTAAAACGTTTCCAATGTTATTAACAATGATTTTCAAAAGATTTGACTAAATTTGATAAGTTTGGATGCAAGTTTGGTCGTCCAAACTCTGGAAATGGTTACTGTGCTTCCAGAGAAGTTCGGACGTCCAAACTTTCTCTGATAGCATGGTCACTGTTTTTCCAGAGAAGTTCAGACGCATGAGGAAAAGTTCGGACGTCGGAACTTTTCTAGACAGCTTGGCATAGTAAAGTTCGGACGAATGGCATGAAGTTCGGACGTCCGAACTTCTTTGAATTTTCACATCTATAAAAGTTATAAACTTCAGATTTTTTGTAAGTTTTTGAATTCTTAAAACCTCTAAGCATTACAAAGCCTTTAGCAAACAATTTTAAAGCTCTCTTGTGTCTTGTGCATTCAATTAATCAATCCAAGGACATCAAAGTGTGAAGGAGCAAATATTGTGTAAATATCTACCAACAAGTGATAACCTCTACACACACTTTTCTTCTTATCAAATTGTGTTTTCTACTAGCTCTTGCAAGGTTATCTTAATAACATAAAATCCTTTAGATAAGGGTGATCCTTCAAATTGTGATTCAAGGTTGTTTGTAGATATAAAACCATTGTGTGGTGAGCCTCTCATGTAATTTGTGACCTTGAGCATATAGTAGATTGATTGAAATCCTTGAGTATAGGCTCAAGGTAGTGGACGTAGATCTTGACGATCGGACCACTATAAATTGCTTGAGTTCCTTTGCCATTACATTCTTTTTGTTTTGCTATCAATCATCTTCAACTGTATTCATATAATCTGTTCTTTGCTTAGACTTATAAAAGATTTTTTGTTTCCAAAAATAAGCCAAATTCCTAATTCACCCCCCCTCTTAGGTATTTCATAAATTATGTGATCTTAGTGTTTTTAAAAGAGTTCACATAACCATTTTCCTCACTTTCTTTCAAATCTCCACATTTGAACTCTCTCTTCTCTCAAAACCCATTGAATCCACCTTTGTCCAAACCATAAATTTCACGCTCATATCACCATATTCTCTTGAAATATCCTACATTCGTGTGCTCTAAACCCTAGATTTCCCTTGAAACTCACTTCATTTCATAGAAATCTGTCATGGTGAGAACAAAAAGAACGAACATTAGGAAGGAAAGGGAAAAGGGAAACAAATTGATAGTGGGCTGATCATTAATGAACCAAGAAGGATTTGAGTGCCTCCAGCATCCACTGGGGTTGATAGATTCATCTCATTCAAAGCCACGGTTGACTTTGAAGAATAGAGCAAGAAGAACCAAAAGATCATCTTCGGGCACAAAGTAAACTTGGACAAATTCACTGGAATGGATAATGTAGTATCTCTCTTTGGTGAACTTGGATGAAGTAATTTATGTGTTGTAGATGATGATTATTTTCCTTCTTTGGTATATGAGTTTTATGCTAATCTTAAGGAGGAAAGAGTTGATAGTATTGGTAATGAACTTGTGCAATGGTATTCTTCTAAAGTGTCTCAAATTGATTTTGAGTTTGATGATGGATTGCTCGATAGAATTTATGGGGGGGGGGGGGGTAGAAGATGGAGGAATTAGATACTATTCTTCGGGGAAACATTGTTATAATTATGGAAATGAGGCACTTGATGCTAGAGGACATGTTCTACACATATGCTCACCACTTTAGTTATTCCCAACATTGGTCACAATTCTTTTGCTGGTACCTTGCATATTGTTGTGATGCTTGCACTACATGAACATCACTACAAGAAAAACTGATATTTGCGACGGACAGATCCGTAGCTAAATATAAGTTAGCGACGGATTAGCAACGGATCTGTCCGTCGCTAAAATTGGTGTCGCTAATTGCAATAGAAGCTCATTTCCCTCGTAATTAGCGACGGATTTGCGTCTGAAATAAAAAATGGTCAAAGTCTTGGGCTCTCCTTTTAGCGACGCTTTTTGCAACGGATTAGCAACGGATACTTAAATTTCGAAAATATTTAAATTTTAGCTATCCGTCGTTATATTTTACAAAAATTTAAAATATCTGTCGCTAATCCGTTGCTAATCCCTCGCTATATTTTAAAAAAAGTAATTAAAAACCGTCGCTAATCTGTCGCTAATATATATATGTATATATTTTAAATATTTTTATTATTTATATGAAATTATCTTGTAAAAATTTAAAAATTAAAACTTCATAAGGTGAAAATATTGTACATAAATAAATATCAAGAGAAGGCAATACTCTTACAAATATAAATCAATAAATACAATGTATGAAAAATATCAAATATCAAATACAGTAATCCATTTATAAACTAAAATTCTAATATACTAATTAGCCTGGACGACAGATGCCGGAGTCGAAGCTGAGGTGGTGGCGATGGCGGTGGCGAATCCATAGGGCCTTGGGGAGGAGGATGGTAATCCGGTGGGTCAATTGTGTAGTCATCATCATCGTCATCATCAGTATCATCATTGCCACCAAGCAATAGAGGCGGAGGCAGATTCAAAATTTGTGACAGAAATGATAAGTAATCTATCATACTCTATTGCACGTGACGCAACTTCTTTTCAACTTTCTGCCGCATCTTTGTCTGGATAACATCGTGAGACGAGGAAATAGGTACTCCCTCAGAAGTAGAAGAATGATCCAACCTCCGTCTGTCCTTCGATCCCTCAGAGCCCAATCCAAAGACACGGTTCTTCTTGAAACCTCTCCCAACCTCAAGAAATAGTGACTTCTCGTCAACAACCTGACGAGAAGTCACAAAACTTTCAGACTCTGGCTGAGAATAACGCTCCTTAATTGCGTTAACATTATCCTATAGAAATAAAAAATAAAAGATGTATAAATATTAACAATTACAACTGCTATTTTTTAAGTACAAAAGAAAGTTGATTCGTACCAAAGTTTGTCGTGACTTCTCACTCTGACAAACTCGCCCTGCTTTGACCCTCTTTGAAAAGTGTGAAGTTTTTCAAATAACTCTATGTAAGTAAAGTCATCACCTTTTTCTTTCCGCTATAATTTCAACATGAAAGATACAAATATTAATTTTTGTAGGAAAAAATTTAAGAACAAGTTTAAAAATTGTAGACTATTAAAACGTACCATTCGATTCTCATGCTCCGTAAAAGATATAGATCCTCACGTGTGAGATGTGCCACTAACAGCATCTCTATTCCGTTTAGCTGCAGAAGAAATGCATTGAAAACCCTCAGTTCTCCACTCTTGTTGCATATGCTCCCAAAATTCAGGCGAAATCCAATTTGAATGTTTTTGTTTAGCGCGAGCCTTGCATAACTGGTCAGAAAGTCGCTCACGATATTTCTTATTCCAAATATCCCGTATCTGATCGCTATGCTCTGGGAACCACCTAAAATGACTCAGCAAAATCATTAAATGAAAATATGTCTGAAACGATTGTTACTAATATGATTATATTAACATATATCTCAACAATATAAAAACAATAAAATTTAGATATTTTTATGCTTACAGTCCATAAGTCAAACCACATGTTCCTCACATCCACCGGAATATCTACAAATCTGGCATAAGGCGCAGTGTAATGTCGTTAAAATATCAATGATATCTTTCTAACAACAACCATCGATGGGGAGAAACTATTTCAACACAACGAATATTCAATTAACCATTACAAAATTTGACAGAGAAGCTTGTTAAATTAAACGGGAATGACGATAAAAAAACTTTTTAACTTTTTAAAAATACACAAATTAGAAATACCTTGAATGTTATCCAAATCAAGTAATATTTAAAAATAAATAGAACTTACCTGTCAGCATCAGGTGTAATCAAAACTCGTGTGTCTGAGATGTCTGGCCCAGGCGCAGATGCAGCTGTGGAAGGTATCGATGTAGATGTTTGTTGTTGTCCTACTGATGATGGTGAGTGCAATGGTGGCAAGCTGCGTAATTGCGAACCCAGAATTGGAGACGGAGTACCATCATCTCTACTCTTAGACTGCTCTGGTAGTCCTCTGCCAGTAGACATAATCTGGTTTAACACATATGACAATAAAAAAGTTAGAGTTTAAAAATATAAATATGAAATAAATTATTCATAAAATTGTAAAATATTAGCTCACGTTTAAAAGAAACTAATCATATTCATTTTCTTCATTATCTAATAAATCATCTCCCATATCATCATCCGTAGGAGAATCCGTATCCAAATTATCTTCTTCTACCACCACGTCCACATTTTGTTGCGGTCTTGATTCTTCAATAGCTACTACTTCGCCTTCTCCCGATTCACTTGCAAGTCCACCAATCATCTCATCTTCAATAGAAACGTTAACAGCCATAGAATCGTCGGTCTCCTCCTAATATGGTCGATCTACTATAGGTGCGTCAATTACATGACGAGCCTTCAGTTTGCAGACTATTATCCAATCAGACTTGTTCTTTTTATAGCCTGGATAGGATGCATAATATACCTGACTAGCTTGCTAAGCTAACACAAATGGATCGTATTTTGGGTACTTTCTCTTACTGTTAATGTCCACCATTCTAAACTGCGGATGCACTTTCATTCCCCTATTAATAGTTGGATCAAACCAATCACACTTAAATAAGGTAACATTCTGACAAGGAGACCCAAGGAATTGCACCTCAATAATCTCCTTCAAGACTCCATAATAGTCTCCCGTATTTTCTTCTCCACCTTTGACGCAAACCCCACTATTAACGGTTTTCTTTCCCATTTCGTAATCATACGTGTGAAATCTAAAACCATTTATCAAGTACCCATGGAAAGACTTCACCTGCCTCGAAAGGCCCCAAACCAAACTTATAATATTTTGATCACTAACATGATTGTCAGGACGATTAACCTATAATAATTAAGTTAGGCAGATAATAGGAACGGCAAGTTATAAAATACTCAAAAAATAATATAAGAGGTTAACAATTACATAATTCCTAAACCATGCCGGGAACTCATCTTCTAATCTCCTGTCAACTTCTTTATCCGTTATTTGTGGTGCAGCAGCTTGTAATTCGCCCTTGAATTTGCTGTATAGTAATCACTTACCGTGAGGATTAGTGTATCAGCATTGGGGTAATACGTGATTTAAGTTATAGTAATATTATTATAACTGACCTAATAAACGGCTGTAGTTCATCGCAATTGAGAAATATATAAATTGTAGCTGCCTTAAGTTCCTCAGATGTTAGATATCTGGTTTGAATTTGCCCGATTACCCTTCCTGAAATATTGCATATTGACAAACTAGGGCCATGCAAGTTTGATTCACTAACACCTTCATCATTTCGAGCAATGCTTGTATATCTTGTCTGCACGTGGGGCTCAAAATAATAGGAGAAAAATGTCGATGCTTCTTCAATTAAGTAAGCATTGCAAATCGATCCTTCAACCCTTGCTTTATTCTTAACCTTACTTTTCAAGCGATACAAGAACCTGAAATATCAGCAATAAATGAAAAGTACATTACCTCACAGTCAAAGAAAATGAGAACTGGACATTGTCAAAGGTATATTTACCATTCAAATGGATACATCTATCGAAACTGAACAGGACCAGCAACCCTCGCTTCATAAGGCAAGTGGACCAAAAGGTGCTCCATCACGTCAAAGAACTCTGGTGGAAAAATCCTTTCTAACTTACAAACCAGAATTGTAATATTTTTCTCTCATTCCCTCATACGTGATACTGATAATTTAGGAGAATACAGGTCACGATAGAAAATACTTAACTCCGTTAGGCTGTTCCATATTGGTATTGGAAGAAATTCTCTGAATGCAATTGGAAGTAATCTCTCCATGAAGACATGACAGTCATGGGATTTCATTCCTGACATTTTCAGCTCTTTCATATCAACACATCTTCCAAGATTAGAAGCATATCCATCAGGAAGTCGAATATCCTTCACCCACTCAAGAACGAGTCTCCTCTGTTCCAGTGTTAGCGAATATGTAGCCTTTGGAATGGAAACTTTCCTGTCACTAACACTAATAACATGTAACTTAGGCCTGTCACAATATATCTCAACATCACGGCGAGCTTTCACATTGTCTTTCGATTTACCTTTGACATCCATAACGGTGTTAAACACATTATCAAAGACATTTTTCTCATTATGCATCACATCTATGTTATGGCGAATCAGATTAGTTTTCCAATATGATAAATCCCAAAAGATGCTCTTCTTGGCCCAATTGTGATAGATTCCTCTGCCCGCGTGTCTCCCAACTTCTACAGCAAAGTCCACTATCTTTGAAAAATTGCACACTCTTTCCCACATTTCATCTCCAGAAGCTCGCATAATGGGAACGGATTTCTCACGACCCCTATCTTTTCTAAATGACTTTGTATCCTTCCTGTATGGGTGCTCGGAGGGCAAGAATCACAAACAATGGGGATGATTTAGGTGACTAGAGATAGAAACCTGAACATCTTCTTGGTAATTAGAGAAATCTAATTGGAAATTCACAAATCTTAATGCATTATTGGATTAAATTGGTTAGAAAGAGATTTCAAATAATTAATTTAAGAATAGAGAACTTTCATCTAGAGATAGAGTGAGTTCTAATTAAGGAATTTCATCAAATATAAGAAGGGCAATTCATCAACCAAGGGACTTTCTATTAGTTAAGTTAAAAAATTTTCCTAGTAGTTATTCCAATCATTTTCACAAACAAATTTGTTAGGCTAAACAATAGAGTAGAAAGTGAGTAATGATATTTAACGGTCCCCGTGGATACGATATTTAAACTTTCTTGCCATTATACTAATTTAAACTATGTGTGCACTTGCCTTGTGTTTGTGTGCAAATTGTTGAGGATTGTGATAAAATTGAGTATAAAGGCATAGACAACAAAACACAACAATGAGAATTCTTGTAGGATATTGGTCAGTTAATATACCTAACCATATAAATTATTCTTTGAAATTCTTGTTCAAGGTATCTTCTAGGAAGATCAAAATAGAAGATTAAGATCAGATACAAAATAATATCTTTATCCAGTTTCATGCTCTATCCTTTTTGTGTTGGGACAACATATTCAAAATCAACAAAATACAAATCTTATCATTGAGATTTGCACCCAACGTATTTACTTAAATTTTTTGAGGACCCATATCATTAGCTTTTGGTGGAGTAATATACATAGCACACTTCTAAATCTAAAATGGAATATATTTAATTTCTGACCACAAACCAATTACTACAAGAAAAATTATAAATGTGTTGGTAAAATACGAAATAAGTGCTACTACGTAACAATCATGAACATTCTGCAGGATGTTCAACATTTATCCTAATATAACCCGTATTATTATAAAAAATTGTATCATTGGGAGAATGTAAAGTATAAGCTTATTATCAATGAATTGCAAACTACATGTTGCAAAAATAAAAAATACACGTGACTATTTTGTTGATGCATCAACTAAAAATTTCTTCATATTCATCCCAAAATGAACACATTCAACCTCAATTAATACCAATAACATTCAAATAATGAATCTAAATACAAAACAAGTATCATATAGGAATTTATCATATTAGGAAACTTCTGGTTTTGTAATAATTTTCACAAATTCTAAATTATTCTTCATATTTTAATTATTCAAGATGATTTAATAGGTCATTCTAACTAATAAATTTTCTGGATAAATAAACTTTAGGTTTACTCAAATATGCGACTCAAAAAATTGGCAGGGTATAAGACAAGAAAGAGAGACGATTTTATAAAATTATCCCAAAGAAAAAAGGTAGTAATGCATTGATCTGAAGGCTCCATTTATCAACTATCTAAATATAATTTTCATTATGAAGAATATATCTAAAACTGAATGATTTTTAAGGAGACATTAAAATGCACTACATACTAGCATTTCACCTTTCAAATCAAGATATGTTGAATTAACTTTTAACTCCTCTAGAATCAATAGTTAGCTAGTCATTCTGGAACTGCTATTATCGTTTTTACTATGAACATATATTTTGAACATGTCTGAATGAACCACCATAGTTATAACATATAACAAGTTTCTCATTCATGAATTCTAATCCAGTGATGAGAGAGTACCAAAGTTTAAATATAATAATATGCAAACTAAAAAATTGTAAAATGATAAGAAAAACAAAAACAATAACTCATACTTGTAACAATTTCTATCAATAACTAAGATTTCAAAAATTTCCCATGGATATGTAGAAAATTCGGTTACATCATCATGTATCACAATTACAACCAATAGCATAATTTTGAAAATGAAATAACATTTCTATTATTCGTTCTCGATTGATACATAATAGCATACTATAGATACATGATGAATACACTTTCGAAAATGTATCGATATTTCATAGAGTATTGAATCATAACTTTCTCATTTTCCTTTCTCATTATTTTCTCACTTCGAGTAAGAAACTGTACTGTAAGATTTTGATGATTCATTTTCATTAATTTTAAAATTGTGAAGAATATTTCTGCCACAACGAAAATCTCCTTCATAAATGAATAATAAGTTCTAATCATGTTCACTTCAAGGAATATTGAAAGACCTAAGAGAGATGGGGGAAGGATGAATTAGGTCTTCAGCTAATTTTTGAAAACTTTTTCCTTTTTGCAAACTTAGTTTTGAAGTGATAAGAATTCAAGTTCACGAGGTGATTTTTTAAAGAAACACAATAAAAAACAAGTAAAGGGAAGAAGAGCAATGAACAAACAAGCAATTTGTAGTGGTTCAATCTCCTTAGGATCTACATCAACTACCTTGAGTCCACATTTAAGGATTTTAAACAACTCAAATATTGAAATAGTTAAACAAGATATAAGAAAGGCTCACCCAATAAGGGTTTTACTCCACAACCTCTTTCAACACAACAATCAAGGTTCACTCTCTCTAAGGGTTTTATATCCTCAATGTAAGCCCTAAGGGCAAGTCATGTTGTTTTGATAAGTGACAAACATTGATAAGTGCAATGTCCTATGGAAATCATATTGATCAATCTTGACTAATATGCTTGTATGTTGCGTGATAGGATTTTTGGATTGAGAAGAAAGTAAGTCTCATTGCCTTGAAGCCAAAAGCTCATGAACAACTCCAGTTTTACCAAGTTTTCAATAACGACCTTTGGACTAAAAGCTTTTAAAATGATCTATCTCATAGTCCAAAATGATTTCAAACTAGTTGTGCTTTATTTCTACTCATGTTAACTAAGTTTGATCAATTCGAACGTCCGAATTTGATCTCATAACTGCTGAATTTCAAGAGAAATTCGGACAACCATTCGGACGAGGGTGTCCAAATTCGATCAACTGAATTTTACTGTTATTAGCCATTACTAGCCGTTATTTGAACATTGTAACCGATGTTTAAACCTTATAAAAGACATAAACTTCATATTGTTTGGGTGTTCTTGAGCTTTAGAGATTCCTTACTCTTCCCAATTGCTCTCTATCAAAAAGTTATCATTTGTCTTATGCCATAAAGTTCAAAAGTCAAGATTTCATTGACAAAAGGTTAAAGTGTGCTAATTTGTCATCATCTACCAAAAGTGTTGGTAACTTTCTTACCTCAAATTTCATCTCCTTACTGTTTTCAAGGTTATCTTGTTGATATTAAATCCTTTGGTTAGGGTGAACCTTGATTGTTTGTATTTGAGTAAAGATTGTGGTGTAAAACCCTTAAAGGGTGATCCTCTTTTGTAAGAATTGATCAACTTGAAATTATAGTTGAGATTGTTTGAAATCCTTGAGTAAATGCTCAAGGTAGTGAATGTAGATCTTTTGTGATCGAACCATTATAAATCATTTGTGAAGTAGTTAATTCCAATCATCTTCCAAATCAACTTTGCTAAAAAGGAAAAAGTTTTAAAATATTAGCCAAAGACCTAATTCACCCCCTCCATCTTAGGTCTTTCAATTGGAATAAGAGCTTGGACTTCGTTTGCAAAGGTTTTATCACCAAGAAGATACCTTATTTGGGAGGATCTTCCACAAATTCGAACGTCCGAATTTGATCTCATAAGTGCTGAATTTCAAGAGAAATTCAGACGACCATTCGGACGAGGGTGTCCAAATTCGATCAACTGAATTTTACTGTTATTAGCCGTTACTAGCCGTTATTTGAACATTGTAACCGATGTTTAAACCTTATAAAAGACATAAACTTCATATTGTTTGGGAGTTCTTGAGCTTTAGAGATTCCTTACTCTTCCCAATTGCTCTCTATCAAAAAGTTATCATTTGTCTTATGCCATAAAGTTCAAAAGTCAAGATTTCATTGACAAAAGGTTAAAGTGTGCTAATTTGTCATCATCTACCAAAAGTTTTGGTAACTTTCTTACCTCAAATTTCATCTCCTTACTGTTTTCAAGGTTATCTTGTTGATATTAAATCCTTTGGTTAGGGTGAACCTTGATTGTTTGTATTTGAGTAAAGATTGTGGTGTAAAACCCTTAAAGGGTGATCCTCTTTTGTAAGAATTGATCAACTTGAAATTATAGTTGAGATTGTTTGAAATCCTTGAGTAAATGCTCAAGGTAGTGAATGTAGATCTTTTGTGATCGAACCATTATAAATCATTTGTGAAGTAGTTAATTCCAATCATCTTCCAAATCAACTTTGCTAAAAAGAAAAAGTTTTAAAATATTAGCCAAAGACCTAATTCACCCTCCATCTTAGGTCTTTCAATTGGAATAAGAGCTTGGACTTCGTTTGCAAAGGTTTTATCACCAAGAAGATACCTTATTTGGGAGGATCTTCCACAAATTCGAACGTCCGAATTTGATCTCATAAGTGCTGAATTTCAAGAGAAATTCAGACGACCATTCGGACGAGGGTGTCCAAATTCGATCAACTGAATTTTACTGTTATTAGCCGTTACTAGCCGTTATTTGAACATTGTAACCGATGTTTAAACCTTATAAAAGACATAAACTTCATATTGTTTGGGAGTTCTTGAGCTTTAGAGATTCCTTACTCTTCCCAATTGCTCTCTATCAAAAAGTTATCATTTGTCTTATGCCATAAAGTTCAAAAGTCAAGATTTCATTGACAAAAGGTTAAAGTGTGCTAATTTGTCATCATCTACCAAAAGTTTTGGTAACTTTCTTACCTCAAATTTCATCTCCTTACTGTTTTCAAGGTTATCTTGTTGATATTAAATCCTTTGGTTAGGGTGAACCTTGATTGTTTGTATTTGAGTAAAGATTGTGGTGTAAAACCCTTAAAGGGTGATCCTCTTTTGTAAGAATTGATCAACTTGAAATTATAGTTGAGATTGTTTGAAATCCTTGAGTAAATGCTCAAGGTAGTGAATGTAGATCTTTTGTGATCGAACCATTATAAATCATTTGTGAAGTAGTTAATTCCAATCATCTTCCAAATCAACTTTGCTAAAAAGGAAAAAGTTTTAAAATATTAGCCAAAGACCTAATTCACCCCCTCCATCTTAGGTCTTTCAATTGGAATAAGAGCTTGGACTTCGTTTGCAAAGGTTTTATCACCAAGAAGATACCTTATTTGGGAGGATCTTCCACAAATAGACCGCCCCTATTTGATGAAACAAATTATGCATTTTGAAAATCTAGAATTAAGATATACATTTGCTCTATTAACTTTGATTTATGAAATATCATTGAGAAATGGCCTTATATACCAATGAGGATGCGAGCCGATGGAGTGACAAGGGAACCCAAGCCCATGGAAAAATATGATGAAAATGACTCAAGAAAGATGACCATGAACTATCAAGCCATGAACATCTTGAATTGTACTTCATATGTCAATGAATACAACCGAGTTAGCGGATGTGATACTGCTCATGACATGTGGAGACTTCTTCAAGTTACTCATGATGGCACAAATCAAGTGAGAGTCAAAAGCTTGCTATGTTAGTAAGAGATTATGAATTGTTTACAATGAAGCAAGAAGAGAGCATTGTGACTCACAAGATTCACAAATATCTCAAATGGATTGAAGTCCTATTTGAAGAATTATTCACTAGGTGAAAAATATAGAAAGATCTTGGATGCTCTATCTAAATCTTGGCAACCAAAGACTCTTGCAATTGACAAGTCAAAAGACTTGAAGGCTCTTCCTCTTGAAGAACTCATTGGATCATTACTCACTCATGAGATAAAGGTAAAAAGATTAAATGATCCAGAAGATGAGGAGAAAGGGAGAAAAGAATTATTACTTAAAGCCTCCGAAAATCAAAGTGAACAAGAGGACTCATCTAGTGATGAAGATGAAGATGGAGAAAATGATGAAATGGCCATGGTAGTTAAGAAGTTCAAAAAGTTCTACAAAAAGGGATTTCTCAAGAAAGGAAGGAGGTCATCCAAGAAAGGTGGACAATCATCTTCATTATTCAAACCTTAATGCTATGAGTGCAAAAGCACCGAACATCTTATAACCGATTGTCTTAGAGCAATGGAGAAGGAAAGAGATGCTAAATTCAAGAAGAAGAAGTCTATCAAGAAGGGCAAAGGATTGGTAGGCACTTGGGATAAAAAAGCAAAATGAGGATAGTGGAGATGACAATGATGAAAGAGAAAATAATTAATCATATTCTCATTCAAAACAACACATGCAAAGCCACGTGTTTCTTCCAACATAAAACTAAACCATCAAGTATGTATGGTTGCAACAAAATCGAAAACATGAAACCAATAGAATTTAAAATTTTTGTGATTTTTTTATAGAGACAATCTTTAATTTGGAAAGAAATAATAGAGATGGTATATTAGATTTCACCAGAGCACCAAGAGCTCCAATTGCCTCAGTTTATTCAACCCTTGGCAGTTTCATACTGTACAAATCATAAATACTTAGAGGGCTTGATATGTCTTGCTTCCTTAGTCTTCACTAGCTAGCAACAACCATCATCTTTAATCTCTTCAATTCTCAATCTATTATTGAATTCAAAAAGCTCCTTGCTCACATTGCTCCTTCCAACGTGTCAGCTTTGCTTTTGAGGAGGGTAAATCTTCTCCTTATTACATTCATATTTTCTTTAGATATACACATAGAGCAATCCAAAGTCATATCCCTGAAATCCTTTGGTGAACCATCACTAGAGGAAGAGGTGGGGTCAGGTAGCGGTTCTGCAATTGCTTGCTCAAGGTTAAAGGTGTAACTAGGGCTAAGGAGTTGCTGATAAATGGGTTAGGGTTAGGTCTAGGCTTTTTCAGAGAGAATGGGTTGCTTGATATGGGCTTTTTTGGTGAAATGGGTTTGGTTTTTAAGATGTTCGAGAAATTTAGGTTTAGGCTATGTAGGGTAATGGGGCGGAGTGGGCTATATGTTTTAAATGTGGTTTGAATGGGTATTACAAAGAGGTTTGGGTTTTCTATTGGCACTGTGCTACTTTATGGGTTTATGGGCTACAATAAGGGATGAGAGATCCAGCTGGTTGACTATGGTTATGCAGGTTCCAACACTTGCTATCAGACTATCATTTTTAGAGTCCTTCTTTGTGGGGCATTTAAATTTTGGATTTGTGATTGTGAATAGCGATATGAGATTTTCATAGAGGTTTTCTTGTAGATCATCTGCCATTGGGTTTGACTTTCTTTGGGATTAAAGATACCCTCTTCCACCTGCGCAAGATTGTTAGTTCTATCCAGAAGAGAGGTTTGCTTTGGTGTTCTCTCTTCTCCTTAGTAAATGAGCTTTGAGCTTCTCTGATACTTGATTTAATGCATGGACCTAAGGTCCATAGGCCTTCCTTGGGTCTAAAGGGCCATAATCATCAACTTCTTTCTCCTCTAGACATTTTTGTTCTACATGGCCTAGAACTCCATACAGATAACAGAAGTCCGCCAATCTTTCATGGTGCAATTAAAACCATCATTGCTCTCTAGATCCATCATTAAGGAAGAATCATATTTTCATATGGCAAGCAACTTTGATTTTGATGTAGTTTTTCACTCTAAAGCCTCATGTAGGTTTGCTATCCATTTCACTAAATTTGCCAATAAAATCCCCAATTTTCCTTACATTCACTTCATTCTTCTTGTTTATTGGGAGTCTATGACCTGCACCCAAAAAACTAAAGTTGCGAAATCCAAGTCTTCCAAGGCCAAATTGGTGGTCCATGGCTTCAGAACTATAGGGACAACATGAATGGTCCAAGGACTCATTTCTTGAATTCTCATCAAATCTCCCCAATTCTTAAATGAACACAGGAACATATTATAATCAATGATGCTAATATTCACCTTGTCTACCATATTCCACACCAACTATAGGACTGCTTCCATAGCTTTCAAACTAATGCATTTTTCTGTCAAAAGCTTGGCAACCATAGTAAATGAGCATAGATATGGGTCTTCTTCTCCACAAGCTTTTAGTGATAAAATTTCTTCTACTTTAGACATCAAAGATGTAAGGCCAGTAAATGCTACATAAAAAATGTGAGATAACAGTGCAAATACAAAGAGAAAGGATTAAATGGACAGAAGATAAAATAGATAAATAAAAGCACTAAAAGAACACAACAAAAGAAGAGACCAAATCTATATAGGAGCCAGCATGGTAGAAAAGAAAAGAAACAAAGAGAAAAAACACAATGGGATGCTAGTGAGGAACAAAGGATTACAAGACATAATATAAGCATCGAAGATATCATATCGACTGAGATAAGTAGTTTTAAGGACCACGAAGGAGAAAAATCTAAAGGATAAAAAACATCTAAGTCCGGATAAACCAAAGAAAGCATTCTCTCAAGAGAGAAAGGGGAGTTCCACTGATAAAAAGAGAACAATTATTGCATTCTTATTATGACTATTCTCTTTTTATCATTTATAAATTCATAACTAATAAATTTCTATTATTAATTCCAATAAAAAAGTTTTTTAGAGAATAATAATCCCATATCAAAGAGTTTATAAGAATAAGTATGCAAAAAAATATGTTAAAAACGGTATTATCATCTTAATATATGATACTAAATATAAACTAAATGGACAAAAAAATGTATTTTTAGAAAGAATGTAAATATATGATCATTATTCCTTGATAAATGTTTTTTCTATAATTAACAGTAAGGATTCATTAATTATTATAAATTTATAAACATTACAGATGCATTTATAATTTATTAAAATATAGGGAAAAATAGAAATTGGAAGACATTTGGAGGAGTAAATTATAATTAACCCTAAATTATGCATATACAAGGCAGTCGAAGGACCAAACTCGGGAATTCCAGCTTCCTCTGGTACCTCTGGCTCTGGTACGTCTCCGGCGTCCAAGACAAGGTATGAAGTCCCTTAACCTTTTCAGCTTGTTGGTTTTCTGTCTTCTTTTCTTCGTGTAAATGCACCCATGAATTCAAAAACTTTCTTCGCAGCACAAAATTGAATCAAGAATTGCATTGAAATTTTGTCTTGAGTTTTTTTCGCAAGTTTCTATCCTTTTCTAGTAGGCATTAGGCAGTTGTCTGGGAGTTTCGACGCCCGGCTTTGTCTTTGTGTTTAAGTTAACTCAGAGATTCTTTGGGTCTTCACTCCTCTGGTTTCTTTGCCACCTTCCTCCAGACTGCTGCCCTACACCTCACCTTCTGGGTTCGCTTGTTTGTGTAGCAAGTGGGATCTCCATTGGTAGGTCTGGACAGACAGATTCAAGGCATAAGAAATATATATACATACATGTATATACATGTATATGTATATATATGTTTATGTCTTAGATTAATCTATCTTATGTAATCTTTATGGTAGATATCCTTTGCCATAATTGCTTGTAGATTTCAGGGGTCATTCTTGGGATTGGGGAAAAACTGAATTCTTCGTATCTGAGTTTTAGGAGAAGCGGCTTGAAAAATAGAATCTTGATTTTTAATAGTTATGAGTGGACTTTTACCTGAAAATTAGTTCCAGAATTTGTCTTCTGCTCCGATTTGTTTGAACTATTTGCTTGTCAATTTGGAAAAATTTTCGACGTTCAGGCTTCATTAAGTTTCTGGTTTTGTAAGAAGGACAAAAGAAAAAAAAAAAAGCTAACTGATTTTGTCAAAAAGCTTCGATTTGTGGGTTACATTTTGAATTTGGAGTCAATTGATGTCTACAGTAAGATTCTCAGTTTCTGCATAATTTTTGTTCTAATTGGTTTCCTCTTGAGATGAATTGGGGAAATTCAAAATTTTGGTTTTTCTTTTACAGGTTCTAGTTCTGACTGACAAAGGAGTATTAATTACTATTTGGTGGCTGACTAGCTTAACCCTCCGCTTAATTTTTTTTTTTTGGGGTAAATCCTCCACTTAGACATTTATTTATAAAGGAATTGGTGAATTCATTGTCGTTGGAAACAGAAACTCAATGCTTTCCTTGTCCTACAAACCATATGATTCTTTCTTCTGATAGCATGTTTTTGAGTTTTTCCCCGTTAATTGCAAAGCTTTTCAATCAGTGATTAAAATCTAATTTTCCAATTTTGCTTATTGTTACAAAACCCATTGGATCTCTTGGAATCTGGTATTTGTTTCCTTGCTTGTATCTTTTAAAGGCATATCAGATTTGATATTAGCTTTAACCTTTTGAACTTTGTTCATCACTTCCATTTATTTTTGGTAGGCTTTGATTTGTTCGTTGACTGCAAATTGGGCCATGGAAACAGGAGGTAATTCCTTACCATCTGGTCCAGATGGGGTGAAGAGGAAAGTGAGCTACTTTTATGACCCAGAGATTGGGAATTACTACTATGGGCAAGGTCATCCAATGAAGCCTCATAGAATTCGGATGACGCATGCTCTTCTTGCTCATTATGGGTTATTGCAGAACATGCATGTTCTTAAGCCCAACCCTGCTAGAGAGAAGGACCTTTGCAGGTTTCATGCTGATGATTATGTTGCTTTCTTGCGTAGTATAAGCCCTGAAACACAGCAAGATCAGCTGAGGCAACTCAAGAGATTTAATGTTGGTGAAGACTGCCCCGTTTTTGATGGTCTCTACTCCTTCTGTCAAACATATGCAGGAGGCTCTGTTGGTGGAGCAGTGAAGTTAAATCATGGCCATTGTGATATTGCTATAAATTGGGCTGGTGGATTACACCATGCAAAGAAATGTGAGGCTTCTGGTTTCTGCTATGTGAATGATATAGTGCTGGCAATTCTGGAACTTCTCAAAACACACGAGGTTTGTTGGTGTACTACTTGCAATCTTATCTTTAGTTTTGTTAGCTGAATGTAGCATGAAAGTAAGCCTTTGGATATGATGAAGTATTGATATTTGTTAATATTATAATGGTTTAAAAATCCTTGCTTGGGAAAATAGATTTAAAATGAAATTGATCTCTTTGTTATTCACAGATGAATGATTATCAATTTTGTCCTTGTAACTGGATTGGCTTGTATTGTGGTGTGGTTTTGCTTCTATTAAACTAGCAACAATGTTGTATTTATGTTTAGCTTTTGCTCATTTGATGCATTGCTCTCCTGAAGGAAAATTTGCATTGCATTTTCAATTTGAAAAAGTGTCTTACAATGCAATGGTTGTTCCACTTTGATCAGAAAATATTTATGAAAACGAGATCCCAATGAGCAGAAACTGCGTTTCCTCCCATGGGTTAAGGCCCAAGTTTTAAAAGATGATAACTTGACTCTTGAAATACTTGTTTTTTAGGTTTACCTTATTTCATGGTCAAACTATTTCTTTATACATTTGGTCATTGTGATCTTGATATTTTTAGTCTGTTCGATAGGCATGTTATTTTCCTATACTTTTATGACTGCTGCCAGTGACAATTATATATATTGAACACTTATACAGCATTTCTTGACAGCTCAAATATTTTCAATAGGTGGTAACTTTCTACAAGATCCTAGTTTTAGGTAGTATCATCTTATTATTGGTGATTTTAAATAAATTTTTGCATGCGCATAGTGGATATTATAGAAAGAATAATTTTTACATCTTATTTATTAGTCTGAACTTTTAGATGATCCCTCTATTTGACTTTTGGACACCGTATCTTTATTAACATTGAGCTTCACTAATTTTTTTTCTTCTATTATTTTGTGTTGCAGCGTGTTTTATATGTAGATATTGATATTCATCACGGTGATGGTGTTGAGGAGGCTTTTTATACTACAGACAGGGTCATGACTGTTTCATTCCATAAATTTGGGGATTATTTTCCTGGTACAGGAGATGTCCGAGATGTTGGATTTGGGAAGGGTAAATATTACTCTCTTAATGTTCCACTAGATGATGGAATAGATGATGAAAGTTATCAGTCCTTGTTTAAGCCAATAATGGGCAAGGTGATGGAGGTCTTCAGGCCGGGTGCAGTGGTCTTGCAATGTGGTGCTGATTCCTTGTCTGGGGACAGGTTGGGCTGCTTTAATCTGTCGATTAAGGGCCATGCAGAGTGCGTTAAATATATGAGATCATTTAATGTACCATTACTTTTGCTCGGTGGGGGTGGATACACAATACGTAATGTTGCGCGTTGCTGGTGCTATGAGGTAATGCCTCTCTTCTTCATGGTTTATAATTCTAAGAAGTGCTCCTTGAAGGATAAGAAGTGACAGTGCTTGATAGTCACGCTGAAACCTTTTCAGGTTTTGACTTTTAGACTATGCTTGATATCTAGGAATTTCGTCCATGTTTGGCTCTTTCTGTGATTACTTTACGTATTTTTTGGCAGGAGACTTTATTCTGTTTACCATCCTGTTGTTAATAGTAAATTTTTTCCATGCCAGAAGAAGTTACTAGAAATAAGTTCAACACTATATTTCATTTAGAAATGGCAACATCACTGCACCTCCACAACCATTCATTAGAGTAAGAGAAAATAGAATAACCAAATGTGATCATAGATATAATGGTAAAAAATTTTCTCTAGCCAAGTTAAAAGAAAAAAAGACAAGAAGATGTTGCCATTGTCTTGTATGCCCATTTGACATCGATATCTTTCAACCTGGTTTCGTCACTCCATTCTTCTTTGCAGACAGGAGTAGCACTTGGAGTGGAACTCGAAGATAAGATGCCACAGCATGAATACTTTGAATATTTTGGTCCAGATTATACCCTTCATGTTGCCCCGAGTAACATGGAAAACAAGAATTCTCGTCAGATATTGGAGGATATAAGAGGAAAACTTCTTGATAATCTTACAAAACTTCAGCATGCTCCTAGTGTGCAGTTCCAGGAGAGGCCACCAGATACTGAACTTCCTGAGGTTTGCTTTGCATTTGGTGATTATTCTTACATGTGATACTTTGCCTTTTCTTTCCTTATTTCTGTAGTATTATCAGTACTGTTATTAAAATTAATATTAATAATGTTATTATGATTAAAATTATTGTTTTTTTTTTGTTTTAGATTACAAGCATTATAGATTTTATGTACAAAGTAAGGCATGAATGTCTTCTCTAAGATGCTTTCTGATGCTTTTGCATCTTGTAGTTTCCTTCTTTCCATATCTTGTTCTTCTTGTCAAACAAATATCTACCTTCTGAAAGGCACTGATGGCCAACTTATGCTGAGAGAACTGGACAGTTTAGTTTGGAATGGAATACGTTATAGCTTAGTTATTTCTGACAGTATCTTTGAACGGGCTTAGTTATGTCTGACAGTATCTTTGAACGGGAGGTAGTGATGCATTTCTTATAATTGAAGAAGTCTATGTTTCTGCAAATTTCATAATCTGAAACTTATTTTATTTCATAATCTGAAACTTATTTTATCTCTTTGGTTTCATTTTAAGTTTAGGAATTTTATTGTGTTTCTAAATATATGCATTGCTGTTTGTTTGCTGAAGTTGGAATCTTTAAAATATTTGATTTTGGAGGTCTAAGGTTAGTGAAGCAAGTTTCTGCATGGGCTTAGCTAGGTGGTGTCATTATTATTTGTATGATTTCTTCCGCTACACGTGCTTAAACTGAATGTCTTTGAGCAACTGTTCATTATTCAGTTTGGAATTACCTTCTATAGCTCTTGCTATAATTGGACGATATTTTTACATGTCTAATTGTGATCAATTTGATCTGGAAATTTCTTTTGTAATCAACAAAAAGTTATTTTACTCTGCTTTTGCAACCTTTCAGTCTCTACTGTTTCTGAATGAGCGTTATCAGAATGGAAGTCAGTGGTTCGCTTCAGTGAGTTTGCATATGCTTTCATTAATTATTTTCTGTTCTAGAAGCTAAAACTTTTAGATTAGATGGTATTTTAACATGGTATTATGAAAGCTTTAATTCTCAATGCTGCATCATGGTTTTTCTGTAAGGAATTCAATCCATCTGTACTTGGGCATACAAAAAAGGAAGTTATTTTCTCTTTAAGCTTTTACACTGTTGGGACTTTAGAAGTACAAGATGGTCTAATAAACTGTTGCACAATCAGTTGATAATTTATTTTTTTTTAAGCCTTGTTCGCATATGACCCATACAATAATGTGCTGCTGTACTTCACAGCTGCAATTGCCACTCATCATCAAATTAGTTAGAAATCTTTTCTATTTTAGTGCTCTCAACTCCCAATTTCCTACTCTTTTTCTGAAGGATAAGATACAATGTACCGGTCCTCCAGAAGAACCACAGATCTCACAAAGGATGAGTTAAGCAACAAACAGAATTGATCCTAATGAACTAATGTGTCAAATGTTTGTTTATAATTTTGTTACCTCTTCTATTGCTACTAGAATGTCGTAGAATTTGTGAGAAAGTCTTCTCTTTTGAGATCCAATCTAGGAATTTGACCCTTATTGTGTCCCATAGAGAGATGATTAGTAAGATGGATATGGATGCACCTTGATGGTGTTCTTTGGTTGAATCATTTTATTGATAAGCAAGGGAAGATAAACAGAATTCCTCCAATTTGCTGTTTTACGGCTTCTTATCAAGCTTTATCATTGGAGAGGTGCGGGGACAGATCTTTTTCTATGGCCTTTCCAAATCTGTTTTGCCTTTATTACCTTCATATGTTCATTCTATTCCTTTAGATGATCATTCTATTTCTTGGGATTTTGTTTAGCTTGAGATTTGTTAGATGGGGAATTAGATGAATCAGTCCCTTTATCTAATATCCTTCCATGCTCAAGTAGATATCAGAACAATGAGGGTTGGGGACACTTTAATTTTGTCCCTCAAAATCATTTTTCATTTACTCAGTCACCGTTGATCCTTGTTCCCTTTGGAGAAAGCAATCCGGATCCCTTTCGAAATTGAAGAATTTGCTTGGACAATGGTTACTAGTCATTTGTTACAGCTGAGGAGGCCTCTTAGTTCAGATTTGCTTTGTGTAAGTCCAGCAGTCAAACTAATAATCATTTTCCCCTCACTGTCACTTAGAAAGGAAGTTTCAGGAGAATTTGTTCTGTTTGGTGGATAAGATAAGTGGGCGTGTCCTAACACGGATCTAGAAATCATACAGAAGTTTTCTGGGTTTGATATGACTAAGAGACAAGAGAATTCTGTGGCAACGTGCTTCAGTTGCAAATTTTTGGGTGATATAGGCATAAAGGAATAACAGGGTTTTTAAATATCAGTTATGTCTATTCAGTTGCTTTGAGATAATTATTTTTCTATCTTCACTTGGGGCAAAATTGTATCTGGTATTTCAGGGGCCTAGCATCAATTGATTTGCAAAGAGATTGCAGCTATGCATTGGTGTAGTTTTTATTTTATTTTGTTCAAGATGCCTCATCCTCTTTCTTGTATTTCTTCTTTTCATTATTAAAAATTCTTCTTTTATCTAGGAAGCCACAACATATTTCTTACTGGGGGGGATTATATTTCAGGCTGATGAAGATCAAGATGATGCAGATGAAAGATGGGATCCCGATTCAGATGTAAATATGGACCAGGATGATCGGTATGTTTCCTTATTAAATTTGTCAATGTTGTGTTTCTTCTTATTAGCACTTAATGCTACCCAGCTAACTATAATCTATGACTTGTCTGTTTCATCTAGTCCATTGTCCAGGAGAGTCAAGAGAGAATTTGAGCCTGAAACAAACGGAAGGGTATGTTTCCACGGCATATCAATGAGAAACTATTTGCTTTTCTTTCATTATTGGTTCTGTTATTTGCTTTTCTCTCATTATTGTTTCTGTCTTCCTTTTGATGAACACATGCCCTGCGCATTTCTTGCGGCATAACAAAATATTTTCATCAGATTCAGTCTTTTTTCTTTTTGTCGGAGTTGCTGAAATTGGAAGTACTAATATCTCTACTTGGTATTCTTGGATTAGGGAGTCAAGCATTGTCCTTTACAGATCTCCTCTAATAATTTTCCATAAAGCTAGATACATTTTAGTGTTGAAGGATATTGGTCAGCCTTCACTGTAGAAGGTTAATGGTGAAATACTACTAGTCTCTTGATCTTTGCATGTCAGAATCCTGAAGGGCATCTCTTCTGTAGCTAGGGGTTTTTATCTGCCTATCATTTATGTAGAGGAAAAGGATACACGTGAAAGAACTATATCATTCTTTTCCATGTGAGTTAAATATGTTATTATTTGCCTCGTGATTGGCATTTTGCAGTGTCAGAAGTGGCATTTTGTTCTCTCGGGTTATTGCTTAACTTGTTTACCATATTCATTCTTGACAGAACACACTAGTCAGGGCTTTTATTTTTTTCCCACTTCATTTAACGGTGGATCAATATGGATTGTATATCATGTTTTTGTTTGTTTTAACTTTTGATCGCAAGCAATTTTAGCTTCTTGTGCTTTAAATCTTCAGGATGACATGGAAGAAGATGAGCATCCTAGAGAAGCGGACTCCATGATAACTGACACAACTGAGTTGAAGGTGTAGCCTATATGCCCATTTATATAGCAAGCAATCCATGGTTCTAATGATTTGTAGTATTTTGAATTTCTCTATCAGGATCCCAACTCAGTTTCAGTTGCTGTTGATGAAACAAAAGTTAAATTGGAGCCAGGAAACTCGACCAAGCCATTTGATCAGCCTGTTGAGAAGACTTCTTGAGCCAATACATATTTCTGAAGTTAGAACTAGATTTTGTTTTTTAAAACCTATTGCCTTGCTGCACTGTCAACTCTCTCTCTCAAAATGCGTTTTGTATGTATATTCTTTTTGCCTTACCCTCCCTCGTTAGTCATTAGCCATCCCTTGAAGACAAAAGGAAAATGAGAAAAGTTGGGATGGTTCTTGTTGTGAGAAAACTGAGTAATTTTGTTTATGGGGAAGGGTGTGTAGCATTAGATGTAAAGGCTCTTATACTAAGACAAGACCCTGCCTAGTTGAGAGTTGATGGGAAATACTAATCTATGTATAAGGTTGCTGTTGGATGACTTATTACTACGACTCTCATTATACTCAGCTTTATTTTTATTAATAGTATTTGATAGAACATGAGATTTAATGTAAAAATTTTGGGGCGTATTTAAATTGAATTTTTGTTTGAGTTAAGTTTTATTGGAAATGAAAAAAGTGAATTGTTTGTGAGAGAAGGAAAAAAGAATGGGGTTCGAAGGGAAAAAAGAGGAGAAAAAGTAAAAAAAAAAAAGAATTAGTTTAAATTTTAATTTAAGTTTGTTTTATATTATAAAAATAATATAATATAATAAAAAATAAAAAAAAAATTTATGTGAATTTAAATATATAAAAATAATATATAATAAAAATAAAAATTTATTAATAATATATAATATATTAATTTTTTAATAAAAAATAAATTATTTTGAGACATCTTAATATAATAATAAAATTATTTATAATAAAATTATTTAAAATAAGCTAAACAAATAGAATAATTGGTTTTGTTTCTATGAATCTTTTTATCTCTTGGTTTATTGCCCTGATGTCTTGACCAAAGTAAAAGTTTTGGAAGTTTTAAAAAGGAAAAAAATTTCATGAATGTTATGATGGTGGATTAAACGTCTTTTCAAACTTATTGGTCGGTGTATTTAACTTAGAATTTTTTTAGTTGAGTTATATTAAAAAGTATAAAAGTAAATTATTTGAAATTTTTTTAGTTGAGTTGTATTGAAAAGTATAAAAGTAAATTATTTTTAAAAGGAAAAATAAAATCAAAGTGAAAAATTTTGGATTTTTTTTTTAATTAAAAGGTCAATCAAAGTATAGTTAGATAGCCACTTTAGGCATCCGTGAGAAACAAGTTGAGTTGAATCAAACTTTGCTTGAATTTTGTGCTGTTCTCATTTCGATCATTTTTCTTCAAATCCTTTTCTCATTCTTTCCTCCATCATTAAAAAACTTGCATTAAATATTAGACTCTTATGAAAAATAGTTATATAAAAACACATATTAGTTTCAAAAGAATGGAGGATGGGATTGCAGAGTGATTCATATCAAAGGATCGAGCTATCATTTGCAACTCTTTCGATTTATTATATCTTTCATTTGGTCAATTTCAAGCTATTGCAGTTTTGCTTATCTTTGCAACACCAGCTTCGATCTCTTGAAACCCAATACCTGTCCCTTAACAACAGTTTCAAACAGTCTGTTCACCACTCATTCACCAATAAAAATGCCTTATTTTAGGAGAGACACAGATTACCCTTAAGTTATCCGAGGTCCACCATGCTCTGCTGCAGGTGTTTTTCCCCGGGCGCTTCCACATTGCATGATTGGGTGTCGAACCCGTGACTTATGGTACACTGTTAGACTCTAATACCAATTCACCCAGGAAAAGGCCTTGTCTCAGGAGAGGCACATATTACCCTAAAGTCATCCGAGATCAGGAGAGGCACAGATTACCCTTAAGTCATCCAAGGTCTACCACGCTCTACTGCGGGTGTTTTTTTCCGGGCAACTGACTGCATCATATAGCTTAGATCTGGAGGTGAAGAAGACTTGGAAGACTTATAAGTGACATAATACTCAAAATTTTTGCCAGTTGGCTCTCCAAGAAGTCCAACAGTGGGATCTTGTTTCTCAAATTTTGATTTAAAAGCAGGATTTTGGCAACTCGGCATTTCCCTTGATGATCGTTTCAAAACTGTATTTTGTATTCCAAATCATTATGAAAATCCCAGTAGGTTTCACTCGATAGTCAATTCCATGGTTTGAAAGAACCTCATGAAACTGTGTAGGGGTTTAATCTGAAGCTCATGCATACAAGGGCCTAGCGGGCAACTGCAAAAGTTTAACATTCAAATTCATATCGCTGTTCAATAGAAGAAAAAATAAAATGAAACTATTTTCAAGTTTTGCATTCTATCCAAAAACTTTTATATTATTTTTTACCCACTGATTATTTTAGTTACCTTATTTTGGAGCTCAACCAACTTAGCTCGTGGTGAAACTAATCACGTGTATTTCGCATGCTAATTTGAAGAAGGACAAAATCGGCAATACATTCCCGTTCAAAAACAGAAGAATTAATCATTATTCCCAATTTTTCCAACAAAAAAATCTATTAGTCTTCTCTTCTTTCTTTCCGGGGAACCAAATCATAAAGAAGAATTCCAATCAAGTGCGTGCCCCATGGCACAGCTAACCACTTTATGAGGTAGAACCAACTATTAGGTATTTTAGCTTGTATTCTTCATCCCACATTGACAACAAGTCTGTTCGAAATTATTTAAAATAAGTGACGTATAATTTTTTAAAAAATTAAAAGTTATTTTTGAACTATTTTTAATTATTTATTTATTTATTAGGTAAGCTTAAATAAGCCATTTTTTAGAAGTTATTATAGAGACACTTTTTGAAATAATTTTTACTTATTAAAATTATTAAACATAAGAATGTTATTTTAATATAGAAACAACTGTTTTTATAAACACTTTTTTCAACAGCTTAAAAAATTTTTAACAATTGAGAATACGCCCTAGGAAAAATAAGTTATAATTTAGGAATCCTTATAAAAGGATTATACACTTGTTTTGTCTAACATGGCTTTGATAGAAAAATTACTCTTATACCCCTCTTTATATAAAGAGTTTGTGCTGGAAATTTTGGAGGATGAAAAGCATCTTGACCTTAGCCCGTTTATTCAATTATGGGCTATAGCCATTTGTTAAATTGGATTTTTTAGGAGTAGTTTTAATTGGGTTTAGACATTTTGAGTTTGAGAGAGTTTTCTTTATTTTGTAATTCAGCATAGTTGAGTTAGTGGTTTTGTTTCTCCTTCATCCATGGATGTAAGGTAATTGACCAAATTGCATAAATTTAGGTGTTATTTATTGCTTTTACATTATTATTTTTATGTTAACTCGTATATTTGTTTTAGACCTGACAAATTGATATCAAAGCAAAAATTCCATATGAGATGGCTACTATCAATGTCAATCAAATATCTAGAAAGTCTGGGTTTGGCATCATGAAAAAGAAGAAGAAAAATTATGAAGTAGTCAGTCATGTGCAACTATATTTCTTCCTATTGGAAATGCCTTTCCCATCACTATTGGTGAAACTAAAAGCTGCGTGTTATTTGAAGAATTTCACCAACAAATTGAATATTCCTAATGGTTGTCACTCTACTTAGGATTTTTCCTGGAGAAGATGAAGTAAAATAGAAATGGTTTGAAGTGTTCTTTAGAATACGAGTCATTATGCACTTGTTTTGTCATACATGATTTTGTTCAAAAAAATTACTCCCGTACTACTCGCTATATAAGGAGTTTGTTTTGAAGCTTTTGGAGTGAGAAACAACTTGGCTTTAGTCACTTATTTAATTATGGGCTATAGGTGTTTATTTACTTGGATTTCTCGAAAGAAATTAAATTGGAGTTAGACTTTGTAAGTTTGTAAGGGTATTTTCTATTTTGTAGCTCTCTACAATTGAATTAGTTATTTTGCTTCTTTTTCATTCATAAATATAGATTAATTGACCAAATCACGTAATTTTTTATATTCTATTTATTATTTTCAAATTATTACTTTCTTTGCTATCTCATTTGTGTCTTTTGGCCCCGACACTAACATCTTCGTCTTCCAAGAGTAAGATGATATAGTGTTCTCTAGATAATTCTAAACTAGTTGGGGTACTTGGTGATCAGCGTTGACACACTAAAATAAAAACTACAATCACCTTGGCAAAATTCGTTACTTGCTGGGCTAGTGCAATACACCAATAATTCAATATATCTACAAAGGGGATGGCAAGGGGAGAGTTAACCCTGCTTTGAAATGGTGGAATAAATAGCAAGCTAGCCCAAAGGAGGGTTCTAAACGTGATAATTCTTTTTGGAATTAGTCCATTAGAAAATTTTGGAAATGTGATAGTTTTTTAAAGATCCTCAAACATGCGTTAATGTATTAGTGAAGAAACTAGTCGAGTTGTGTTGGCGGAAATTTTTGTATTGATATGAGCAAATGATTTTTACATGATAGTGAGAACGTGAGGGATGGAGACGCACGCATTGCACTAATTTCAAGTTGGTTTTGGTTGTGGGTAGTAGCCAGTTTGTCCGGTGTAGTGTTGTCATGGGAAACAAAAGTTAGGAACTAGAATATGCCATGTCTCAGTATTCCAATTGACATGCAGAGTGAATTTGGTAGTTTGAGTTGCATATATTCATTTACTCTAGTGGAATTTATGTTTGACTATCGACAACCTTTATACGTCAACTCAAATTACACTACCATGGGAAACAAAAGTTAGGAACCAAAATATGCCATGTATCAATATTCCAATTGACATGCAGAGTGAATTTGGTTGTTTGAGCTGCATATATTCATTTACTGTAGTGAAATTTATGTTTAACTGTCGACAACCTTTATACATCAACTCAAATTACACTACCGATTTAATAGTAATTGTGATGGTAGTGCGATATTATAGCATTTTTTAAAATCATACTATTTCTATACTTGATATTTTCTCTTTAAAATTCAAGTTGATTTTAAGCATTTTATACTTGTACAATCAAACCAATATAGTGAGTGATGATTTGAAATTAAATGTCAATGATTTTTAAATAAAAATTTACAAAATAACTTATTTCAAGAAAACCTGCCAATTATGGTGGGTCATCATGTCAAAGTGTCCAACTCAATTGGATAGGGATAATGTCTAGGACTTTTTTTCTTCAATATAAAGACTTTTAAGACACTTGAATCAGTATTCTAAATTAATAATAATTGTCTAAAAAAATTACTTTGTGTCTATTTTTCTTATTTACATATAAATTTATAATAATTAATTTAGTAACTTGTATATAATTAAGTTACTTATTGTTAAGTTAGTAATACTTGAAAATATACTTAAATGTTAGAGAGAAGGTTGAGATAATTTTAAAATTTAGAGAGAGAAAGAGTTTGAATAAGTAAAATGTACTATGTTGTATTTAGAAAATATGTTTAATAAAAGCAGCAATGCTCCAATGTCAGTTTAGTCCATTTAGACATTACTACAGTCGAACAGATCCCTAATAAAAAGAAGCAAAAACCAAGTTGAATGAAATTGAAGTTGAGGTTCTATGTTCTTTTGAGGGAGAAAATGGCAGAAAACAGATTTTTATTGATAATACCTACAGAAGATAAGTGTATGTCATTTATTTCGGGCAATGAATGCAGAAGTAGGGTTCCTGTGTGATAGCATTGACAATATTTGTAAGATACACGATATGAAGTGAATATGTGATGTCTTATTTATCAAGTATTTTTAAAATCGTGTAGACTTAGAAAAGATATTTACTACGTGATTTAGATCCAATAGTATAGAAAAATAGATAAAACTCGGTCCAGTTACGGTGCTGAAGTTCTTTTTTTCAGCACATGCGGGCAGTTTTTTCACTGTTCGATTGGCTGCTGTTTATCATCTTTTGATATGACGGTTATGAAGCATGAAAGGTATTTTGGGTAACCAAAATTAGGGGGAAAAAGGGACAAAAGTTTGAAACGATTTGAAAATTTTAAAAAGTCATCATTATCTTCTGACACCCACTTTCTTCAACTACTTCTACCAAATTCTCTCTCTTTTTTTTCTATCTTATGTCTTCTCTCCGCTACTGCTATGAAAGTCTTCAAATATTAAAGAACAAAACGATTCACTCTCTTCAAGATCTTCATTTTGTGTTAAACAGTTTCGACGAACCTTCAAGTTTTCTTTCGAAATCAAAACTCATTTTTTTAGATTTACTAATAGTCAAAATGAAGTTAGATATTATGAGTTTTTGTTGGACTATTTGGTGGCTTATACTATATAGAAATCTTTACTAAAAAAAGATTTTTAGTTTCCTTGTGGAGGCAAAAAAAGTGATATGTTGATTTTCTTGGCTTGAAGAATGATTTCGACAGTGAAATATTCTTACGGCTTCAAAGTGGCTTCTACGCTATAGAAATCTTCACTGAAAAAAGATTTATGGTCTACTTGCGAAGGTAAAGAAAGTGATATGTTAATTTTCTTGGCTTGAAGAATGATTTCAGCAGTGGAATACTCTTATGACTTCAAAGAACGATTTTAGTGGTGGAGAATTTGAATATTGATTTTTTTTTAACTTTAGAACGATCTGCTTTGACTTTTTTGTAACAATTCTCATTGTTTTGAATAATGACTGATCAATTATTCAAAGAAACATATGTATGGTGAATAATTATTCATAACAAATTGAATAGTTTTTTACATATAACAATCAGTTATTCATAACAATTTGAATGGATATTTACATGAAACCAAATACATCTGACCAAGTCAGATGGCATGTTAAAAGTAAATAATTATTCACTTAAGATATAAAGTGAATAGATCCACCATATTAAATAATTATTCATAAAAATTTGAATAGATATTTACATATAATAATCAATTATCAATAACAATCTGAATGAATATTTACATGAAACTAAATACATCTGATTTGATCATATGGTATGTTAAGAGTGAATAATTATTCTCTGCTAAGTGAATAATTATTCACTTTTAAGTGAATAATTATTAACTTAACTATCAAGTAAATAGATCTACCATATCAAATAATTATCCATAACAATCTCAATGGATATTTACATGAAACTAAATACATCTGATTTGGTCAGATGGTATGTTAAAAGTGAATAATTATTCTCCGCTAAGTGAATAATTATTCACTCTGCTGAGTGAATATTTATTCACTTAATATATCAAGTGAATAGATCTACCATATCAAATAATTATTCATAATAATCTGAATGGATATTTAAATGAAACTAAATATATCTGATTTGGTCAGATAGTATGTTAAGAGTGAATACTTATTCTCCACTAAATGAATAATTATTCACTTAACATATCAAGTGAATATATCTAAATATCAAATAATTATTCATAACAATCTGAATAGATATTTACATGAAACCAAATACATCTGATTTGGTCAGATGGTATGTTAAGAGTGAATAATTATTCTCTACTAAGTGAATAATTATTCACTTAACATATCAAGTAAATAGATCTACAATATCCAATAATTATTCATAACAATCTTAATAGATATTTACATGAAGCCAAATATATCTGATTGTTCAGATGGTATGTTAAGAGTTTCGCTAAGTGAATAATTATTCACTTAACATGTCTCTCATTAATTTGTAATGTTCAGTGCAACCCCACTGTCAACAGCTTCGCTCCATTTTCAACAATCTCAGCCGTTCTGTACTGCCACATCTACTCTTGGATACTTTTTGAATAAATACTGTATGTATAATTATTCACCACTACATTAATGTGAATTTTTGTATTGAACAAACTCGAGTATAGTACAAATAAAAGAAATGATACATACTAGTTACATAAATTTACACTTGTTATTATATAAAATTCTAATCTATATTAAAATTTTCAGAAAAATATGCATTTCACTATTGTTCTCTCCTCCTCATCAACATTATAAAGAAAATGATTACTTTTTAATTTTCTTCCCAACATAACACAACCCTTACACAAACTTCTATTACTATAATTATTTTTTACTGTCAAGAATACACCCTTAGAGATTAAATAGAAGAGACCAAGAAAAAAAACACTTAATATAACAGTATTCATCTAACAACAATAGTAGATTTTTTGTCTTCACTCTTCAGATACAACAAATTACCACTCTTTTAGATAACCTAATTTTTTGTCTTCACTCTTCAGATGCAACAAACTACCACCCTTCTCGATAGCCCACTTTTCATATCAAGAACTCCATCCATAATGCCTGCAGCAGTAATGCATCTTTCACACAACGTCTTTTACCTTTGTGATGCTAACCTTGATTGCAAGAGAACAATAGCGAACAAAATAGAGAAGAGAGAGAGGGATGAGAGAAAAATAGTCAATTTTCTAAAGATTTAAAAGAGAAGAAATCTAATAAAAATTCAAGAGAGAAGATAGATGAGAAAGCAAGAGAGTCAATCTTCAAGGAAGGGTGTTAGCCCTAAGGGCAAATCATGAAGTTATGATTAGTTTTGATTAATGACAAATATTGATGAGGACTAATCTTTATGTGATTTGTGTGATATGATTGTTGGATTAAGAAGTATGAAGTCTCATAGTCTTGAAGCCAAAATGTAAGAACAACTCCAATATGTCAAAGTGATTGAAGATTGAAGAGTTTGTTCAAGATGGTTGAAGGTTTTGAAGACGTAAAGTGTAGGTTATATGTGCTTAATAGGTAAACTTTTGTATACCCTACACTTGTTTGTCTTGGAATTTGTTGAATGCATAAGAGAGTACAAAACTTGTTTTTGAATCTTAAATGGCTTTGAATGATCTTTTGATTAATAAGTGTGTTTTTGAGTCTTAAATGATTTTGAGTAAATTTTGTATGATCAAAGAGTTTTGATAACAGTTTTTGAATTTGAAAAATGTCTAAATGACTTATCTATTCATACAAAATGTTTTCAAACTTATTGAAGTTGAATTTCAAATGATTTTACAAAGTTTGAACAGTTCGGACGCAAGTTCGGACGTCCAATCTTTGAAAATGGCTACTGTGCTTCCAGAGAAATTCGGACGCAAGTTCGGATGCAAGGAAAAAAATTCGGTCGTCCGAATTTTCCCTGCTAGCATGGTTACTATTCTTTCAGAGAAATTCAGACGCAAGTTCGAATGCATTGGACACAATTCAGTCGTCCGAATTTTTCCAGACAGCATGTAACAATAAAGTTCTGACGACAGTTTGGATGCACAAGAAAAATTCGGTCATCCGAATTTTTCTGAAACTAGCCGTTACTAGCCATTTTATAATTGTTAAAACTGATTTTTAAAATTTGTAAAAGCCAAAAACTCCAGAATTTTTGTAAGTTTTGAATCTTTGAGAAATCTTAACATTCTAAAATCTTTTGCAAACATCAAAGCTCTCTTTTGTCTTGTGCTTACAAGTGATCATTCAAGATTCCAAAGACAACAAAGTGAAGTAGTGCAACATTGTGTAATTATCTACTAAGAAGTGGTAACATCTCATCCATTCTTCATTTAATTTTGTTTTCTACTATCTCATTACAAGGTTTTCTTGTAAACATAAAATATTTTAGGTAAGGGTGATCATTGAAAGTTTGATTCAAGGTTGTTTGTAGATATAAAATCCTTCTAGTAGGGTGAGCCTTGTGTATAGTATTACTAAAGAGGTTGTTGGTGTAAAACCATTGTGTGGTGTGCCTCTTGTGTAATTATTGAACTTAACCAAATAGTAGATTGATTGAAATCCTTGACTGTAGACTCAATGTAGTGGATGTAGATCTTGAAGAGATCGAACCACTATAAATTGCTTGTGTTCGTTGTGCTTAGATTATTTATTGCTTTGTCATTGATTTAATTATTCTCTCATTGAAACAAGTAATCATAATCTGGTCTAACTTAATTTATAAAAGAAAATGATTTTAAAAAATTAGGCAAAGACCTAATTCACCCCTCCTCTTAGGTCTTTCAAAGGGGCTAGGTGAGAGAAATAGCAGTGATCGGAATGGAAAAAGGAGAGAGAAATAGATGAGAAAAAAAGGAGATTGCTCTTTTCATGAATAGATAGATTTATGCGGGAGTCTAAAATAATTTTTGCTCCAAAATACCCCTGGTCTCTTACAACCATTAGATCCAAAGATGCTAATCCAATGGCGCTATGAAAGACCTCCTGCACATGCTGAAAAAAAGGGGCTCAGCATATTAACCAAACCAGATAAAACCAAGTACTTTACTGAAAAGAACTTAGAAAATAAAGATAACCTGTTAAAAAATGCAATAAAAAAGTATTTTTGTAAGCCGAATACCACAATAATTCATGTTAAAACATTTGTGAAAACTAATGGAGCACAAGAATGACAAGACCATAAGTTCTTCACTTCTTCTAAGATGTCATCAGCCCTAAGTTCTTGCATCATTGCCATGTTTCATGTTCCATCTCTATCCATTTTATTTGTGCCAATCTCACGAGCATTAGGAATATCAAACTCTGCTCTCATGTGAACATTATCATCGCCGCCCTATACTTCTGCCATTCCAATATGGGCACACCCAACGTCAAATGGCACATTCATATCATTAATTACTGCTTTTCCCTTCCAATTTGAGATCGTCTCTTTATTATGTATTTTAAATTCTTCTAAAGTAGCTAGATTAACTGGCTGCATGTTTAGGAATCTGGGATCTCTTCTGCACAGTCTTTTTTGGGTCATTGAGGTTGATGATCGTTCAAGAACCAAAGGAGTTGCCTTTCTTCTTTAGGGTTTGCCTTATTTGGTCATTCAATTATCTTATTCTATGTACGCACCCGCCCCTCAACCCTCTGGCACAGGCAAGTAAATTTGGAAGGGCAATTTTAAGTTTTGAAGGCAAGGATAAAATTGTTTCTACTTATTAGTTTTCATTTCCTTGGATACCTTTTTTTCTCTGCTTATATTCATGGATAATTGAAGTTCAAGTTGCTGAGATACTTCCTACTTCTAGCAATAGTAATCTTGTTTTAGCTACTGATTGAACATGCTTTTGGCTTCGCCCAAACGCCTATACCCTACTCTATTTCAAACATCAAGTAGATATTCTTGTGAAAAAAGAAGAAAAAACTCCGATTTGAAGATGTCAAACATAAACCATGCATGTGAATTATAGATCTGGCCAAAAGGATCCAAAAAGTGGAACTAAAATCGATTGTGGACAAAAAATGACTTGAAAAAACAAAAATAAATGAAAAAAAGAGTTCTTTGATTAGGATCGGAATTCCGGCAAAGCCAGAATTTCATCTTGGCTAGAGAAGGTGAAAGCAGATGGCAAAGAAGTTGCAACACAGAAGGTCGAGTAGGAAGAGAGGGAGAAAAGGAGAGAGAGATTGCTCCCTACTTTTTTTTGCTGAATAACTAGTTAACCATATATTTCAGCTTCTGCAACAACATTATCGGATACATCATCAGTGCCTCCCCTATCATAGAGTACAACAGGGGAATAAGGGAGGAGGTAAATATCCAATTACATTATTAGTTTCTGCCTACTTAGCTAATCTGTATAAAGCTTTATTACCATTTCTTTGAGTAAAGAGCAGCTTTCGTTGCGACCACTTGGAGATATTTTGCCTTCTGGATGTTGAGTGTATTTTTAAGCTTCGAATAACGTTAAGTGCGTCTCCTTCAATGATGGTATTAGAGGAGGCTCTTGAATCTCCAATCTGGATAGCTAATGCTGTTGCTTCGTATGCATCCCTTGCCTGTGATTGTTGAGTCTCACCCTCTAGAACCTCCCCATTTTCATCTCTAATAAGACAAGCACTGATTGTATTTCCCTCTTCATCTAATGCCACGTCAAAATTAATTTTGCACAAATCTTTTGGAAGGGCCTTCCATCTCTGTAAACTGGGATTGATCACCCTGTTAATTCTTCTCCTAATTGTTGAATCCCAATGCTCCTTCGCCTTTCTTTCAACCTGGTCACAGATTTCTTTCCACTCTACTGAGATGCCTTCATGCATTTTCTTGTTCCTATACAACAAGATATTTTCGATTGCTACAGCGACAAAGTTCAATATTCTTTCCTTATCTTTTGTGGATAGAGGGAATTGGTCGTTAGAATCTAGAAGTTCTTTGATCCACCTCTTGATTTCCCAATCCTTGAAACTTTCCAACCGAAATTGCCAGTGTTATGTAAACTAGATTGCCACATTTAATGGACATCGAAGAAATATGTGCTCTAGACTTTCCTCTTCTCCATTGCAGATTAAACACCTTTTGTCTTCCATGCTAAAAATATTGGAAAGTTTGACCTTGGTTGGCAGAGTATTAGACAAAATTTTCCACGAGATGCTTATGTCTATTTGAGTTCCATAACTGTCCCACAACTTCATATTAATCTGAGTTAGGGAGACAAACGTACTGTGGTTTTCTATTTTGTAAGCAGATTTCGAGGATAATTTCCCTGACTTAGAGGGTAGCCAAACTATAGTATCTGATGAGATCATATTTTAATTATTATTTAGAATTAATTTTTCACTTATTTAAAGGCTAATTGATATAAATCTTATGACTTTGACTTGTTTTGGTGAATTAAATATTTATGTACTTAGTATGTATTAATTAAGATGATTTTATTTATAAAGTACACTTTAATCCACGGATTTTACTAATTGTTGATGTAGGGGTAAAATGGTAATGTCAAGAGAAGAAAAAGGAAGATTCTAAAATTGAATTTGATTTGGAATAGGATTTAGAATCCAAATTGAATTGAAATCCCTAAGACACAAAAGAAGGAGAAGCCAAAATTAGGGCAACCAAAGCAAGAAATTCGGGTAGAAATTGGGGGGATTTTAGCGCAGCCAAGGAGGTGAGAAATCGGCGGCCAAGGAAGGAATTGGGAGAGCCAAAATTGGAAGCAAAATCGGGCAACAAAAGAAACAAAAAATCGGGCAGCCAAATTGGAGAAAATTTGGGCGGCCAAAGAAGCCAAATTGGAGAAAATTAGGGCAGCCTAAAAGGAAGCCAAATCTGGGCAGCCAAGGGGGACGAATTTGGGGCAGCAAGAGAAGCAAATTGTGGAGTCAAATTGAAGAGAATTCGGGCAGCCAGGGGGAAGAGTTGACCGAGGATGGAGCAAAAAGAGTCGGAGAAAGCTTGAGAACAGAGAAGCTCTTTATTTTTTTTTGTATTTATTTATTTTTTTATGTTAATTAAATTTATAACTTTGAATATTCGGATCATGAATAGCTAAATCTTTTGTGACTAAGACCTTCGATGAAGGCTGAAACTCTTATTAATTTAATTTATTTCAATTAAAGATTGTTTCTTTAATCTCGATTTTGGTTAATTGTTATTATTGTTTTTAATGCTTGTAAGTTTCTGGTCAATTCTTGCATGCCTTTAAATTTATTCTAGTGGCTGAGAAGTGCTAGTTTAAATTGGATCATGGTAATAACAATACATCGTAAAACTGACTAGAGATAGATTCGGTTTCTTTGTGTGGTTTCTAGCGAGTAGGAAACAAAAGCTAGGGAATTCCATAGAGGTGTTTGCGGCTTTGATAATTAAAATCACGTAGAGATACGATTGGTTTATTAATTAAATTTAGGAGCTTTTCACCAAGAGATTGGGTCTAGCTTATAATTGAGAATTCTACCATTAACCAAGTCGAGAATTAATTTAAAGAAATTAATTATTTGTCATAAGAGGAGTAAGCTGGATTTGGAGTGTCTTAGTCCATTCATTGCCATTGATTTTTAATTAATAAATTATTGATTTTTGTGTTTAGTATTATTATTAATTATTTTTATTGGTAATTAAATTTTAGATAAAATCACATTTATTTTGGTTTAAGTTAGGTTATAAGTAAAAGAATTTTGCAGTTAGGTAGCAATCCTCGTTGGGTCGACTTGTACTCACTACTTTATTACTTGCTCGATATTTGTGCACTTGCAAATTTCACATCAAGTTTTTGGCGCCGTTGCCGGGGATTGTTTTCATCTAGTGTAGAATTTAATTACTAAGCCTAAGTTTAAACTTTTTTTTTGTTAAAAAAAATTTCAAAAAAATATATATTTTTGATATTTTTAATTTTTTATTCTATTTTGTTTGTTATTGTTATTATTAATATTATTATTTGTGCATGAATACTCGTAGTTCCTCAAATAAAGAACCTTTGATATATATTTCTGATATTGAAAAATTTACTCGTCATAACAGGAGTGAATTTTATAAGAGGAAATACGAGGAAATCGTCACATCAATCGAATCTTCAAATTCAGAGGATAGTTTCGAATTCGACTGTAGCAGTGAACCAATGGAGAATAATCAGCCAAGAGGTATGACTTTAAAGGACTATACAAAGCCAAAGATGGAGGGTCCCTCTCCAGCCATCAACTGTTCGGGGGTCACTGCTGCAACTTTCAAGATTGAGCCAGCATTCATTAAAATGGTTCTCAATACTCTATTTTTTGGATTGTCACATGAAGATCCGCAAGCGCACATATCAAACTTTTTGGCAATTTGCGATACTTTTCAAATTGGTGGAGTACCTGAAGATACAAAAAGGCTCAGGCTTTTCCCTTTCTCTTTAAGGGATAAAGCTAGATCATGGCTAAACTCTCTTCCTACCAATTCAATTTCTAATTGGGACCAATTGCAAGAAGCATTTTTAAATAAATACTTCCCCCCAATTAAGACTATTCAGATGAGATCTAATATTTATAATTTTTTACAGGGTCCTACTGAGTCTTTACATGATGCATGGGAGAGTTTCAAAGAATATCTTAGGTTATGCCCTCATCATGGAATGGCAATAGGAATGCAAGCACAAACATTTTATAATGGTTGCAGAGAAGATGTTAGATCATCATTAGATGCAGCTAGTGGTGGAGCATTCATGTCAAAAGAAGAGCAAGCTGCATGGAATTTATTGGAGGAGATGGCCTTGAATAGCTCTCAATGGTTTAACCCAAGAGCTATTCCCCCAATGAAGGTCGCTAGAGTGGCGGATATGGACCCTAATGCAGGAATCATGGCTCAACTTGATGCAATAAATAAGAGATTGAGTTCGTTGAATGTTGCAGCCATAAACCATCACCGCGGAATTTGTGGAGGAAATCATCTCACAAACCAATGTTTGCAAGGTAATATGATGAATTCTTATTATGATACTAATGAAGTTAATTTTGTTGGACAAAATAATAGGAATAATGATCCATATTCATCCACTTATAATCCGGGATGGAGGAACCACCCAAATTTTGGATGGAGGCAAAATAATCAAGTTCAAGCACCACTTCCACCCGATCTCCAACAAGAAAAGGTAAGTCTCCTTGAGAATACTCTTACAAAGTTCATTGAAGTTGCCACTAACAAATTTGTGAGCATTGAGAATGAGAATCAACAGCTCAAGAAATCCTTCAAAGTAATAGAAGTTGACCAACAAAATATAAAGGCTTCTTTGAAAAACTTAGAAGTACAAGTGGGTCAATTAGCAGCTGCAATACTCCATAGACCTCAAGGAGCACTTCCAAGTGACACGGAGCGAAATCCTAGAGAGTTGAAGGCTATTACGGTAATCGATAAAGATGATTTTGCCAAAGGAAAAGAGGTGGGGCATAGAAAAGAGGATGATTTCAAGAATTCTGAAGCTCCCAAAAATCCACGAGGTAAGAGAAGTAAGAAAGGTGAGGAAGAATATAATAATGACAATGTTGATTTTAGTTCTCTTCCTTTCCCCCAAGCTGTTAAGCATCATTACATTGATTCTCAATTCAAAAAGTTTCTTGAAATATTCAAGAAACTTCAAATTAACCTTCCTTTTGTGGATGCCTTAGCACAAATGCCTCGATATGCAAAATATTTGAAAGATGTTTTGGCTAGCAAAAAGAAACTCAAAGACTTTCAACAGATTTGCTTAAACGAGGAATGCTCTGCAATACATCAAAGAAAATTACCGCCTAAGCTACAAGATCCAGGGAGTTTTCATATTCCTTGCTCTATTGGTGATTTTTATTTTAAAAATGCATTGTGTGATTTAGGTGCTAGTATCAACCTTATGTCTTTATCCATTTGTAAAAAATTGGGGTTGAAAGAAATTAAGGACACTACTATTTGTCTTCAAATAGCTGATAGATCAATAAAATATCCTAGGGGAATATTAGAAAATGTTCTTGTTAAGGTTGATAAATTATATTTTCCAGTGGATTTTGTGATTTTAGATATGGAGGATGATTTTGATCTACCTTTGATTTTAGGAAGGCCTTTTTTGAATACTGCTAGAACCTTAATTGATGTGGAAAAAGGTCAAATAACATTGAGGGTTGGGGATGAATGTGTACAATTAAATGTTTTTGAATCATTGAGTAATTCCTCCAAGGGAGAATCTATATGTGCTATAAATATTCTTGATGTTGTAGTGGATGATTCTTCTAAAATTTTTGCAGAAAAATTGAATTCAAAATGGAACAAACCATTCAAGGAAGAAAGAGAGCTTTCAAAAGAGGACATTGAGGATAATGTGAAAAAAAGGAAGTTTTTCCTAAAGCGGCACAAAGTCAAATATGGTTTGACAAGAAGAATGCTTATGGGCGGAGAAGCTTGTCTTTTCCATGATCCTCCTTAATTCATGCTCTTACATAGAAAGTCAAGCTCGAGACTATAAACGAGAACTACTATTTAAGTTGCTTTGTTTTTTGATTTTTTTTCTTTCAAGTTTTATATAAAAAAAATAGCCTTCCCTTGTTTACTTTCTTTAATTCTTTTGTAGGATGTGCTTGAGCCTAAGTGGAGCTCCCATAAACCGTTAAAGCTTGGACTTTCTTGGATGTTTCGTTGATTCGGCTAAGTTTCTTAACCCTCTTTGTGATTTCTTATATTTGAACATTGAGGACAATGTTTATTCTTAAGTGGGGGGTAGGAAATTGGCTATTTCACTTTGACAACTTTTGAAATTTTTTCAGAATTTTATGGCGTAAGAGTTTTATTTCAAAAAATTTTCTGAAAATCATTTGAATATTAAGTAATTGAATCTTATTCCTGATGAGTTATTGTGATTGTTTATATGTGTCGATTGGAAAGTAAAGAAAGAAATTTAACTTTGCATAATGCCTTTGTTAATTCTTCTTAACTGTGGAATTTAAATTATTTTATTGACCATGATCTTGTGAATTGATGAGATATTTAAACTTTATTATATATTTGATGACACTCTTTTTATCACAACAACACACTAGAACTTGTTTTATTACATGCTCGAGGCGAATATAAGGTTTCTCTGGTTTACCTTAGAAACGATGGTCATAGGCCTTCTTTGGACCGTTTGAGCCTTTCAAGCCTACCTTTAGAGTTATCCCTAGTACCCTTTTGTGCCTTAATGAGTCAATTTCTTTGCATAAACACTTAATATTTTTAATCTTTACCCTTGTAGGGAGCTTGATTTATACTTCAACACTTTTGTGCTCCTTGGGATTGGGATATTAAGGTTTTGAGGGAAAGAAAGATTGAGAGGGTATTGAAAAGGGAAAGCATGACTTGCTATATATTGTTGTTTTGAAAAAAAAAAAGAAGAAAAAAAATATTGAAAAAAAAGAAAAAAATCAAAAAAATCAAAAAAAAAAGAGAAAAGAAAAAAAAAGAGAAGAAAGAAAAAGTGTTTATTGCAAGTCATGTTCATAAAATGTCCAAAGTTGATGTATACATTAGAAAGGAATGAATTTCTCGGGAATGAATTTGGTTATTAAGATTCTTTGTACTAAAGGAACAAGAAAGGAGTTGGAGTATATGTTTATGATTTGGAGTCAACTTTTCTTTGCAAGCTCTCTTCTCTTTATTTTGTCTCCTTATATCTTTCATTTGTTAGCCAATTCCCTAGCCTAACATTACAAGCGCTAAAGTCCTACCTGATCTAAGTGAAACCAGAGTACCTAAATTAGTGGAGTGTGTAAGATTACAAGCTTATGGTTGTGTGAATCTTTAATGTATATGTTTATGGTTGTGATTATAAATGTGAAGATTGGGTGTATAATATTGCCTAGACATTGAATCAATAGCTTGGTTGTGGCATGCTTAAAAAAAATTTATTCTTTCAATTTTCACAGTTATGTTGTATTAACATTGTTATTATTCTTGGTTATTTATCTATCAATCTTTCTAGTGGATGCATATGGATGATCATTTTTAATGGAATGAGAAAGTTGATTTCAAGTTGAATGATTCCATGTCTAATGTTCTTGAGTTTTTCTATCTTTGCTCGAGGACGAACAAAGTCTTAAGTGGTGGGTAGTTGATGAGATCACATTTTAATCATTATTTAGAATTAATTTCTCACTTATTTAAAGGCTAATTGATATAAATCTTATGACTTTGACTTGTTTTGGTGAATTAAATATTTATGTACTTAGTATGTATTAATTAAGATGATTTTATTTATAAAGTACACTTTAATCCACGGATTTTACTAATTGTTGATGTAGGGGTAAAATGGTAATGTCAAGAGAAGAAAAAGGAAGATTCTAAAATTGAATTTGATTTGGAATAGGATTTAGAATCCAAATTGAATTGAAATCCCTAAGACACAAAAGAAGGAGAAGCCAAAATTAGGGCAACCAAAGCAAGAAATTCGGGTAGAAATTGGGGGGATTTTAGGGCAGCCAAGGAGGTGAGAAATCGGCGGCCAAGGAAGGAATTGGGAGAGCCAAAATTGGAAGCAAAATCGGGCAGCAATTGGAAGCAAACTCGGGCAACAAAAGAAACAAAAAACCGGGCAGCCAAATTGGAGAAAATTTGGGCGGCCAAAGAAGCCAAATTGGAGAAAATTAGGGCAGCCTAAAAGGAAACCAAATCTATGCAGCCAAGGGGGACGAATTTGGGGCAGCAAGGGAAGCAAATTGTGGAGTCAAATTGAAGAGAATTCGGGCAGCCAGGGGGAAGAGTTGACCGAGGATGGAGCAAAAAGAGTCGGAGAAAGCTTGAGAACAGAGAAGCTCTTTATTTATTATTTCTTTTGTATTTGTTTATTTTTTTATGTTAATTAAATTTATAACTTTGAATATTTGGATCATGAATAGCTAAATCTTTTGTGACTAAGAACTTCGATGAAGGCTGAAACTCTTATGAATTTAATTTATTTCAATTAAAGATTGTTTCTTTAATCTTAATTTTGGTTAATTGTTATTATTGTTTTTAATGCATGTAAGTTTTTAGCCAATTCTTTCATGCCTTTAAATTTATTCTAGTGGCTGAGAAGTGCTAGTTTAAATTGGATCATGGTAATAATAACACATCGTAAAACTGACTAGAGATAGATTCAGTTTCTTTGTGTGGTTTCTAGCGAGTAGGAAACAAAAGTTAGGGAATTCCATAGAGGTGTTTGCAGCTTTGATAAATAAAATCACGTAGAGATACGATTGGTTTATTAATTAAAGTTAGGAGCTTTTCACCAAGAGATTGGGTCTAGCTTATAATTGAGAATTCTACCATTAACCAAGTCGAGAATTAATTTAAAGAAATTAATTATTTGTCATAAGAGGAGTAAGCTGGATTTGGAGTATCTTAGTCTATTCATTGCCATTGATTTTTAATTAATAAATTATTGATTTTTGTGTTTAGTATTATTATTAATTATTTTTATTGGTAATTAAATTTTAGATAAAATCACATTTATTTTGGTTTAAGTTAGGTTATAAGTAAAAGAATTTTGCAGTTAGCTAGCAATCATCGTTGGGACGACTTGTACTCACTACTTTATTACTTGTTCGATATTTGTGCACTTGCAAATTTTACATCAGTATCATGTTCAACATTTTCAGGAATTTTAATGTTGAGAATAACTTTAGCAAGATCTCTTGGAAAAGTGAATGAATGAGTTCCAGGAATTTGCATTGGCCTCCTTCGACTGTTTTACAAAATGGAAAGAACTCGGTTGTCTAATATCAGTGCTAGGCTTGCAATTTGGTGGACCACGTATTCAGGCATCATCCTAAATTTTAGCTTCTGAATGCTTTCCAATCTTCAAACATGTACCAACCTTGATTAGAGATCCTTCACTGACCATATACTTGACTATATCCAAGAATAATAGTTAGGGCATTTTTCTAGATCAAGTAACTTCCTTCTTCTTAAGTATTTTAATTTTACTAACTTAGCCTACGGTTTTCCAAGTTCAGTCAGGATTTTCCTTCCCATCCTAGCTTTGTAATGCCTGCTCTATTGTTATCCATTGATTTCCTAAAGCCTAAGCCTTTAACCTGCTTAGGACAGCAAATAGCCTCCCATGATTTCAGGTAGAGGTGTCTGCTCTTTTCCTCTGTGGATCTCCACCAGAAATTTCTACTTAACCTATCCAACTAATTGAAAATTGAATCTTGAAGGATCAAACAATTCATTACAATAATAGTGATTGACTGCACAACTAATTTAATGAGAATACTACGACCAGCTTGGGAGAGAGCTTTACTTTTCCATCCACCTAATTTTTCTTGTAATTTGTGCACCAAGTTCCGGAAAAGCTACCTTCTTTAATGGACCTTTACAAAAAGGATTTCCTATATAGCTTCCTTTGCGATCACATTCTCTCATTTGCGTAATGCCTCTAATGTCAAATCTTGAGCCCCAACATTCTTGCTGTAATGAGTCATGGACTTGTCAAGATTCACTGTTTGTCTAGACCAACTACTGAATTTGTTTAGGAAATTTATGACATGTGTTGCTTCGTCCTTGCTAAATAATGTTAAATCTTTGACAAACATCAAATGGGATATTGGGGGACTCTTTCCAGTGATTTTAACCCCCATGAATATGATCGTTATTCTCTTCCTTCAAAATCAATTTGGATAAAAGAAAAAATAGAGTAAAGAGGGCATGTGACATATGGGTCACCTTGCCTAATTCCTCTAGAAGGAAGAAGTAGCCAAAAGGAGAACCATTTATTAAAATAGAGAAAGATGATAAAGAAATACATTCCTTGATAAGCCAAGCAAACTTGGAAGAGAAACCATGACAATTCAAAATTTCCAAAAGAAGAGACCATTCAACCTTATCATAAGCTTTAGCCATATCACTTTTAACAGCCATAAAACCTTTCTTTCTATTGAGATTGTGCATATTCTTATATGAAATCATAATATTATCCGTCAAACCTCTGCTAGGGCTAAAAGTTGCTTGCATTGGGTAGATGATCCTATCAAGAACCTATTTCAATCTTGATGCCAGAATTTTAGTAATGGTCTTATAAATGATATTTCGTAAAGAGATTGGTCTAACTGATGAACTTTACGAGATCTCTCATTTTTTGGAATTAAAGCAATGTAAGTATGGTTGAGAACTCTTAATATTTGGCCATGCTCAAAAAGTGTTGAACCGCTTTGATTACCTTATCACCAATGAGATGCCAGAAATTTTTACAAAAGCAAAGTGTTAATCCATTTGGACCTACGATTTTTCTAGATGTCATTATAAATATAGCTTCTCCAATTGTTTCAGCATCTGGAATTGTACAAAAAAAAAAAATTTAGTCTCATTCCCAATAGAATAAGTAATTAGTCCATCCAGATTGTCATGAAAAATAGGGGGAGGAGGAATTAAAAATGTTAGTGAACCAAGATTGGACAAGGTTTCCTATGCTCTCATGATCCGAAACTTGCTCATTGATAGAAGAAAGCAGGTGATCTCTTAGAGTTATGTCTCTTATGCACTGTGGTTGAAATATGGAAGAAGTGAGTGTTCACATCGCCCTTATCTAACCATCTTACTTTGGCTTTATTCCATCATAAAATTTGTTCTCTCTTTAAAGTTTCATCAAGTTCCTCCTGTAATAAACTCCCCTGGTTCATATTTTCAATAGATTGAGGAAGGGTTTCGAGTATGCCAATATTTTCTTTGAGAGAGCAAATTTTGTTTTAATACAACCAAACACTCTCCTGTTGCAAATTTTGAGTGCCTCCTTTGCATTTTTCAAGCTGGAAAAGAGTTGGAAATGAGGTGATCCATTGGTAGGAGTGGACCATACTTTTTCAACAACCTCAAAGGTAGAGACATCCCTATGCCACATGATTATGAATCTAAAAGGCTTAGGATAAGACCTAGATTGGCAATTGCTATCTAGGAGAAGAGGTTTGTTATCAGAGAACAAGGCAATAAGATGATAAATTAACACCTTAGGAAACAAAAAGTGCCAAGAAACATTGACCAAACCCCTATCCAGACGAATTTGAATGCTGGAATTACCTACGTTTCTGTTGTTCCATGGGTACTGGTAGCCAGAAAATCCCATATCAATGAGTCCGGCATTGTTAATGAAGTTGTGAAATCCATCTTGGTTACTTGGAGCGTACGTCCTTCCTCCTAACATGTCTTCTTGACCATAATAACTATTAAAGTTACCGAGGATAATCCATGGTCCAAAACATGCACTACAAGTTTGCAGCAAGCTGTCCCAAAAGATAGGTTTTTGAGAATTTTGTGAAGGATCGTAGACTCCAGTTAACATCCAAAGAGTGATGGGAGGGTCTAAAAGAATCAGACAGTTGATAAGATGGTTATTTTGCACAATAATTTAAAGATCAATGTTTCTTTTCCGTCCAACAACTAGGCTTCCAGAGAGGCCTTTAGCAGAGACAAAATCTAGGCAGGGAAACCCCAAGACATTGAGAATTTTAGAAATTTTAATAGGAAAGGTGATTTTGAGTTTAGAAAGAAAAATCAGAGGAGTTGTGAGCTTCAACTTGAGCTCTTAAAGCTCTGGCTGACAAGGGTTTTGCAATCCCTCGACAATTCCAAATAATAGTAATCATGGCAACGTTGGGGGCCTGATAAGGCCTGCTTCCTTGGTTGCATGAGTCTCCTTAATTCATGCATTCTGCAGTTCTTCAAATTTCATCTTATCACCATGATTCAATCCAAAACTACAATTGGCGTGCTTTTGCCTCACCTTCCTCTTCACATGGATAAATCTTCGCTTGAGAGGAGTGTGTTGAAGCTATTTTGGATAGTAGGGTTGGACCAGTCAGAGAGATTAAGTTTGAAGTTGAGTTTGGTTTTTTCTGGGTAGTTTTAGCAAGTGATCACATCTCTTTTTTTGGATTTCTTTTGGGTTCAAAAGGAGAAAAGGTTATAATGGGGCCAGGCAGTATGGATTGGGCTAGGGTGGGAGGCTAACGATTCTTATGCTTTGGGTTGGGTTGAATTGTTGTCCAATTGGATATTTTGGTCTGAGCCCGTGCTAAAATTTTCAGCAGGTAAGGTAAAATTTTCTTCTTTAGTGAGAAATTTGAACTTTTGACTTTGCTGACTTGAGATAGCATACCTACTACTATTATCAGTCATCTTAATTTGAGCATCCGTAATTTCTGTGTCAGCAAGACTACTTTCTATTTCCTAATTGCTTGAGGGCAGTGCTTGAAGGTTACTGATGCCTTTCAGTAGAACTCTCGTTGGATATTTTTCCAGATTTCTATTTGCCAAGGATTCCATCCAGTCATTTTATTTAATCTGGGCACGCATCTAAGGTCCTAATGCTTTCCAAGGGTCCCTCGGGCAATGAAAGGTACTTTCTTACTTATCAAAGAAGGATGAATTGTGCCCCAATTATTCGGATTGACAGCAAAAGTTAGCTAATCTTTCATATTTTAATTGGATCCATCTATAACTGCCATCTTCCCCAATCATGAAGAAACTTGGTTTTAACTGTGCATGGATATACTAGTTTCAACCTTTATTCTCAGAAACCTTTGGGGCCCTTTTGCTTTCTTTGAATTTATCTAATTCATAGAATGTTCCAATGAAACTACGTACCTTCCTAGCATTCCCAATGTTGATTCTGTTCAATGAAAGTCTATGTATCTAAACCCAGAATGTAGATGTGGAAAAGTCAATTTCTACAATTGCCAAATCTTGTCTCCACTATTTAAGAATTAGATAAGTTCCTCTAATGTTCCGGGGACCATTATTTATGAGATTGTCATTGTTCTTTTCTTGTTGGGATGAACATAAAAAAAAAATTCTATTCCAACTGGGAGATATCCACTATGTCTCCCAAGTTCCAAGTGATCTCCAGGATCAATTTCAATGCTATAAATCTAGTACGATTGACAGTAAGAAGCTTGGCTGCCAAAGTACAATTAATTGAAGGCGTACAGTGCGAAAGTGCTAGAAATCCTTCTTCGTAGTTTGAATCTTCCATGGGGAAGTGGCAAATTAAAGAGAGCCACAGGAAGGTGACGAGTAAAGGCGGAGGATAGGGGATGAGGGAAAGGGAACCACTGAGAGCAAATATGGGAAAAAAGAAACAACCCTGGGAAATGATCAAGGGAAGAAATGAGAGAAGAAAAAAGGCTTCTAGTTACTCGAACTGATACCAATAATCGTCAAAGATCTAGGAGGAGAGATGGAGAACCATGATGAAACCCAGAGAGAGTTCACTTAAGGTGAAAAGGGGTTCCACTCATTGGGGAGAGAACAAAATAAATCTTCCTAATATAGGTGACTTATTTTGCTAATAGGTGATCTGACTACCAAATATCCACTATCATCAAATAGTGGGGGTCTTTCATGTGGATGACCTTATACATTTTTTTCATGTGGATCCAAAAAAGTGTGGGTACTAAAAGTTACTTCCTCTCATTTGATATAGGTACATATTTTCTCAAGATCAAGTGCTACCAAATGGTTTGTTGATAGTGGATGCTCAAGGCATATGACGGAGAATGCTTCTCTCATTAGTGAACTTTACGTTACAAGTGATGGTTTTGTCACATTTGGCGACAAGAAGAAAGAAAAAATTCTTGGTGCAGGTAATATTGGTAAAGGACCTTCTTCTCTCATTAAACAAGTTTTACTCATTGGTAACTTGAAATGTAATTTGCTTAACATTAGTCAATTATGTGATAATAGATGCAATGTTGAGTTTAAATGTGATACATGTACGATTCTTGATAGTTTAAGTGGAAAAACTATTTTTGTTGCAAATCGAGTTGGGAACATATATGTGCTATATCTTGATGAACTTGTTACAAATAATATTAAGTGTCTTGCCATTCATGATAATGATAGTTTTCTTTGGCATAAAAGACTAGGTCATGAGAGCATGGATTTGTTGAACAAGTTTTTCTCTCAAGATTTGGTGAGAAGATTGCCAAAATTGCGTTTTGAGGAAAATCGTCTCTATGATGCATGCCAATATGGAAAACACACAAAAACATCTTTTAACCCCAAGAAAATGGTTTAAATATCAAAACCGCTTGAACTTGCTCATATGGATTTATTTGGACCAATGAGGATCAGTAGTCTTGGTGGTAAAAGGTATGTAATTGTTGATGATTCTCCAAGATTCACTTGGGTACTCTTCTATTGCACAAGGTGAAGCATTTCATGAATTTGTGAAACTTTTCAAAAAGGTTCAAACGTCCCTTGATTGCAAATTAATTTCCATTAGAAGTGACAACGGGAGAGAATTTTACAACCAAGATTTTACTAAACTTTGTGATGAAAATTGTATTGTTCATAACTTTTTAGCTGCCAAAACACCTCAACAAAATGGGGTTGTTGAAAGGAAAAATCGTACTTTACAAGAAATAGCTAGGTCTATACTTTGTGAGAATTCTTTGCCAAAATATTTTTAAGCTAAAGCCGTAAACACCGCATACTATGTTATGAATAGAGTTCTTTTGAGGCTATTTTTGAGAAAAACACCTTTTGAACTTCTATTTGGTAGAATACTATATATTACATATTTCAAAGTATTTGGTTGCAAGTACTTCATATTGAATATTCCTTAGTTATTCATCTAATAAGAAATTTTATAGGGTTATAATAAAAGAACCTTATGTGCTGAGGAAACTATACATGTGAGTTTTGATGAATTTAACATCTACCAGGATAAAAATGATGATGATGATGTAGGTACATCTATGAATGATAATCAAACTCATTTTCAAGCTCCAACCTTGGAAAGTTATGCCAATGAAGAAGAAATGATTGAGCAAGAACAAGCAATTAACCTAGTGGTGACCAAGAACTACAAAGGATCTAAGATATGCAAAAGGTTGTTAGGGATTCGAGTATTAGCACACACGCACAATCTATACTGCAAAAAAGTAAAGAACACGAGACACAAGGATTTACGTGGTTCGGTCGATGTGACTTACGTCCACGGGCTGCAACCAGAAATTTTCTATTGCTTTCTGCCTCTCATCCTCGTCTAGAATTTCAAGTACGAAGTGTTATATTTATAGAGACTAACTAGGGTTTCTAACTTAGGCAACAAGAAACATAAAACAGGCCCAATTAAATTGAGCCCATCAAGACTCCATAACCCAACAATCTCCCACTTGGAGGCTTGATAATCTTCAAACTGCCATCCGCTGTGAACACCTGTACTTGTTGCAATCTTACTCAACTCTCTTGGTTGCAGCGACCTTCTCATTAGTTAACATGAAGGCCCGTTGAAGCTCCCCTCGAACTCCAACACATCAGTCATGGCTAGAACTGCCCCTGACCGGTTCTCTGTCTCTACCGGCTCCCACTGAAACGAACTGCCGAATCCTGAGATAGCCTGAGAATAAACAACACTCTCCATATTCAGCAAGTAATCCCCTGGAGAGACTTTATCAGTTGGAATATTATTTCTTTTAACCCACTGTTGTCTGAGAACTGAAACTGAAGCACTACCCGTGCTCCCACAGTCACGAAATCCTCTAATTGGTTTAACTGAACTCTTCCATGCACATTCACTCTGAATCTTCACTTTGGCTTTGGGTTTCTCACTTGTAAAGCAAACCTTTTTCTACCCATGAGACTCTGTGAACTGCTCCTCGGTCATGGAATCCAGTTTCACCCCTGACAAGGGTTCGTGAAGATCTTTCTGGTACAGATAATCTTCAATCTGCATCTTCTAGAAACCAAAATCGGATCCATCAAACTTCTCGATTCCAATCTTCATACTCTCCATCTGCATAGATCGTGGTGAATTTCTCCTAGCTCTAATACTAGTTGTTAGGGATTCGAGTATTAGTACACACGCACAATCTATACTGCAAAAAAGTAAAGAACACGAGACACAAGGATTTACGTGGTTCGGTCGATGTGACCTACGTCCACGGGCTGCAACCAGAATTTTTTTATTGCTTTCTGCCTCTCATCCTCGTCTAGAATTTCAAGTACAAAGTGTTATATTTATAGAGACTAACTAGGATTTCTAACTTAGGCAACAAGAAACATAAAACAGGCCCAATTAAATTGAGCCCATCAAGACTCCATAACCCAACAAAGGTCACCCTAAGGAGCAAATCATTAGTGATGTATCTCAAGGTCTTAGAACAAGAAGGTACTTATTGACAACTTTTCACTTTATCTCACATTGATGCATTATGTGATGATTTTTGAGTTGTCGCTATGCAAGAGGAACTAAATCAATTTGAAAGAAACAATATTTGTATTCTTGTCCCAAGACCCCATGATCATCCGGTTATTGTTACAAAATGGGTTTTTAGAAATAAAATAAATGAATCTAGAGAAGTTGTTAGAAATAAGGCTAGACTTGTTGCCCAAGGATTCAATTAAGAAGAGTGCATTGATTATGATGAAACTTTTGCTCCGGTAGCTAGACTTGAGTTTATAAGAATGCTTCTGGCTTTTGCTTGCTTCAAAGATTTTAAGTTATTTCAAATGGATGTCAAAAGTGCTTTTCTAAATGGTTTTATTGAATAAGAGGTCTATGTGGAACAACCTCTCAGTTTTGTTCATGAAAAGTATCCTAACCATGTCTTCAAACTTTCCAAAGCCTTGTATGGTTTAAAACAAGCTTCTTTCAAAAGGATTTTCAAGAGGATAGAAGGCTTAAATTTGGATTCATGGCATTGAAGCACATGTTTAGTGCTAGAAAGAAGGCTAACAAAGCCTTGCCCTATGGAAGATTATTGAGAAGGGTATTCAAGCACTTCAATGGTCAACTTCTCGGAAGAGGGAGCTCCATGAAAAGTGGAGAGATGTACACCAGTGAATCCCTCAAGAGAATGTAACTAATACTTGATGATGATAGTGTATGGAGAACATGAAGAGAAACTCCTCATAGGAGTGAGAGGAGAGTTGCTAGTGATGATAAAAGAAAGGAGGAAGAAACTGTAATGACGAGGAGGAAAAAAGTGATAAGGAAGAAGAGAAAGACAATGAAGAGAAAGAGGAGGATGAAAAAGAGATGCTTGCAAGAGAAAGGAAAACTGATGCAAACCATAGGTATAGAAACCTAGAACCCAACAGCAAACTTACACAAATGCCCAAGGATGTGTGAAAAGGGCTTCAAGAAGCTTTAACCCGTTGGATATATGACCCAAGAACCAAAGGTATAAACAGAAACCCTGAACCGGTTATCAATAAAGATAAGAACTTAAGGTATAATTTAAGTGAATGAACTCCGCAAGTTGAATAACTTGATAAGTTCAAGAAGTTCTTTCAAAAACCAAAGAGAAAATGTATTCTCACAAAAATATTAATGACATAATCTTCATCTTTTTTAAAAAAACTCCTACATAAATAGATATCTCAAAACCCTAACCTAATTGGTTTTGGATTTGGAGTAAGTGGCTGAAACACAAGTCCTTAACGGGAAAGGAAAATAAAAATTCACCATGCCATTCTAAAATTTATAAGGATTCAATTTAAAGAAAAAAAAGGAAGATTCTAAAATTGACTTTGATTTGGAATAGAATTTGGATTCCAAATTGGATTGAAATTCTTAAGACACAAAAGAAGAGAAATTTTAGGCAACCAATGGGACGAATTTTGGGCAGCAAAGAGAAGCAAAAACCGGGGCAGCAAAAAGAGAGAAATTTGGGCAGCCAAGAGGACGAATTTTGGGCAGCAAGACGATATAGAAATCGAAAGAATCAATTGGACGAGAGGGAAGGGAAATTGGCAAAAAAGAAATTTTGACAAAGGAAGAGTTGACCGAGGCAATGAAGCAAAAAGAATAGGGCAGTAAGCTTAAGAAATAGGAGATTTGTCTTCTTCTATTCTCTTGTTTTATTTTCTTTATTTTTTTAATTTTTTTATGTTAATTGAATTTATGGCTTTGAATATTCGGATCATGAATAGCTAAATCTTTTGTGATTAAGACCTTCGATGAAGGCTGAAACTCTTATGAATTTAATTTGTTTCAATTAAAGATTGTTTCTTTAATCTCGATTTTGGTTAATTGTTATTATTGTTTTTAATGCTTGTAATTTTCTGGCCAATTCTTGCATGCCTTTAAATTTATTCTAGTGGCTGAGAAGTACTAGTTTAAATTTGATCATGGAAATAACAACACATCGTAAAACTAACTATAGATAGATTCGGTTTCTTTGTGTGGTTTCTAACGAGTAGGAAACAAAAGTTAGGGAATCCCATAGAAGTGTTTGCAGCTTTGATAATTAAAATCACGTAGAGATACAATTGGTTTATTAATTAAAGTTAGGAGATTTTCACCAAGAGATTGGATCTAGCTTATAATTGAGAATTCTACCATTAACTAAGTCGAGAATTAATTTGAAGAAATTAATTATTTGCCATAAGAGGAGTAAGCTGGATTTGGAGTGTCTTAGTCTATTCATTACTATTGATTTTTAATTAATATAATTATTTATTTTTGTGCTTATTATTATTGTTAATTATTTTTATTAAAATTTAAATTTTAGATAAAATCACATTTATTTGGTTTTAAGTTGGGTTCGGAATTCTTGTTGCATGACCTACATGAAAAAAGACTCTTGTGCACTAGAAGAACTTTCCAAGTGTTCCTTGGAAGCCATCATGTATGCTGCAACTTTAAAGATTAGTAGAAAATAATCCTCACTTTCTCTCTTGTATCTCTCTATTTTAGGCTTTTTCTTGTAATGATCTAACACTCAGCCTTTTACCACTCAACAAACTCTCTTTTAGTTCTTTGAGAACTAATCAATCAAATCAAGTAGTCAAGTTTGTTGCAATTCAACAACCGAATAGTGTAGATCAAATTATGGAAGTCAAAGAAAGTAAAAGGAACTAAATTACTAGAAAGAAATCAGAATTTAGTCAATTAGAGCTCCTACTTACTGAAAAGAATGAAAAAAAGTCAGAATAGGAAACAACCTTTTTTGCTTTCCTAAAAGGAATTAGGAAGAAATTAGAATAGGAAACAACCTTTTTTTTTTTTTGCTTTCCTAAAAGAAATTAGGAAGAAATAAGAATAGGAAACAACCTTTTTTGCTTTCCTAAAAGGAATTAAGAAGAAATCAGAATAGGAAACAACATTTTTTTTTGGCTTTACTAAAAATAATTAGGAAACTCTAGGAGAATCTTAAGGAGTGGTGCCCAATCTTTCTGACTCTAGAAATCTTCCTTCATTTTCTTCTCCAATTGACCTTCTTTCTGTGTTCTTCTTTTTCTATTTTTTTTGGACGATTTTTTTTTTGTAACTTACAAAGGGCACAACTTTGACACCAAGAACGCAAACAAAAGAATAGAACTTTTGATAAGGTAGGCTGACTGGAGAGAGACACGGATAACAACAAGATTAACAACGAAAATCAAAGAAAGGAAAACGAAAGATAGTAAAAACCTGATTCAGAGCCTTAGCTCTTATACCAAGATGATGCAAACCCGAGGTATAGAAACCTAGAACCCAACAGTAAACTTCCACAAATACCTAAGGATGTGTGAAAAAGGCTTCAAGAACCTTTAACCCGTTGGATATATGACCCAAGAACCAAAGGTATAAACAGAAACCCTAAACCGGTTATCAATAAAGATAAGAACTTAAGGTATAATTCAAATGAATGAACTCCGCAAGTTGAATAACTTGATAAGTTCAAGAAGTTCTTTCAAGAACCAAAGAGAGAATGTATTCTCACAAAAATATTAATGACATAATCTTCATCTTTTTTTTAAAAAAAACTCCTATATAAATAGATATCTCAAAACCCTAACATAATTGGTTTTGGATTTGGAGTAAGTGGCTGAAACACAAGTCCTTAACGGGCTTGGATTTGTAGCTAATTAAATCCTACTAAGTAGTAAAAAATAAAACAATAGATATGCACTTTAATAATTAAATGTTCTTAGCCCAAACAAACTTAAAAACTAATTAAAAGACTCCTAAAAATAAGGAAATTTCGTCCAAGCCTTAGGCTGAATTTTTGAGCCGATCAATTTGCTATCTTGGACATCAATTTGGCTGCCCAATGGACTCCAAAGTAGTTGGACAGCTTGCTTGTAGTAAATTAATTATTGTTGATTCATCTTGTACAAAATATAGCCTTGAAAAACTCATTTGTTATTGGACTAGTGGACATCTTCAATGGATCTTGATCACTTAAGTTTGGCACTTCTTGATTCTCATCAAAAACTAAAAGAGGCATGAAGTATCTAGTGAGGGGGAGCAACCTCAACCAAAAAGAAGATTATTTGAAGAAGATCCCACTCCTTAAACTCATCAAGATACCTAGTGGGGAGGGAGTTACTAGAGATGACACCATTGTAGCCAAGGTGTTCCAAGAGGCCTTAAACAACCGTATAAAGGAGATGGAAAAGATGTACAAATTCTTTGAGTCTTTTGCCCCTATGGTATTAAGTAAATTGGATGGCTTGGAGACTAGGGGTGAGAAATATAGAGGATTTATTGTTGAAGAAGACACAAAGTGGTGAAGGAACCTCCAGGCCTCAAGCTAATGATGACAAAGAAGATGAAGGAGATGAAGAATGTAAGAAAGAGAGAAAAGATGATGATAATGGTAATGAGGACGATGATGATGAGGACGATGATGGGAATGATGATCGAGGAGGCAACTTCGAGTTTGTGGCTAGAGAAAGTGAAACAAAAGAATATGTACAAGAGGAGTCACAAGAAAGAGGAAACCAAGAAAGAAGCCATTGAGCAAACCAAGATCATCTCACCATCCACCGCTTCATTTGGGAATGGAAGAGTCAAGCATGTAGTCAAGAAAAAGTGTTCAAAGAAATCATCTCAATTGGCTATCACCTCAAGTAAGGAGCAAGCTAGTGACGAATGACATGCTCAAAGACTAAGCTTTCCTTAACCCTATCTTGCTTTATTTATGTAGTAGTTTAATCTATTTCATCTTATGCCATGCTCAGTTTATGTATCTAGACTATTTTATGTATTCTCATGCTTTATTTCTTGATATAATGTAACTTTCTAGATTATGAGCTCAATGATTATACTCTAGTATTGAGAGCTTCAGCTTTTATATTTGCATCACTTTCATCACCCTACATTTTGAATGATGACAAAAGAGGGGAGAAATAGTGAATGCAAAATGGCATGGTTGTTGGCATAGTTGTCTTTGAATAAATGATTATATGGTTCTTGAACTTTATTTGGTATATGCATTGATTGAATGAGTTCTATGTTTAATCAATCTTGCTTTAATGGTTGTAGATGGGCTATAAGCATATTGTGTTTACTTGCATATTTTGTGAAGTATTTGATTCCAATTACCTTCCAAATTAATTTTGTCAAAAAGGATAAAGTTTTCAAAATTTAGCCAAAGACCTAATTCAGCCCCCTCTTAGGTCTTTCACATATTATGGGAGCCCATTTTCCAAGGAAATTCAAAACTAAGGCTTATCAATCTTTAGTGGATAAAATGTGAAGAGAATAAAAGATAATGGGAGAAAGAAGTTAAGCTTCTATAATTTCATATCACAAAGAGAAGTGTACAATGATGCATATATAACTCTACTATGCAAGGAGACCTACTATACAAAGGAAACAAAATTGTAAAAATGAAAACAGATTTCTCAGGGACTAAAATAATGGCATACAAATATACAAAGGCTATCATGACCTTCTTGATTGCTTATTGTTGATATTTATAAATCTTCCCTTTGTCACATGCATAACTATCGAGATTCTCCTTTCAATGTGTATGATTAAGCTTAACACCCTCCATAAGCTGGATGAGGGGAAAATAGTGTGAAGGCCAAGACATTCAACCAGAAAAGAAAATCGAGGAGAAGATAATGCTTTGGTGAGTATGTCAACCAATTGTGAAATGTGTATGATTAAGCTTAACACCCTCCATAAGCTAGATGAGTGGAAAATAGTGTGAAGCCCAAGACATTCAACCAGAAAAGAAAATCGAGGAGAAGATAATGCTTTGGTGAGTATGTCAAGCAATTGTGAAATGGATGGAATTGGTAAAGGTTTGATGAGTCCGACTTGAGCCTTTTCACGAACAAGGTGGCAATCTATTTCAATATGCTTCATTTGTTTGTAAAAAACTGGATTAGAAGCTACATGCAAAGTACTCTCATTGTCATAATATAATGGAATAGATTTAGAATGATGAACATGTAAATCTTTTAGTAAGTAAAGTAACCATAAAATTTCACATAAAGTTAAAGCCATTGCCCGTTATTCGGTGTCAAAAAAACTCCAAGACATAGCGGTTTGCCTCTTGGATTTCTAAGAAATCAATGAATCATTGAGAAACATGCAATAATCGATAATAAACGGTCGAGTATCTGGACAATTGGCCCAATCAGAATCTTAGAAGGCTTTAAGATCAAGAGAGAAAGAAGCAAAAAAGAATAATCCAAGTGCAGTTGTCCATTTTAAATACCACAATATATGATGGGCAGCTTGAAGATGCAGTTCAAGATAAGAAAGAAATTGATTGAGTCTTTGAATGGCAAAGCTGATATCTGGATGAGTATTGGTAAGGTATATAAACTTGCCGATAAGTCCTCGGTAAGCAATAGTTTTAGCCAACCAAGGGGAATCATTTTGAGAACGTGAATAATTGAGATCCATGGGTGTGGAAATATATCGAGATCCCAATAATCCTTCCTTCTCTAATAATCAAAGATAATAGTTGCTTTGGCAAATATTTATTCCAGAAGAAGAACGTGCAACTTCAAAAACCAGAAAATAATTCACCTTCCCAAGATCTTTGACACGAGACTGGTAATGAAGAAAGGATTTTAAATAAGTAATCTCATCCATGTTTTTTCCTGCAAGAATGACATCATCGATATATACTAAAACAACCATGAAAGATAAGGAAAAAGAATAGTGCAAAAAAAGGCTGGGTAGGAATTGAATGAAAACCTTGAGAATATGAGGCATTTGTCAACTTGTTGCGCCATTGTTGGCTTTCCTGTTTAAGACCATAGAAAGATTTGTTAAGTTTGTTGGCCTAAGGACAAATCTTGTAGTTTTAACCAATGACAAACAGTGATGTTTGCTAACTAGGTTAATGATTGAGTGATAGAATTTTTTGTTGAAGAAGCTAAGTGACCTCATTGCCTTAGAGGTAAATTGCTAAGGATATGTCAAATAAGTTCAAATAGTGGAAGGATAAAGAGTATCTCCAAATAGTTGAAGACTTTGAAGACACTATAGTGTTGGGCTATACTTGCTTTTATCAGTATAACTTTGTAAACCCTATATCTTTTACATTTGGAATCTCTACTTTACATATGGTAGCATAAAACATTTTTAACCTTGATTATGAGGCTAAGATATTTTGATCATTCTTTGAAATACCAAGTGTTTGATAACGACTTATTGTTCAAAAGCTTTAAAATGACTTATCTTCTAGTCCAAAATGATTTCAAACTTGATGTGGTTAAGTTTAAATGATTTTAGAAAGTTTGGACTTCAATTCGAATGTGCCAATTATAACTGCCGCTGAATTTTCAATGAAGTTTAGACGACCAATTTGGATGCAATAAGTTCAATTTGGTTGACTGAATTGCATTGTTATTAGCCATTACTAGGCGTTATTTGAACGTTCCACTTGAATTTTAAACCATATAAAAGACTTAAACTTCATATTTTTAACAAATTTGTTGTACCTTGAAAAGCCTTACACTCCATTATTTTGAGAATATCAAAAAGCTCTCATTTGTGTTGTGCTACATGTCATCATTCAAGATTCCAAAAGCGAAAGTGAAATGGTGCTAGAATTTATAATCATCTACCAAAATCATTGAAAAACTCTTTCTTTATCTCATCTTATCTTTGCTTATTCAAAATTGTCTTGAGGACATAAATCCCCTTTGGAGAGGGTGAACCTGGATTCTTGAATTGTAAAAGAGGTTGTAGTGTAAAACCCTTGTAGGGTGAATGTAACATCCCACCCTAGAGACAGTCTAGGCATGTTCGTTTTGAAGTGAAGGTTATACTTTTTTATATAAAAAATATTTGAGAAAACTATCATGAGTTAGGTTAATTTATTTTTAGAATTATTTGTGATCATGTTTTGTAAAAAAAAGGCCAATGAACAAGTGACACACAGGTCACTTGTCATCATTTTTCTAAGTAGGTGAAAGCCACCGACTTTCTCCTTTTCTATTTAAGCTTTTGCTTCTTTCTTTTCTTCTTTCATTTTCTCTTTGCTTTCTTTCTTCTCAGTTTGTTTCTTTTCTTTTGAACGTTCGTCCTGGTGTATGGCAAATATTAACAATGGGATGCCGGGACTTGACCTTGATGACCCCGTTATTGGTTCTGGTAGATTTATTGTTGAGCCAAAATTCAAATATTTGTCATTTTTGAGAAATTTGGTTTGAGGATATAAGTTAATGTGTCCTGATTTGCTCAAACTTTCCAGCTACGCCCAAATTTCATTATCAGTTGTATGCATTTTTATGAAGAAAAGATATTTATTTGCATGTAAAAAACTTTGGATACTACCATGCATGTGCATTTAACCATATAATTTTGAAATCACAAGCACACAAGTAAACTCACTAAGCTTTCTGGCTCACTCGTATTTTAATACTTATTTCAGATGAACTGTACCAAGAGATTGAGTTATGAGCTTCCTATTTATCATGACTTTAGCTCGAGGAAGAATTTTTTCTATGTGTATAGTATGAGAACCATTGTGAGATATTGTATCTTTTGTTCACTCTCGCTAGTTTGAGAAAGAAGACTCATATTAAGGATCTACCTTTATATGTATAAAACTTCTATTGTTGTTTTTGTTTGTTGTATTATTGTATATATATTTATTCCTCATTTCTTCTTTGGACAAGCTTTGACTTACGCATATCAGTGCCGAGAGGCACGCTAGTACCTTACTCAACCATAGTGGAACCTAGCAACGGGACGGAGGGGGAGGGACGGATGTTAGGGGTATCACAGTGAACCTCTTGTGAACTTGTGCGTGTTGTGATTATAGTAGACTTGGTTGAAATCTTTTAGTGTGGACTCAAGGTAATGGATGTAAATCTTAAAGAGATCGAACCACTATAAATCTTTGTGTTCTTTGTTCTTCTTTCTTTGATTACCTTTTATTGATCTTATCTCTTTTGTCTTGAGGGGTAGTTGAAATTTATTGTTCTCTCATTTAATTGCTATCTTCTCTTCAACTACTTCCTATCAAGGCTTTCAAATACTTGAAGATTGAGATTTCTTAAAAAGAAAATATTTTAAAAATTAGTCAATAACCTAATTCATCCCCCTTTTAGGTCTCTAAATTGGGATTAGAGTAAGAGTTTCTCCTTGTAGTTTAACAACATTGAAGTAAAGATCCTATGGTTAATATTGCAAACCAGAGGATCAATAAATCGACCACCACTTTTTGTTGGAACAAACTACACTTTTTGAAAATCTAGAATTAGCATTTATATTTGTTCTATTAACTTTGATTGTGGAATATCTTTGAGAAAGGTCCCTATGTCCCATTGAAGTTGAGCACTAAAATTACAAGGGAACCAAAGACAAGTGAAGAATTTGATGAAAGTGACTCAAATAGGATGACTTTGAATTATCAAGCAATGAACATCCTTATTTGTGCTTTAGACGTCAGCGAATACAATTGAGTGAGTGGGTACGATATTGTCATGATATGTGGTGGCTACTTCAAGAAACACATGAATGGATGAATCGAGTAAAATAATTAATGCTTGTAACGCTCGTTAGAGACTATGAATTATTCACAATGAAGCAAGGAGAGAACATTAGTGATATATTTACGAGATATTGGATGTTCTTCCAAAGTCATGGTAATAGAAGACACTTGCCATTAAAGAATCAAAGGATTTGAAGCCTCCTGAAAAGCTTATAGGATCATTCCTCACACATGAAATGAAGATTAAGAGATTAAATGATCTAGAGGATGAAGAAAAGGGAAGAAAAGTAGTCATTCTCAAAGCCAATGATAATCCTAGTGAACAAGGAGAATCATCAAGTGATAAAGAAGAAGATGGTGAAGATGATGAATTAGAAATGGTGATCAAGAAGTTCAAGAAAATCTTCAAAAAGGGATTTCTCAAAGGGCAAGAGACCTTTTTGAAAGATCTAAGAGGGGTGGAGTGAATTAGGTCTTTGTCTAATTTTTTAAATCTTTTCCTTTTTGAGAAAATTGATTTGGAAGATGTTTGAAATCAAACACTTAACAAGACATGCAAGTGAATACAATAAGATTCCAAATTTAATGAGAGAAGACAAGAGAAAACACAAGCAATTTATAGTGGCTCGATCACTCAAGATCTACATCTACTACCTTGAGCCACAACTCAAGGATTTCAACCAAACTCAACTATAATACAAGATGATCAAAAATACAACAAAGGCTCACTGTACAAGGGCTTTGTTAGCCCTAAGAGCAAATTATTTTGTTTTAAATAATGACAAACATTGATCATTGCATAGTCCTAAGAAAATATTGCTGATTACTTTCATATGGACTAATGTGTTTGATTATTCTACGATAGGAATTTTGGATTGAGAAGAATACAAGTCTCATTGCCTTAAAGCTACAATGCAAGAACAACTCAAATATGTCAAGATGATAGAAAGTATGCTCAGGATGATTGAAGACTTTGAAGACCTTAGTGTAGGTTTACTAAGCATTATAGGTATATCTTTGTAAACTTTGCAGTCTTTTGTCTTTGGAATCTAAAATTTTTTCATAGGAGTTTCAAACTTGGTTTATAAATCTCAAGTGATCTATCTTACAAAATCTTTTTACCAAGTTCTCAATTAAGGCCTTTGGACTAAAATACTTTTAAATGATCTATCTCGTAGTCCAAAATGTTTTCAAACTTATTGTGATTAATTTCAAGTCATTCTAAACTACGTTCGAAAAATCCTCTTGAAAGCTAAATTTTCAGAGAAATTTGGACGACCAATTTAGACGAGGATGTCCAAATTCGATCGACTGAATTTGTGTTGTAGTAGAAATTATAGAAAAATTCGGACAACAATTCATACGCAAGAGTCCAAATTCAGCCAACCGAATTTTATTTTTACTAGCTGTTATTTGAACGTTAAAACAGATTTTCAAACATTATAAAAGATATAAACTTCGAATTTTTTGGTAGTTTTTGAGCTTTAAAGATTCTTAAATTTTTCCAATAATTCTCTAACAAAAAGTTCTCTTTTGTCTTGTGCTAAAAAGTTCATTTTCAAAATTCGTAGATAAAAAGGTAAAGGTGTGCTAATCTGTCATCATCTACCAAGTTATCGGTAACTTTCTTATCTCAAACTTCATCTACTTATTCTTTTCAATGTTATCTTGTTAATATAAAACCCTTGTGTTGGGATGAACCTTGATTATGTGCATTTGAGAAGAGGTTGTGGCGTAAACCCTTGAAGAGTGAGCCTCTATTGTAGAAATTGATCAAGTTGTAATTATAGTTGAGATTGGTTGAAATCCTTGAGTGGGTGCTCAAGGTAGTGGATGTAGATCTTGTGTGATCGAACTACTATAAATTACTTGTGTTGTCTCTTCCTCTCTACTTTCTTTAAATTTGAATCTTATTGTGTTTACTTGCATATTTTGTGAAGTATTTGATTCCAATCATCTTCCAAGTTAGTTTTGTCAAAAGGGTAAAGTTTTCAAAAATTAGCAATAGACCTAATTCACCCCCTCCCTCTTATGTCTTTCAGGTTTACTCCATAACTTCTTTTCAATTACAAATAATCAAGGCTCACCCTAACACAAGGTTTTATATCCTTAAGATAACCTTGAAAATAACAAGCAGATGAAGTAAGAGATAAGAAAGTTACCAAAAAACTTAGTAGATTATGACAAATTAGCACACCTTCACCTTTTTATCTAAGAAATCTTGAATTTGAACTTTTAGTACAACACAAAAGAGAGCTTTTTGATCAAGAATGATTGGGAAGAGCAACGATTCCTAAAGGTTGAAAAACTTCCCAAAATTTGAAGTTATGTCTTTTATAGGGTTTAAAAATCCATTGCAAGGTTCAAATAACAACTAGTAACGGCTAGTAATAGTAAAATTCGATTGACCAAACTTGGCCCTCTGTGTTTGAATTTTTCTGTTTTCAGGCTACCAGGATAAATTTGGTCAACCGAATTTAGACATAAGCATCTGAATGGCCGTTTAAATTTCTCTGAAAATTCAGTAGCTAGGCCATACAGTTCGAACGTCGGAATTAGAGTCTGAACATTTCAAACTTAGTCAAAATTATTAGAAATCAAGTACAACAAGTTTGAAATTATTTTGGACTGTAAAATGGATCTTCTCAAAAGCTTTTAGTCCAAAGAATGTTGTCAATAACTTGGTAAAAAAACACTTATAAGATAAATCATTTGAGATTGAAAGCTAAGTTTTAAGCTCTCTTGAAAATATTTTAGATTCCAAAGATAAAGAAGTGCAAGATTTACAAAGATATACCTATAATGCATTTCTAAACATACACTAAGGTCTTCAAAACCTTCAATAATCTTGAATCAACTCTTTTATTTTAACCACTTTGGGAACCTTGAGTTGTTCTTGCACTTTTATCTTCAAGGCAATGAGACTTGTATTCTCCTCAATCTAAAAATTCTATCACACAACAATTAAGTGCATTAGTCCATATCAAGGTTAATCAACATTATTTCCTTAAGACTTTGCATTTATCAATGTTTGTCACTAGTCAAAACAATATGATTTGCCCTTAGGGCTTACACTTTCAAGAAAATGTGGTTAATCCTCATCTTTATTTAGACCACAATGTTATGAATGTAAAAGCACCAAGCAACTTGTTGCCGATTGCCCAAAAGCCTTGGAAAAGAAAAGGGAAGCTAAGCAAAAGAAGAATAAATCATTCAAGAAAGGGAAAGGACTTGTTGGTACTTGGGATCAACATGCAAATGAAGAAAGTGAAGAAGAGAACGATGAGAGAGCTAATGTATGCTTCATGGCAATGGAAGATGAGGTAGAACCTACTTCTTCTACCTCTACTTCTTAAGTTGATGATCCTAGTGATCTTCTTGTGGATATGTATGGTGAGTTGTTAAAGATTTCAAAGAAAAACAAAGAAATGACACAAAAAATCGATGAATTATTGAATGATAATTAAAACTATTTTGTGAAAACAAAAAGCTTCTTGATTCTATTGAATTCTTGAACATTGAAAAAGAAGTTTCAAATGCTTCTTTGCAAAACATGTCCCTTGAAAATAATGCTCTTTGTGCAAAGATCTCTTCTCTTGAGAAAATGATTGTTGATCATGAGATTTTGAAAAAGAAGGTTGATGATCTTACTTTGTGTTTTGAAATATTTGCAAATAGAAGGGACAATCTTGACAAGCTTCTAGGATCTCAAAGATCCCCCTTTGTTAAAAAGGGCCTCAGCTATAATTATGTGAACAATGTGGCCAAATACAAAAATTTCTTTGTTAAAGCCACTTCTAGTTCAATGCCTCATGCTTGTTGCACTTATTGTGGAAGACAAGACAACAAATCTACTAGATATCATGTTAAGAGAAAGGTACAGAATGGTGTAAAGCTATCTGGAGGTTAAAGGAACTATCACTAACCTCTCTTGGACAAGAAAATGTGAGTTCTTGGTGTAGGTGCATCTTCCACCAAGATCAAGTACCAATAAGTGGTTTCACGATAGTGGATACTCAAGACACATGACGGGAATGCTTCACTTATTAGTGAGCTACAAGCTACAAATGAAGGCTTTGTTACATTTGGTGACAATATGAAAGGAAGAATCCTTGATGTAGGTAATGTTGGTAAAGGTTCTCCCCTCTCATCAATCAAATTTTGGTTATTCATTACTTGAAATATAACTTGTTTAGCATTAGTCAATTATGTGACAATAGATGCAAAGTTGAAGTTTAATATGATACTGTACTATTCTTGATATTGTTAGTGGAAAAACTATTTTTGTTACGAATAGGCTTGGAAATGTATATGTACTCTATTTTGATGAACTTGTTGCTAATGATATTAAAAGTCTTACCGTTTATGAAAGTGATGGTTATTTGTGGCATATAAGACTAGACCATGTTAGTATAAATTTGTTATACAAGCTTTCTTCCCAAGAATTAGTTAGTGGTTTACCAAAAATGTGTTTTGAGAGAAATCGTCTTTGTGATTCTTGTCAATATGGAAAAAAAAAACCTTTCTCAAACCCAAGAAAATTGCTTCTACTTGAAAAAACCTCTTGAGCTTGTTCATATGGATTTATTTGGACCAGTGAGGACCATTGCTCTTGGTGGTAAGAGGTATGACTATGTAATAGCTGATGATTTTTCAAAATATATTTTGGTACTCTTCCTTGCTCAAAAGGATGAAGCTTTTCATGAATTTTTAAAGCTTTTCAAAAAGTTTCAAACCTCACTTGAGTGCAAATTAGTCTCCATTAGAAGTGACGATGGGAGAAAATTTTACAATCAAGAATTAACAAACCTTTGTAATGAAAATGGTATTTCACATAATCTTTAGTCACCAAATATCCACAACAAAATGGTATTTTTAAAAGAAAAAATCAAACTTTGCAGGAAATGGCTAGGTTGAAGCCGTAAACACCGCGTGCTATGTGATGAATAGAGTTCTTTTAAGAGCATTTTTAAGAAGAACACCTTTTGAACTTTTCTTTGGTAGAACTATCTCAATAGCATATTGTAAAGTGTTTGGCTGTAAATGCTTTATCTTGAACATCCGTGATAACTTAGGTAAATTTGATGAAGAATCAGATGAATGTATTTTCCTTGGCAATTCTTCAAATAAAAATGCTAATAGAGTTTATGATAAAGGAACTTTATGTGTTGAAGAAACCATTCATGTGAGCTTTGATGAATCTAACACGTATCTTGAAAGATGAGATGAAGATGATGTATGTGTGCCAATGAATGATGATCAAACTTATCTCTAGTTACAAACTTTGGAAGATCATGCTAATGAGGAGGAGATGATTGAACAAGAACAAGAAAGCCAACTTAGTGGAGACCAAGAGCTCCCAAAGGACTTGAGATATGCAAGAGGCCACTGTAAAGAGAAAATCATTGACGATGTCTGCCAAGGAGTTAAAAAAGTTGATACTTCATTGATAATTTTGCTCTTTTGTCTCATATTGAGCCAAAAAAACATTGATGATATCTTGTGAGATGATTTTTGAATTATTACTATGCAAGAGGAACTAAACCTGAAATTCCTAAGGGGGTGAATTAGGTATTTGGCTAATTTTCACAAATTCAAATCTTTTAGATGTATAGATCAATAGCAGATGATATGGACAAAAGATAAACAACTTATGACAAAGCAATATAAGAAATGTAGAACAATGAACGCAAACAATTTATAGTGGTTCGATCCTCAAGATCTACCTCCACTACCTTAAGCCTACACTTAAGGATTTCAAATACTCTACTATGTGCTCAAGTTCACAGATTACAAGAGAGGCTCATCACACTATGGTTTTACACTTACAACCTCTTCTAGTAATTTTTTTTTACAAACAAGGCTCACGACACTATGGTTTTATATCTCAAATAACCTTGAATCACAACTTCAAGGATCACCCTTATCTAAAGGGTTTTATGTTATCAAGATAACCTTGCTAGAGCTAGTAGATCAACACAATTTAATAAGTAAAGAAGAGTGTGTAGATGTTACCACTTGTTGGTAGAATTTACACAAAGTTGCACCTTCACACTTTGATGTCTTTGGATTGATCAATTGAATGCACAAGACATAAGAGAGCTTGAGAAATGTTTGTAATAGACTTTAGAAAGCTTAGAATATTCAAGGATTCAGAACTTACAAAAACTTGCACGTTTATAGCTTTTATAGAATTTGAAAATCAGTTGAAACAGCTATAAAACGGCTAGTTAACGGCTATTTTCAGGAAATTCAGACGATTTCGGACGACCGAATTCTTCCTGCTTCGTCCGAATCTTCGTCCGAATTCTCTGGAAGAACAGTGACCATGCTGAAGACCAAAATTCGGACGACCAAATTTTTCTTCATGCGTCCGAATCTTCTTCTGAATTTCTCTGGAAGAACAGTAGCAAACTTTTGCTACCAAATTCGGACAACCAAATTTCATGGAATTATGTTCAAACTTTGTAAAATCATTTAAAGTTAATCTTCCAAGTATTTGAAATACATTTGGTATATATAGAAAACTTATTTAGACAAATTTCAGTTTGAAAACCAAAATCAAATTCCTTTGATCATACAAAGTTTACTTAAAAACTTTTAGGACACAGAACTACATTTACTAAGAATTCATTCAAAGCCTTTTTAAAACTTAAGAAACCAATTTTATGCTCTCTTATGTATTCAATAGACTCCAAGACATACAAGTGTAGAGTTTACATAGATATTACCTATCATCATACCTAATCTACACTTCAAGTCTTCAATGCCTTGAGTTCATCTTTGAATAAACCTCAAAAGACTCATAGCTTATTGAGGTTGTTCTTGCTCTTTGGCTTGAAGGCAATGAGACTTCAAACTTCTTTCTTCACAAATCCTATCACACACTATAAACATATTAGTTCTCATCAATATTTGTCATTAATCAAAATTACATGATTTGCCCTTAGGGCTAACAATCTCCCCCTTTTTGATGATGACAAACTTTAATGCAAGATGTGATGGATTTAAACAATGCAGTACAAAGAAGTATTGATGTCAATGATAGAAAATAACCAATTTAGCACATTGACATACAAAAGGCTCAATATGAGCCTATGACCCAACCAACCTCCATTAACCTCCTTCCTTCCAACAAAACTAGGATAGAAGATATAACATTTAATCATTTAGAAAACTTCTAAGTGAGGTTTTAAGGTTGTTAAAAGCTTATCAATGCTCCCCCTTAGATTGTGCTCATTTTTCAACAAGTTTGGACTAAGGATACTATGCATCCGAATTTTGACATATCAAGTACAAACTTTAAAATAAGATAAATGAAAGCTCCAAATTTTGTAAATAAGCTTTCCTAAGGTTGTTCAAACATATAGTAAGAGATTAAAACATATTTGACTCAATTTGAACAACAAAAGAGCACATTTTGACAACACAATATGGATGCATCCGAATTTTAAACCATGTGTCCGAATTTTGAACCACATGCATCCGAATTTTTAATCTCATGTCCAAACTGCAATAGATTCAATATAATTGAAGTTTTGAAATGACATAAAGATTTCATAATGTTGTTCAAAACATAATGGAAGAGATTAAGACATATTTTATTAATTTGAACAACAAAATAATACATTTTGACCATATATAAGAATGCATCCAATTCTTTAAACCGTGCATCCGAATTTTAACGCATAAAAATTCATCCAGCATCATTAAAGACTAAGTTCACATATTGAAGTTCACATATTGCAACATATAAGTTCACATATTGAAGTTCACATATTGCAACATATTTTTCTCCCCCTTTTGTCATCATTAAAAAATAAAGGGATCAATGAAAATGAGATGTTCAAGTTATCATATAAAAGAAGCTCTCATCACTGGGATTTCATCATTGAGCTTCACTATTACATACAATGCAGTAAGATACTTAACAAGTTCAGGATAGAAAATGCAGCAAACATGCTTAAATGAACAAAATATAGTAAAGAGATTAGAAAAGAAGGCTTAGTCTTGTAAAGGTGAAGTTGATGGGGAGGCTCGGCTCACTCCTTTCTTGATGACCAAGTGCTTAACCCTTCCTTGACTGAAGGAGATTGTTGTTGGAGACACAATTGCAGCTTGAGCTACTTGACTTCCTGCCACTGGTGGATCTTCAAGAGCATGTTCTTGTTCTTCTTCTTCTGCTACAGTCTCTTCATTTCCACCCTTATCATCATCTTCATCACTGATGTCTTCATTGTCTCCTTTCTTTGCTTCTCTCTCTCTTTCTTCCTCATTTCCATCTTGAGGCTTAGAGGGTCCTTCACCACTTTGAGTGTTTCTCATAAGGATTTCTTCAATGTGTTTTACTCTATTCTCCAGTCCATCTAATTTTCCAAGAACCATTGGAGCAAAAGACTCAAAGAACTTATACATTTTCTCCATTTCCTTGACATGATTGTTCAAGGCTTCTTGAAATGCTTTGGCTATGATGGTGTCACCTCTAGTTACTCCTTTACCACTTGACCCAATTCCAGTTTCTTCCTCAAACAGTCTTCTTTTTGTTGGAGGTTGCTCCCCCTCACTTGAGGTGTCATGCCTTCTTTTTGTTTTCATTTCCCTAGCAAGGGTTTCCTCTTCATCCTCTTCTTCTTCTTCTTCCTCCTCACTTTCTATGATTCTTTCTCTTTCTATTCTTTTCGAAGGGGTTTCTCCTTTTGTCCTCCATACATTATCCTCATCAAGAATTAATTGCATCCTCTTAAGAGTTTCATTTGTGTAAATTTCACCACTCTTAAAGGCTTGCCTTCTTCCCGGAAGTTTGATCTTAAAATGCTTAAAGATTCTAGTTAATAACCTTCCAAATGGGAATGCCTTGGTTACTGTTTTTCTAGCAGCAATCATGTGTTTCAAGGCTATATACCCAAAGTTCATTCTTCTATGCTCATGCAGGGCTAACATGATTACCATATGCATATTTCCAACTGATGACTTGTGTCCAAAATTAGGAACAATCATTGTAGTCACTTAATTTCCCTTTCCTTTATGGCTCTAAACTCTCTTCCATTAGTAAATGCTTCTCCAAATCTAACATATGTGAAGAGTTCACGATCATACCAATGCATGGATGGTGAATAATATCTAGCTCCATTGTCACTCACTCCACAGATTCTATTTATCAATCCTTCATTAAATTCAATGTCTATTTGTGATACTCTAGATGAATACCATTGTATCACATTATCTCCAATCATCTCAATTCTCTCCTATTTCAAGTTTGCATAGAATTCATAAATCAAAGTAGGATAGTATTCTTCATCAATGAATAGCAAACTACTCCAACCAATATCATTGAAATAAGATAGAACAATATCCATGCTTGACAGTTTATGAATATCCACCTTATATCCATAAATGATTTTTCTACTACTCTTATTCCATTCATCAAATTCATGAATAGATTTAATTGAGACAAACCTGTGAACCCCATATAGTGTTTGAGGAACACGAATTCTTCTTGGCTGATTGAGGATTGAGTCTCCATCTCCTTCCTTAGCCTTTCCTTTTCCTTTCTCAACATTTGGCTTCTTTGTTCTCACCATGATGTTTTCTCTTGAGAATGATTGGTTTTCTGTATGAAATTAGGGCTAGAAGTTTAAAAATGCAAAAATATCGAGATGAGAATGTGTGATTTTGAAGGGATTTTGATTCGGATGTGAATGGGTATGAGAGGTTTTAAAAAGGATGTGAAATTCGGAAATTGAAGTGTTGAGAAGATTGTTTAATCTTCATTTAAAGGGTCACGTCCGTAAAATTCGGACGACCGATTTTTCAGGTCTGCGTCCGAATTTTCGAGCGAAAGTTTTTGTTTCTTGTCACTCAGAAAATTCGGTCGACCGAATTTTCTGCAGTGCATCCGAATTTTGAATCCAAAATTTCCTGTATTCACCAAAACTTCAATACACACATTAGTCATTGAATCTTGAAATTCCTAAAAGTCTTCTTAGGTGATTGAACCTTTCCTCAGCCAAAGGCTTTGTAAATATGTCAGCAATTTGATCATTTGTATTGATATATTCTAAGCATATATCTTTCTTAATCACATGATCACGAATAAAATGATGTTTTATCTATATATGCTTAGTCCTAGAATGTTGAATGGGATTTATGCTCAAGTTAATGGCACTAGTATTATCACATAGTATGGGCACACAATTGAATTTAAGACCATAATCAAGTAAGGTATGCTGCATCCATAGTAATTGTGTACAACAACTACCTGCAGCTATGTATTCAGCTTCTGCAATGGATAGAGACACACAAGCTTGCTTTTTACTGAACCAAGATACAAGACAACTACCAAGAAATTGACAATGACCACTTGTGCTTTTACGTTCAACTTTACAACCAGCATAATCCGCATCAGAATATCCAATAAGTTCAAAAGATGAAGTTTTTGAAAACCAAAGACCATAGTCATGAGTATCAATCAAATAACGAAAAATTCGTTTGACAGAAATTAGATGAGATTCTTTAGGACATGATTGGAATCTAGCACACAAGCATACAACAAACATAAATCTGGTCTACTAGCTGTGAGATAGAGTAAACTTCCGATCATACCTCTATATAATTTCTCATCAATACTTTTACCTTTCTCATCTTTGTCAAGTTTAGTTGATGAACTCATTGGTGTACTTATTCCTTTTGTTTGATCCATTCCAAACCTTTTCAATAGTTCCTTAGTATACTTTGCTTGATTGATGAAGACTCCATCCTTGGTTTGCTTAATTTGCAGCCCAAGGAAGAAACTTAGTTCTCCCATCATGCTCATCTCAAATTCATTTTGCATAGTTTTAGCAAACTCTTCACAAAGGGAAGTATTAGTAGCACCAAAAATAATATCATCAACATAGATTTGCACAAGTAAAATATCATTTTTAGAAGATGTTTTTATAAAAAGAGTTGTATCTACTTTTCCTTTTGTAAAGCCTTTTGAAATAAGAAAACCACTTAATCTTTCATACCAAGATCTTGGAGCTTGTTTCAGTCCATATAGAGCTTTACTTAATTTGAAAACATGATTTGGAAATTTTTCATGAATAAAGTCAGGAGGTTATTCTACATAAACCTCTTCTTCAATAAAACCATTTAGAAAAGCACTTTTGACATCCATTTGAAATAGTTTAAAGTCTTTAAAACAAGCAAATGCCAAGAGTATTCTAATAGACTCTAATCTGGCCACTGGAGCAAAAGCCTCATCATAATCAATACCTTCTTCTTGATTGAAGCCTTGAGCAACAAGTCTAGCTTTATTTCTAACTACTTCTCCTAGTTCATTTAACTTATTTCTAAATATCCATTTTGTACCAATAACAGAATGATCATGAGGTCTAGGAACAAGAGTCCAAACTTTATTTCTCTCAAACTGATTTAACTCTTCTTCCATAGCAATAATCCAGAAATTATCACACAATGCATCATCAATATTTTTAGGTTCAATATGGGATAAAAGGGCAAAATTATCAATAAAGTATCGTCTTGTTTTGACTCCTTGAGAGACATCACCAATGATTTGCTCCTTAGGATGACTTCTTGCATATGTGAGATCCTTTGGAAGTTCTTGATTTTTGCTAGATTGACCATCATGTTCTTGCTCCATTATTTCTTCTTCTTTAGCATGATCTTCCAATGTATGTACTTGGTGTTGAGTTTGATTTTCAACCATTGAGGAACCTGCATCATCTTCATTTCTTCTTTGAAGATAAATATTAGATTCATCAAAAGTTACATGAATAGTTTCTTCAACACATAATGTCCTTTGGTTATAGACTCTATATGCCTTTTTATTTGATGAATATCCTAGAAATATGCATTCATCAGATTTCCTATCAAACTTACCAAGACTGTCACTAGTATTTAAAATAAAGCATTTACAACCAAATACTTTAAAATAGACAATTGATGGAGTTTTATCAAATAGAAGTTCAAAAGGTGTTTTTCTTATAAAAGGTCTTCGTAAAACTCTATTCATCACATAGCATGCTGTATTTACAGCTTCAGCCCAAAAGTATTTAGGTAAAGAATTTTCACAAAGCATTGATCTAGCCATTTCTTGTAATGTTCTGTTTTTCCTCTCAACAACACCATTTTGTTGAGGTGTTTTGATAGCTGAAAAATTATGAGTGATACCATACTCATCACAGAATTTTGTAAAATCTTGGTTGCAAAACTCTCTTTCATTATCACTTCTAATAGATATTAAGTTGCAATTAAGAGAAATTTGAACCTTCTTGAAAAGTTTTGAAAATTCATAAAATGTTTCATCTTTTTGTGATAAAAAGATTAACCAAGTGAATCTGGAAAAATCATCAACAATCACATAAGCATATCTTTTACCACCAAGACTAGTTGTCCTCATAGGTCCAAATAAGTCCATGTGAACTAGTTCAAGAGGCTTTGAGGTAGAAACCATTTTCTTTGGTTTAAAAGATGTTTTCGATTGTTTTCCATATTGACAAGCATCACAAATACGGGTTTTATCAAAATACATTTTTTGTAATCCTCTAACTAGTTCTTGAGTGGAAAGTTTGTTCAATAAATCCATGCTCACATGTCCTAATCTTCTATGCCATAAAAATCCATCATTGTCATGAATGACAAGACATTTAATATCATTAGTTATAAGCTCATCAAGATATAGCACATATACATTGCTTACTCTTTTAGCTACAAAAATAGTTTTGTTACTTGCACTATCAAGAATAGTACAAGTATCACATTTAAACTCTACTTTGCAACCATTGTCACATAATTGACTAATGCTAAGTAAATTATACTTTAAACCATCAATAAGTAGAACTTGCTTGATAAGAGGGAAGGAACCTTTACCAATGTTACCTATTCCAAGAATTTTACCTTTCTTCTTATCTCCAAAAGTGACAAAACCTTCACTTGTTGCTTGAAGCTCACTAACAAGTGATGCATTTCCAGTCATGTGCCTTGAGCAGCCACTATCAAGAAAACATTTAGTGGCACTTGATCTTGAGGCAAATTGTACCTATACCAAATTGGAAAGAGTGATTTTTGGTACCCATATCTTCTTGGGTCCAAGAGGGTTAGTGATAGTTCCTTTAACTTTCCAAATGGTCTTCACTCCATTTTCTATCTTTCTTTTTATAAAGCACTTAGAAACTTTGTGTCCATTCTTACCACAATATGTACAACAAGTATGAGACCTATAATGAGAAGATTCTTTAACAAATAACCCTATTGGTTTTGGATGAAAACAATCATGTGTAAAACCGAGACCATGCTTTACAAATGAGGATCTTTGATAACCACATAATTTATTTAAATTTTCTCTTCCATTTGTAAATCTCTCAATGCATAAGGTAAGATCATTTACTTTCCTTTTCAAAAGCTCATGATCTTTTAGCATTGATTCAAGAGAAATAATTTTTGAACAAAGCTTTTTGTTTTCAAAAGATACATGTTGTATGGTAGTATTCAAAACTTCTTTTTCAATGGTAAGAGAATTAATGGTCTCAAGATGTCTATCATTTTCAATATATAATTTTGAATTTTCATTTGAAAGATCATTAATTTTGGATTTCATTTCTTTATTTCTTCTTGAAGCCTTTTTTCAGTTCTTCATACAATTCTACAATTAAATCACTAGAATCAATATCATCATCACACAAATTTGAAATAGAGGGTGAAGATTGTACCTCATCATCAATGGCCATAAAGCATATGTTGACCTTCTCTTCACTTTCATCCTCACTTTCTTGTTGATCCCACGTTCCAACTAGTCCTTTTCCTTTCTTGGCAGATTTCTTTCTGTTTTTACTTTCTCTTTCCCTCTCTAACACTTTGGGACAGTCAGCAATAAGATGCTTTGTACTCTTGCACTCAAAACATTGAGGTTTATATGATGAGGATTGTCCACTCTTCTTGGCTGGCTTTCTTCCTTTCTTGAGAAATTTCTTTTTGTAGAATCTCTTGAACTTCTTCACTGCCATTGCAATCTCTTCTTCTCCACTGTTTCCTCCTTCTTCTTCACTTGAAGATTGTTCTTGTTCACTCGAGTTATTTGAGGCATTAAGAACTACTCATTTTCTTCCCTTTTCCTCATCTTCCTTATCATTCAATCGTTTCATCTTCATTTCATGTGTAAGTAGTGATCCAATAAGCTCTTCAAGAGGAAGAGTTTTTAGATCTTTGGACTCCTTAATAGCAAGTGTCTTAGGCTGCCAAGATTTTGGTAGAGCATCCAAAATCTTCCTGTTTTACTCTCCCATAGAATAGCTTTTACCATAAGCTTTCAAGCCATTGAAAATATTAGTAAACCTTGTAAACATATCACTAATATTTTCACCTTGTTTCATAGTAAACAGTTCATAATCTCTAACAAGCATAGCAAGTTTAGATTCTTTAACTTGATTAGTGTCTTCATGTGTAATTTGGAGTAATCTCCACATATCATGAGCAGAATCACACCCACTAACTCTATTATATTCAGTAACATCTAAAGCACAACTCAATATATTCATGGCCTGATAATTTAATGTCATTTTCCTTGAATCATGCTCATCAAATTTATCAGTGGATTTGGGTTCAGAGGTTACTCCATCTGCTCTCATTTTCATTGGGACATAGGGACCTTTCTTAATTATGTTCCATAAATCAAAATTGATAGAACAAATATATATTTTAACTCTAAACTTCCAAAAAGTATAATTTGTTCCATCAAACAATAGAGGTCTGTTTGTAGAAGATCCTTCTAGGTAAGGTAGGTTTGAAATATTAGCCATAGGATCTTTGTCTTCTAGGTTGTAAAACCACACAAAGAAGTTCTAGCTCTGATACCAATTGAAATACCTAAGAGGGGGGGGGGGGTGAATTAGGTATTTGGCTAATTTTCACAAATTCAAATCTTTTAGATGTACTAGCACAAAGCACGTGCAATAATTGCACGTGTTAAATATTTCAAAAGTTAAACTTGTATTGAAATTTTTATTTAATATAATTATTTTTTATATTTATTTGATTTTTAAAATATTAATATTTTATTTTTGTTTTCTTGCTATTATATTTTTTATTTTTCATTAAATATATTTGCATTTGAGTTTTAGTAATCATAATTATTCCTTGTGTCTTTTATTGTAAATCAAAATTATTTTTTCTTTCTCTTTCTTCTTGTTCTTGTAAAGGTAGAAGTTAAAGTACATTTATTTACTCTTGATTATTTTATTTATATAATATTTTAATAATAGTATTAATTATATAATCTATTATATGGATGTTATATGGTCCATTTATATCTTTCATTACATCATATTTTTGAATTAGAAAAAAAATAATGTGTTAAATGTTTCAAAAGTTATATTGGTATTGAGATTTTTATTCAATATAATTATTTTATTTTTAGAAATATTAATATTTTATTTTTATTTTCATGCTGTAATATTTTTCATTTTTCATTAAATATATTTACATTTGAGTTTTAGTAATCATAATTATTCTTTGTGTTTTTTATTATAAAATAACATTATTTTCTTTCTCCTTCTTTTTGTACTTGCAAAGGTAGAAGTTAAAGTATATTTATTTACTCTTAATTATTTCATTTTTATAATATTCTAATAATAATATTAATTATATAATCTATTATATAGAAGTTATATGGTCTATTTATATCTTTCATTACATTTATTTTTGAATTAGAAAAAATTTATAACTTATAGTTAAAATATTATTACTTAGTAGTTAAGAACATAGTTAAGAACTTTTCTATTAATTCTTTATGTATAATTATAATTTTTTATTTGTTCATCTTTTAACTCATGTAACTCCCACATAGCACTTATGATTTAAATTTTTAATAATAATGCTAATAGTAATATAACAACAACAAAAATAATAAACTAATAGAGTACTCTTCTTAATTTTCCTTAAAAAATAAAATAAAAGAGTACTCTTCTTTAACTAATATAACTCTTATATTTTTGAATTATAAAAAATTTGTAACTTAAGTAAAGGAGTTAAAATATTATTACTTAGTAGTTAAAACCCTAGTTAAGAACTTTTTTATTAATTCTTTATGTATAATTATTACTTTTATTTGTTCATCTTACTCTTTATGTAACTCCTAAATAATTGTAATTAAATTAGAGTTTAAATGATGGATTTATATGAAATAATTATATTTGTACACTTTGTGTGCTTTTAATGTCCTATGGTTAGTCCATCAAAATAATACTAATTTATTTTTCTAAGGGCATTTTAGGTAATCCAAAAAAGGAAGAAACAACTACGTTTAAATCCTCATGACCTCTATCCACACTTTTAGTATAGTATAGATAGATCAATAGCAGATGATATGGACAAAAGATAAACAACTTATGACAAAGCAATATAAGAAATGTAGAACAATGAACGCAAACAATTTATAGTGATTCTATCCTCAAGATCTACCTCCACTACCTTAAGCCTACACTTAAGGATTTCAAATACTCTACTATGTGCTCAAGTTCACAGATTACAAGAGAGGCTCACCACACTATGATTTTACACTTACAACCTCTTCTAGTAATTTTTTTTTTTTTACAAACAAGGCTCACCACACTATGGTTTTATAACTCAAACAACATTGAATCACAACTTCAAGGACCACCCTTATCTAAAGGGTTTTATGTTATCAAGATAACCTTGCTAGAGCTAGTAGATCAACACAATTTAATAAGTAAAGAAGAGTGTGTAGATGTTACCACTTGTTGGTAGAATTTACACAAAGTTGCACCTTCACACTTTGATGTCTTTGGATTGATCAATTGAATGCACAAGACATAAGAGAGCTTGAGAAATGTTTGTAATAGACTTTAGAAAGCTTAGAATATTCAAGGATTCAGAACTTACAAAAAATTGCACGTTTATAGCTTTTATAGAATTTGAAAATCAGTTGAAACAGCTATAAAACGGCTAGTTAACGGCTATTTTCAGGAAATTCAGACAATTTCGGACGACCGAATTCTTCCTGCTTCGTCCGAATCTTCGCCCGAATTCTCTGGAAGAACAGTGACCATGCTGAAGACCAAAATTCGGACGACCAAATTTTTCTTCATGCGTCCGAATCTTCTTCTGAATTTCTCTGGAAGAACAGTAGCAAACTTTTGCTACCAAATTCGGACAACCAAATTTCATGGAATTATGTTCAAACTTTGTAAAATCATTTAAAGTTAATCTTCCAAGTATTTGAAATACATTTGGTATATATAGAAAACTTATTTAGACAAATTTCAGTTTGAAAACCAAAATCAAATTCCTTTGATCATACAAAGTTTACTTAAAAACTTTTAGGACACAGAACCACATTTACTAAGAATTCATTCAAAGCCTTTTTAAAACTTAAGAAACCAATTTTATGCTCTCTTATGTATTCAATAGACTCCAAGACATACAAGTGTAGAGTTTACATAGATATTACCTATCATCATACCTACTCTACACTTCAAGTCTTCAATGCCTTGAGTTCATCTTTGAATAAACCTCAAAAGACTCATAGCTTATTGAGGTTGTTCTTGCTCTTTGGCTTGAAGGCAATGAGACTTCAAACTTCTTTCTTCACAAATCCTATCACACAATATAAACATATTAGTTCTCATCAATATTTGTCATTAATCAAAATTACATGATTTGCCCTTAGGGCTAACAAAACCAATTGGAAAGCAATAAAGTTGGGAACCTTATCCCAAGACCCCATGATCACCCCATTATTGGTACAAAAAAAGTTTTTAGAAACAAACTCAACAAACTTGAAAAATTATTAGAAATAAAGCTAGACTTGCTGCCTAAGGATTCAATCAAGAAGAGGGAATTGGCTATGATGAAACTTTTGCTCCAGTGGCTATACTTGCATCCATAAGAATGCTTTTGGCATTTTCTTGCTTTAAAGGTTTTAAATTATTTCAAATGGATGCCAAAAGTGCCTTTCTAAATGGTCTTATCGAATAAGAGGTACATGTAAAACACCTCCAGTTTTATTCAGGAATTCCAAATCATGTCTTTAAACTCTTTAAAGCTTTATATAGTTTGAGACAAGCTCCCAGAGCTTGGTATGAAAGACTTTGTGGATTTCTACTTTCAAAAGGATTTTCAAGAGGGAAGGTTGATACAACAATTTTTATGAAAGCCTCTTGCAACAATGATCTCTTACTTGTACAAATCTAAGTAGATTACATTATCTTTTATGCTGCTAATATCTCTCTTTGTGATGAGTTTGTTAAGATGATGCAAAGTGAATTCGAAATAAGCATGATGGAAGAACTCAACTTCTTTCTTGGCCTTCAAATCAAGCAAAGAGAGGATAACACATTCATAAATCAAGCAAAATGCACCAATGAGCTATTAAAGAGGTTTGGAATGGATAAAGCTAAAGGCATTGGTACATCTATGAGTTTCTTTTTGGTAGTTTTTCTTGTCTCTTGGAATAACAAGAAACAAGCTTGTGTTTCATTGTCTACATTCAAGGGCAAATATATCATTGCAGTAGTTGTTATACGGAAGTGCTTTGGATGAATCACACTTTACTTGATTTTGGTCAAGGTTTCAAATGTGTGTCTATTTTGTGTGATAGTGCTATAAATTTGACAACTAATCCAATCCAACGTTCTACAACCAAGCATATAGAGATAAATTATTACTTTATAAGTGATCAATTTGTCGAAGGTAAAGTGTGCTTAGATTATGTTTGCACAAATGAATAAATTGTTGGCATTTTTACAAATCCATTGACCAAGGAAATGTTTTGCTATCTATAAAGAAGCTTAAGATATCAAAATTCCATCACTAACGTGTCTATTCAAGTATAGGGAAAATAGGTACAATTAGATGTGAAATTCGGACACATGCCTTGAAATTCAGTTGTCCAAGTTGAACTTTTGAAATCCCAGACAGAAAATTTCAGATGCAAGTTTAGATTGACCCAAAATTGTGTTGTCTGATTTTGGTAAAGCTGAGACATATTTAAGAAGTTCGATCACAGGTTTGGGTCCGTGGCTAAAAATTCTACCGTTCAAATTTGGCGGTTTTAGCTTATTATAAGAAGTCCAAATAACAGTTTCTCTCATTAAACTTAAAATTCTCACACCCGATTTTTCTTCTCTCTCAAAACTCATCAAACCCTCTCTCGTCCAAACCTAAATTTCACCTTTTTTTATCAATTTCTCTTGAAATCTTTCTTACTTTTGTGTTCTACACCCTTGATTTCATCTCAAACCCACTTTAGTTCACAAAAACATATCATGGTGAGATCAAAGAGAGCTAACATTGGCAAGGAAAATGGAAAAGGCAAACAAGTAGATATCGAGATAATCATCAACGAACCAAGGAGAATTCGAGTGCCTCAAGCATCCACCAGACTTGACAGATTCATCTCAACAAAAGTTGGGGTTGAGTTTGAAGATTGGAGCAAGAGGAACCCAAAGATCATCCTCGGGCACAAGGTTGATTTGCAAAAGTTCTCTGGCATGGATAATGTATTATCTTTTTTGGGGCACTTGACTGAAGTAGTTTATTGGTTGTGGATGATGATTATTTTCCATCTCTAGTTTATGAGTTTTACAAAATCTAAAGGAGGAAAGGGTAGAGAATGTTGGTGGTAAACTTGTGCAATGGTACTCTTCTAGAGTATCTCAAATTGAATTGGAGTTGGATGATGGTTTAGTGAATAGAATTTGTGGAATGTTAAAGGGATTAGATATTATTTATCAAGGCAACATTGCAATATTCATAAACTTTTTACATATAAAAGTTTTGAGATGCCTTTACAAATGGGGTTAGATTTAGAACAGTAAAGAATAGAGAAATTGAAGTGCTTGGTGCTAGAGGACATGTCCTACACTATATGCTTACCTCATTGATAATTTCCATCTATGATTACAAGTCCTCCGTTGGAAATATTTACATGGTCGTGATGTTAGCACTTCATGGTTGATTCATAAAGTTGACATTGCAACTCCAACCACCACTCCTTTCGAAAGATGAAGAGTAATGCAAGTAGTATGGAAGAAGGGCAAAAGATGGTCATCACAATTAGCTACAACTCCAAATCTCAACTATTTCAGCAAAGAATGTGTAAGTAAGGGTTCACTCCACATTGAGCTCAAGGGCAACATAGCAATCACTACCAACTAATATGGAATGAAGATTATAAAAAAAATTGAAGACTAAGCTTCTTTTAGCCTATATTCTACCTATCATGTTATATTTCATTATATAGTTTATAAACTTAATTCTAGTATTTGATTCAATTCGATCGTATTATACATACAAAAGTTGACCATATGTTTAAAAGATCACTAATTAGATCACTGATCTATCGTCGTACGTAGTTTTCTTTTTTGAAAGACTATTTTCATTTGTTTTTTTGGCTTTTATTGGTATTGAATTATTAAAAAATTAAAAATTAAACAATTTAATAAATTTTAATCTGATATTCTCTTTGTGATAAATAATTTTATTTTAACTATTTTTTCAGCTTAAACTTGATTGTAAATGATATTATTTTGTCTTCTTATTTGTTTTATTTTATTGAAGAGCAAATAAAATTTTATTCTAATATTTATTCCATTTTATTATGTTATCTAATACATACAAAATTTAACCAATGCCCATAAAAAATTAAAAGACTATAAATATAAAAATGAAGATTGCATTTATTAATATCCTTATATTTTGAAGCAGGGGAGTAGCGCAGAGGGGAATTTGAATTGCTTTGCTCTTTTCCCAGGCCATTGGTCGTGCTCTCATATTCCCCTCATTGACTTCTCTGTTTCTTTCCCACTGTTCTCTTTCCATATCTCTGGAAAGATCTCTCTCTGCTCACACACTCTCTTAGGAGAGACACATGCAAAACCTTGTTTAAAAAATTTGATTCGGTTTGTAAAATGGAAGTAAAGAAGAAAATGGGGTTTGAGGAGATGGAGCCCGTATTCGGAGAGCTGAAAGCAGAATGGCCAGTTTTGCCTGAGACGGCGCGGTTGCGGCCTTTCCTCTTCCTCGTCCACGCCCTGCCAACTGAACCTTCTACCCTCAGCATCCAGGTCACAGACTTCCACTCCAACACCTGGGAAGCCCTCAAGTCCCCGTCCCAGCTAGAAGACATGGTAATTATGCTACTTTTTATTCTAATTTTTTCCAAATCTTTCTGTTGATTGTTTGGAACATTGCAGAATGTATAACCCTTTTAACATGATGGACAGATTTTATGCTATGAAAGTTTTTCTTCTCCATTACTTGTTATTTATTCATTGGGATGTGAAAACATGTAAAAGGAGTTATGATTTATCAATGTAAACAGGGTTCTTGTTTTAAGAGTTACTATATTTTGTTATGAGATTATGCTAGTTCAAATTTTGTGAATGTGGAATTTAGTGAGTGTTTCAAGAGAAGGTTCTATCGTCTTCTGAGTAATCAATAGCCGAAAGGTTTCCCCGTTCTTGATTATGGGAAAAAGAGGAATTTTTTGTTAGTGTTCTTTCAAAAAATTCTGTCTTTTGGATGAGAAACTGGAGATCGTTCTTTCACGAATGCTTAACTTGTTGAGTTTGTTTGTATATGCTTGCTGTTTTATTAGAATACACAATCAACACTGTTAATATTTATATATAGTTTCTTTTGTTGTTGATTGTTGATTGTTTTAATTTCTATTTTGTATGTGCAGAGGGACAGCACTGGAATTGGGGGATCGTGGTCCGATTTTGTAGAATATTTTGTAGCTTCCATGAAATCCGAAGATATAAAGCTTGTTATGGAGGGACAGTCCATGTCAGGAGGTCTTAACTACATTTCTTTTCTGTTACAAATTAGCACAGAGTATTTTTCTTCAAATGCTTTTCTGAAGGAATATATTTCTTTTGCCAAAAATTGCAATTGGAATCTTTTTGGAAAAACCAGGGTTTAGGTCATCAACATAAATGATCTCCTGGTAGGCTCATACATCCACTTAATGTAGATCAAGCATATTTTTATACCGAAGGATCAACTTTGGGAGGTTAAGTGCCTTGACACTAAGATGTTTAGTTTCAAGCTTTCTGCCATCAGTGTGTTTGAGGATTAGTTTGCGCAAGAGGTGGATCCAGAAATCATTCTTAGTGGTGGGAACTTCATTAAAAGAGTATTTTAACCATAAATTTGACTTAATGAATTCCACCATATCAGGAATTCCTCCTTGAATCCAAAACTTTCCCTCGTCATGGTTTTCATTAATACAAGGCCCTCCAAGGTTTTGCAACACATGCACAATAGTATTGCCTAATTTGTATGCATATAGTTTTTCCCTGAATGGAAATCAGAGAGAGACTATTGTGCTAACATTGATTATCCAAAAGATAAGGGTGCTAATATCCAGCATTTTGGGTCCTCAAAAGCATTTAAAATTTTCTCGATTACAGATATTAAGAGGGTTGCTATGCTCCCAAACAAAAGTTTCTTGAATTGTAGTTTTTTGCCCCTTGAATTGTAGTTTTCTCAATTCTATTGAGGAAGTAACATTTGCAGTGTGCACATTTGTCATCAATGTACATGCTTATTTCCTGTTGAGGCTTGAAATGCAATAATCTTTCTCAAAAGCATAATTTTTAATGTGTTAAAATAATGTAATTATTTTCTTTCTCAATATCTTTGAGTGAAAGAATGAGAACACTTTGACTACTTGTTTTGTAAAATTTGAATCTGAAGATTTGTGTTTGTATGATGAGTTCTGTACTTAATAAGTCTCATTTTCTATGGTTTCTTTTATGTGAATGCACCTCACTTTGCTTGTGTAATTGCTATCTTTGAGAAGGATATATCCATTGTATGTGTGAAGTATGCTTACTGTTCCAGGTGCTGCCTGTGCAAAATTAATTGCTCAGAAAGCAAAAGGAATGCCACGAATCATTATTTCCCTTGCAAAACTTGTAGATGCTGCTGCAAATGATGCTGTGTCCAAGCTCTCATTGGAGCTGTTCAAGGCATACAGAAATGTGCATAATTCATTGATAAAGTGTTTGTCTTGTCATCTCCATTGACTGTTAATATTCATGGTTTAAATTCTTGTCTTAATTGATTACGTAGTTGTAAACCATATAGATGATAATGTTCATAAATTTTCTTCTGTAAACTGTATAAATGCATAAGCATAACTATGTTTAGCAGCGGACAAGAGTGCTGCTGACTATTTACATTTGGTAGGATGGGATTAATGTGAAGTGGTGTGTATTGTCTAGAAAATTTCAAGAATCAATTACTAGCATATGTGCAAACAACATTCCTTTTTCACAACTGCAGATGATTTGTCTTTACGAAGTTGTACAAGCTAACTGAACTTTCTAGTGCTAAGATCGTTCTAGTTTCTACAGTTCTAGTGCAACTTTACATTTCTCTTTTTTCTATTTTTCTGTAGAATTTAGGAATATTGGCTCCTGATGTGAACTGGATGCATAAAAAGGAGTGAAGAGAGAGTAATGTTGCAAAGCTTCATTACGCTTATGGCTGCCAATGGTGGCTTGACATTGCAAGTACTGGGATGCCTGTCCTCTCATGAAACCAATTTGGTTTGATTTCCATAACAGGTCTTGCCTTCTCTTCCAAAAATCCTAAACCGTTAAGCCTTTCCTGATAGTGATTATATTTAGTTTGAAAATGCTTTTGGGTAGTTCAGTAGGAGCAAAAGGCAGATTATGAAGACTATGGGCGAGATTGAGATATTGGCCAAAATCTATGCAAATCCCTTATTACCTAAAGACCGCTGGTTTAAATCCTTCTGGGGGCAAAACACAACCAACTGAGATGCTGAACTTAAAAGCTTATGCAATCTTCATGTTATAGAAAGAAAAGGAAAATTAAGGCTATATTTGGATTGCCACTTCATTCAAGTATTTTTACTCAACCCAAGAAAAGTGCAAAAAGGAGGGAACTGAGTTCAAATTTTTAAAAGTGGGTTTTATCTTGGTGAGTTGAATACTGTTTAGATAGGAAGTAGGAGGGTCATATTTTTATACTTGTTTTTACTGCAATGAACAAAAAGTAAAACCAAAGGAGTATCTCCCACATATCTCGCTTAGATTTCCAACTTCAATTAGCCAATCCAAATGACCAGATCTTTCTTTGCAAATGCAGATTTCAGCACTATAGTCAAATGTCCAGTGCGTACATTGTTGCCTACATAGTCAAATATGTTATGACATAGTCCAGAAAAATACTCCCCCTGTTCCTTCCTAAACTTGTTCCAAAATGTTGGCCACATTTATCATTTCCAAGTAAAATTGGTATGTTTCTTCCAACTATACCCTTTCTCAATTAATACAATTGTGCATTAAATAATTTCACTGAAAATGAAATAGTAGACTTGAGTCACAATTACACAAGGGTAGAAAAGTTTTCTTACTTCAAATTTCATGAATCTGTGCACTTCCTTAGTCTTGATGCAAAGCCACATTGTGGCTGTTATTTAGGAACGGAGGGAGTGGTGAACAGCAAGGTTTCCTCAGCCACTGTTCTCTCCTTTCTCTTAGTATGGCTTCTTGGGGAGTTAACTACACTTGAGCTGAGTGAAAAATCCATGAAGTTGACTGTCCAGGTGCAAACTTCAAAATTTGACTCGGTCAGAGTTGAAAAGCTGAAGTGAAGTGAACCCAAATATAGCCTGAGTTTGGAGATTGGTGCCTGTCTATATGGATGAACGAGTCATACCAATAATAGTTTGAATAACTAATGAGAAAGCGATAGTTCTGGCCTGCACTCTTCCAAGGAGGATTAGTTGCTTCTTGTGTACCAGCCACCTTAGCAATAGGAGTTTAGAATTAAACTAGAGCTTTATCAGGTATCCCAAAAACAGGGGTGTTCTGGTAGAAATTAAATCACTATTTCACTCCGTATCACTGGTTTAGATATAGAGTTTTATGGAGGTAACGACCTAATGGAAGGATGCTAATGTGTAGTGGATGAAGCACTAAACTTGATCAGATCAGTGCTAGGCTTCGACAGATCATCTGTTTGAGCATTGTATTATGCAGATTCCCAAAAACAGGGGTGTTCTGGTAGAAATTAAATTACTATTTCACTCCGTTTAGCATCATGTGATGCTGTTTAGATATAGAGTTTTATGGAGGTAACGACCTAATGGAAGGATGCTAATGTGTAGTTGATGAAGCACTAAACTTGATCAGATCAGTGCTAGGCTTCGACAGGTCATCTGTTTGAGCATTGTATTATGCAGATTCGTTGCAGATGTTGAGTGTTGGGAGGCAGTGATATAACCAAACATATAATTAAAGGATGCAAATGTGGAGTGGAGGAGGCGCTGAGTCTACTCCACATCTTTCCATGGAATGGTTATGGTGCTCGTGCACAGTTCTCAGCTTTAGGGCAGGACTTAAAGGTGCACTGCAGTTAACATTTAAATTTGATGCATGCGCTTTGCTTCTTCAAGCTCAAGGGTTATGCTGCTATCAAAGCCCAGTCTTCAGTATTGTAAATGTTGAGTGTTGGGAGGCAGTGATATAACCAAACATATAATTAAAGGATGCAAATGTGGAGTGGTCGAGGCGCTGAGTCTACTCCACATCTTTCCATGGAATGGTTATGGTGCTTGTGCACAGTTCTCAGCTTTAGGGCAGGACTTAAAGGTGCTCTGCAGTTAACATTTAAAGTTGATGCATGCTCTTTGCTTCTTCAAGCTCAAAGGTTATGCTGCTATCAAAGCCCAGTCTTCAGTATTGTAAAGCAAAGGAGCCAATACCCTCTTCAAAATATTTTTGTTACCATTATTGTTCATTTTGCTCTTGTATTCTCTTAATAGGTTTACAAAGAGATGCAATAGTCTTGAATGTGCTTATGTTTCTTCCATCATAATATCCATTCTTATGCCCGTACTCCTGACATTTCTTCTCCATCTTTTGTGCTGAACTTGCCAGTGTTCTATTTAGTATATTAATTTTCAACTATTCAGGACAATTACAATGGATAGAAAGCTCAGAGTTCACTTACTATTTCTGTGATTTCCTTCAGAAGAGAAACATCGGTGTGATTTGACGAACCTTTTATCGGCTGAGCAGGTATCCTACTTATCTCTGACCCTAAATTTAACATTTCAATCATCATTTGGATTCATTATCGTTTAATATCTTTTTTGGACCAAGGCTTGCTACATGAGGTCTATAATTGTTTTTATCTGTTAGTTAATTTTCTTATGCTTATAATGGAGTTGTTCTGAACTCTGAACACGTGTGCCTCCATTTGCTGAAGGAATAATTTAATCAACTTCTTGGAGCTTCTTAACTTTTTGTCAACATGTAAAAAGTAGTTGTAAGGACAAATCATAGCAGTAATTTGGCATGTCACAGTGCTAAATTATCATTATGAAAATTAATGGGGCCTGATCTGTTGCTGTCGCAGATGATTTCATATTGTGTGACTGTTTGATCACAATAAGCAAGAGCACTAGGTCTTTTTGCATAAAATTCTTATGATTGTGTCTGGATTACTGATGTTGTTGAATTTTAATTGGTTCTGTATGAGATCCTGCAGTTTCCTGTAGCATCATTGGAATTTCACTTTATTTTGCTTAACAGTGATCAACCAATAAAATTAGGTCCGTTGTGAAAATGATTTTCTTATCTATTTGTCTTGATTATGAACCTGAACTCATGCCAACATATGTTGCTCAGATTTCTGAAACAAGATTAACAGTAATCTCCCTTTCATGGGTTTATTCAGCCTTATTATACTCATTTGCTGTGTTTCTCATGTCTGCTTTTGTTTTTGGTGGATACTTCTCCATTTTCATTTTATCAGGTTTATTTCTCTCATATGAGGGTATTATGAGTTGAACTTTGTTTTTGTTTGATTTATATACTACAAATAGTTTTCCCACAAAAAAGGGGCAAACTCCTTAAAAATACTACAGAGAACGGCAGACTGTCTATGAATGTTACGGACAACAGAATAGAAGAATGAAATACAGAAAGTACAATCTTATTAGCAAAAAACAGGAAAAACAGTTTAATAATAAAATGTTATATGTAATAGCTCAAATAAACAGTAGTTTCTCAAAAAAAGCAAGTATTTAAAATTTCGGTAAGGAATGGTACAAATTGAATAAGATCATTATAGTATTTTATCTAAGCCTAATAAACCTTTCAACAGAATTTGGAATGCAGCACAATAACCATTTTTTGCAAGTTATTTGCTACTGTTTTGTTGTATAACAGATGGATCTTCCATTAGACATAAAGCAGATTAACAATCACTCACAAAGCTGACTGTTGCTCCCTCTAATTGTTCCCTTTAATTGCCAGGAAAAGAATGAAACCCTTCGGAGGCAACTGGATACTATGCTTTACCCAAAAAAGCAGAAATTGCTGAATGTAAATGACGAAGTGACCTCAGAAGGTATTTCAGTTCCGGCCTCTCAAGATTCTCCAGGTATCCAATTCTGTATGTGCTGCCTTTTTATGATTTTGTTCTTCTACTGCTGTGGAGATCTTTCCATTTAGATTTCTAAGTATCAGTTAAACTCTGTCACCTCGAGAAAGTTTGGTATGGATGAGAGAATAGAAGTGAAATTCTTAATTGTTATATAGGTGAAGGTATGTTTATACTGATTATGTCGGGACAGGCAATGAAGGGAGAGGAAATTCATGATTTTGCTGCATTCTATCACTCGTAGTATTGATTACATTTTGTTCTGTATCATTTGCATTTTCTGATAAGCATCCTACTTTAACTAAACCTTAGGTAGGGTGCATCTATCTTGAGAGGCAGATATACCATACAATAATTGACAGTTTAAGAGCATAGCAAGGAGTAAAATACACATTCAATGTTATGTCAATATTTTACACTTTAAGACAGGGAAAAAGGAGAACAAAAAAGAAAATACGGCTTCTTTTTGTTTTCTTAGCCATTCTTCCTGTTTACCCCTAACCATTAGATTTTGAGTTCTGACACCCTCACTTTCGTAATTTAGTCCTTTTCTGTTTAATCTAACAATATCTCCCTAATGCCTTTTTCCGGTCTGAATTGCAATGCTCTAGGTTTCTAGTCACATAAGGTTACAATACTATGCTCTTCCTTTTGTGTCTCACAAGTCACAGCTGGTATGGTTTAGAATTGGACATGATCAAGCGTACTAAGTCTGTCTTCGAGGATTTCTGCAGTGGTTGTGGTTGAGAAGGAATTTGATAGTTTGCCTCCTTTCAAAAAGTTAGCTGGGTTCTGTAGACTGTTTTAATTCTGGTTGTGCTATAATGTTGATTGAAGCAAGGGATGGTTGGGGTTCAAGTCCATAAATCTCTATGTTCCTTTTATGTGGGTTGTCTTTCCTATTTCTTTCCTGTAACTGGGGTTGGAAGGCAGCAGCAGCCTGAGTAATTAACTTTTGGGGTTTAACCAGTCCATTCTAGTTCACCTGGGAAGTTTAGTCCTGCAGTTATTTACCGCATGATCACGTATATTAGTTTCCATCAATTAGTTGCCAAGGATAATCCCGAACTTTCAAATTGCAGGTAAGCAAGCAGTTCAAGTTCCAGCAAAAGCCAGTAACCGTGTTGTACCAGCCTATCGCAGGTCACTAGCAATACCAAAATAATGACTTGAGGAATTACAGATTCCTGATTTTGATATTAAGCATCTTCCTTTTGTAGGGCAAAGGTTAGAGGAGTTCTTTTGCAAGATCCTGAAGATGACCCGCAAGATTAGGTTGCGAACCTAAATTTCAATGTTTGTAAGGAAGTCATTTTGAATCAGTAACCCAGAGACACACCAAAGTACTAAGTAAATATATTATATAGGAAAGTAAAAGGATGCAAAGAACTCTTTGGATTTTCTGAAATTTTGACCGTATAGAACGATGCAAATGATTGCCGTTTGGGCCATGTCTCCATAAAACCGGCTTTTCAAAATGCTTTTCATGCTCTTTCTCGGTTGTTGCTGCTTGTAGAAATATTTTGACAGATGAATTGTTTCTCAGTATACAAAAGGAAAGGGCTTCCTTCACTGAGTTCTAAAGGTCCATTATTGGCTGGAGGCATTGAGTAGTGATTAAGTAGGATAGCAGGTTTTCTTGTTGCTAAACAGTTTCCAATGGTCTAATATGCCCTTGGCACTTGATCGGGCATTGTTGAATTAGTTATTGTAGACATGGTTTACACAACCCTAAAGTCACTTTTGATTTCCGCCATATCCACCAAAGGGGGGGGGGGGGGAGGGGGGGGAAGGTTGTTCATACACAAAAGCCTAAACTAGAAACTATTTAAAAAGAAAAGGAAGGAAGATTATACTAATTCAAAATTTCAAGATCAACATTATCACTTATTGAAGTGTATGCTTGTTGAAAAGTAAAGGAAAACTGTACAAATCAACAATCTACAGCAAAGCAGATTGACATTTTAAGCGATATAATCAACATCCATTACCCCTTCAAGCTAGCTTGCATTTCACGTTTAGATTAACGCAAACAGAAAATTATTTTAGGGAAAATCTCAAAATACTCAAAAGTTGGAGTCTCAATTTATACCATCAATTAATTTTGTGTATTGATTAATACAAAGTTACTTATACACACGATAATTTCTAACAAGATTTTGCAAGTATAACTCTCGGTGCAACATTTTGGAGGGATAAATCAATCATAACCAATTATTCCTCAAAATATGCTTTCAGATATTTTGAAGGACTTTTTCATTCTTTTATCATTGCATTTTAAGTCTTTTGAACTTATAAATCATCTTTTATTGGTTAGACATTCGATTGTCATTAGGGTTGGGCAATCAAGCTTCTTCTAAGACAAGATGAGTTGGGCCTAAACTTTAATTTTTAGCCCTAATATGGTTTCGGGTCGAGTTTGGGTTTATACGGGTTTAATTTGTTATAAGCTCAGCTATATATATATATATATATATATATATATTTATATTTATATATATATAATTTATAATTATATATTATAATTTATATATATCTATAGATATATAATTTATAATTATATAGTATAATTTATTGATACAAATAGTAAGAGTTTATGCATAATACTATAATAATTTTTTTGTACAAATAATTTTGTTTATGTATCATTTTTTAATAATTTGGTATATCAAATTTTTATTTCAGACTTTATAGCTATAATTTATAAAATCGATATGTATATATGCTAGAAAAGGTTTGTCCTTATTTTTTCCAAAGGAAGGGATTGAGGACTTAAAAGATTTATAATTCTATTTAGTTGTATGTTTCTTTTTTCTTAGGAAAGGATCTTGAATCTATATATTTTTGAATATCGAATATATTATAATTATTAATTAACTTCTTCTCATTATAAATATTTATTGACACTTATGCATATGCATATTTATATAAATAATTCATTTCCCTAATGCTAGAGAAAAATCAATCTTATTACGTATAATGACTATTAAAGTATATATTGTTATTATATTTACTATAGTATGTTTCTATCTTCATATGTTATTGTATTAGTTCATACTATTAACTTCTTTTCTTTAATTATTTTAATTGATATATCAAAACAATGTTAATGAGTTTTAGTTTTTGATGCATGTATTTTGTTTATAATTATAATTGTTCTTGATAAAATTTCTTTGTAAGAAAGATGATATGATAACTAATGATTTGATTATTTATAAAAAAATATACTTTATACATTTATACACACATATATTTTTCTTTCATTGCGCAACTTAAATTTAAAAGGATAAAAAATACTTATATCCTTTTTATTTTATTATTTAATAGTTAATAGAAGAATCTAATTATTTAATATTTATATTTCCTAAAACATATGATTCTTTAGTTCCTATATCTAATATTCATATCATTTTTATTACTTAATAGTAATTAGCATTTTTTATAATTTAAAAAGATAAACTAAAAAAATTTATTTCGGGCTTGAGCTTGAGCTCAACATTAGTGAATTCGTTAGGGCCTAACTCGAGCTTGGCTAAGTCTGCCTCATAGAGCCTAATTGACAAGCCTTGTTAGACATAAGCCTCCACCCTATAGTTTTCAGTAATGTTTGCCCCTAATTGTAAGTCTTGAAGTTTATTTGTTACAAAATGGTGATCATTATTTAAGGATCCTATGTGCTAATGTGCAAGTTTACAACTTACCTCAAATTGAAGACTAGAAGTCGAACGAATTAAGTAAATGATAGTCTTGGTAAAATGGACTATCTTCATACTATTGCCTAAAATTGAATATTTATTTTCTTATACGAAATGAATAAAGAAATAGATATTCAATTTTGACGGAATGCAGTAGCATCTCTTTTATTTGGAAAATCTAAAACTTCATTGCTTTGGACTTGAAAATCAAGATGCATGGTGCTTCTTTTTTGTGCTTATGTGCTTTTATTCTTGGATTCTCCAAGCGGGCCAGCTCAATTTGTCCCGTGGGAGCTGGCCTCCATGGAGCATGAGAAACCCTAGTCTGTATCTCTTTAGCACGTCCACGGGCCAAGCGGGCACACGGATTTTTACAATTTTTTTTAGGTAAAATATTTTTAGTGTGTTGAATTTCACTACAAGAAATTTAATTATTTGTGACGGACTATTCCGTCGCAAATTCGTAGCAAACTATAAATTGCAACGGAACAGTTCGTCGCAAAAATATAAGTCGCAAATTTGCAACGGACAGTATATCCGTCGCAAATTTGCGACGGAAAAAATATCTGTCGCAAATCTACGATGGACAGCATATCCGTCGCAAATTTGCAAAAAATCTACGATAAAAAAGTCCGTCACAAATCTGCGACTGAAAATTATCCGTCGCAAATCGATTTTAATTATTAATTATTAAAAATTTAATTTTAATTATTTTTTAAAATTTTTAAATAATAGTTTTCAATAATTTTTAAATAATTATTTTAAAAAATAATCATAATTAATAGAATAATTAAAAGTAAAAAATTAAATTTAAATAAATATAATTGATCCGTTAAATGTCAATGTTTTATGTGTACAACATTGAAAAAATAAAACAAAATTTATGTAACTATAGAAGGCAGTGCTGCAGACGGTGGAGAAGGCGGAGGCCAGTCGTTGGAGGATGGTCGTCAGGTGGATCGATGTGTAATCCTCATCAGCCTCGTCTATCTGCTCTTTAGAATCTGGTATCGAAAAGGAGGTGGAGGTGGAGAAGGCGGCGGAGGCAGATGTAGTGCTTTGGACATTGCTCATAAATATTGGTTCAAACTAGCAAAGCGTTGCTAAAAATAACTGCGTATTGACCTCTCTCTCTGCAACTGACTGTGAAGAGATGCGTACTCTGGATGCGATGTAATCGAGCAAACTGTTGGAGCAGAGGGCGTTGTGGACTGACATAACCTCCGTCGCATGTGAACTGCCAACAACCTCCACAAATAGGGACTTCTCATCCTGTGGATGCTGAGACGTCACCGAATCCTGAGACTTCACCTGCGAATAGTGCTCCTTCATAGCGTTGACGCTATCCTGCAAATTGTATACATCATAAATTTATAACGGTGTCTAACAATAAAATAATTAATATAAAATACGGAGTAATATAATCTGTAAACTTACCAACGTATGTTGTGATTTTTCACTGACAAACGTGCCCTTTTTTGGGCCAATCTTATATGTGTGTCGTCTCGTACATATCGGTGAACTGGAAGTGATCTCCATGCTCCTTACGCTACAAGTATATTAATATAAATATTTAGTAGTTATATTAGAATTAAATAACAAGGATAAAAATAATTATTACCATCCGACGTTCGTGCTCGCTGAAGGAAATGCATCCTCCCGTATGAGTTGATCCAGGAGGGGCTGCTCTGTTCCGCTTAGCAGTCGCTAAAACACGCTTGAATTGTTCCGTGCTCCCGTGATCCCGCCAGAGTTGGCTCCAAATTTCAGGAGATACCCACGGTGGACATTTCCCCTTACACCGAGCCTTTGATTGCTGATCAGATAGACGACGAGTGCATTTGTCTCTGCAAAGTCATTTAAAAAAATCAAATATAATATATATATATATATATATATATATATATATATATATATATATATTATAATTTGTTACTTACACTCCACATTTGGAACCACATGTCCCGAAGCTCTAATGGGACAGCCTCAAAATTAGGATACGGTCCAGTGAAATGACGGTGAAATTATCCGATATCGAATGTACCATCCCATCTACTGGGAAGAAACTGTTCCATTACACAAATGGACAGTTAGTTATTCAACAAAAAATTCTAATAAATTTTTGCAACAGTAAATAGAAACTTACTCGTCGCCACTCGGGGCTATCATAAAGCAGACTTCCTCTGTCTGAGTCCCACCTGTAGAAGCAGGCGTAGAGGGTACCGCAGAAGCTGTGGTCAAAGGTGTATGCTCAGACTTCACTGCACGAGTGTCATCCTCGCTCGGTAAAAATATCAGCCCGGGCAAAGACGGAGAAGGAGTACAATCACCCATCCCAATCGAACGTGATCTACGTGGAGGCATCTGAAAAAGAATATAATTTTCTTTAGATATGTAATCATTAGTAATATGTTAAAAATAATGTAAATTAAATTTAAAAATTAAATAAGTGACGTAGCATATATATACGTGTGCATACATACAATAAATTATTCACTATTTTTGTCCTTACTCGAATCATCTTCTGATTCCCATTCACTTTCAACTTCAGTATCAGAATCAGTCACGTCATAATATTCCGTGTTTCCTGGTTCATTATCATCCAGAATCTATCCTTCACTCGTTTCATGCAAAAGTTCACCGATTATGTCATCTTCATCACATACACTAAATGTCATCGATTCATCTACATCTTCTTGGTATGGTCTATCAACAACACATCAATGACATGACGTGCCTTCGATTTGCATACTCCCAGCCAATCAGACTTATTTCTTTTACTTCCAGGATAAGTGGCATATTATACTTGCTAAGCTTGCACAACAAATACAAATTGATCATATTTGGGGTACCTTTTCCTGCAATTAACATCCACAATTTGATAATGTGGATGAATCCTGACACTCCTGTTAAGTACAGGATCATACCAGTTACACTTAAATAAAACAACATCCCTAGATGGAATCCTCGAAAACTGCTCTTCAATGATCTCCTTCAAAATTTCATAATAGTCGCTCCTACTGCAAATATCTTCATCCTCGCCTTTAACCCAGACTCCACAATTAATAGTTTTCTTTCCGACTCCATGATCTTACGAATGAAATATGAAGAAATTTATTACATATCCCTTACAAGATTTCACCTGTCTTGAAGGTCCCCACGACGAACTTTTAATATTTTCATCTGTTACATTATTTTGATGATCTTGCACTTGCAACATATAAACGTTGTTATTCACTATTTAGAATAATATTTCTTAACCATTGTAACTTTACTACTCGACAAATAGAAACTTACATAAGCCCTGAACCATATGAGAAACTCATCCTCAAATCTCCTATCAATTTCCTCCTCCGTTATGCAGGGGTCGGCATACCGCAATTCAGCTCTAAATTTTTTGTTTCATAGGCGTTATATAAGCCGAGTGTTTACAGCCACGAAGAATTAGTAAGCCAATGAAAATATGGAAAAAGGATGTACGTGACCAACGGTTGTATCTCTTCACAATTGAGAAATATGTAATTAACAGCTGCCTTAAATTCCTCGTGAGAAAGGTATCTGATAATTGTGTTCCCGACCACCTTTCTTGCTGCATTACAAATGGACAAACCACATCTTTTTGAAACACCTTCGTCATTGCGAGCCAGGTTTGTATGTCTAGTCTGGACATGCGGTTCGAAGTAGTAAGAAAAAAACGTAGACGCCTCCTCAATCAAATATACGTTGCAAATTGATCCCTTGACCCTTGCCTTATTTTTTACTTTCAACTTTAGGCAATATAAGAACCTGCACTTGGTCATTTTAATAGTGTTAGAAATTCTACATCGAGTAGCTCAAATAAACATTTTAAATGCTCATGTCAAAAGGCCTAACCTCTCAAACGGGTATACATCCATCTATATTAAACCGGTCCAGCAATCCTTGCTTCATAAGGCAAGTGAATCATTAAATGCTCCATCACATCAAAAAATGCAGGAGGGAATATCCTTTCCAACTTGCACAGTAGGATTACTATGTTCTTCTCCTACTCTCTCATACGAGGTATTAATAGTATTGGAGCACATAAATCCCAATAGAAAAGACTTAATTCTGTTAGCACATTCCAAATGGAGGCGGGGAGGAACTCTGTAAATGCAAAAGGAAGCAAACTCTGTAAATGCAAAAAGAAGCAATCTTTCCATAAATATGTGACAGTCATGCGTCTTCATACCCGACATCTTCAACTCGTTCAAATTTTTGAAATTTATGGAACAACATAAAAATGAACACAACCTCTGCAATAATAATTTGACTATTAAAAACACTAATATCATAAAAAAGTAAAAAAAATTTCCTAATAAATTTTACTTAATTCCACAAAAAATTTAAGAATTTGGCATGTCTTGTTAAAATACAGTCGAAAACTAAGACAAGTGTTAAGCAAGCATAAAAAAATTTCGACAGCATCTCCACTGTAAAATGGACGTTTTCCAGGCACAAGGCCACCACAATCAATCCTCACTGCCAAATTTAATTCTCCAATAAATTAAATCCACGTAAATATACCCAATATTCATAACACCCCTCAAGAATATTATAAACATCTTCACCAAAGTAAAAAAAACATCAAAACTAGCCTCAAGTAAATAAATTAAAAGAACGCTGCATGAGAAATTAAAAAACAGATAAATATAGAATAAATTTACAGAAAAACAAAAAATTTAACAAAATTTCTGAATAATAATTTGACTATTCAAAAAAGTAAAATCATATAAAGTTAACAATTAGAAAAAACTGAAAAAATTTCAAAAAAAGGAAAACATTCAATAAAAATTACACAAATTAAATGCAATAAAAAAAAGGATCAGCCAATCATACCGGTTAACAAATTGCCTAGAGGTTGAGAAGACAAAACGTAGAGGGCCAAGGGATAAATCCCACCCAGGGTGGTGTTAACAAACTGCCTAAAAACTTATAAAAGATATAAACTTCAGATTTTTGAGTAGTTCTTGAACCTTTAAGAATCTTTACTATTTCCAATCATTCTTTATCAAAAAACTCTCTTTTATCTTGTGCTTCAATGTAACTTTTCAAGATTCCATGGATAAAAAGGTGAAGAGATGCTAGCTTTGTCTTTATCTACCAAGTTGTTGGTAACTGAAAGATCTAAGAGGGGGTGAATTAGGTTTTTGGCTAATTATCAAAAATCTTTTCCCTTTTTGCAAATCCTTTGCCTTAATGAAAGCTCTTCTATAAATTTAAAAACTTCAAATTTATATCTGATTTGATGGTTAAGACAAGATTATCAAGCTATAAGACCACAACCAATCAATCAACAACTATGAACAAATAATAATAACACAAGTATGTAAACAAGTAAAGCTATAAAGAAATGAACACACGATTTATAGTGGTTCGATCTCTCCAAGATCTACATCCACTACCTTGAGTCCACACTCAAGGATTTCAACCAATTCACTATATACTCAGTTTAGGCAATTACACAAGAGGCTCACCCAACAAGGGTTTTATACCAATAACCTCCTTTGCAATCCTACAAACAAGGCTCACCCTTCCACAAGGATTTTATATCTAAAGACAACCTAAAGACCAATCTAATCCAAGGCTCACCCACACACGGGTTTTACACTACAACCTTGATTAATCTAGTCTATGACTCACCCTTACCAAAAAGATTTTACGTCACAAGATAACCTTGTATCAATCGCAACAATAATGTAAAGATAGAGTGTGGATGTTACCAACACTTCTTTATGGATGAATACAATTGTTAGCACCACTTCACTTCTTGCCTTTGGAATCTTGAATTTTAACCTCTGAGCACAAGACAATTTGAGAGCTTTTCAAATACTTTTGATGTAAAACAAGTTAGAGCTTAAAGGATTTTGAATATTCAAAAGTTCTCCAAAAAATCTAGAGTTTATGGCTTTTTATAGATTTGAAAAATTGGCTTTAACAGTCATAAAACGGCTAGTAACGGCTAGTTTCAGACTTTCTGCAATGCGTCCGAACTTGCGTCCGAACTTCACTATGCCAAGCAGTTTGGAAAAGTTTGGACATCTGAACTTTTGCTTATGTGTCTGAACATTCGTCCGAAATTCTCTGGAAAAACATCCGAACTTTTCCTTATGCTTCCGAACATTAGTCCGAAATTCTCTGGAAAAACAGTGACCATGCTATCAGAGAAAGTTGACGTTCGAACTTTATTCCATGCGTCCGAACTTGCGTCCGAATTTCTCTGGAAGCACAGTGATCATTTTCAAAGTTTGAACGTCCAAACTTGCATCCAAACTTATCAAATTTTGTCAAATCATTTAAAAATCATCCTTAATAACATTGAAATCATTTTGTATAAATAGATAAGTCATTTAAGCACTTTTAAACACAAAAACCGTTACCAAAATATTTTAATCATCCAAAGTTTACTTAAGATCATTTGAGACTTCAAAAACAAACTTGTTGTCAAGAGGTTCATTTAAAAATCATTTCAAAAACAAGTTTTGTGCTCTCTTATGCAATCAACTAATTCCAAGACATACAAGTGTAGAGTTTACAGAAAAACATACCTATTTATCGTATGAACTCTACACTTTAACTTTTCAATGCCTTCAATCATCTTGAACATACTCTTCAATCTTCAATCACTTTTGGCATAGTTGAGTTGTTCTTGAATTGTGGCTGCAAGGCAATAAAACTTCATGCTTCTCAATCCATCAATCTTATCACTCAACACACAAGCACATTAGTCCTCATCAATGTTTGCCATTATTCAAAACTAATCATAGCTACATGATTTGCCCTTAGGGCTAACAGTAACATTATTCTCTCTTACTTCATCTGTTTGTTTTATTTAAGGATATAAAACTCTCTTGAAAGGGTGAACCATGATTGTTGTAGGTAAAAAGAGATTGTGCAGTAAATTCCTTGTTGGGTAAGCCTCTCTTGTATCTTGTATAACTTTTGTTATAGTGGTATTTGGTTAAAATACTTTAGTATGGGTTCAAGGTAGTGGATGTAGATCTTGTGTGATTGGACCACTATAAATTGCTTGTGTTATCTACTCTCTTCTCTTTTTTAATTTGAGAACTCATTGTGCTATCTTGTATATCTTATTGTGAATTTGATTTCAAAACTCTTCCAATCTATTTCCTCAAAAGGAAAAAAAATTTAAAAATTAGTCAAACACTTAATCCACCAGCTCCCTCTTAGATCTTTCAATTCCAAAAGGATAAAAATCGGTATCTTTTTGAAAATACGGCGAACTGTGAAATAAGTATTTACTATTACTTGTGGCATATGATTCTTCGTAGAAGACCTAACATAAATTATGAAGAAATATATTTTCTAGTGACAGATATAAGTACATTTGTATTTAAACAGCAGCATACAAAATACTTGGTAATTATGTAAAGTCCCAGAAGGATTTGATATCCTTGAAGGATATGAGTAAATCGTTTGTATCACCATTGTCTTAGTAAATGCACGTTAAAAGCAAGATATTAAAAGAGCGAATGGGTTTGTGAAATTTGTATTATACTTACCTTAAATGATTCTCTTCTATTATTATTGTTCTCCAAATTAAGGGGATAAATCTGGCACTAGAAGAAAGATATCATGTGGGAATATCATCATTAAAGTATCTTGATCAATGCACAAATACTAGTAAACTAGAAGTTCAGTAGATTATTATTTTAATCAAGTGTTGCAAATTAATCGCATGATGCTTTTACTAACTCTAGAAGAGTTATCCACTTGAACGTTCTATTTGTAGATACTTTTATTAGCTAAACGTCTTAGTAGAACAAAATATAACTTCTATAACCAATGATTCTAAAGCATGCCTGAATCATTGTGGCTTCTTGATTCTGAGATAAAGATTCTCGAAAGAAAGAGGATATATGGATCAAAATACTCCTCTTGAAGAGTTTCTGAAGGCAAGTGACTGTTGAATCAGAATTATAAGTAAAGATTTTGCAAAAAATAAACTTTTATCTCAATTTACAAAGTGAAATTAATTCATAAAAGGTTCTGCATGGTCATAACATATTTCACACTATTAAATATTTCCATCATTGCTTAGTTATAAAGGTTTTTTTAATGTGATACAATAATGAAGAACTATTTTGTTTTGAAATACTATAATTTTACATATGTAGTGCACTAATGTCTTTTTATTCTTTTCTAATTTTGAAATACTATTGTACTTGTCCTTTGATATCCTTATGAAAAATTGATCTTGAATTATTCAAACAAATCCAATATCTTTATGAAAAATTAATCTTGGATTATTGGAAAAAAATTCAACTTTTATTGAGATGGATATCCAAGGTGTTGATTATTCATTTAACCCCCACAAATTATGCATACACATTTAGTGATTTGATGATACTATGATGTTGTATATAGCAACTACTTCTTCAATTAATATAGAATAAATAGTATTTCATGTGACTGGATGAAAAATGGATGTTCAAGATTAATAATCAATTATATTTGAAATATTTATACAACATCCTCCACAAGAGAAATTCCAACCATATTAATGGATTGAAATGAAATTTGAGGATTATATTGAAGGAGATAGGATGAATCATTTTTTATAAGAAGAATGAAGTCGATATGCAATGGTTTCGATCAAAAGTGATAATTGTAAAAATTTATTCACTGAGACATACCAACTGCAACATTGGAGAATTTAGATTTTAAGTACATTGGTTTAATGATGTTCTAAACAGGGGGAGTAAAATATAAAAAATAGTATACTCTTTTTTTTAATTAAATAGTTTCTCCCACAAAGTGTTTTTCTCTAGTAAGATTTTAATGTAGTGTATTCTTTATGTTATAAACATCCAGGGAGTGTGTTATTAAATAATTCATAATATGTGGATGTCTATATTAGTCAGTTTCAAGGAGATACCTAGACTTCTAAAATATTACTCACGATTAGATTCGATTTCCTTTTCCTAATAGAGTATAAATTTCCTTAGATATTTGTATTGTGAGCCTATATATATACATGTCATATGATGCCATTAATAAGAGATTTCAATCTTGATTCTTGAATTCTGCTTTCTCTCTCTCTCTATATTCTTCCCCTCTTTATTCTTCATGTTTATGTCTTCAAGAGCCTCTTGCACTTTGGGTTTGGGTAATCTTGGAGTGGGAGTTGTGAAAATTGAACCTTTTGGGAGCTTAGCTCTCATTTGTCTGCATTTGGTACAACATAGGAGAAAGGTGTCACATGAGTTAACGTTTTGGAAGAGAGACAACTTGCATTACCTAATTTACCCTTCAAATTTGTCTTACGTGAACGGCGTGTGCTTGGTTTGACTAGAAAACACTCCAGAATTCGCCGAAAGGGTAATTAGTTTGTGCGAAAGTAAGTAAGAGATCAAAAAAGTTAAAAGAATTCATCAAGTACTAAATTTTCCAAGAATTAAAATAACAGGGATGAAATTACAGTTTTCCCAAAGAATTGACTGACGTGAGTATTCATTTGTATCATATCTTGTTTTTATTGACCAACTAATTAACTACTGATATCCAAAACAAAAGGTAAAACACAGAATGTCCTTATTCCTTAAAGGTTAATGTTTTTTTTCCCTCCAATTCTGATAATCTATCTTCATAATTTTATCTTAGGTCACATCAAGAATCATATCCTTGAGAAATCCAAATCTTATTGTTTTGTTTTATTGTACAACTTTTCACATATTCTGGATTTTCAAAGAACTATTAGCATATTTTTAGACAAAGACATTTTGACCATTACCACTAGCTTGGGTTTGCCGCAAAGATCATAAAAATATATATTCTTCATATCTTTTTATTTAATAAAAAAATCTGATAGAAACAAATCATTTATAAATTTAATTTTTTTATTTTCCGTGGAATTGGGCTAAAATTATACTTTTTTTTAGCAAAACTTATAATACTTCAATTGTTAAACACTAAAATCACTATTTAACATTAGATAGATAATGACAATATCAAGCATATTACATATATCTAAATACATAAAAAGAGAAGGTATGATCAATAATATTTAGGGTTAATTGCAATTTCCTCCTTTTAGGTTTGTCTAATTTATAATTTTATCTATCTATTTTGAACAAACTATATATGTCCTTATAGTTTATAAATTCATAACTAGTGAATTTCTATTATTAATTGCAGTAGAAAAGCTTTTCAAAGAATAATGATTTTGTGTCAATGAGTTCACATTCTTTTTAAGATATCCTGGTAAACCTAATCTTATTTAGTTTCATATATTAAGATAAAAAATATTCTTTTGAGGGTCTAGTTATTGGCAACTGTGCCCATCTAGGGACCAAAAGGTGTGTTTTTGAAATCAAAATTCGTCCTTATAGCAAGATTGGGAATCAAGAGTGGAGTTCGATGAAATTGGTATGTGCATAGAGGCAAACCAAGCAAACACTAAAGTTTTGGGAGACCTTAGAAACCCTAGGAGATCTATTTTTCAACATTCGTCTTACTAGGTCTGTCAATTGGATCTAGTCCACTAGGCTCAATATGAATCATGTCGAGCCTATTTCAAGCTCGAGTTGACCTAAATTCGGGCTTTAAAATGAAGTGCAAATTGAAACTTAAGTGAGCTCAGCATGTTGTAGGTCTAGTCTGCAGATATAATAAATTGTAATAATTGTTATATATTATACATAACTTATATAATAGTAAAAATACATTGTATAATATCTTTTCAAAACTAATTATAGAATCATTATCATAGAATATTACATTCATAAAAAAGAATGATAATAATGTAGTCCAACAACTTAAAAGAAAGAAACAAGGAGATAAAACAACTGAAACTTTCATTACTAAAAGTGTTAAACGAAATTAATTTTATTTCTTCTATAAATAGTCTTTTTTGAAAAAAATAATCAATTTAGTCCTTAAAGTTTGGTCTCACAAATTTATTTTTCAATCTTTATAGTCTCTAAATATTTTAAATGCTACTAAAGTAGTCCCACCATCACTTTCTTCGGTGAACTTTCACTGAAAGATAGCATATATCGAACATGTTATATTTCTTTAAAGTATATTTGTCTAAATAAAAAATATTAAGAACTTGAAAAAATTGAATATTTCCATAACGAGATGTTAATTTTTGGGATAAACTAGGCTATTTTTTAAATTTTTTTTAATATTAATTAGATAAATATGCTTTTACAAAAATGTCACATGCTCAACAGATACCATTTTCTAGCATAAATCTACCGATGAGATTATGGCAGACTATTTTGGTAACACATAAAATATATAGGGGTCTTAAAAGATGAAAAATACTTGTAAGATGAAACGATGACAATGGCCTAATTAACTTTAGAGACCAAGTTGCCCTTTTTTCTTTTTCTTTTTTCCCTTATACTCCTTTCGTTTCATTCTTTTTGGTCTATTTCAAGATATTTGTCATCTTTCTTTTTAAAATATTCATTTATTACCTTTTTACCAAATTTACCCTTGTTTCAAAACTAACCATTTGAATACTTTGTTTTCCCAACACTATTAGTTTTCCAATGTTAAATTTGACTTTGGAACACTAACCAAAAGCTTTTAAATAAGATCCTTTTAGATATTTATCTATTTTTTTATAAAATATATCAAAACATTAATTCTTATGTAAGGTCAAACTCGAATATATCTGAGTTAGGGCTCAAACATAAACCGGGCCTGACACGAGGTGGAGCTGAGCTAGGGCTCAACTTTTATGGGCCCGCTCAGCTCCAGCACGAGCTCGAGCGTGGTTATCTGAGCTTAGCTCTCAGATAGGACTCAATTGACAACCCGATTTTACTACTCTAAACTCTTGCATGGTTTGATAATCTACTCTAAAGGCTCTTGTATGGATTAGGGATGACCCTACCATTTATTTGAAAATATTTGGGTAGACCTGGCTCCTTATTATTTTTATTTTTTTTATTGAAGCTCGTGTTTTCCTTTAACCTAAAAGTAGCCTTGTTAGAAAACGATCCAATTTTTTAAACGGGTTAACGGTTCACCCATTTATATTAATAGATATGCTCCCTTCATCCCATAATTACTTCTCGAAAAATTATCTTTTTCTTATGAATTCAAGAAAACATTTATTCAGTTTTTTCCACTTTATTCTCACATTTATTAATTCAATAAACACAACATTAAATTATATTCAAAGTTTTAGTATTATTTTTGGGTCATTTGACTCAATAAACTAAAGCCCTTAATCTATGCCAGAAATAAACTTTTGAGAATTAGTTTGAACCGAAAGGTGTATGTAACAAAGCTTATGCAGAATTAACTTAATTCGTCATATGTTATTGCATTATAATATTTGAGAGGTAGCAATTCATGAAATTGCTCAAAATTTTTAAATACAAAGCAAAGAATTGACAGACGTGAGTATTCATTTGTATCATATCTTGTTTTTATTGACCAAATAGTTAACTACTAATATCCAAAACAAAAGGTAAAAAACAGAATGTCCTTATTCCGTAAAAGCTAATGTTTCTTCCTCCAATTATAATAATCTATCTTCATATTTTTAACTAAGGTCACATCAAGAATCATATGCTTGAGAAATGCAAATCTTATTGTTTTGTTTTATTGTTTTTACTTTTGACATATTCTGGATTTCCGAAGAACTATTAGTATATTTTTAGACAAAGATATTTTGACCATCATCACTGGCTAGGTTTAGCTACAAAGATCTTGAAAGCAAGTGTTCTTCGAATCTTTTACTTGATAAAAAAAACTCATAGAAACAAATCATTTATGAATTTAATTTCTTTTTCTTATTTTCCATGAAATTGGGCTAAAATGACAAATTTTTTTAAAGAAAATTTCTAATACTTCATTACTTAAACAGTAAAATCACTATTTACATTATATACATAATGAAAATGTCAAGTATATTAAATTTATATAAATACATAATACAGATAGTATATGATCAATAATATATATGGTGGAGCCAAGGCAATAACTTAGTTGGTAGATTGTTCTTTATTAGAGTAGAAGGTCTTGAGTTCGGTGCTCACTGGCGCAATGCCCTAACCCCTTGCCCTGTCCACCTTAAGGTTAATTACAATTTTCTCCTCTAAGTTTCTCTAAATTATAATTGTATCTTATCTATTTTAAATAAATTACAAATGCATCCTTGTAGTTTATAAATTCATAATTAACGAAGCTCTACTATTAATTGTGGTAGAAATGTATTTGAAGGAACAATGATCTTGGGCCAAAGAGTATATATTCTTTTCAAAATATCTTCTAGTGGGCCTAATCTTATTTAGTATTATATATTAAAACAAAAATGTACTTGCTAAAGTATTCTTTTGAGAGGTTAATTTTTGTAATGAATTGGTATTATTCCATTAATATATGATACTAAATAGAAACTTTGCCCACAAAAGGATATTTTAGAAAGATTATATGTTCTTTGAGACAAAATTATTATTCCTTGAAAAGATATTTTTAGTGCAATTAAATAGTATGGATTTAATATTTATAAATTTATAATTCATAAGGATGTATTTGTATTTTATCCAAAATAAAAGTATGTAATTGTAGTTTAGATAAATCTGGAGGAGAAAAATGCAGTTAACCTTAATATTTAAATAGATATTGCTCATATTTTGTATATGCGCGAAGAGTGTTATTACTAGTTCATAACACTGAGGTACAAATTGACTCTAATAATTTCATAGACTACATCTTCTTTATTTAATAATTCAAATATTTTTACCCGCGTGACCGCTAGAAAAACATTTTCATTAAAATATTTTTCACTTGTTTCAAAAATAGCAATATGTTGGAATATGATTGTATTTGTTAAGTATCAATATCTATATTTTATATTTTTATCACCATAAAAATATTTTCTTTTGATTTATATTTTCTTCATTTTATACTGCCGATTCTTTTTGAAGAATACTTGTTACATAATATCGAATAAAACATGAAGCATATATATATACTTGGCAAAAAAACACACGAAATATGTTTTAATTTGTTTACTTGAATAAGTAAAAAAGAAAATGAAAAGACAAAGGAAACGATGAAAATGTTGCTGTTGGCTGGACAACGTACGACTAGGACAAACATTTGACATGATCAAACAGAAAGGACTAAATGCAAGACTACTCTATGGCTAGGAAATTGACATATTAAAGGTTTAAAGATGTGCAAAAAATAGAGAATTAATATTAAAGAAATGACCCCCCAAACCTAACATTATACAAGGTCAGAGGAAGTAAGAATTTGGACACGGCTACACACATTCGAAAGAAACTTCATTATGGACCTGTTCTCCAGTTGTTTAAAATATGTCATTTATAATTTTTTTAATAAGTTAAAATTTTATTTTCAAGTTATTCCTAATTTCTTCGTCACTTCTAATTTTAGTTTTAAAATAAAAAAGTATTTTAAGAAATTATCCTAATAGTGCTTTTCAAGACAGATTTCGCTCTTCGAAACTCTTAAAAATAATAACGGTATTTAGTTTAACAAATATTTTTTTTTCATAAGTACCTTTTTTCAACAATTTAGGAAATGTTTCTACAATCAAGAACAATCCCTATACCAACCACACAAGTCACCGAGCGATAAAATAGGGGCTTGAATTCATTTTTTTTCTCTCTACAAATCAAAGAAAATGGAAAACTAATCAGATTCAATATTTTTTTTATTAACAATGTGTCATGTTACACTCAAACCCCCCTCAAAAAAAAAAAAAAAAAAGCTGCATCTTACATTAACACCCACTGTAACCCCAGGCGCTACCATGTTTCCCAATCATGGTATAGGTGTGGCATATCTGTCAATTTGATGTCTTATAAATGCATTTGCCTCTTCACTATTAGTTCAAGGAATTGTGATTGTGTTTTTATTTGATGTGATAACGTTATTTTATACTTACACTTCCATAACAGTGATCTTTCGCCAAAAGATTTAAAAGAAAAGCCAAGTTCATATCATCAGTACTAACCCATAATGGGATATTTCTTAGGTTTGGTTGTACATGCTGGAGCGCTTTAGTTCATTATTTTTAGAAAGACGGAGTTCACATAATTAGAAACTTTCACAAATTTAAATTATTTTTTAGTTATGAACATACTTAAAAAGACAAATTTGCCCAGTGTTCTTTTGTGCTATTTAAAAATAGAACAAACAAAGGAGACAACAAAGGAGAGTAAGAAAAGATAGAGACTGCTGCATAGTGTTTGATTTGTTTTCTTTTGAGAAAGTGACCAAAGGGATAAAGGGCGTCACTCGTCCCTGTTGTTGGCTTCTTAACAAGATAACAAACTTCCAACCTCTTCAATGGACGGCCTTGGCATTTTCTTCACGCTCCTCTCTCTCTCTCTCGTGTGCAACATGCGTCCTTTTTTTTTCTTATTTTCTCAATTTTGAATTCTGTCCTTGATCTAATGAGACGCATAATGGACCTTGGACGTGTGTTTTTCTTTGTATTTTATTTTGAAGATATTGTAGAAAGGAAATTTGAGGACTTTTTTCCCATTATCAAGGAAAAATTCATGCTTCAGTTGCTCTGCAACCATCTTGTTTTGTTCCACTCTCTATCACCTTTTTCTATATTATCCTTAAAACGTGTCACATGTTCCATGCAAAAGCCAAAAAAATTAAAGTTTCTCTTACTTATCCTTTCATTTTTCTTTTAAAACAATACGTTACAATATGATAGTCTGATGATAATAAGTCAGATGTTTTGGATCACCTAAAGGTCCAACATATATGTATGTGTGTGTCTGTGAATGTATGTAGTTATGAAAATGAAGCATAAACATTTCTCGTGCAAATTACTCTTCAACATAATATTTCCTTCCTGTTTCTCTATTCATTATTAAAAAGTTTTACAGGATTTATTTTCACCCAAAGAACGTCAATGTCTTCACCACTTGAAACAGATAATGAGGACCTTTAGTTTCATGCGGGATTTTGTCCAAACAAATCTTTACCAACTTTAACAACAAAAAGGCAAAAAAGGGAAAAGAAAACAACATATTAGGTGCCTTGTCTTGTTAACTAGCTACTAGTCTTTTAACCATTTATGTTCTATAAAAAGCTTCTTATAGATTCCAAATCTTCTTAGAGATGAGTCAGCACTCTAGTGTTTCAGCTCATGTTCTTTGTCCTTCATTCAATCCCTCGAATGATTTGAACAGAGAGGTTCTGGCTTTCGACATGGCCGTCTTACAGAAACAAGCAAAGTTGCCTACTCAATTCCTCTGGCCCCATGAAGACTTAGTTCATACCCAAGATGAGCTTAGAGAGCCTGTTGTTAACCTTGAGGGCTTCTTTAAGGGCGACAAGGAGGCAACCAGAAGTGCTGCCGAGCTAATTTGTGCAGCCTGTCTTAACCATGGCTTCTTTCAAGTCATCAACCATGGCGTGGGCGTGGATCTTATTCGTGAAGCATATGAACATATGGATGCTTTCTTTAAGCTTCCTGTTGGGACCAAGCTCCGTGCTCGCAGGGAACCGGGCACTCTCTCCGGCTACTCGGGTGCTCATTCTCATAGATATTCCTCTAAACTTCCATGGAAGGAGACTTTTTCTTTTACATATAACCATGGAAGCAACCACGGACAGCTTGCTGTGCTTAAATATTTTACATCCGTCTTCGGGAATGAATTTCATAAGACAAGGTGAGACCATATACTACCTTAGTCAGATTGAATTTTACAAGCTAATCTGTTTTTCGGCGCAAAATTTAAGCATTTGTATACCTTAACACCTGCTAAGTTCATGGGAAAAAAGTTGCCTAACCTGCTTCTACTTCTCTTGGCATCAACTTCTGAGCGTCTGCTACATACATTTAGTGATTCTCCATTACACATATCTACATATGTAGATGCTGAATTAACTTCTAAATCTCGAAGAAGATGCTACTTGACTCATTTATGCTATACTTTACGTTCTAGTTGCTTTAATATTTTACGTTTTTCTTAAATTTTGTTTCATGTAATATTTCAGTTGGATGTTTATTATTTTTCCCAGCTCGGTATTCTTTATCATGTCAAGCAAAGTTTACTTGTTGACTTTGAATTTGTAGGTTGATATATGAAAAATACTGTGAGGCAATGGAGAATCTTTGCCTTGTTATTATGGAATTATTGGCAATAAGCTTAGGAGTTGAACGTCTGCACTACCGGAAATTCTTCGAAGATGGCTGTTCACTCATGAGATGCAACTACTATCCACCCTGCAAAGAATTTGGCCTCACCCTCGGCACTGGTCCTCACTGTGATCCAACAACCATAACAATACTTCATCAAGATCAAGTTGGAGGCCTTGAAGTTTTTGTAAATAACAAATGGCAGGCTATTCGACCTCGCTCCGATGCATTTGTCATCAATATTGGCGATACATTTACGGTAATATTATAGACTAAATTAGAACTTTAATTTTGGGTGAAAATCTAGACTACTTCATATATGAAAAAAATAAAAAATCACAAACATTGAGGGCAATTTTGAAGAAAATGTGACTAAAAGTCTAAAACATAAATACATATAAGAAGATTCTAAAAAATATCGGGGCAATGGCCACTCCCATCCCCCTTGGTTCCGTCTTTGGTTAATAGCTTGGTTTAATTTTACCTGTAGTGGTAAACGATTAAATACTCTTTGCTTCTGATATCTTTACTCTCTCACAATATCGAAATGTAACTCTTTTTTGTTCACAGCTTTTTTTGAACTAAGGAAAAGCGTGTTTTAATTGCGTTGTGAGAAATGCGGGGGGGGGGGGGCGTGGGGGGAATTGAGTTCTGATCCCCTATATGTTAAAAAATTGAAAAGCTAAGAAGAACTAAGGTTTGATGAGAGGGGGGCTGAAGTACATTTTAAACCTTTTTTTTTCTTAATTTGAGAGGGGACAGAGTATAAAATAGTGAAATTTTTATGAGAAGATAAAAGAGTAAAATTATGTTATAAAATTTTCAGTTTCTATTTTGAGAGGGTATATTTGAATGTCTCATTTATGCACCTGATGTGAAGTTCTGACCAATGGCATATTTCAAAGGGTTGGAAATATTGCCAAAGATAAATATTAGAATCATTGAAGGATCCAAACCGGTTTGGCTTTTGTTGAGCCACTTTGGCCATCCTAGTGAGAGAAAATGAATACATATATCTCCCGTGAGGAGTTAAAATATGCATATGAACATTCTCTAGTAAAGTAATAACCTTGTATGTCATGACTTCTTTCACTTCTTAGCAATATTCATTTATTCTATTCATAATGTTTTTTTATAATTCTTTTAAGGAAAGAATACAGTGGTAAGAGAAGAAAAGCAACTAGCAAATCTTTTGGTAAACATAAAATGCACAATTTTGCCACGTGCTTCTTAGCTTAAAATTATATATGAGCATGCATGCTTTAATCTTAGAATCACAAAACTACTATTGTGGTGTTAAATTATTGTTCTGCATACTCTGTGTAGGGTGTTCATTCAATTTTTGATTTGAACTATTCATTTTTATCAAATCGAATTTTTTTAAAACTGAATCAAGATAAGTTAATTCTATTCGGTTTAGCTCCAAACTGAATTTTTAAGGAGCAAAAAAATAAAGGGAGAGAAGCAGAAAGAAGAAGAATACAATACGAAAATGGGTTGCATAAATAAACAAATTTGCTGTAATACGTTCATGTATAATTTTCTTTAAATCGTTTTTTTGTTAAGCACATGACAGATATGCGTTCATGAATTTATATTTTTTAAAAATTTAATTTTTGATTCGGTTTTGAATCTGAGAACTAAAATAAAAAATTGAATTTAATTAAACAGAATTTTCATAAATTGAACTGAATTAACAAAAAATCGAAGAAAAATAAGAAATTCAATTCGATTTCATTTTCAAATTACACCGAATAATAAACAATCATAAATTACTGTGTAATGATGCAAATATTGCTATGCAAAACTTTTCGTATTGTGCTAATGTTGCGTATAATTTATATCTATTTATAAGCATGTTTAGTCTAATTTAAGTTCCAATACAGATCCAAGAAATCTATTACTAAATTTAACTGCCAATTTGCTTATAGAACTCCCAACATTCTTATTTTCACCCTTGCACTCCCTCTCTCTAATCCTAAACTCTTTGGAAACTAACAAGTCAAATTTATGTGAATTGGCTTCAAATTTGGTAAAATAAGTTAGATTCTCTCTATACACTCATTATTTTATCATTTTATATCAAAATTTCTTCAACTTAGTCGAAAAATAGTTGATTTACCAGAAAAAGAAAAAAAAAAGAAACTGTCAGAGACCCTTGCAGGAGCACTCGAAAAGTCACGAGATGTTAGTCTTCCCGTAAAGAATTTAGGAGCACACCTCCCCTAAAATATTTGGGGCGTATTGCATAAGGGAAAAAAATAATAAGGCTTACAATTAGAAAAAATGGGACTAATATTTAGTAATATTCGTCGAAGAATGAATCCAGATAAAGAGGGTTTAGAGTCAATTAGGAAATTTATACGGAAAGAAGGTGCCAAAGTATCTAAAACAATGAAAAATATAAATAAAACTTTGGGTGTTATGAAGGCGCTTGTTATGCGTCCTACCAGTAAACTTATGCTATTTGTTCCATGCATGAAACTATACCCTCAAAGGGTTTTTCAAATCTTGGTCTTCTCAGAATATATATGGAATTTCTTTGGGTTGACAATTTGATGGAAGCCAATATAGCACATTTGTACCAAACCACATTAGAATTACAAAATGTCCAAAATTGAGCCATAAGAAACATCTAAAATGGTTTGCTATGATGTGGAAAAGCTTTTGAACTTAATATTAAACCGAAATTTCATTTTGATAGCTCTTATGTCATTTTTAAGACTTTTGATATTTTTATTTTGAATTTTTTAAAAATTATAATATTTGTGAAAAGATATACGAATTTTAGATTTTGAAACCTTTTATTACGTTATCCAACAACCTGCTAGCTAAATATTTGTATTGATTTATGCTAAACTTGTGTTATTAGGAAACAGAGGAAGAAAGATAGTTTATGTTCGGTTCCATTAATCAGCTTAAAGCATTCCATCCTATATTGGCTTATAAAATTTTTAAATTACTGCCCTTCTTGTCAAAAATATGAGGAGGAATGAATATATATTATTGAGTTTCATGGTCGAACATTGCAACATCTATTCCCACAATAGTTGGGAGTACACATAAAACTGAAAATTTCTAGTCTTAATGTTTCGTAAATAGTTCTTTTCCAAGCATGACATTACATATTTATTAGTTCTTCTCCACGAATGATATTACATGCATGTATGCTCCCATAAACATCTGATTGCCGTATGAAAAAGTCAAAAGATTGACATATGACATAATAGGAAGATCTCGTGACAGAAGCTAAGAATAGCCGTGCCTCTGGTACTTTAATCTCTAAGATAAACTATCCATATTTATCAAGTTATTTATTTGTTTGTATTATGTTTCCACACAGGCGTTATCTAATGGGAGATACAAGAGCTGTCTTCACAGAGCAGTGGTGAACAGCGACAGAGTGAGAAGATCTTTGGCTTTCTTCGTGTGCCCAAAAGAAGACAAAGTTGTGAGACCCCCACAGGATCTTATTGACAGAGAAGGGCCAAGAAAGTACCCTGATTTCACATGGTCGGATTTGCAAGAATTCACACAAAAGCACTACAGAGCTGATGTAACTACACTGCAGAACTTCATCGCTTGGTTTCTGCCCACAAAATATGATCATCAGAACTAGTTGTTTCTTCGCCTCTTCTGAATCCTTTGTTGCTTTCTTACATCACTCCAACCTACTTTGTCAATTTGTATTTTCCATGGCTATGTCTTTCTGTTTTAGATATAAATGAATGGAATCAAGACAGCTTTTACGCTCTCTGTATGTATATATAGTAAATCACTTTATGTTGCACATGGTTTCTCATTTTCCTCCACAAGAAATTTGTTCCTCCCATGATGTTTTAACTTTCAGGATGTTCCCCAACTAGATCTTTTGGTTTCTTCAGCAATTTTTTTTAAGTGGTAGTTCGGTTAACTGACATTTCAAGTTCGGTTGAACGAAGTTTTGGAATTTCTAGAAAGAATGTTTACAGTTGATGTCTAGGTCAAATCTCAATCGAATAAAGCAATCGTTTTCAAACCAAAGTATATATAATTGTTATTTAATCAATTCTATGAAATATTATAAAATGTCAATTATTCTAAAAGATAATTCATCTAAGTTATGGAATACGAAAGATTAGGAATTACAACTAAAGTTGAAATATTCATCATTTCTAGACCATTATTCTCATTATCTCCATTATCTCTATTATCTTAGAGAATATGACAGATCATATGACGTAAGTTATGTAAGTTATCAAAAAGGCTACTAATGACCTATATGAGAGAGATCACTTCTAACTCTATAAGTAGGAACTTATAAAAGTGTGGATGTATTGTAAAAAATTCTCATTAAAATTCTAACTTCTATATTTCTTGAGTTCCCTTTTGTCTCTTTATTATAGTTTAAAGTCTTGTTCATTCTTATCTTATAGTTAGTTTTGTATCCATTGCAACTAAAATTTTTAATACGTTATTAGCACGATTATTTGGAGTGTTATTCTTTGAAGCTGCTTTGAGGTATGATTTTCTGAAGAATGATTCTTTGAAGGTTCAAATAAAAACATTCTTCCTTTTCCTTGTCTTCATGCCAAATCTTACTAAACTTGAATTCGTAACTCCTGATATTATAGAAAAGAACTATTTATCGTAGATTATTAATATTGAAATCTACCTTAATGCAATGGGTCTTAGAGACACCATTAGAGAAATAATACTATGTCGAATAGAAATTGTGCCAAGGCAATGATATTTCTTCGTCACCATCTTCATGGAGCCCTGACGGCTGAATACCTTACCTTGAAAGATACACTTAATCTTTGGCGAAATTTAAAAGAAAAGTACGACCACTTGAAGATAGTCTTTTTACCAAAAGCTTATTATGAATGGCTACATTTGAGGCTATGAGATTTTAAAACTATTAGTGAGTATAATTCTGCCATGTTTATAAGTACTTCACAATTGAAATTATGTGGAGAAAAAATCACACAAGAAGATGAGCTAGAAAAAATATTCTCTACGTTTCATGCCTTTGATATGCTCCTACAACAGCAATATCGAGAAAAGGGGCTTAAGCAATATTCAAAGTTGATTTCATCCCGACTTATAGTTGAACACAATACTAAATTACTCATAAACAATCATGAGACACGACCAAGTGGTTCTTCTTCCAATCCCTGAAGTGAATGGTTGTGGTCGTGGACGTGGTCACAGTAAATATATGCCTTACTAAAATCACCAAAAGTATAAGAAAATTGATGAAAAACGGAATACAACTACCTCAGCAATCCATGAAGATAAATGTTATCAATGCTATATGAAAGGGCATTGGTGGTTTATTTGTTGTACGACTAAACATCTTTTTGAACTCTATCAAACATCACTCAAAAGGAAAGATAAAATTGTTGAGGCTAATTTTACTCTGATATTGCTAGTGATAATATTGATTACTCTTATGTTGGTGTAACACATTTTGATGTAGAGGATTTTTTTGAGCATCTAGAAGGAAATATTGACCATTTGATTGGTGATGAGCATGTTGAAACAATTAAAATTAATATGTTTTGTTTTAGTTTTGTTGGAATAATTATTTTATTGTAATCTTCTTTATTTTGATGTAATATTTATTTAGTTTTATTTTGATTATAAAAGTTATATTTTTACTAAGATATGGCTATTGTTCCTTCTTTTAAGAATGACGATGATTTATGTCTTATTGATAGTGGAACAACACACATCATATTAAAACATGAAAAATATTTTTCTCACTTGAATATGGGAGAAACAAAAGTGCATACCATAAGTAGTAGTGCAAAATTAATTGGAGGCTCCAGAAGAGCTAATATCCTTTTATCTCGAGGTACTATGTTGGTCATAAAAAATGTGTTATTTTCTAAAATGTTACAAAAAAATATATTAAGTTTTAGAAATATTCGTTTTAGTAGATATCATATCGAGATAGTTAAAGAAAGCGGTATTGAATCCTTATATGTTACTACTTTTGCTTCAGGAAAGAAACATGTAGTAGGAAAACTACCATCCCTTTCTTCTTTCTTATATTATGCCAAAATTAGTGTAATTGAAATACATCACTTAGTAAACCAGAAGTTTACTAATCCAAATAATTTATTATTTGGTATGAATGATTAGGTAATCCTAGATCTATAATGATGTGCAAAATTATTAAAAATACACATAGCTATTCATTGAAAAATGAAGAAGCCATGAATTCTAATAAATTCTTATGCGCCGCTTTTTCCCAAGGGAAGTCAATCACTAAATCTTCATCAATGAAAGTGGGAGTTGAATCCCCAACATTTTTTGAAAGGATTCATGACAATATGTGTGGATCTATTCATTCACCATGTGGGCAATTTACATAGTTTATGGTTTTAATTGATGCATCGATCCGTTAGTCACATATATATTTATTGTCATCTTGTAACCTAGTATTTGTGAGATTACTTGCCCAAATATTTTGCATAAGAGCACAATTCCCTAATATCCAATTAAGAAAATTCGTCTAGATAATGTTGGAGAATATTCATCTCATGCTTGGGATTCCATTGTATGTCCATTGGCATTACTATTGAACATTCTATAGCTCAAGTTCATATACAAAAATGAACTAGCTAAATTATTTATTAAATGTTTCCAATTGATTGCTAGACCATTTTGATGAGTACAAAACTTCCTAATCTATTTGGGGACATGCTATTTTGCATGCTGCAGCACTTGTACACATTAGATGAACTAACTATCATAAGTACTCTTTTTTTCAATTAGCTTTTGGTTTTGAACCTAACATTTCTAACTTGAAAATTTTCAAGTATGTTGTTTATGCTCCAATAGTGCCAAATCAACTCATAAAATGGACCTTTAAAGAAGATTGGGAATTTATATTGGTTATGAACCTCCCTCTATAATAAGATATCCTGAGCCATTAATTGGAGTTGTATTTACTACAAGATTTTTTTATTGTTAATTTGATGAGAAAATTTTACCTATATTAGAAGCGGTAAAACCAAGAAATTACATGGATAACATCCAGTTTACATGCACAAGCGCTAGTGAACTAGAAGTTCAAAAGATCATCCATTTGTAGAAAATTACAAATAAATTGCCCAATACTTTTGTCGACTCTACAAAAGTAACTAAATCGCATATTCCTACTGTGGATGATCTTATTCTAGTTGATATCCCTGTAGAAAAAAATATAAATACTATAGCTAATGATTCTAAAGCACAACTAAAGCGTGGTCAATCTTTTGTTATTAAATGATCAAATTGCTCCTCCTAAAGAGTTAAAACAAAGGACTAGAAGATTCCTGATCTTAATTTTCAAGATTCAGAAAATAATGAAAATGTGGAGAATTTCATAAACTTTGTTGCTACAGGTGAAAGTTTGAATTGAATAAATAAAATTCATTATCATGCTTTTGTATATAATGTAGCACTTGATGTTTTAAGTAATAAAAAAGATCCTGAACCAAGGTCGATAGAGGAATGTCAACATAGACCTGATTGGTTGAAATGGAAAGATGAAATTCAATCAAAACTAAATTCACTTACCAAACGTGATGTTTTTGAACATGCAGTCTAAACACTAGAATATGTAAAATCAGTTAGTTATAAATAGGTATTTGTAAGAAAACAAAATGAAGTCGTGCGATATAAAGCATGACTTGTAGCACAAAGGTTTTTGCAAATACCTAAGATTGATTATGAGAAGACATATTCTACTACGATTGATGCAATCATGGTCCGATATCTTGTAAGTTTGGCAGTACTTGAAAAACTTGATATGCGTCTTTTGGAGGTAGTTATTGCATATTTATACGGGAATCTTGATAGTAAAATTTACATGAAAACCCCTAAAGGATTTCACATGCTTGAAGCATGTACATCAAGTACTCAAGAAAATTATTTCATTAAATTGTAAAAATCCCTATATGGATTGAAGCAACTTGGAAGAATGTGATATAATTGTTTCATGGAGAACTTGATAAAAGCCGGATATAAAAATGATCCAATCTGTCCATGTGTTTTCATCAAGAAGTCTAAAATAAGCTTCGTGATAATTGCTATATAAATTAATGATATTATCTTATTGGAACTCTTGAAGAAGTTCTAAAAGCAAGAGATTATTTGAAAAGGAATTTGAGATAGATTAAAGATTTTGGAAGGATTAAGTTTTGTCTTCGTTTACTAATTGAACATCTAGAAGATGGAATCTATATTGATCAATCAACATATGCTGAAAAATTCCTGAAAAGGTGTTACATCGACAAGGCACATCCTTTAAGTAGTCCAATGGTCATCCAATCCCTGACTATTTCTAAAGATCCATTCCAACCACGAGAAGAGAATGAAGAACCACATAGTCCTGAAGTACCTTATCTTAGTACAATTGGTACACTGACGTATCTTGCTAATAACACCAAACCTGATATCTTATTTTTCGTGAACTTATTAGAAAGATATAGTTCCTCTCCTACAAAATGACAGTGGAATGGTGTGAAGCATGTCCTTAGATATTTTCAAGGTACCATAAATCTCGGATTATTCTTTTCAAATAAAACCAACCCAAAGTTGATTGGTTATGAGGGTGTTACATATTTATTTGATCCACACAAAGTACGTCCCGAATTAGTTATGTATTTACTTATGGTGGTAATACTATTTCATGGAATTTTGCAAAACAATCTATGGTAGCCACCAAATCTAATCGTTTAGAAATTATAGCTATTCAAGAAAATTGTGGATTTTCCTCTGGAAATAGAATTCCAACTCCTATATATGAGGATAATGCAACCTGTATAGCTCAATTAAAAAGAAGATATATTAAAGAAGATAGGACAAAGCATATCTCACCAAAATATTCTTTACTTATTATGAACTCTAGAAGACTGATGATAATAATGAGCAACAAATTCAATCACGTGATAATCTGGCAGATCTATTCACTAAGATATTACTGACAACAACATTTGAGAAATTGGCGAACAAAATTGGAATGTGTCGACTAAAAAATCTTAATGGATTATCTCATCAGGGGAGTACCAATTACAAAAAGTGTAGTGTACTCTTTTTCCTTCACTAGAGTTTTTCTATATGAAGTTTTTATCTAGTAACATTTTAACGAGGCATGTTTTTTATATAATAGATATTTGAGGGGAGTATTACGAAATATTATGAATGTCCATTATTGTAAGAGATAATTTATCTAAGTTATGGAATATAGAAGGTTAGAGGTATTCATCCTTTAAATACTACTATCCTCATTTTCTTTATTATCTAAATTATGTAAGTTATAGAGAATGTTACTAATGACCTGTTATAGAAAGTATCACATCTAACTTTATAAGAAGAAGTTGTAAGAGTGTAATTGTGAAATTTCCACTAACCCCTTGGTTTTGAATTTCATGGAAATGTCTGTGGTGCCGACGCAAAAAGGTCTTCAACTCACAAACATAAAAAATCATCCAATCATGATTGACCACACTGGCAGCTCAAAAATCAACCCAGTTTCATGGGATGTTGTGAAGGATCTAAAAATATATATATTGACTAGAAATTTCAAGGTGGTAGGACCTAAAAATTTTACAATAGAGAAAATCTCTCAAGACTCTCTCAAGTCCTCATTGGACCAATTTCTAAATTATAACTCTATACTACACATAACTCTAGATACAAACTCATATATATAGAACTCTCAATGCTAGATTGCTAAACCTATCTACACTAGGTATTATATTCTAAACAACAATAGGAATCTACTAAACCAAAACTTAATAGAATAAACTAAATTAATAAATCTTCTAATCCAGCTTGGTTTAATATTGCCAAAATTACCTCTCTTAAACCAAGCTTTGCAAGAAATTAGGTCTAATTCCATTGTGTACTCTTTAGCAATGAGTACCTTACGCAATACCAATTTTTGAATAATTTTCATCGTCACACAAGAAGGTGGACGAACTTGATATTTTGTAAATAATTTTGTTGCTAACTCATCTTGATTAATATACTCTTCCAAGTTCAAATGCATTGAAACCTTCACTATTGTTTCCAGAATGCGCTTGCTATTAGTGCTAAAAAGATTTGCGCTACCATTTAGTCTAACTAGATTTGCTCCGAGTCCAACCTCATCAACCAAATGCAAGTTCTTTCCTTCTACTCTTATAGCACCCAAAAACCAACTATTGCAACTCGTGTTGTTCCCTGGACTTCTTTTAGTTTTTGATATTCAGTTTCACCCAACACTTCTGCTTCTAGCTTTGAACAAATGTAACCTTCATTCAACTTATTTGTGGCTTGAATATGAAACAATTCATCAACGTTATTTCCTTGTTGCTCAACAACATTCTCGAATTCTTCTTCTTCAAATAATTTGTCAAATCCAAAATTATCGCTACAATCCATTCAATAAAAAATTGTAACTTTTGAAGGCTTTTAATCAACACATCATCAATCGCAATACTCAACAAAGAAATTTGACTATCACGACAATGAGAATTTATGGAGGTAATTTCATCTAGAAAAGGTAAAGTTTTTTTCTTCTCCTCATCAAGAAAAAAATTCTCATCAACCTTTTTTAAATCAAAAACCTTTTCTTTCTCAACTATTCCTTTTCTAATAGAATTCAAAATAGAAATCTTATCCAAAAGAATGTATCAAAATATTCCAACCTCTCTTTATTAATCTTGCATAGAAAACTTCTTTGCTACATCTATTGCAATTGTAGTTTGAAGATGAAACCATGCAAGGTATTCTGATTCTTTTTCTTCTTCTCTTCTTCTGTTAATTCATCATTGGGAGGAGGTTCTTCAAAGTCTTCTTCAATAATAACCCAAACTCCAACTTCTTCAACAATATCTTGCGTTTATTGACACCACAAATCAAAATTATTTTTTCAATCAAAGATAAACCTTGTACGAGAAGAAAGAATTTTGTCGTAAAGAAAATAAAGAGAAAGGAAAGAAAATCTTTCCATGTCTGTTAGCATTATGTCTCTTATATCAATTTGAAGGATCTTAAAAATATATATATTGACTAGAAATTTCAAGGTGGTAGGACCTAAAAATTTAACAACAAAGAAAATCTAATCTCTGAAGACTCTCTCAGGTCCTCATTGGACCAATTTCTAAATTATGACTCTATACCACACATAACTCTAGATACAAACTCATACAAATAGAGCTCTCAATGCTAGATTACTAAACCTATCTACATCAGGAATTCTATTCTAAATAACAATATGAATCTACTAAACCAAAACTTAATAGAATAAACCAAATTAATAAATCTTCTAATCCTACTTGGTTTAATATTGCCAACATTCAGTGATACCAGATTCATCCAGTTAACCATGAAACAAATTGCAATTTGACTGTTTTGAAAAAAATCAAAAAACTTAAAATGATTGATTTGGTGGAAGTTGAGAGATAACATCATGTAACGGCTATTAGTTTACTCAGAAAATTAGCTGCAAAAATTCCTCATTGACGCAAACACCTTAATTTTCTACTTTTTTATTCGGATAAAATGTTGGTTAAAGGAAGCTAATTATCCAAGCAAAAGAAGGAAAGGTACGTTGAATTCCAAAAATTTTAGTATGCACTTTTAAGAATTGTATTTAGTTTATTTCAATAATGAATAAATAACGTCATTGATTTTTACAAATGTTTTTATAGAAAATTAAAATTGTTTAAATGTATATATTACGTTTTCATTTTAGATGAATATAATTTCACAAGAAATTATGGAACAAAATGAAAATATCAAAGAAATGAGATTAGTGATTATAGGTCCCAAACAATGTTCAAGAAGGGGTGAATTGAATTTTATAGAATATTGATCTATTTGAAGCGAAATTAAAAATATAGAAGCTGAAATGCTATTAGATGATTAGTTAAACAGCATTTGAAGTCCAATCTGAGTATTAAACTATTTTTCTTAGTTTGAGCTAATCAAGGAATAGTATTAGCTTTAATATCTTATAAGAGTTTTGATGAACTCAAAGTGCAACTTTCTATTATTTTAAAAGATACACAAATGCAAATAGTCAAGCTAATCATTGTAAGGCTAAATAGTTTTAAAAAGTTATCAAGCGAAATTTTTTCAACGGAGAGTTTGAAAGATAATTTTTGTAATATAATAAGAATGACAATTTCAACTTGCCTTTCCATTATATGAAAAGTATACTTTGAACTTAATTATTCTTGTAGCAAATATGTTTGTCATATAAAGAGTAAATGAAAGTAAAGAACGCGAATAACCAAAGCAAAGTAAGAAATGAAAGTGGTACAAAAAATTTTTATAGTGGTTCAACAATATGCCTATATCCACTTCTTGAGAATTCAAAAGCAACCTCTTTAAAGGTATCAAACCATACAATCTTTATAAGTAACTTACATCCAAGATACTCTTAAGTTGTATATATTAATTTTACAAATAGATCTAGCAACTATTTCACCACTACTTTTTAATAGATTTGGCAACTATTTTCCATCCAAAAACCTCCTCAGCCTTGGTGACACAAATTTAAAACTAATACTTGTGAACCTTAAAGAGATGAACATGAAAAGATTAAACTTTTCGCTAACTTTTAACATTAGCTCATATTTTGCACATTTGCTCTTTGAGGTAGGATGTGTTTATCTCAATGTTTTCGCCTTTGTGCTCTCAACTCTTGAGAAACTCTCATCTCTTAAGAATCTTTAGAGTGCAAAAGGTCATATTTATATGAGAGATAAAAACCCTATGAAAAGATAAAAGCAACTATAGTCATATGATGCTATGGTCAAGTTTTGTTCAAAGGGTCAACATACTTTTTTAGAAAAAATTAGCCTTTTTGCAATGTGTATGTGCACATGTGATTTTTAGTAATCTTAACTTGATATATTCTTTCACAGAAAGTGAGCTCTTCATGTTGTCACAAAAACTGGTTCAAAACACATTTGTGCTAATTCTGTGTAAGCTCAGAAAATGTGAGGCTGACACCTTTCAAACAGTCATTCTGGAAGACTGTAAAGTCATATTGACACAGTGTCAGTCAAATAATGATTGCCCACTATCAACTTGACTCGCTTGAAATTCTACAGTCTAGCAAAAGTAGATTGACAACAATGGTTCTAGTTTGACAGATCGAAAATTAGCTTGATATGAAAATAAAAAGGGAACATTTTGTCTTTTTCTTAAAAAATTTCCAAATGCAGTTTTACATAAAACTTTTGAGGAAAATTTTTAAAGATTAAAAATTTTTAATTCAGTACAAGAAAAAAATATTGAAATTGACAACTCGGTTTCAAAATAAGAATTTGAAACAGCCCAAAATCAGTTTCAATTTCGTTCGTCGCAGTATAAAATTAAAACCAAATGAAGTATTTGAAACATATTTGAAATCAAATTGAAACCTATTTGAAATTGAATTGAAACTGATTTCACACATAAGAAAGAATTCATTTATAAACTGATTTAAAATTGATTTTAAAAAAATCGAATATTATCGGTTTCTAGTTAGAAATTGATTTGAAACAGATTTTAAGCACCTCTTCAAACATAAAAAAGAATTAAAATAGAGTTTAGGGATAGAAAGGATTAGTCTTGGACGCGCTTCATGGTCTTCACTGCCAAATCTATTTGTTATGATGGTCATGTTTCCATTGATCTCTATATGATGGGGTCTTTCATTTACTGACTCCTTGCCCGTGTAATTCTGCTTCGGAAAGTTACCAATCAAGAAGATCTTTGGATCTTCTTTCTTTGAACCACATTTTCCTCCTCCCTTGGTTGAAGGAAATTGGTGATGGATTTGTTTTTGTTTGACTTTGTTAAACTCCCTTCACCTCTTTCTTCCTGCTTGTTCTCTTCTTCTTCTTGGTGTGCTTCACTGCCTTTTCCTTCATCTTTGTCTAATTCTTTAGCAACAAATTGATAGCCATCTCAATTTTCACTCATTACTATCATCCTTATTGCTGCCATCTCCACCCATATTATCTTCTTGATCTTCTTCATTTTCCTCGTCACTGTCCTCTTTTTCATCTTCTTTCTTGTATTCTTTTTTAGCTTTATAGGAACTTGCACCATTTAAAACCACTTGAGAAATCTTTCTCAAGTCTTCTTCCATATTCTTGACTCTAGCTTCTAAACCATCAAATTTGCCAAGAATCATTGGAGCAAAGGACTCGAAGAATTTGTCCATCTTCTTCATTTCCTTTACATGGTTGTTCAATGTCTCTTGAAACACCTTGGCAACTATGGTGTCACCTCTAGTAAGATTATCACCTTCAACTTCTTTTCTTCAATAGAGGGTACCTCTTCAAATATTCTTCTTTTGTGGAAGGTTGCTCCCCCTCACTATATAACTCATGACTCATTTTAGTTTTCCTTTCTCCATCAAGGATTTCCTCTTCATCCTTCTTTCTCTAGCAAGGATTTCCTCTTCATCCTCTTCTTCTTCTTCATTTTCTTCTTCACCACTATCACCTCTTCTATCATCCCTTAGAGGAGTTTCTCTTTAGTGAGTTGTTGGTGTAAACTTATTTACTCTTTACTGGTAAACCACTAGAAGACAATTACACTTGGAAATACTTGAAAACTCTTATTAACAATCTGCCATGTGGTAAAGCCTTAAGTTTGGTTCTTCCAGCTGCCATTATATTCTTTAGCAATATATATCCAAAATTCATTTTTCTTTTCTTATGCATGGCTATCATAATTATAGCATACATATTATCAACAAAAGATTTGTGCCTAAAGTATGCTATAATCAAGGTAGTAAGCATGTGATGCAAAATTCTCTTACTAGCATCAAAGGCTTTTATCCCTCTCTCCTTTATAGTCTTGAAGCTTCTACAATTTGTACAGGCATTCTCAATCCTTTCATGTGAGTATAACTTACTTATAAAACAATGTCTCTCAGCAGAATAATGCTTAAACCCAACATCCTCAACATCACAAATTCTATTGAGCAATGATTACCAATCTAAAAAATCAACTTGTGATTTTCTTGAAGAATACCACTGAATAGCTTTATTACCTATTTGCTCAACTTTTTCTTCCTTAATATTTGCATAGAATTCATAAACTAAGGAAGATAATAGTATTTATCAAACACAAGCAAACTAGTCCAGCTCACATCATTTAAAAAATTAGAGTATATTACCCATTTCGGATAGTTTGATGACATCCACCTTGTGGCTTGGATTTATCTTATGGTTCCTTTTTGTCCAATCATCAAATTCAGTAGCAGCCTCCATTGTGACAAATCTATCTAGCCATGGCATGCTTTGAGGAACATGAACCTTCCTTGGTCCATTGATCACTGGTCCTCCTTCTCTTTCCTTGGCTTTCCCTTTCTTTTTCTCATGCTAGGCTTCTTTGTCCTCACCATTGTGAATTTCAGAGAAAAGATGTGATTTTCAAAAAGTATTTAGTGCTTAGAATACGAGAATCAAGTGGGATTGGTGATTTAATAGTGAAGTTTGGACATCTGAATGTTTTGTATGCGTCCAAACCTTGCATCCAAAATTCACCTGGAGCTACAACACTTGAATACACTCATCAGTTATTGAATTTTTAAATCCCTAATCTTCTTCTAAGATTGATCAAACCTTTCTTTGGCTAATGGCTTAGTGAAAATATCATTAATTTGTCCTTTAGTGCAAACATGTTTTAAACAAATATTACCCTTAGTAGAATGATCTCTAATGAGATGAAGTTTGATCTTTATATGCTTTGTTCTAGTTTGTTGAATAGTATGATGGTCAAATTTTTTGCATTAGTGTTATTAGATAACATAGCCATACACTTGAAATACATATCATAATCACTTAGAGTATCAATAAGGTAATAGAGAATGTGTTTAACAACAATCAAATGAGACTCTTTAGGACAAGAAGAAATCTAGAACACAAGCACATGGCAAACATAATATTGGCTCTACTTGCTGTCAAATAGAGTTGACTACTCCTATGAAACCCTTTTATTCTTGTCAAGCATAGTTGATAAACTTATGGAAGTGCCATCCTTGGTTTGCTTGATTTGTAGGCCAAAAAAGAAATTGATTTCCTATCCTGCTCATTTCAAATTTACTTTGCATAAACTTGGCAAACACATCACAAAGTGAAGTATTAGAAGCACCAAAAATTGTATCATATATTTAGACAAGTTATAGATCATTGTTACAAGAGGTTTTTATGGAAAGAGTAGTGTCAACCTTTCCTCTTGAAAATCATTTTGAAAGAAGAAAACCACTCAATTTTTCATACCAAGCTCTAGGAACTTGTTTTAAACCATACAAAGCTTTGGATAATTTGAAAACATGGTTAGGAAACTTTCATGATCAAAACCGGGTGATTATTCTACATAAACCTCTTCCTCAATAGAACCATTTAGAAAATCACTTTTGACATTCATTTGAAATAACTTAAAACCTTTAAAGCAAGTAAAGTCAAAAGAATTCTTATGGACTTAAATCTAGCATTCGGAGTAAAGGTTTCATCATAATCAATTCCCTCTTCTTGATTGAATCCTTGGGTGACAAATCTAGATTTATTTTTTACACCTTCCCCGGATTCATTGAGTTTATTTCTAAAAACCATTTAGTTCCAATAATGGAATGATCATGAGATTTAGGAATTTCCAAATTTTGTATCTTTCAAATTGATTTAATTCCTCTTGCATAGTAATAATCCAAAATCATCACACAATACATCATTAATACTTTTAGGCTCATATGAGATAAAAGAATAAAGTTATTGATAAAGTACTCCCTTATTTTTACTCCTTGGGAGATATCACCAATGATTTGCTCTTTAGGATGGCTTCTTGGATATCTTAAGTTATTTGGGAGCTCTTGGTCACCAATAGGTTGGTCATCTTGATTTTGTTCAATCATTTCTTCCTCATTTGTATGGTCCTCCAAAGTTGGTGCTTGAAGATAGCTTTGATAGTTATTCATAGATGTACCTGCATCATCATCTTCTTTTCTTTTCAAGCAAATGTAAGATTCATCGAAACTAACATGAATGGTTTCCTCATCATATAAAGTTCTTTTCATTATAAACTCTATAGGCCTTTTGTTAGAAAAACGGTTAAGAGATATACCTATATCCGGCTTTCTATCAAATTTAAGTAAGTTATCACAAGTATTCAAGATAAGACATTTAAAACCAAACACTTTAAAATATGCAATTTGAGGAGTTCTATAAAAGAGAACTTCAAAAGATGTTTTTCTTCAAAATGATCTTAAAGAATTCTATTCATCATAGCATGTGTTATTTATGGCTTCGGTTCAAAACATATTTTTGAAGAAGAATTTTCACAAAACATAGATCTAACCAATTTTTGTAAAGTGTAATTTTTTTTTTAATAACACCATTGTGTTGTGGGGTTTTTACAACTGAAAAAAAAATATGAAATTCAACTTTTATCACAAATTTTGTAAAGACTTGTTTGTAAAATTCTCCCATTGTCACTTCTAATGGAAATCAATTTGCACTCAAGGGAGGTTTGAACCTTTTTGAATAGTTTTTTTTTTAAACTTTATGAAACACTTCATCTTTTTCTGCAAAGAAGAATGCTAAAGTGAATATTGAGAAATCATCAACTTCTAATATGGCATACTTCAAGTTATCAATACTAGAGTTCCTCATAAGTCCAAATCAATCCATATGAACTTGCGCCCGAACTTGCATTGGTACTGTTCACTAAAAAACAGTATTACTGTTCATTGGACGATCGAATTTTACCATTTGCGTCCGAACTTGCATCCGAATTTTCCTGGGAAAATAGTCAGTACTGTTAACTGAAAACAGTGTTATTGTTCACATTCAGACGACCGAACTTGACCATCTACATTCGAACTGCGTCCTAATTTCTCTGGAAAAATAGTGGACGTTATGCGTTCGAATTTTGCATTCGAATTTTTCAAACTTTGTCAAAACATATTCAAATGAATTCAAACAAGTTGGAAAACCTTCTAGCCTAAAAGATAAGTCATTAAAGACCTTTTAAGTGCAAAAATCATTGATAAAACCTTGATAATTAAGGTAAGTTCAAAACCATTGAAACCATTTAAATCAAGTTTTGTGCTCTCAATTGCAACGCATAGATTCCAAGACTTAAGAGTGCAGTGTTTACAAAGTTTACCTATTAAGCACATGTAACCTACATTTCATGTCTTCATAGCCTTCAATCATCTTGAACAAATTCTTCAATCTTCAATCACTTTGACATATTTGAGTTGTTCTTGCATTGTGGCTTCAAGGCAATAAGACTTCATACTTCTTAATCCAACAATCCTATCACACAAATGACATAAAGATTAGTCCTCATCAATGTTTGTCATTAATCAAAACTAATCATAGCTTCATGATTTGTCCTTAAGGCTAACAAATTGGTTGGGATCTTATTGTTTGATCATCTTGTCTCAATCATCAAATCACATATAAACTTGAAGTTGGTGAATTTAAAGAAGAGCTTTTATTAAGGCAAAGGATTTGCAAAAAGGGAAAAGATTATTGATAATTAGCCAAAGACCTAATTAGGCCCCTCTTAGGTCTTTCATTTGGTATCAGAGCGAGGTCTTCTTTTTAAGGTCTAAAAAATGTAGAAGTAAAGATTATATGGCTAGTTTATCAAATTTGTCTTATATGGAATGTTCCTATACAAATATACCTCTTTTGGTTCTAATTATACATTTTGAAAATCTAGAATTAGAATTTTTGTTTGTTCTATTAACTTTGATTTGTGGAGTATCATTGAGAAAGGTCCCTATGTGCCTATGAGAATAAAAGCTGATGGAATTACAAGGGAACTAAAGCCTACGGAGGAACTTGATGAGAACGACTCAAGAAAGATAACTTTAAACTACTAAGAAATGAACATATTGAGTTGTGCATTGGACGTGAATGGATAAAATCGAGTGAGTGAATGCGACACCGCTCACGATATGTGGAGACTTTTTCAAGTAACAAATGAGAAAGAGCCAATATGTGCTTTATGGCAATAAATGATGAGGTACTGTTAGTCCTAAGGACAAATCATGTAGTTTTGATTAATGACAAATATTGATGAGGACTAATATGCATGTCATTTGTGTGATAGGATTGTTGGATTAAGAAGTATGAAGTCTCATTGCCTTGGAGCTAGCAATGCATGAACAACTCAAATATGTCAAAGTGATTAAAGATTGAAGAGTTTGTTCAAGATTAATGAAGGCTTTGAAGACATGAAGTGTAGGTGACATGTGGTTAATAGGTAAATATTGTAAACCCTACACTCTTAAGTCTTGGAATCTATGAGTTGCAATTGAGAGCACAAAACTTGATTTAAATGGTTTCAATGGTTTTGAACTTACCTAAATTATCAAGTTTTCATAAATGGTTTTTGTACATAAAAGATCTTTAATGACTTATCTTTGAGGCTAGAATGTTTTTCAACTTGTTTGAGTTGATTTAAACATGTTTTGACAAAGTTTGAAAAATTCGGATGCAAATTCGGTCATCCGAAATTTTTCTGCACTGTGAACAGTAACACTATTTTACGTGAAAAGTAAGACTGTTTACATGAACAGTATCTACTATTCTTCCAGAGAAATTCGGAAGAAAATTTAGACGCATGTAAAAAAATTCAGTCGTCCGAATTTTGTGAATAGTGCATGACTATTTTTCCGGAGAAATTCGGATGAATATTCGGACGCAGCTAGAAGAATTCGGTCGTCTGAATTTATGTGACCGGTGCATGAACAGTGCGTAAACAGTATCACTATTCTCATAAACAGTACCACTGTTCACATGAAACAGTGTTTTCTGAAACTAGCCGTTAATAGTCGTTTTATGGCTGTTTAAACTGATTTTTGAATTCTATAAAAGTCATAAACTCCAGATTTTTTATAACAACTTTGAACTTAACAAATCTTACATGCTCTAACTTATTTTACATCAAATCAAATTGAAAAGCTCTAAAATTGCCTTGTGCTCAAAGGTGTACATTCAAGATTCCAAAGGCAAAGGTGAAGTGGTGCTAGAAATTGTAATTATCCACCAAGAAGTGTTGGTAATATCCAAACTCCATTCTTCATTTTAATTCTGTTTTTCTACTAGCTCATTGTAAGGTTATCTTGTGACATAAAACCCTTTTGTGGAAGGGTGAGCCATAGACTAGATTAATCAAGGTTGTAGTGTAAAACCCGCGTGAGGGTGAGCCTTGGATTAGATTAGTCTTGAGGTTGTCTTTAGATATAAAATTCTTGTGGAAGGGTGAACCTTGCTTGTCTAATTACTAGAAGAGGTTTTGAGTGTAAAACGATAGTGTGGTTAGCCTCTTATGTAATTGTTGAATTTGAGCATATAGTGGATTGATTGAAATCCTTGAGTGTGGACTCAAGGTAGTGGATGTAGATCTTGGAGAGATCGAACCACTATAAATCGTGTGTTCAATTGTTTATAGCTTTACTTGTTTACATACTTATGTTATTATTATTTGTTCTTAGTTGTTGATTGATTGATTGTGAATTTATTGTTTGATCATCTTGTCTCAACCATTAAATCACATATAAACTTAGAGTTTGTAAATTTGAAGAAGAGCTTTTATTAAGGCAAAGGATTTGCAAAACAGGAAAAGATTTTGATAATTAGCCTAAGACCTAATTCACCCCCCTTAGGTCTTTCAGGTACAATCCACTTCTTCTACTTCTACTTGTTCTGATGATGATATTGATGATCCTAGTGAATTATTTGCTGAAATTTATGGAGAATTACAAAAGCCTTCAAAAAAATAAGGAAATGAAATTCAAAATTAATGAGTTATTGAATGAAAATTCAAAATTATATTGTGAAAACAAAAGACTTCTTGAATCTATTTGTTAGCCCTAAGGGAAAATCATATAGTTATGATTAGTTTTGAATAATGGCAAACATTGATGAGGACTAATGTGCTTGTATGTTGAGTGATAGGATTGATGGATTGAGAAGCATGAAGTCTTATTGCTTTGGAGCCACATTGCAAGAACAACTTAATTATGCCAAAAGTGATTGAAGATTGAATAGCATGTTCAAGATGATTGAAGGCATTGAAGACTTAGAGTGTAGGGTTCATATGCTAAATAGGTATATTTTTCTGTAAACTCTACATTTGTATGTCTTGGAATTAGTTGAATGCATAAGAGAGTACAAAACTTGTTTTTGAAATGGTTTTGAATGAACTCTTTGATAACAAATGTGTTTTTGATGTTTAAAATGATCTTAAGAAAACTTTGGATGATTAAAATGCTTTGGTAACGATTTTTGTGTTTAAAAGTGTTTAAATGACTTATCCATTTATACAAAATGATTTCAATGTTATTAAGGATGATTTTTAAATGATTTGACAAAATTTGATAAGTTTGGATGCAAGTTTGGACGTCCAAACTTTGAAAATGATAACTGTGCTTCTAGAGAAATTAGGACGCATGGAGTAAAGTTCGGACGTCCAAACTTTCTCTGATAGCATGGTCACTGTTTTTCTAGAGAATTTCAGACTAATGTTCGGACGCATCTGGAAAAGTTCAGACGTCTGAACTTTTCCAGACAGCATGGCACAGTGAAGTTCGGACGAAAGTTCGGACGCATGGCAGAAAGTTTAGACGTCTGAACTTCTCTGAAACTAGCCGTTACTAGTTGTTTTATAACTGTTGCATCTGATTTTTCAAATCTATAAAAGATATAAACATCAGATTTTTTGTAAGTTTTGAATCTTCAAGAACTCTAAACATTCCAAAGTCTTTAGAAAACATTAAAGCTCTCTTTTGTCTTGTGACAACAAAGTGTGACGGTACAACATTGTGTAATCATCTACCAACAAAGTGGTAACATCTTACACATTCTCCTCTCCTCTTTCAATTGTGTTTTTGACTAGCATATTGCAAGGTTATCTTGAGAACATAAAACCCTTTGGATAAAGGTGATCCTTGAGATATTGATTCAAGGTTGTTTATAGATATAAAATCCTTTAGTAGGGTGAACCTTGTTTATAGAATTGCTAAAGAGGTTGTGAGTGTAAAACCATTGTGTGGTGAGCCTCTTATGTAATTTGTAAACTTGAGTATTTAGTAGATTGTTTGAAATCCATAAGTGTAGACTTAAGGTAGTGGACGTAGATCTTGAAGAGATGGAACCACTATAAATTGCTTGTATTTATTGATCTTACATTGCTTTACTGCTTTGCTATTAATTGACTTATTCTCTCATTAAACCAAGCACATACAATCTGATTTTACTTAGAATTGTAAAAGGAATTTATTTGTGAAAATTAGCCAAATACCTAATTCACCCCCCTCTTAGGTATTTCAATTGGTATCAGAGCAAGGACTTTTTTGTGTGGTTTTACAACCTTGAATTTAAAGATCTTATGGCTAATATCTCAAACTTACCTTACCTAGAAGGGTCTTCCACAAATAGACCACTTTTGGTTTGATGGAACAAATACCTTTTGAAAATCTAGAGTTAAGATATATATTTGTGCTATCAATTTTGATTTGTGGAATATTGTTGAAAAAGGTCCTTATATTCCTATGAAAATGGGAGCTAATGGAGTGACCTTAGAACCAAAGTCTACTAACGAATTTGATGAACATGATTGAAAGAAAATGACATTAAATTATCAGACCATGAACATCTTAAGCTGTGCATTAGATATAACTGAATATAATAGAGTTAGTGGTTGTGACACTGCTCATGATATATGGAGATTACTCCAAATAACACATGAAGGTACAAACCAAGTTAAAGAGTCAAAACTTGCCATGCTAGTAAGAGACTTTGAGCTATTTACCATGAAGTAAGGTGAGAATGCTAGTGATATGTTTACAAGCTTTACTAACATTTTCAATGGCTTAAAAGCTTATGGAAAGAGCTATACGATTAGGAAGCAAAACAGGAAGATATTGGATGCTCTACCAAAATCTTGGCAACCAATGACACTTGCCAATGAGGAATCAAAGGATTTAAAAACTCTTCCACTTGAAGAGCATATTGGTTCACTGCTCACACATGAAATGAAGATGAAAAGACTGAATGACAAAAAAGATGAAGAGAAAGGAAGAAAAGGAGTTGTACTCAAAGCTTCAAATCACTTGAGTGAACAAGAAAAATCATCAAGTGAAGAAGGAGATGAAAACTGTGGAGAAGAGGAGATTGCAATGGCTGTTAGATAATTCAAAAGATTCTACAAGAAGGAGTTTCTCAAGAAAGGGAGAAAGCCAACCAAGAAGAGTGGACAGTCTTCATCCTTCAAACCTAAATGTTTTGAATCCAAGAGCACATAACATCTTGTTGCTAATTGTCCCAAAGTTTTGGAAAGGGTAAGAGACAACAAGAACAAAAAGAAATCTGCCAAGAAAGGAAAAGGACTGGCTGGAACATGGGATCAACAAGAAAGTGAAGATGATAGTGAAGGAAAGGCCAACATATGCTTTATGGCAATTGATGATGAGGTACAATTTTCTCCTTCCATTTCTAATTTCTATGATGATGATGTTGATCCTAGTGAATTACTTGTAGAAATGTATGAAGAATTGAAAAAGGCTTCTAAAAGGAATAAAGAAATGAAATCCAAAATCAATGATTTATCAAATGAGAATTCAAAGTTATGCATTGAAAATGGGAAACTCCTTGAGACTATTAATTGTCTAAACATTGAAAAAGAAGTTTTAAATGTAACCATACAAAACATATCTTTTGAAAATAAAGAGTTTTGCACAAAAGTTATTTCTCTTGAAACAATGCTTAATGATCATGAGATTTTGAAAAAGAAAGTTAATGATCTTACATTACGTATTGAAAAATTTACAAATAGAAGAGAAAATTTAAATAAATTACTCGGTTATCAAAGATCTTCATATGTAAAGCATGGTCTTGGTTTCACTCATGATAGCTATGTTCCAAAATATAAAAACTCTTTAACTAAATAAACTTTTAATTCTAGGCCTCATATTTGTTGTACATATTGTGGCAAGCATGGACACAAAGTGTCAAAATGTTTTGTAAAAAGAAAAATAGAAAGTGGTGTCATGACTTTTTGGAAAGTTAATGGAACTTTCACTAACCCCCTTGGACCCAAGAAAATATGGGTACCAAAAATCACTCTTTCTAATTTGGTGTAGGTTCGCTTTGCTTCAAGATCAAGTACCACAAAATGGTTTATTGACAGTGGTTGTTCAAGACATACGACAGGAAATGCCTCACTTGTTAGTGAGCTTCAAGCAACAAATGAAGGCTTTGTCACATTTGGTGACAAGAAGAAAGGAAAAATACATGGAATCGGTAACACTGCTAAAGGCTCTTTCCCTCTTATTGATGGTTTGAAGTATAATTTACTTAGCATTAGTCAATTATGTGACAATGGATGTAAAGTAGAATTTAAATGTGATACTTGTACTATTCTTGATAGTGCAAGTAACAAAACCATCTTTGTTGCTAAGAGAGTTGGAAATGTATATGTGTTGTATCTTGACGAACTTATCACTAATGATATAAAATGTCTTGCCATTCATGATAATGATGGATTTTTGTTGCATAGAAGATTAGGACATGTCAGCATGGATTTATTGAATAAACTTTCTACACAAGAGCTATTTAGAGGATTACCCAAAATGCATTTTGATAAAACTCGTCTTTGTGATGCTTGTCAGTATGGAAAACAATTAAAAACATCTTTTAAACCAAATAAAATGGTCTCTACTTCAAAACCTCTTGAACTAGTTCACATGGACTTATTTGGACCTATGAGGACCACTAGTCTTGGTGGTAAAAGATATGCTTATGTGATTGTTGATGATTTTTCAAGATTTACTTGGGTGATTTTCTTAGCTCAAAAGGATGAAACGTTTCATGAATTTGTAAACCTTTTCAAAAAGGTTCAAGCATCTATTGAATATAAATTGATTTCTATTAGAAGTGACAATGGAAGAGAATTTTGCAATCAAGACTTTACAAAATTTTGTGATAAATATGGTATTACTCACAATTTCTCAGTTGCTAAAACACCTCAACAAAATGGTGTTGTTGAAAGGAAAAACAGAACTTTACAAGAGATGACTAGATCAATGCTTTGTGAAAATTCCTTGCCAAAATACTTTTAGGCTGAACCTGTAAATATTGCTTGCTATGTAATGAATAGAGTTTTATTAAGATCTTTTATAAGAAAAACACCTTTTCAACTTCTATTTGATAAAGCTCCTTCAATTGTCTGCTTTAAGGTTTTTGGTTGTAAGTGCTTTATCTTAAACACTAGTGACAATCTAGTAAAGTTTGATAGAAAATCAGATGAAGGTGTATTTCTTGGTTATTCTTCAAATAAAAAGGCATATAAAGTTTATAACAAAAGAACATTATGTGTTGAAGAAACTATACATGTAACCTTTGATGAATCTAGCATTTACCTTGAAAGAAGAAATGAAGATGATGCAGGTTCCTCAATGATTGAAAATAAAACTCATCATCAAGTACCCACATTGGAAGAACATGCCAAAGAAGAAGAAATAATGAAGCAAGAACAAGATGGTCAACCAAGCAATGATCAAGAGTTTCCAAAGGATCTAACATATGCAAGAGGTCATCCTAAGGAGCAAATCATTGGTGATGTCTCTCAACGAGTTAAAACAAGGCAGTACTTTATTGATAATTTTGCTCTTTTATCTCACATTGAACCTAAAAATATTGATGATGCATTGTGTGATAATTTCTGGATTATTGCTATGGAAGAGAAGTTAAATCAGTTTGAAAGAAATAAGGTTTGGACTCTTGTTCCAAGACCTCATGATCATTCCATTATTGGTACAAAATGGGTTTTTAGAAACAAATTAAACAAACTAGGAGAAATTGTTAGAAATAAGGCTAGACTTGTTGCACAAGGCTTCAACCAAGAAGAAGGCATTGATTATGATGAGACTTTTGCTCCAGTAGCAAGATTGGAATCCATAAGAATGCTTTTGGCTTTTGCTTGTTTTAAAGGATTTAAGCTATTTCAAGTGGATGTCAAAAGTGCTTTTCTAAATGGTTTTATTGAAGAAGAGGTTTATGTGGAACAACCACCCGGTTTTATTCATGAAAAGTTTCCTAATCATTTTTTTAAGTTAAATAAAGCTTTATATGGATTGAAACAAGCTCCTAGAGCTTGGTATGAAAGACTACATGGATTTCTTCTTTCAAAAGATTTTCTAAAGAAAAAGTGGACACAACACTATTTATAAAAATCTCTAGTAATAATGATATTTTACTTGGAAAATTTATGTGGATGACATTATTTTTGGTGCTACTAATACATCTCTTTGTGAAGAGTTTGCCAAATCAATGCAAAATGAATTTGAAATAAGCTTGATGAGAGAACTGAATTTTTTTCTTGCACTGCAAATCAAGAAAACTAAGGATGGAGTCTTCATAAATCAAGTAAAGTATACCAAGGAGCTTTTGAAAATATTTGGAATGGATCAAGCTAAAGGGATAGGTACTCCAATGAGCTCATCAACTAAACTTGACAAAGATGAAAAAGGTAAAAATGTTGATCAAAACTTATATAGAGGTATGATTGGAAGTTTACTCTATCTCACAGCAAGTAGACCTGATATTATGTTTGCTGTGTGCTGATGTTCTAGATTTCAATCTTGTCCTAAAGAATCTCATCTAGTCTCTGTCAAACGTATTTTTCGTTATTTAATTGATACACATGACTACGGTCTTTGGTTTTCAAAATCGTCATCTTTTGAACTTATTGAATATTCAAATGTTGATTATGCAAAGTTGAACGAAAAAGTACAAGCGGTCATTGTCAATTTCTTGGTAGTTGTCTTGTGTCATGGTATAGTAAAAAGCAGGCATGTGTGTCTTTGTCTACTGCTGAAGCTGAATATATTGCAGCTGGTAGTTGTTGTGCTCAAATATTATGGATGCAACATACTCTACTTGATTATGGTCTTAAATTTAATTGTATACCTATTGTATGTAATAATACTAGTGCCATCAATTTGAGCATAAATCTCATTCAACATTCTAGAACAAAGCATATAGAGATTAAGCATCATTTTATTCGTGATCATGTTGCTAAAAAGGATATACACTTGGAATATGTGAACACAAATGATCAAATTGCTGATGTATATACCAAACCTTTGGCTGAGGAAAGGTTCAACTATCTAAGAAGGCTTTTAGGAATTTCAAAATTCAATTACTAATGTGTTTGTTTAAGTGTGGCAAAAGCAGGAAAAATTTGGATGTATTGAGTGAAAATGGATCGTCCAAACTTTGTCAGAAAATTCTGGACAGAAAAGTTCGGACATATGATAGAAAGTTCAGACATTCGAACTTTCTGAAACTGGAGAAACAGAGAAGTTCGGATGCAGACCAAAAAGTTTGATCGTCCAAACTTTGCTGTTACAGCAGTTTTTAAGAAACAAAAAAAACTACTGCTCACATTTTATTCATCTGAATTCTCTCTCATTTCAAATCCCTCTCTACCCATTCGCGTCTGAACCAAAATCATTCTGAAATTTCACCATTTTCACATCAGAGCACTTGGATTTTCGAAGTCCAAACCCTAAATACTTCTCAGATTTCACTGCTTTTCATTAAAAAATCATCATGGTGAGAACAAAGGGAGCAAACATTGAGAAAGGAAAGGGGAAAGCAAAGGACAGTGAAGGATGACGAATTCTCATTGAACCAAGGAGGATTAGGGTTCCACAATCATCATCTAAAGCAGATAAATTTGTCTCTATCAAGGCTACATCAGAGTTCGAAGATTGGAACAAGAAATCAAGGAAAATCATCCCTAGAAACAGAGTAGATTTCGACAAATTCACAAATATGGGTAATGCCCTATCTCTTTTTGGTGATATTGGCTGGAGTAACTTATTGACTATTGATGAAGAATACTATCCCTCTCTTGTATATAAATTCTACGCCAATCTAAAAGAAGAAAGAATAGAATATGAGGGAGAAAATGTTAATCAATGGTATTCCTCTGGAGTATCTCAAATAGATTTTGAATTCAATGATGCATTGGTGAATAGAATTTGTGGAGTAAGTGATAGTGGAGCAAAGTATTATTCTATGGGGCAACATTGCTACATTAGAGAGTTATTCACAAATGCAAGATTTGAAGAGGCCTTCACCAATGGTAGAGAATTTAGGACCATTAAGGAAAGGGAGATCAAGGTTTTAGATGCAAGGGGAAGAGCTATGCATCATATGATAACAACCATGATTATTCCTAACTTTGGTCACAAAACATTTGTGGAGAACATTCATATGGTGTTTATGCTTGCTTTGCATGAATGTAGGAGATTGAATTTTGGATAAATAGCATTGAAGCATATGTTTTGGGCTAAAAAGACTGCAAACAAGGCTTTACCATATGGAAGACTTTTGACAAGATTTTTCAAACATTTTCGAGTCAAACTTCCTATTAGAGGACAAACTTTAAAAAGATGACAAATTTATACAAATGACTCTCTCAAAAGAATGCAATTGACTCTTGATGATGAGGAAGTGTGGAGAACTAGAAGAGAAACCCCTCCAAGGAGAATTGAAACTAAGGAAACTGAAGAAGAAGAAGAAGAGGCAGAAGCATGGGCAAGAGAAATGAAAACTAAGAGAAGGCATGATTCAATAAGTGAGGGGGAGCAACCTCCCTCCAAAAGAAGACTTTTTGAAGAAGAGCCAACTTCTCAATCACATCCTAATGTTGGAGAAGGACCTAGTGCTGAAGAGATTTCAAGAGGATATAAAATCCAAGAAGCACTAAACACCCACATGAAAGAGATGGAGAAATGTAAAAATTTTTGAAACGTCTGCTCCTATGGTGCTTGGAAAACTGGACAATTTAGAGAATAGTGTCAAACACGTTGAGAAAATATTGATAAGAAATCCTCAAAGTGGTGAAGGGTCTTCTAGAACTCAAGAGGAAAAGGATGATGAGAATGATGAAGATAAGAAGAAAAATAAAGAAGGCAGTGATAGTGATAATGATGAAGATGATGATAATGATGGTGATCAAGGGGATAGCAAGCAGGTCATGGAATCACAAAAAGGAGATCAAGAATTGCAGCAACCTGGAATCAACCAAGAAGGAGGTCAAATTGCAAGAACTGAAATAACAACTCCATCAAATCCAACATTCGGCCATGGAAGAGTCAAACATGTTGCTGTCAAAAAGAAACTAAGAAAGGACTCTCCATTAACATCCAAAGACTGAGCACATCTTCACTCTCATCTCTATTGTAAGCCCTAAGGACAAATCATGTAATTTTGATTCATGACAAATATTGATGAGAACTAATATGTTTATATTGTGTGATAGGATTTGTGGATTAAGAAGTTTGAAGTCTCATTGCCTTGAAGCTAAAATGCAAGAACAACTCAAATATATCAAAGTGATTGAAGATTGAAGAGTTTGTTCAAGATGTTAGAAAGCTTTGAAGACATGAAGTGTAGGTTGCATGTGGTTGATATGTAATATCTATGTAAACCCTACACTTGTATATCTTGGAGTCTATTGAATGCATAAGAGAGCATAAAATTGGTTTCTTAAGTTTAAAAAGACTTTGAATGAACCTTTAGAAAATGTGGTTTGTGTTCTAAAAGATTTTAAGTAAACTTTAAATGATCAAATGAGTTTGATTGTAGTTTTCAAACTTATATTTGTCTAAATAAGTTATCTATATATACCAAATGTATTTCAAATGCTTGGAAGATTGATTTCAAATGATTTTACAAAGTTTGAACACAATTCCATGAAATTTGGTCATCCGAATTTGGTAGCAAAAGTTTGCTACTGTTCTTCCAGAGAAATTCTGAAGAAGATTCGGACGCATGAAGAAAAATTTGGTCGGCCGAATTTTGGTCTTCAGCATGGTCACTGTTCTTCCAGAGAAATTCGGACGAAGATTCGGACGAAGCAGGAAGAATTCGGTCGTCCGAAAAATTCAGAAGCAGAATTCAGTCGTCCGAATTTCCTGAAAATAGCCGTTAACTAGCCGTTTTATAGTTATTTCAACTGATTTTCAAATTCTATAAAAGCTATAAACGTGCAATCTTTTGTATGTTCTGAATCCTTGAATATTCTAAGCTTTCTAAAGTCTATTACAAACATTTCTCAAGCTCTCTTATGTCTTGTGCATTCAATTGATCAATCCAAAGACATCAAAGTGTGAAGGTGCAACTTTGTGTAAATTCTACCAACAAGTGGTAACATCTACACACTCTTCTTTACTTATTCAATTGTGTTGATCTACTAGCTCTAGCAAGGTTATCTTGATAACATAAAACCCTTTAGATAAGGGTGATCCTTGAAGTTGTGATTCAAGGTTGTTTGAGATATAAAACCATAGATTGGTGAGCCTTGTTTGTAAAAATTACTGGAAGAGGTTGTATGTGTAAAACCAAAGTGTGGTGAGCCTCTCTTGTAATCTGTGAACTTGAGCACATAGTAGAGTTATTGAAATCCTTAAGTGTATACTTAAGGTAGTGGAGGTAGATCTTGAGGATCGAACCACTATAAATTGGTTGTGTTCATTTGTTTACATTTCTTATATTGCTTTGCCATAATTTGTTTCTCTCTTATTCATATCATCTGTAATTGGTATATACATATAAAAGATTTGAATTTACGAAAATTAGCCAAATACCTAATTCACCACCCCTTAGGTATTTCATCTTTTTTTTTTTTTTTTTGGCTTAATATGACTTATGAACACTTACTGGTTTATGCAATGTGTTTGTTTACTTCTTTAAATTTCTGCATTTTATTACTATTCTCATGTAGCTTATGTAATAACTTTTTCATGAACCTCAATGATGAAACCTCAGTGTTGAGTGCTTCTTCTTATATTACAGAATTATGCTATAGTTGCATATAAGTCTCATTTTCATATTCCCATCTTTGACTGATGATAAAAAGGGGAGAAAGAATTTAATTGTGCAAGAATGTGCGGCAATATGTGGCATTATGTGCTGATAATTTGAATATTTGCCTGTATTTCTGTATTTCAAAATTAAATTGAATGAGTAGTTCATAAGTTTGAACTTAAAGTTCGGATGCAAACCAAAAGTTCGGACGCATCCAAACCTTCTTGCCAAAAATTATTTTTCTGTTGTTCAAATTGTTTGAAAACTGTGTTAATCCTTCCTATCATATTTGAACAATCTTAGATAGGCTTATTTTCAAATATTACAGCCTTCATCTCACAAATTTTAAAGTTTGGACTTGAAATTTTAAATTTCGGAAGCATGTTTTGAAATTCAGATGCATACATATTTTGTTGCCAAAAAGTGCTCTTTTGTTATTCAAATTTATTCAAATCTGTTTTAATCTCTTCTAATATGTTTGAACAACCTTAGGAAAGCTGATTTACAAAATTTGTAACTTTCATTTCATTTATTTTATTGTTTGGACTTGATATTTCAGAATTCAGATGCTTAGTATCTCAAGTCCAAATTTGTTAAAAAATCAGCACAATCTAAGGGGGAGCATTGTTAATCTTTTCTGACCTTTAAAACCTTTCTTAGAAGCTTTTTAAATGCTTAAATGCTATATCTTTTATCTTTGTTGGAAGGAAGGAGGTAAATGGAGGTTGGTTGGGTCATAGCTCATATTGAGCCTTTTGTATGTCAATGTGCTAAATTGGTTATTGTTAGCCCTAAGGGCAAATCATGTAGTTTTGATTAATGACAAATATTGATGAGGACTAATATGCATGTCATTTGTATGATAGGATTGTTGGATTAAGAAGTATGAAGTCTCATTGCCTTGGAGCTAACAATGCATGAACAACTCAAATATGTCAAAGTGATTAAAGATTGAAGAGTTTGTTCAAGATTAATGAAGGCTTTGAAGACATGAAGTGTAGGTGACATGTGGTTAATAGGTAAATATTGTAAACCCTACACTCTTAAGTCTTGGAATCTATGAGTTGCAATTGAGAGCACAAAACTTGATTTAAATGGTTTCAATGGTTTTGAACTTACCTAAATTATCAAGTTTTCATAAATGGTTTTTGCACATAAAAGTTCTTTAATGACTTATCTTTGAGGCTAGAATATTTTTCAACTTGTTTGAATTGATTTAAACATATTTTGACAAAGTTTGAAAAATTCGGATGCAAATTCGGGCATCCGAAATTTTTCTGCACTGTGAACAGTAACACTATTTACGTGAACAGTAACCCTATTCACCTGAACAGTACCTACTATTCTTCCAGAGAAATTCGAAAGAAAATTCGGGCGCATGTAGAAAAATTCGGTCGTCCGAATTTTGTAAATAGTGCATGAACAGTGCCTACTGTTCAAATGAACAGTGCAGACTGTTTTTCTAGAGAAATTCAGACGAAGATTCGGACGAAGGAAAATTCGGCCGTTCGAATTTTTTGTGCCGGTGCATAAATAGTGCATGAACAGTATCACTATTCACATGAACAGTATATAAACAGTACCACTGTTCGCATGAACAGTATTTTTCTGAAACTAGCCGTTACTAGCCGTTTTATGACTGTTTAAACTGATTTTTGAATTCTATAAAAGACATAAACTCCAGATTTTTTAGTATAACTTTGAACTAAACAAATCCCACATTCTCTAACTTGTTTTACATCAAATTGAATTGAAAAGCTCTCAAATTGCCTTGTGCTCAAAGGTGTACATTCAAGATTCCAAAGGCAAAGTGTAAAGGTGAAACATTGTGTAAAAATCTACCTACAAGTGGTAACATCTACACATTCTTATCTCCTTATTAAATTGTGTTATTTTCTACTAGCTCATTTGCAAGGTTATCTTGTGACATAAAACCCTTTTGTGTTAGGGTGAGCCATAGACTAGATTAATCAAGGTTGTAGTGTAAAACCCGTGTGAGGGTAAGCCTTGGATTAGATTAGTCTTGAGGTTGTCTTTAGATATAAAACCCTTGTGGAAGGGTGAATCTTGTTTGTATAATTACTAGAAGAGGTTTTGAGTGTAAAACGATAGTGTGGTTAGCCTCTTATGTAATTGTTGAACTTGAGCATATAGTGGATTGGTTGAAATCCTTGAGTGTGGACTCAAGGTAGTGGATGTAGATCTTGGAGAGATCGAACCACTATAAATCGTGTGTTCATTTTCTTATAGTTTTATTTATTTACATGCTCATGTTATTATTACTTATTGATTGTTGTTGATTGATTGGTTGTAGTTTGATGATATTATCTTAACCATCACATCACATATAAACTTGAAGCTTGTGGAATTAAAGAAGAGCTTTTATTAAGGCAAAGGATTTTCAAAACAACGAAAAGATTTTGATAATTAGCCTAAGACCTAATTCACCCCCCCTCTTAGGTCTTACAGTTATTATCCATCATTGACATCAATGCTTCTTTGCATTACATTGTTTAAATCCATCACATTTTGCATCAAAGTTTGTCATCATAAAAAAAGGGAGAGATTGTTAGTCCTAAGGGCAAATCATGTAGTTATGATTAGTTTTGAATAATGGCAAACATGGATGAGAACTAATGTGCTTGTATGTTGAGTGATATGATTGATGGATTGAGAAGTATGAAGTCTTATTGCCTTGGAGTCACAATGCAAGAATAACTCAATTATGCCAAAAGTGATTTGATGTAAAATTTGCAAGTGCACAAATGTCAAACAATTAATAAAGTAGTGAGTACAAGTTGTCACAACGAGGATTGCTACCTAACTGCAAAATTCTTTTACTTATAACCCAACTTAAACCAAAATAAATGTAATTTTATCTAAAATTTAATTACTAATAAAAATAATTAACAATAATAATAAACAAAAAAAATCAATAATTATATTAATTAAAAATCAATAGCAATGAACAGACTAAGACACTCCAAATCCAGCTTACTCCTCTTATGACAAATAATTAATTTCTTCAAATTAATTCACGACTTGGTTAATGGTAGAATTCCCTATTATAAGCTAGACCCAATCTCTTGATGAAAAGCTCCTAACTTTAATTAATAAATCAATCGTATCTCTACGTGATTTTAATTATCAAAGTCGCAAATACCTCTATGGAATTCTCTAGCTTATGTTTCCTACTTGCTAGAAACCACACAAAGAAACTGAATCTATCTCTAGTTAGTTTTATGATGTGTTGTTATTTATGTGATCCAATTTAAACTATTACTTCTCAGCCAGTAGAATAAATTTAAAGGCATGCAAGAATTGGCCAGAAAATTGCAAGCATTAAAAACAATAATAACAATTAACCAAAATCGAGATTAAAGAAACAATCTTTAATTGAAATAAATTAAATTCATAAGAGTTTTAGCCTTCATCGAAGGTCTTAGTCACAAAAGATTTAGCTATTCATGGTCTGAATATTCAAAGTTATAAATTTAATTAACATAAAAAATAAATAAATACAAAAAGAAATAATAAGTAAAGAGCTTCTCTGTTCTCAAGCTTTCTGCCACTGTTTTTGCTCCATTCTTGTCTCGATCAACACTTGTCCTTTGTCAAAGTTGCTTCGACCAAGTTTCTCTTCCTTGTCCAATTTATTCTGCCTCAATTTCCTTCCTTCTTGCTGCCCCAAATTTGCTCCTTCGGCTGCCCCCAAATTTTCCCTTTTGGCTGCCCCAAATTTCTCTCTTCCTTGGATGCCCTAATTTCTCTCTTGGCTGCCCGATTTTTGCTTCTCTTGGTTGCCCTAATTTCTTACCTTTTGTTACCCGAAAATCTCCTTCCTTGGCTGCCCTAATTTCTCTCTTGGCTGCCCTAATTTCTTACCTTTTGCGTATTAGGAATTCAAATCCAATTTGGATTTCAAATCCTATTCCAAATCAAAGTCAATTTTAGAATCTTCCTTTTTCTTCTTTAAATTGAATCCTTATAAATTTTAGAATGGCATGGTGAATTTTTATTTTCCTTTCCTAGCCAAGTCTTATTTCATATTTTCTTCTCTTGACATTACCATTTTGCCCCTGCATCAATAATTAGTAAAATCAGTGAATTAAAGTATACTTTATAAATAAAATCATCTTAATTAATTCATACTAAGTACATAAATATTTAATTCACCAAAACAAGTAAAAGTCATAAGATTTATATCAATTAGCCCTTAAATAAGTGAGACATTAATTCTAAATAATGATTAAAATATAATCTCATCATGATTGAAGATTGAAGAGTATGTTCAAGATGATTGAAGGAATTGAAGACTTAGAGTGTAGGGTTCATATGCTAAATAGGTATATTTTTCTGTAAACTCTACACTTGTATGTCTTGGAATTAGTTGAATACATAAGAGAGTACAAAACTTGTTTTTGAAATGGTTTTGAATGAACTCTTTGATAACAAATGCGTTATCGAAGTTTAAAATGATCTTAAGAAGACTTTGGATGATTAAAATGTTTTGGGAACGGTTTTTGTGTTTAAAATTAATTAAATGACTTATCTATTTATACAAAATGATTTCAATGTTATTAAGGATGATTTTTAAATGATTTGACAAAATTTGATAAGTTTGGATGCAAGTTTGCACGTCCAAACTTTGAAAATGATCACTGTACTTCCAGAGAAATTCGAACGCAAGTTCGGACGCATGGAGTAAAGTTCGGACGTCCAAACTTTCTTTGATATAATGAAGAAATTTAGTTCTCCCATCATGCTCATTTCAAATTCATTTTGCATTGATTTGGCAGACTCTTTACAAAGAGATGTATTGGTAGCACCAAAAATAATGTCATCCACATAAATTTGCACAAGTAAAATATCATTATTACTAGAGGTTTTTATAAACAGTGTTGTGTCCAATTTTCCTTTAGAAAATCCTTTTGAAAGAAGAAATCCACTTAGTCTTTCATACCAAGCTCTAGGAGCTTGTTTCAATCCATATAAAGCTTTATTTAACTTAAAAACATGATTAGGAAACTTTTCATAAATAAAACCAGGTGGTTGTTCCACATAAGCCTCTTCCTCACTAAAACCATTATGAAATGCACTTTTGACATCCGTTTAAAATAGTTTAAAACCTTTAAAACATGCAAATGCCAAAAGCATTCTAATTGATTTAAGATTCATCAGAACTAACATGAATGGTTTTTCTCATCATATAATGTTCTTTTCATTTTAAACTCTATAGACCTTTTGTTAGAAGAATGGTTAAGAGATATACCTATATCCGGCTTTCTATCAAATTTAAGTAAGGTATCACAAGTATTCAAGATAAGAGATTTAAAACCAAACACTTTAAAATATGCAATTTGAGGAGTTCTATAAAAGAGAACTTCAAGATGTTTTTCTTCAAAATGATCTTATAAGAATTCTATTCATCACAGCATGTGTTGTTTATAGCTTCGGCTCGAAACATATTTTTGAAAAGAATTTTCACAAAGCATAGATCAAACCAATTTTTGTAAAGTGAAATTTTTTTTAATAACACCATTGTTTTGTGGGGTTTTTATAGTTGAAAAAATTATATGAAATTCAACTTTCATCACAAATTTTGTAAATACTTTTTTGTAAAATTCTCCCATTATCACTTCTAATAGAAATCAATTTACACTCAAAGGAGGTTTGAACCTTTTTGAATAGTTTTTTGAACTTATGAAACACTTCATCTTTTTGAACAAAGAAGAATGTTATAGTGAATATTGAGAAATCATCAACTACTACTGAGGCATACTTCAAGTCATCAATACTCGAGTTCCTCATAAGTCCAAATCAATCCATAAGAACATGCTCAAGATGTTTTGAGGTCTAAAAGCATTTTCATGGGTTTAAAAGATTCTTTTGTTTTTTTCCATATTGATAAGCATTTCAAAGACAATTTTCTCAAAACACATTTTTAGCAATCCTCCAACTAAATCTTGAGAGAAAAGTTTGTTCAACAAATTCATGCTCACGTGACCAATTATTCTATGCCAAGAAAATTCGTCATTATCATAAGCAACAAGACATTCAAGCTTATCAAGATAAAATACACATTCAAAAGTTTTGAAAGTGATTGATCAAAATCACAAATATCATTTTGTCATACAAGTTCGGGCGACCGAACTTATGGTCTACATCCAAACTCCAAGCCCGAACATTTTGTAAAGTTTCATAAAGATGTTTTTGGCCAAGCAAATGCATAGATATTCAATCATAGCTATTTTAATCATTTTATCATGACATTTAATTAATTTCAAGAACATATCAACCATGAATTCAATCTCATATCATCAATGTTACCTAATCAACTTCATAGAAGCAATTGACAAGTTATGGTTGGCAAATTTTCAAATCTTAACAAAAGGGATTCTCGACTGAGACTTTGCATGTTGGCATTTAACTTCATATTCATTATCACACGATTGACAAGAGGAGATCTTTGAGCTCCAAGAATTTTATCAAGGTCGTCCCTTCCTTTTGTAAATTTTTCTATACATGATGTAAGGTCATCAACCTTCTTTTTCAAAGTCTAATGATCAACAAGCATTCTTCCAAGAGACAAAATCTTTTCACAAAGAATCTTATTTTCAAGAGACATGTTTTTTAGAGAGACATTTAAAACTTCTTTTTCAATATTCAAACAATCAATAGTGAAATACCTAAGAGGGGGTGAATTAGGTATTTGGCCAATTTTCACAAATAAATTCTTTTTACAATTCTAAGTAAAATCAGATTGTATGTGCTTGGTTCAATGAGAGAATAATTTAATTAATAGCAAAGCAGTAAAGCAATGTAAGATCAATAAACACAAGCAGTTTATAGTGGTTTGATCTCTTCAAGATCTACGTCCACTACCTTAAGTCTACACTTAAGGATTTCAATCAATTTACTAAATACTCAAGTTTACAAATTACATAAGAGGCTCACCACACAATGGTTTTACACTCACAACCTCTTTAGCAATTTTATATACAAGGTTCACCCTACTAAAGGATTTTATATCTATAAACAATCTTGAATCAATATCTCAAGGATCACCTATATCCAAAGGGTTTTATGTTCTCAAGATAACCTTGCAATGAGCTAGTAGAAAACACAATTTAAAGAGGAAAGCAGAATGTGTAAGATGTTACCACTTTGTTGGTAGATGATTACACAATGTTGTACCTTTACACTTTGTTGTCTTTGGAATCTTGAATGATCAATTGAAAGCACAAGACAAAAGAGAGCTTTAATGTTTTCTAAAGACTTTGGAATATTTAGAGTTCTTGGAGATTCAAAACTTACAAAAAATCTGAAGTTTATTTCTTTTATAGATTTGAAAAATCAAATGTAACAGCTATAAAATGGCTAGTAACGGCTAGTTTAAGAGAAGTTCAGACGTTAGAACTTTCTGCCATGCGTCCAAACTTTCGTCTGGACTTCATTGTGCCAAGCTGTCTGGAAAAGTTCGGACGTACGAACTTTTCCTTATGTGTCCGAACTTTTGTCTGAAATTCTCTAGTTAGTAGATTTAAATCAATTAGAATGATTTTGGCATTTGCATATTTTAAAGGTTTTAAACTATATTAAACGGATGTCAAAAGTGCATTTCAAAATGGTTTTAGTGAGGAAGAGGCTTATGTGGAACAACCACTTGGTTTTATTCATGAAAAGTTTCCTAATCATGTTTTTAAGTTAAATAAAGTTTTATATGGATTGAAACAAGCTCCTAGAGCTTGGTATGAAAGACTAAGTGGATTTCTTTTTTCAAAAGGATTTTCTAATGGAAAAGTGGACACAACACTGTTTATAAAAACCTCTAGTAATAATGATATGTTACTTGTGAAAATTTATGCGGATAACGTTATTTTGGTGCTACTAACACATCCTTTTGTGAAGAATTTTCCAAATCAATGCAAAATGAATTTGAAATGAGCATGATGGGAGAACTAAATTTCTTTCTTGGGCTGCAAATCAAGCAAACCAAGGAGCTATTGAAAAGATTTGGAATGAATCAAGCAAAAGGGATAGGCACTCCAATGAGTTCATCAACTAAACTTGACAAAGATGAAAAAGGTAAAAATATTGATGAAAAGTCATATAGCGGTAAGATTGGAAGTTTACTCTATCTCACAGCAAGTAGACCAGATATTATGTTTGTTGCGTGCTTATGTGCTAGATTCCAATCTTGTCCTAAAAAGTCTCATTTAATTTCGGTTAAATGCATCTTTCGTTATTTAATTGAAACACGTGATTATGGTCTTTGGTTTTCAAAATCATCATCTTTTGATCTTGTTGGATATTCGGATACTGATTTTGCCGGATGAAAAGTTCAGCGTAAAAGTACTAGTGGTCATTGTCAATTTCTTGGTAGTTGTCTTGTAACTTGGTATAGAAAGTAACAAGCTTATGTGTCATTATCTACTTCCGAAATAGAATATTTCGCCACCGGAAGTTGTTGTACTCAAGTGCTATGGAAAAAGCACGCTTTACTTAATTTTGGCTTAGACTTCAAAGGTGCACTCATTTTATTTGATAACACTAGTGCTATAAATTTGACCATAAATTTGATTCAGCACTCTAGGACTAAGCATTTAGAGATCAAACTTCATTGTATTCGTAATCATGTAGCTAAAGATGATATATGCTTGGACTATGTGAATAGAAAGAATCAAAGTGCTAATATATTTATCAAGCTTTTGGTCGAGGAAAGGTCATGTTACCTAAGAAAACTCTTGGAATTTTTCAAAATTCAATTACTAATGTGTGTGTTGAAGTATGGAAAAAACAGTGAATATTCAGATGCATGAAGTAAAATTCGGATGTCTAAACTTTCTTCAGAAAATTTTGGGCAGAAAGATTCAGACGCACATTCACACGCAGACCAAAATGTTCGGTTGTAGCGGTTTTAAATGAAATCAAACAGTCATTTCTCACATTTCTAACTTCCAAACTCTCTCTTCTTACAAAACCCACCTTACCACACTCGCCCAAATGCAAATCCATCCATTATTTCACCATTATTTCTTTAAAATCATTTGAGTCTTTTGATCTCCACTAGTTATTGTCTTCAAAATTTATCATTCTCAAGAAAACCTTATCATGGTTCGATCAAAGAAGATTAATGTGGCAAAGGACAAAGGAAAAGCCAAAGTGGGAAATGAAGGACTTATTATCAAAGAACCAAGGCGGGTTCGCATTCCATAATCCAATCTCGGGGTAGACAGATTCATCTCTACAAGAGCTGCAGTTGAATTTGAGGAATGGAGCAAGAAAAGCAGGAAAATCATTCCTGGCCATAGAGTAGATGTTGATAAACTCTCCAATATGGGTAATGTGCTATCTCTTTTTAGTGAAATTGGTTAGAGTAGTTTACTTGGTGTAAATAAAGATTATTATCCAACTCTTGTCTATGAGTTTTATGGTAATCTTAAAGAATCAAGGATTGAGCATGTTGGGGATAGCATTATTCAATGGTATTCATCTAGAGTGTCTCAAGTGGCCTTTGAGTTTAATGATGCTCTAGTTAATTGTATTTTTTGTGTTGATGACATTGGTGCTAGATAATATTCTTTGGGTCAACATTGCTTTATTCATTAATTATTCACCAATGAAAGATTTTGTTAGCCCTAAGGGCAAATCATGTAGTTTTGATTAATGACAAATATTGATGAGGACTAAAATGTTTGATTATTGTGTGATAGGTTCTGTAAACTGAGAAGTATGAAGTCTCATTTCTTTGAAGCAAAAGTTCAAGAACAACTTCAGTTAAGCAAGTATTTGAAGTTTGAAGAATGTTGTTCTAAAGATGATCAAAAAGCATTGAAGACTTGAAGTGTAGAGTACATTTAACTTTTTGGTAAATTTCTATGTAAACTCTACACTTGCATGTCTTGGTTATCATTGAATGCATAAGAGAGCATAAAAATAATCTTATGATCTTAAAAGGTTTTGAATGAATCTTTTTATAAGATATGTTAGTAAACTTCATATGTTCTTGTTTTTCAAGCTTATATATGGTTAAATAAGTTTTCTATACATATCAAATGTTTTTCAAACTCATTGAAGTTATATCTCAAATGATTTTACAAAGTTTGAAAATGCTTCCAAAAAATTCGGTCATCCGAATTTTGTAGCAAAAGTTTGCTACTATTCTTCCAGAGAAATTCGGAAGTAGATTCGGACACAGCCAAAAAATTCGGTCGTCCGAATTTTGGTCTTCAGCATGGTCACTGTTGTTCCAAAAAAATTCGGATGAAGATTCAGACGCAGCAAAAAATTCGGTCATCCGAATTTTTGTTCTCAGCATGGTTACTATTCATCCAGAGAAATTCGGACGAAGATTCGGACGCAGCAAAGAAATTCGGTCGTATGAATTTTCTGAAACTAGCTGTTTCTAGCCGTTTTATGAACGTTTTAACAGATTTTCAAATTCTATAAAAGCTATAAACATGCAAATTTTTGTAACTCTTGAAATCTTGAAAACTCCAAGCATTCAAAAGCATTTAGCAAACATTTCTTAAGCTCTCTTATGTCTTGTGCATTCAATTGATCAACCCAAAAGACATCAAAGTGTGAAGGTGCAAAATTGTGTAATATCTACCATCAAGTGGTAACTTCTACACATTCTCATTTATTTATCAAATTGTGTATTTCTACTAGCTCTAGCAAGGTTATCTTGATAACACAAAATCCTTTAGATAAAGGTGATCCTTGAAAGTGTGATTCAAGGTTGTTTAAGATATAAACCATTGTTTGTGGTGAGCCTTGTATTGTAAACATTACTAGAAGAGGTTGTGAGTGTAAAACCATAGTTTGGTGAACCTCTCTTGTAATTTGTAAACCTGAGCAATTAGTAGATTTGTTGAAATCCTTAAGTGTGAGCTTAAGGTAGTGGATGTAGATCTTGAGGATCGAACCACTATAAATTGTTTGAGTTCTTTGCTATTGCTTTCATTACTTCCTTGCTATCAATTATCTATAATTAGCTTATATAACTTGTTCTTGGTCTAAACGCATAAAAGGTTTAAGTTTGCAAAAATTATCCAAATACCTAATTCACCCCCCCCCCCCTCTTTGGTATTTCAATTGGTATCAGAGCTAGAACTTCTGTGTGTGGTTTAACAACCTAGAAGACAAAGATCCTATGGCCAATATGTCAAACCTACCTTACCTAGAAGGATCTTCCACAAATAGACCACCTTTGTTTAATGGAACAAATTACACTTTCTGGAAATCTAGAGTTAAAATTTATATTTGTTCTATTAATTTTGATTTGTGGAACATAATTGAGAAAGGTCCTTATGTCCCAATGAAAATGAGTGCTGATGGATTAACCTCAGTACCCAAGTCCACTGATGAATTTGATGAGCATGATTCTAAGAAAATGACTTTAAATTATCAAGCCATGAATATATTAAGTTGTGCTTTAGATGTTACTGAATACAATAGAGTTAGTGGATGTGATTCTGCTCATGACATGTGGAGATTACTTCAAATTACACATGAAGGAACTAATCAAGTTAAAGAATCTAAACTTGTCATGCTAGTTAGAGATTATGAACTGTTTACCATGAAACAAGGTGAAAATATTAGTGATATGTTTACAAGATTTACTAACATTTTCAATGGCTTAAAAGCTTATGGTAAAAGCTATACTATGGGAGAGCAAAACAGAAAGATTTTAGATGCTCTACCAAAATCCTGGCAGCCTAAAACACTTGCCATTGAGGAATCCAAGGATTTGAAGACTCTTCCACTTGAAGAGCTCATTGGATCTCTACTGACTCATGAAATGAAGATGAAACGGCTAAATGACAAGGAGGATGAAGAAAAGGGAAGAAAAGGAGTTGTACTCAAGTCTTCAAATCACTTGAGTAAACAAGAACAGTCTTCAAGTGAAGAAGAAGAAGGAAATAGTGGAGAAGAAGAGATTGAGATGGCAGTAAGGAAGTTTAAAAGATTCTACAAAAAGGAGTTTCTCAAGAAAGGAAGAAAACCAATCAAGAAGAGTGGACAATCCTCATCCTATAAACCTCAATGTTTTGAATGTAAAAGCACAGAGCATCTTGTTGCTGACTGTCCTAAAGCTTTGGAAAAAGAAAGAGAAAGCAAAAACAAAAAGAAATCTGTCAAGAAAGGAAAAGGATTAGCTGGAACATGGGATCAACAAGAAAGTGGGCATGAATGTGAAGGAAAGGCAAACATATGCTTTATGGCCATTGATGATGAGGTACAATCTTCACCCTCTATTTCAAATGTATATGATGATGATATTGATTCCAGTGATCTTATTGTTGAGTTATATGAAGAATTAAAAAAGGCTTCAAAAAGAAATAAAGAAATGAAACTAAAAATAAGTGATTTATCTAATGAGAATTCAAAATTATGTGTTGAAAATGGAAAACTTCTTGAAACCATTAGTTGCATTGCTATTGAAAAAGAAGTTTTGAATACAACTATACAAAACATATCTTTTGAAAACATAAAACTTTGCACTAGAATTATTTTTCTTGAATCAATGATAAAAGATCATGAGCTTCTAAAAAGGAAAGTTAATGATCTAACTTTATGCATTGAGAGATTTACAAATGGAAGGAAAAATTTGAATAAATTACTTGGCTATCAAAGACCTTCATTTGTAAAACATGGTCTTGGTTTTACTCATGATTATTCTACTCCAAAACAGAGAAAATCTTTTGTTAAAGAATCTTATCATTCTAGATCACATATTTGCTGCACTTATTGTGGTAAACATGGACACAAGGTTTTTAGATGTTTTGTCAAAAGAAAAGTAGAAAGTGGTGTTAAAACCATTTGGAAAGTCAAAGAAACTTTTACTAACCCCCTTGGACCCAAGAAAATATGGGTACCAAAAATCACCCTTTCAAATTTGGTGTAGGTACAATTTGCCTCAAGATCAAGTGCCACAAAATGGTTCCTTGACAGTGGATGCTCAAGGCACATGACTGGAAATGCATCACTTGTTAGTGAGCTTCAAACAACAAGTGAAGGTTTTGTCACATTTGAAGATAAGAAAAAAGGGAAAATACTTGGAATAGGTAACATTGGTAAAGGTTCTTTCCCTCTTATCAAGAAAGTATTACTTATTGAAGGTTTAAAGTATAATTTACTGAGTATTAGTCAATTATGTGACAATGGATGCAAAGTAGAGTTTAAATGTAATACTTGTACTATTATTGACAATGCAAGTAACAAAAGTATCTTTGTTGCTAAAAGAGTTGGTAATGTATATGTGCTATATCTTGATGAGCTTATTACTAATGATATTAAATGTTTTGCCATTCATGACAATGATGGATTTTTATGGTATAGAAGATTAGGACATGTGAGAATGGATTTATTAAACAAACTTTCTACACAAGAGCTAGTAAGAGGATTACCAAAACTGCATTTTGATAAAACTCGTCTTTGTGATGCTTGTCAATATGGAAAACAATCAAAAACATCTTCTAAACCAAAGAAAATGGTTTCTACCTCAAAACCTCTTGAACTAATTCATATGGATTTATTTGGACCTATGAGGACTACTAGTCTTGGTGGTAAAAGCTATGCTTATGTGATTGTTGATGATTTTTCAAGATTTACATGGGTAATCTTCTTAGCACAAAAAGATGAAACATTTTATGAATTTTCAAAACTCTTCAAAAAGGTTCAAACCTCTCTTGATTGCAAACTGATTTCTATTAGAAGTGATAATGGAAGAGAATTTTGTAACCAAGACTTTACAAAATTTTGTGATGAATATGGTATTACTCACAATTTTTTCAGCTGCAAAACACCTCAACAAAATGGTGTTGTTGAAAGGAAAAAGCAGAACCTTACAAGAAATGGCTAGATCAATGCTTTGTGAAAACTCATTACCAAAGTATTTTTGAAAGTTGAAAGTCATTAATACTGACTTGTTATATCATGAACAGAGTTTTACTAAGACCTTTTATAAGAAAAACACCTTTTGAACTTTTATTTGACAAAACTCCATCAATTGTCTATTTCAAAGTTTTTGGTTGTAAATGCTTCATTTTAAACACTAGCAATTATCTTGGTAAGTTTGATAGAAAATCAGATGAAGGAATTTTTCTTGGTTATTCATCAAATAAAAAAGGCATATAGAGTCTATAATAAAAGAACATTGTGTGTTGAAGAAACTATTCATGTAACCTTTGATGAATCTAACATTTATTTTCAAAGAGGAAATGAAGATGATACAGGCACATCAATGGTTGAAAATCATACTCAACACCAAGCACCCACAATGGAAGATCATGCCAAAGAAGAAGAAATAATGGAGCAAGAACAAGATGGTCAATCAAGCAATGATCAAGAACTTCCAAAGGATATCACATATGCAAAAGGTCATCCTAAGGAGCAAATCATTGGTGATGTCTCCCAAGGGGTAAAAACAAGGCGGTACTTTATTGATAACTTTGCTCTTTTATCTCATATTGAACCAAAAAATATTGATGATGCATTGTGTGATAATTTCTGGATTATTGCTATGGAAGAAGAGCTAAATCAATTTGAAAGAAATAAAGTTTGGTCTCTTGTTCCTAGACCTCATGATCATTCTGTTATTGGTACAAAATGGGTTTTTAGAAATAAGTTAAATGAACTAGGAGAAGTACTTAGAAATAAAGCTAGACTTGTTGCTCAAGGTTTCAACCAAGAAGAAGGCATTGACTATGATGAGACCTTTACTCCAGTAGCCATATTAGAATCTATAAGAATACTTTTGGCATTTGCTTGCTTTAAAGTTTTAAACTTTTTCAAATGGATGTCAAAAGTGCTTTTCTAAATGGTTTTATTGAAGAAGAAGTTTATGTAGAACAACCTCCTGGATTTATTCATGAAAAATTTCCCAATCATGTTTTCAAATTAACTAAAGCTCTATATGGACTGAAACAAGCTCCAAGATCTTGGTATGAAAGATTAAGTGGTTTTCTTCTCTCAAAAGGTTTTACTAAAGGAAAAGTAGACACAACTCTTTTTATTAAAACATCTTCTAAAAATGATATTTTGCTTGTACAAATCTATGTTGATGATATCATTTTTGGTTCTACTAATATTTCTCTTTGTGAAGAGTTTGCTAAAACTTTGCAAAATGAATTTGAGATGAGCATGATGGGAGAACTAAGTTTCTTCCTTGGACTACAAATTAAGCAAACCAAGGATGGAGTCTTCATCAATCAAGAAAAATATACTAAGGAGCTATTGAAAAGGTTTGGAACGGATCAAGCAAAAGGAATAAGTACTCCTATGAGTTCATCAACTAAACTTGACAAAGATGAGAAAGGTAAAAGTATTGATGAGAAATTATATAGAGGAATGATAGGAAGTTTACTCTATCTCACTGCTAGTAGACCAGATATTATGTTTGTTGTTTGCTTGTGTGCTAGATTCCAATCATGTCCTAAAGAATCTCATCTAATTTCACGTCAAACGAATATTTCGTTATTTGATTGATACGCATGACTATGGTCTTTGGTTTTCTAAAACTTCATCTTTTGAACTTATTGGATATTCGATCGTCGACTATCTTTGGGATGCAAAGTTGAGCGTAAAAGTACAAGTGGTCATTGTCAATTTCTTGGTAGTTGTCTAGTGTCTTGGTTTAGTAAAAAGCAAGCTTGTGTATCTTTATCCACAAAGCAGGTTGAATACATAGCTGCAGGGAAGTTGTTGTGCACAATTATTATGGATGCAGCATACTTTACTTGATTATGGTCTTAAATTTAAGTGTGTGCCTATACTATGTGATAATACTAGTGCTATCAATTTGAGCATTAATCCCATTCAACACTCTAGGACCAAGCATATAGAGATAAAACATCATTTCATTCGTGATCATGTGATTAAAAAAGATATATGCTTAGAACATGTAAATACAAATGATCAAATTGCTGACATATTTACAAAGCCTTTGGCTGAGGAAAGGTTTAATCACCTAAGAAGACTCTTAGGAATTTCAAAATTCAATGACTAATGTGTGTATTAATGTTGTGATGAAAACAGAGATTTATTGATTAAAAATTCGGACGCAGGACAGAAAATTCGGTCGACCGAATTTTCTGAACCAAAGAGACAGAAACTTTCGACTGAAAATTCAGACGCAGACCTAAAATTCGGTCGTCCGAATTTTGCGGATGCATCCCTTTAAATGAAAATCGAACGGTTTCTTCCAAACATTACAACTTTTGAATTTTACATCCTTTCAAAACCTCTCATACCCATTCACGTCCGAATCAAAATCTCTTCAAATCCACACACTCTCATCCCGATTTTCCTTCATTTTTTAAACTTCTAAGCCCTAATTTCATACAGAAAACAAATCCTTCTCAAGAGAAAACATCATGGTGAGAACAAAGAAGCCCAATGTTGAGAAAGGAAAAGGAAAGGCTAAGGAAGGAGATGGAGACCCAATCCTCAATCAACCAAGAAGGATTCGCATTCCTCAAACACAATCTGGAGTTGACAGGTTTATCTCTATCAAATCTACTCATGAATTTGATGAATGGAATAAGAATAGTAGAAAGATTATTCATGGATATAAGGTGGATGCTGATAAACTATCTAGTATAGATATGGTTTTGTCCTGTTTCAATGATGTTGGATGGAGTAGTTTGTTGTTTATTAATGAAGATTTTTATCCTACTTTGGTATATGAATTATATGCAAACCTAAAGAAAGAAAGAACTGAGATTGTTGGGGATAATAGGATACAATGGTATTCAACTAGAGTATCCCAAGTTGATATTGAATTAAGTGAAGCCCTGATTAACAGAATTTGTGGGGTAAGTGACAGTGGGGCTAAATATTATGCACCCTCAATGCATTGCTATGATCGTCAACTCTTTACGTATGATAGATTTGAACAAGCATTTACAAATGGAAGAGAGTTTAGATCTATAAAAGAGAGGGAAATCAAGAATTTGGATGCTAGAGGTAGAGTATTGCATCATATGGTAACTACTATGATTGTTCCTAACTTTGGACATAAATCATCAGTAGGTAATATGCATATGGTATTAATGTTGGCCTTGCATGAACAGAGGAAATTGAACTTTGGATATATAGCCTTAAGACACATGATTACTTCTAGAAAAATAGTAACCAAGGCATTCCCTTTTGGAAGGCTGTTAACAAAGATCTTTAATCATTTTAAGATTAAACTTCCAGGAAGAGGACAAGGCTTTAAAAGTGGAGAAATATACACTGATGAATCCCTTAAGAGAATGCAGCTTATCCTTGATGATGATGGAGTATGGAAAACAAAAAGAGAATCCTCTCCAAAAAGATTAAGAAGAAAAGAAAGGACAGAAAGTGTAGAAGAGGAAAAGGAGGAGGATGAAGATGAGGAAGATGAGGAAGAGACCCTTGCAAGAGAAATGAAGGCAAAAAGAAAGCATGACACTTCAAGTGAGGGAGAGCAACCACCAACAAAAAGAAGAGTAGTTGAAGAAGAAACTGAAGTTGAGCCAAGTGGTGAAAGAATAACTAGAGGTGACACCATAATAGCCAAAGCATTCCAAGAAGCCTTGAACAATCAAGTCAAGGAAATGGAGAAGATGTATAAGTTCTTTGAATCATTTGCTCCAATGGTTCTAGGAAAATTAGATGGACTAGAGAGTAGAGTGAAACACATTGAGGAAATCCCAATGAGAAATACTCAAAGTGGTGAAGGACCCTCTAGGCCTCAAGATAGAAATGAGGAAGATGATGATAAAGAGGAAGATAAGAAGGACAAAGATGATGACAGTGATGATGGGGATGATCAAGGAGGAAATGATGAGACAGTGGCAGAACAAGAAGAAGAAGAAGAACATGTACATGAAGAACCACAAGAGGCAGGAAGCCAAGTAGCTCAAGCTGAAATTGTCTCACCATCACACATTTCATTCAGCCAAGGAAGAGTGAAGCACTTGGCCATCAAGAAAGGGATTAGCAGAGCCTCTTCATCAACATCACAAGACTAATCATCTCTTCCATTCTATTTACTACTTTAAGTTATTTAAATTTTCAGTTATGCATCTAATGTTATAATCTTCTTCAGTATTTTTCTCGCATCTTATGTAATAGTAAAGCTCAATGATGAAATCTCAGTGATGAGAGCTTCCTTTATGTGTTAAATTCGTTTCGGCCTCTTTTGGAGGATTTATGACTTGGTTGCTTTGAAAGGCACTGGCTTTATGCCTCCAATCTTAGAGCCATTGTCGGGGTCCCCTGTAGACTACCCTTATCTTCTAGGTGGTTTCTCTGGTACGAAATGAGCCATTGCTAATCTCATTTTCATTGACCCCATCTTTGACTGATGACAAAAGGGGGAGAAGAAATGAGGATGACAAAATATGTAATGTGTGAAAAACTGCTGTATGGGATGACAAAATGTGTGAAAAACTACTGTATGGGATGAGATAATGAATTTTCTGCATATGAATTTTCTGTATGCATGTTTTATAAGTCTTATGTCTCAATCCTATAGATGTTTTCCGTGTGTTTTCTGTAAATGAATAACTTGCTCTTGAATTGTTACTCTATGAATACATTTAAATGCATGAGCTATAACTTGTTGCCAAAGAGTATTCTATTGTTGTTCAAATTGATCTAAATCTGTTTTAATCTCTTCTATTATGTTTGAACAACCTTAGGCATTCATTATATTGAATTTATTACAGTTTGGACTTAAGATTTAAAAATTTGGATGCAAGATCAAAAAATTCGGATGCATGTTCTGAAATTCGGATGCATACATATTTTGTTGCCAAAATGTGCTCTATTGTTGTTCAAATTGATTCAAACTTGTTTTAATCTCTTCCACTATGTTTGAACAACCTTAGGAAAGCTTATTTTCAAAAATTGAAGCTTTCATTTAACCTATTTTAAAATTCGGACTTGATATGTCAAAATTCGGATGCATAGCATCTCAAATCTAAACTTGTTGAAAAATGAGCACAATCTAATCTTGCATGGAGGATTAAACTACTGCTTATTTGTCTTACTTAAGGTGAACTTGGATTGATTTCTATGTAAAAAAATCACTTTTTTTTATTTTAGAGCCTACTTTTACTTTTATAAATAATTTATTTTTATAATTTTTAATACAATTTAACTCAAATAAAATTTCAATCCAAATATACCCTTAATTGTTTCCACACACATAAGATTGGGTACATTTGTATAAAAAATAACGCCATTTCTATATGCAATTTTTTTTATTATATGTAATGCGAAAATTTTTCATTTTTCAAAGACCTCTCTCTCTCTCTCTCCTCTTATAACTCTCTCAAGTGTTTCTTTAAAAAAATCACATTTTTCAAACAAACAACAAGACAATGAGCAAAGATCCTGCGAAGGATTCTCTCGAGTTTGAGGTAAAAAGTCACTAAATTCTAATTAAATTGGCGTTTGTATAATTTTTTAAAATTTTTGCATAACTTTCGCCACTAAGTGGCAGAACTTTCTGAAGAGTTCTGCCACTTAGTGGCAAAAATCAGTCAATAGTTTCACCAGTTTATTGGCCAATTGTTGCCAAAATTTTGCAAAAATTAACCATAAATTTTGCCAGGCATTGGCGATCCTTGGCAAATAATTTCTCCAGAAACTGGCAAAATTTGGCCAATAATTTTTCCAGAAACTCTCGAAACTATTGGCCATATTTCACAATTTTTTTTAAAGTTTTTTGTAATAATCACTTATTTAGTTGTATTGTTGTATATTTTTATATTTTGTAATTATATTGTACGTTACATTACATCGTAAATAGTTTTATTGTTACGATTTTTGTTATCTTAAAAATAATCAACACACACGTAATATAGTAACTGACATTGTACAAGTGCGATATATACATTGCAGGAACACCGAAGGGGCTAAAATGCGAGATTTCATCGAGCACTTTACAGGTATGGCCAAGGCCCGTCATCGTCGTCAGATTCATTTGAAGAATTTTTTTATCTTGACCAAGTGGAGGATCTAAGTCGCGTTTTAGGCACACAAGATATATTTTCGAGTAAAGAAGTAGTAAAGTGGGTGAATGTGGCAGCATTACAGGTGAGGATCTTGTTGATAATTGCTAGTTCGAGAAAAGGTGATGGAACAGGTAACGACTTTGTCAAGCTTAGGTGTGAGAGGGGTGAAGCATACAGAAAATGTATTAATGTTCTGAAATATGGAGCAGAATCGGAGGTGCGGACCAAGGAACGAAAGTCGAATTGTACAAAAAAATGTCACTGCCCACTAAAACTGATGGACAGAGAGCATTACGAGGAGGCGTGGAGTCTTGTGCTAATATGCAGCAAGCACAGTCACGAGATCGAAATCTGACATGATCATGCCCTTGCTGCCCGCATGATAGAGCAGGAGATGAAAATCACGGAGGAAATGAGCAAATGTCACGTTCAGCCTAAACATATTCTGGATCATTTGAAACAGGAGAACCCGAGAACTGTTGTCAGGTATGTTTGCCTGTAACAAATATATTATGCTAATTACTTGTACGCTTATTTACTAGTTTTAAAATTTATAAATGTGTGAATAATATATGTTTGTGTTGGATATTAGTGCGGAGCGAAGACGGTATATAACACTCGGTACAAATTAAGAGTGGCGAGCATGGAAGGTCGGACAGTCATGCAACAACTTTTCAAGTTATTCACCGAACATGAATATATCTATTGGCACAGAGTTGAGCCAGGAGCCAAAATCCTTAATGATTATTTTTTTGCTCATCCAGACTAGACATTGCTTGCTCGTGCATATTCATTTGTACTGATAATGGATACGACATACAAGACTAATAGGTTCGTTACATTATATTTCTCTTCAATTTTGCGTTGCATTATAGTTACATATAACATTCTTAAATTAAAATAAATGTAAAATATTTTTCGCTTAAATGGTTTTTTTCTACTTAATTATAATAGGTATAATATGCCCTATATATACATCATTGGCGTGATCCAGACGGGGCGCAACTTCTTTATTGCCGGCGCTTGGATCAGCACCAAGCAAGAAGACAATTACTAGTGGATGCTGGATTGCATGAAGCAGATATTTAACATAAATTGTCCCCCGAACGTTATCGTGACTGATCGGGAGCCGGGGTTGATACAAGTGGCGCATGATGCATTTCTCAATTCTGAGCATATGTTATGTCGTCAGCACATTTCGAAGAACGTGGAAGCGATGTGCTACAAGGCTTGCGGTAGCCGAACGGTTTTCGAAATGTACATGGAGCGTTTGGTTGATTCTCTTACGGATGAGGAGTTTCAGTTTAGTTATTCAAATAAGCCCTCATCATGGTCTACTTTCGGGAAGCTGATGAGTTACATAGACGAGACTTGGTTGGACCCGCATTGAGAGCAGTTTGTTCGGGTTTGGGCAGGGCAGATCATGCACTTTGGGATGAAAACTACAAATCGGACAGAGAGCTTCCATGCAGCGATGAAATCGTACCTAAGGACGGCGTCTGGAGCATTCGACACAGTCTGGTTAAAAGTTTATTCTATGATCGAGGCACAGATCGCTAAGATTAGGGGATTTCTTGAGGCGTGTCGTTATGTCGATAAGTACCATCTCAGTACGCATCCGATCCTCAGTCCCCTGTGTTACAAAGTTACCCACAAAGCCTTACAGATCATATTAAACAAGTGGGATCGATTGAAAAAGATTTGTCACGATGTCAGTCTTTGCCGATATCAGTAACAATTAAATTAAATTATCAATAACTAATATAAATAAATAAACATATATCGTCGATCGACGGAAAAGGCAAATAAAATTCTTAATTTCATAAACAGTGAAAATATTAAGGTATAATTAACTTAATTAGCACAACTATACACATAATTAATTTAAAATGTATTGCATAAATAAAAAATTCTGCCACATAGTACAGAATTTCTCACAAGAATTCCGCCAAAACTTGGTGAAATTCTCCGAGGAAAAGTCTCCAATTTTGGCGACATTTCTCCAAGGAATTCCGCCAAAATGTGGCGGAATTATTAGGTTAATTGTAACCAAATTAGGTACAATTCGTTTCAAGAATTGTACCCAATTATCCGGTAGATTCTACTAGAAGTTGGCCGAATTTGCTAGATAATTCCGCTAACTACAGGCGGAATTCGTCATTGAATTTCGCCACTCAGTTGGTGAAATTATACAGAAATTTGACCGATTTCAAAATCGGGCATTTTAAGACTGATTTTAAAGTTTTTTTTATATAAAACGATGTCAAATGCTGAGCAATTTGATAAACTAACATTTTTACGTGAAGATTCTGTATCGTTGTTCGTAGATATGAGTTTTTCTACTCAAATACTTTAAAAATAATAAGAACTTTTTAAAAAAAATAATAAAAATTTTTCGTATTATATATAATAAAAAATTTACGTTTCGCTGGTCAAATGAGCCGAATGGTCAACGTCAAGCCTATTACCCACTTCGAAGAAAAAGAATAAAAAATGAACGGAATAAAAGATGGTGGGTTCTCCCTGCCTTGCAAAGAGTAGTGATTTGGAGAATGCAGTAAAAATCCTAAAATGGAAACATAAACCAAATTCAAGGTTCCTACGGATGAATTCTCGAACATGTGAAATTAACGAAGGAACGTGATTTTCATAATAGTAAAATATAAGGAACATTTATGTCATAAGATTACATAGAGTTTCGGTTTAAATTTTTTATTTTAAATTTTATAAAAATAAATTATTTATGTATAAAAATTAAATTTAAAATAAAAATTTTATATTAAATTTTATAATAAAATTCAATCTAAATATACTCAATTCAAATTTGATCAATGATTGTGATGATTCTTAATTTTCTTTCCCTTTCACTTATACTTAGAATTCCTTCAAATATATTCCTTGCATTTCAAAATATAAAACTATTTTATTATTTTTTTCTTTCTCAAATATTTCACCTTTACAATAAATTATTTTTTTAACTTTACTATTATTATAAATATAATCTTTCATTCTCTATTTTATTAGTAAAATTACTTAATTATATAATAAAAAATAATCTCTATTTTTTTAGTAAATCTATAATAAAAAAATTAGAAGATGTTATATTTTAAAAAGAAATCAACAAATGCAAATCGATAGTTATCTGTAGCTGACAAACATATTTTGCACTCTCTCTTTATCCTTTGGGGGCTTCGGTCTAACTCGAACTCAACCTTCGGTATGTCTTTGGGTTCTGCTGTTTCGAGGCCCTAATCCATTTTCATTTGGGTTGAAATTTTGTATGATGGGACTACCTATTTTGGACGAAAAAACCAAAATTTTAAAGGGTTCAATTTTATAATATCTAAAATTCATTGTCTACTCTCATAAATTAATAATATATTTTATCGAAACATTCACGGATAATTTTTTTAATTTAAAAAATTTAATATAATACTCACCTACTAACCTTTTTAACTATCTTTATTTAAGAGATTTAAATTTTACAAATATATGAATCCCTACTATTAATATTTTAATTAATAAAGATATTATAGTAATTTAATTATAATCAACTAATTTGTATTAATTTTTGTACTAAATTAGAATAAGACATTCAATTCTTATTGCAGAAATATTTACAATCTAGTAGTGACAGAATGGTGTAAGAGGTTTGGGTAACATCAAATGTATCCCATTCAAGATTCAAAAGCACACTTGCTATATACAATTTTTTTAAATTATATATAGTAAAAAAACTAATTATTTTTTTATAAAATCTCTATCTCTTCTCTCTCTCTCCCTCTATCTCTCACTAAATAATGAAATTAATGAATAACGCTTCATATTAGTCGAAATAACATAATAAATAGCGGTTCAACAAAAGATTCTCTCGATTCTAATGTGTAAACTTAAAAAAATTGTCAACAAAGTCTCTCTCTCTGTTTTTTTTTTTTTTTTGGAATATGGGTGATTTCCTCCACATGGTAGCTAAAGTCACCTAAGAGTTCCACCACGTGTGGGCAGAAATACGTGGCAGAACTCCTGGGTGAGTTTTGCCAGTATATGATAGAACTCACTTGGAAAACTTTTTTAAAAAAATATTATTAATGAAATAAATTAAGTAATTAGTAAATTTTATTGTAATGCAATTGTCAAGTTAAAGTTGTAGTAATTGTCTTAACATTTTATCAAGCATGCCAATTTTCATGATGTTCATATGCACAAATATGCAAAAATTGATATAATTTGAGAAAATAACCTTATGTCGTACAAACGCAAAATAGTTTTTTGATAGATCTCAATTTTGGTATTTTGAATACTTGAGAGAAATTTTAAAAATTTAAAAATTGACTAATAAATAATGAAAATATTTTTGACTTTATATAGTTTGAAAAAAAAGGTATATAATAGTGCCCTTCAAAAATACCACTAGCTTCCTTTATATCCAATTCTTTTTTTTTTAATCTAAAGTCATAAATACACTAAAATTTTAGGAGTTTGAGTTCCAATAAATGCGCGTACATCTTAGTGTATTGCCATTAACTTATAGTATTTGAACTTGTGTCATTTTTTTTTTTTTTTTGTTATCGATGATAGCTTGGTTATCCCAACTAATCTAATATGGAGGGTTAGAGGGGTTGTGCCGACTAATCTAACATGGGGAACTAGAGGGAAATTCCTCCAGTTCCACAGCATACAGCCGACTACAGCAATAGCTGTCCTTAGGGTAACTCGAACCGCAACTTACTACTTGGAAAGGCAGGTGAAGTAGGTGCAGTCAATTTTTTGCTCCCCTCTCTCTTTCTCTTTGCACCCAATTCGGTTCAAGGTCCGATCTTGGCAGAAAAACTACGTCTTAGTTGTTCTTAGTTTTGGTAATTTAATGTCTTATTTTGTCTACAAACCATATTAGTTATTCGTTTCAAAATCTTTTGTGCAGATCTAAGACCTATTATTATGGTTGCTCTTCAATCGCTTTAAATCGAAGTTTATTTTTTATTTTTTAAGAAAATCTAATTTGAATTTGGCTCCTTATTTGTATTTTTCCTTCCTAGACAATTTTTAAGAAAATTGGCTAGACAATCTTTAAGAAAATTGATATGCTAAAGTCTTTTGAATTCATGCTTCCTATTAATCAAGTTGATGTCTCTTTCTGCTTATAGTGTTTATAGATAGTTGGAAAAGTGTCGAAAGAAAATTTCTAGGTGTTTATTTAGGCTTTATTTATTGTACTACGAACATAAAGCTCGTGCTCTGCAAGTAATATACATTATTTCTTTAAAAATAAGTATATAAAGATAATAGATTTTTAAAAAAAGAAATTAGTTTTTAAATGCCATTAAAAATGTCTTGAATAGCATATCATGAGTAAATCTCTTTTTATAGTGACAGAAAGAATTTCTCTTTAAAAAGTATAAAAAAGAAAAATTAATACGGGTTATTATATTAATAGTTATTAGAGTTATTACAAAAATATGAAACAAAGTTATGTATTTAATTAAAAATTTGTGCACTAATGGTTAATCATAAATAAATTAATATGAAGAGAAATGAAATGAAAAAAACTGATTGTAAGTTGTGTTTTTTTTTTCTACACCTTTAAAGTAAATTAACTCTGCAATATAGTCTTTTAATTCTTTTGTTGTATTCACCTCATACACCCGTTATATGTAAAAGAAAAGGAGGATTTTTCGTTCATAATATTATTTAATATCTATTTTGACTCTTCAAAAAAATAGAATATATTTGCAATTAAATTATTGTGAATATTAAAATCTCTCTCCCTTCCTTATCTCTCTCCATTCATCAAAACAAAAACAATCTACTATTACATTTACATTTAATGTACTGCAAAGTTATGCATGTGTTTGGTGCGAAATGTTTTAATAGGCAATCAGACACTTTTATCCTTAAAACTTAACAAATAAAGGATTAAATTAGATAGTAATAGATACTGATTAAATTGACATAATAGATATTAAGGACTAAATAGATAAATATTCTTAAAATCGTCTCCTCAAACAAAACAAAAAAATAAAAAAGAAAATCTTGAATGATGCTAAAATAAAACTGAAAAATAAAATTAAGTTGACAAAAAGAAGGAAAAGGCATAACTACATATAAAAGTGATAAACAACTTGCAGATTTCTTGATGATCAAAAAATTTAAAAAGTTAAAAAAAATATATTATTCTCAAAAAGAATTACATTGAATTAATTAAAGAACAAAAACATAAATTAAAAAATTAAAAGAAAAAGTGCATATCTCTCATTTTGGATGATCCAACTGAAGAAGCCTCTAAGATACGTTTCAAAATTCAAAAAATAGTAAAGTTAAAATGTATATGAAAGACCTAAGAGGGGGGGGTGAATTAGGTCTTTGGCTAATTATCGAAATCTTTTCACCTTTTTGCAAATCCTTTGTCTTAATAAAAGCTCTTCTTTAAATTCACAAACTTCAAGTTATATGTGATTTGATGATTAATACAAGATTATCAAACTATAAGATCATAACCAATCAATCAACAACTAAGCATAAATAATAATCACAAGTATGTAAATAAGTAAAGCAATAAGAAAATGAACACACGATTTATAGTGGTTCGATCTCTCCAAGATCTACATCCACTACCTTGAGTCCACACTCAAGGATTTCAACCAATCCACTATATGCTCAAATTCAACAATTACATAAGAGGCTAACCACACTATGGTTTTACACTCACAACCTCTTCTAGTAATTATACAAGCAAGGTTCACCCTTCCACAAGGATTTTATATCTAAAGACAACCTCAAGACTAATCTAATCCAAGGCTCACCCTCACACGGGTTTTACACTACAACCTTGATTAATATAGTCTATGGCTCACTCTTCCACAAAAGGGTTTTATGTCACAAGATAACCTTGCAATTAGCTAGTAGAAAAATAGAATTAAATGAGGAATAAATGAGTTTGAATATTACCAACGCTTCTTGGCAGATAAATATAATTGCTAGCACCACTTCACCTTTGCCTTTGGAATCTTGAATGTACACCTTTGAGCACAAGGCAATTTGAGAGCTTTTCAATTTTATTTGATGTAAAATAAGTTAGAGCATGTAAGATTTGTTAAGTTCAAAGTTATACTAAAAAATCTGGAGTTTATGGCTTTTATAGAATTCAAAAATCAGTTTAAACAGCCATAAAACGGCTAGTAACGGCTATTTTCAGAAAATACTGTTCATGTGAATAGTAGTACTGTTCATGTGAATAGTGGTACTGTTCATACACTATTCATGCACCGGTCACAAAAATTCGGACGACCGAATTTTCCAGCTTCGTCCGAATCTTCGTCCGAATTTCTCTGAAAAACAGTCGGCACTGTTCATGTGAACAGTAATCACTGTTCATGCACTATTCACAAAATTCGGACGACCGAATTTTTCTACATGCGTCCGAATCTTCTCCCGAATTTCTCTGAAAGAATAGTAGGTACTGTTTACGTGAATAGTATTACTGTTCACCGTGCAGAAAAATTTCGGATGACCGAATTTGCATCCGAATTTTTCAAACTTTGTCAAAACATGTTTAAATCAATTCAAACAAGTTGAAAAACATTCTAGCCTCAAAGATAAGTCATTAAAGATCTTTTATGTGCAAAAATCATTTATGAAAACTTGATAATTTAGGTAAGTTCAAAACCATTGAAACCATTTAAATCAAGTTTTGTGCTCTCAATTGCAACTCATAGATTCCAAGACTTAAGAGTGTAGGGTTTACAATATTTACCTATTAACCACATGTCACCTACACTTCATGTCTTCAAAGCATTCATTAATCTTGAACAAACTCTTCAATCTTTAATCACTTTGACATATTTGAGTTGTTCATGCATTGCTAGCTCCAAGGCAATGAGACTTCATACTTCTTAATCCAACAATCCTATCACACAAATGACATGCATATTAGTCCTCATCAATATTTATCATTAATCAAAACTACATGATTTGCCCTTAGGGCTAACAGTATATTTGAATGAAAAATTAAAATATCCTAAATACGCTTGATGCCTACAATATGTATAACACTATGACATTTCCCCATGATAAAGGAAGAAGCAAAACTCCACACTAAAAAATTCTCAACAAAATAAATAAATAAATAAATCTTCTCTAAGAAAAAATAAATTCATAAACATCTCACCTCTACACAAAGAAATTCTTAACAAATTAAAGAAAAAGAAATCTTTTCTCAGAAGAATAAAGTTATAAATATTTTCTAAATAATAAGAGATGTATTGAGCATTGATAAGCTCTTCAAGAAAATAAATTATTTCCTTAAGAAAAGAAAAAGGAAATTAAATCTATAATATCATTTATCAAAACCAAATGTCAAACATTAAAGTAAAAGAGAAAAATTAAAAAAATAAGAGTAAAATATATCAGAAAATGAATTGAAAGGATTACTTCTATACTTTGAAAGAAATAGACCCTAATCAGAGAAAAATAAAAAAATCTGATGATAAAAAATTTTTTGAGGAAAAGTTTGTAGAGAAAATGATAGTAGATATAGTTATTTGGAAATAGTGAGAAGTTATTAGGAATTTGACTTAAATTAAAAGATTTATCTATGATAAAATAAAGTGTTCATATTATTTTGTCATAAAAAAAATTTCTCAACCAATAACAACTTTTTTAAATAATAAAAAATTTAAAGTTATAAAAATTAGGATTAGAGATTTGAGAGTTTTAAAAAAAGAGAGAAAGAGAGAGTAAATATATTTTATTAATATATATATATATATATATATATATATATATATATATATGTATGTATGTATGTATGTATAAATTATCATTCAAAGTTCTTAAGCTGTAGGTTATTTTTTATTACCATGAGTAATAACGGTCTTGTCTCATATTAGTTTGTGTAATTTATTTCTATTATTTAATTTAACTACTTATTCAAAAAAAAAAGAAATCTTTGTGTCTTTTGTGGCTCTTATAATAAAAGAACAAATTACAATCCTTTTACTTCAAAATATAATCATGATAAATTCAATTTTTAAGCTATTTTATCTAGAATAGAAATTATCACACAAAAGTTTTGAAGTGAATTTCTGAGGAACTTTAGATCTGTTTGAGGGAATAAATTAGCTATAAGAGCGATGGGTGGAATTTTCTCTTTCTAGAACTAATGTACAGTTGTTTATTTATTTTATATAAAAATAAATACTCAACTATAAACGCAAAACTCTAAAGATATTCCGAAAACTTTTGTACAAATTCGTGCGCCCGATAGAATCCAATGTCTACGATAAAAGGTGGCGGCGGTCCGGTTACGGTGCTGATGCCCTTTTTTCCGCACATGCAAACGTGTTTTTCACCGTTAGATTGGATAATATTTGTTGTCTTTTGATCTAACGGTTAGAAAGCACCAAGAGCATTTTGGGTAAGTAAAATTATGGGAGAAAAAAGAGAAAAGTTTGAAACGATTTGAAATTCACTTTTTTACCTACTTTTTGACAGATACTTATTTCACCTACTTTCTTCAACCAATTCTATCAAATTCTCTCTCTTTTTTTCTCTCTCTTCTTTCTGTCTTCCTCTCTTCTTTCTATATTCTGTATTCTCTCCGCTATTGCTCTGAAAGTCTTCAAATATTAAAGAATAAAATGATTCATTCTCTTCAAAATCGTCATTTTGTGTTAAACGGTTTCGACGAATCTTCAAGTTTTCTTTCGAGCTTAAAAATTATTTTTTCAGATTTATTAATAGTCAAAATGAAGTTAGATATTATGAGTTCTTGTTAGACTGTTGGTGGCTTCTAGGCTATAGAAATCTTCATTAAAAATAGATTTATGGTCTGCTTGCGGAGGTAAGAAAATGATGTGTTAATTTTTTGGTTTGAAGAATGATTTCGGCAGTGGAACACTCTTATGACTTCAAATAATGATTTTGACGGTAGAGAATTTGGTCAGATATTATCTTAAGAGTGAAAAGTTACTCTCCATTAAGTGAATAATTATTCACTTAACATATCAAGTGAATAGATCTACTATATCAAATAATTATTCATAAAAATCTAAATGGATATTTACGTAAAACTAAATATATCTGATTTGGTCAGATGTTATCTTAAGAGTGAACAATTATTCTCCGCTAAGTGAATAATTATTCACTTAAGAGTGAATAATTATTCACTTGACATATCAAGTGAATAGATCTACTATATCAAATAATTATTCATAAAAATCTGAATGGATATTTATGTAAAACTAAATAAATCTGATTTGGTCAGATGTTATCTTAAGAGTAAACAGTTATTCTCCACTAAGTGAATAATTATTCACTTTAGAGTGAATAATTAAGTGAATAATTATTGACTTAACATATCAAGTAAATAGATCTGCTATATCAAATAATTATTTATAATAGTTTGAATAGATATTTACGTGAAACTAAATATATTTACACAATCCTTAATTCAACACAAACTCCTATTACCATAATTATTTTTTACTTTCAAGAATACACCTTTAGAGATTAAATAGAAGATACCAAGAAAAAATAATACTTAATATAACAATATTCAACTAACAACAATAACAGATTTTTTGTCTTTACTCTTCAGATACAACAAATTACCACTTTTGTAGATAACTTGATTTTTGTCTTCACTCTTCAGATGTAACAAACTTTCACTCTTCTCGATAACCCACTTTTCATATCAAGAACTCCATTCGGAATGTCTGTAACTGTTTTGGATGAATCTGTGAAGATTGACTAATAGATCTTTCACACAACGTCCTTTACCTTCGTTGATATTAACTTTGATTACAAAAGAACAATAACAAACAAAATAGAGAAGAGAGGGGGAGAGAAAAATACTCAATCTGTTAAAAATTCAAGAGAGAAGATAGATGAGAAAGCAAGAGAGTCATTCTTCAAGGGAATGGATAGATGAGAGAGAGAAGAGTAATCGGAATGAAAAAGGGAGAGAGAAATAGATGGAGAAAAAAGCAGATTATTCTGTTCATGAATAGAAAGTTTTAGGCGTGAGTCTAAAAATAAATTTTGCTTCAAAATACCCCTGGTCTCTCACAACCATTAGATCAAAAGATGCTGATCTAATAGCTATGAAAAGCCTCCCGCACATGCTGAAAAAAGGGGTACTCAACATATTAACTTCAGTGCGGAGGCGGAGCATTGCGTTTAGAGCGGTCCGGTTACGGTGCTGACGCCCATTTTTTCCACACATGCGGACGAGTTTTACACCGTTAGCTTGGATAATATTTGTTGTCTTTTGATCCAACGGTTAGGAAGCATGAGGGGTATTTTGGGTAAGCAAAATTATGGGAGAAAAAAGAGAAAAGTTTGAAACGATTTGAAATCTACTTTTTCACCTACTTTCTGACACATACTTTTTACACCCACTTTCTTCAATCAATTCTACCAAATTCTCTCTCTTTTTTTTCTCTCTCTCTTCTTTCTGTCTTCATCTCTTCTTTCTATCTTCTGTATTCTCTCCGCTACTGCTCTGAAAGTCTTCAAATATTAAAGAACAAAATGATTCATTCTCTTCAAGATCTTCATTTTGTGTTAAACGGTTTCAAACTTAACCTTCAAGTTTTCTTTCGAGCTTAAAAATTATTTTTTCAGATTTACTAATAGTCAAAATGAAGTTAGATATTATGAGTTTTTGTTAGACTGTTGGTGACTTCTAGGCTATAGAAATATTCACTAAAAATAGATTTATGGTATGCTTGCGGAAGAAGGAAAATGATGTGTTAATTTTTTTGGTTTGAAGAATGAATTCGGCAGTGGAACACTCTTATGACTACAAAGAATGATTTTGATGGTAGAGAATTTGGTCAGATGTTATCTTAAGAGTGAACAGTTATTCTCCGTTAAGTGAATAATTATTCACTTAAGAGTGAATAATTAAGTGAATAATTATTCACTTAAGAGTGAATAATTAAGTGAATAATTATTCACTTGACATATCAAGTGAATAGATCTACTATATCAAATAATTATTCATAATAATTTGAATGGATATTTATGTGAAACTAAATATATCTGATTTGGTCAGATGTTATCTTAAGAGTGAACAGTTATTCTCCTCTAAGTGAATAATTATTCACTTAAGAGTGAATAATTAAGTGAATAATTATTCACTTGATATATCAAGTGAATAGATCTACTATATCAAATAATTATTCATAAAAATCTGAATGGATATTTACGTAAAACTAAATATATCTGATTTGGTCAGATGTTATCTTAAGAGTGAATAGTTATTTTTTGTTAAGCGAATAATTATTCACTTAATTCTTATTTGGTCAGATGTTATATTTAGATTGAACAGTTATTCTACGCTAAGTGAATAATTATTCACTTGACATATCAAGTGAATAGATCTACTATATCGAATAATTATTCATAAAAATCTGAATGGATATATACGTAAAACTAAATATATCTGATTTGGTCAGATATTATCTTAAGAGTGAATAGATATTTTTTACTAAGCGAATAATTATTCACTTAATTATTATTTGGTCAAATGTTATTTTCAGAGTGAACAGTTATTCTCCGCTAAGTGAATAATTATTCACTTAAGAGTGAATAATTAAGTGAATAGTTATTGTTGGTTATTAGTTAGTTAGTTACGATTCAATGTACAAAAATATTTACTATACATAAACTTTGACTGTAAATGGCTAAGTTTTTATTTTATTAACTCTATGATGAATAAATATTCACCAAATAGAATATCGTTTACATGGCTAGGGTAACATCGACGTAGTTATTCGATTCAGACACTCCATTTCGTATTCTTTTGAACAAGGCCTTTCTCTTCTGCCGCAACTGCTCTTGGATACTCCTGAGCCTTTTCCGCGATCTATTTGGGTTATTTCTGGGTTTGATGGCCTTGCATCTGGATTGATGTTGTGGATCTAACATATCAACAAATAATAAAATTATTATTCACTGCGACAAACGGAAATTAAAAAATCATAGAGTGAATAATTATTCTCTCTTACAAGCTGAAACGTAAAGAATACAAGAACGAGTAATTATTCACTCTTACAAGCGGAAATGTAAAGAATTATGGAGTGACTAATTATTCACATCAATCACTTCAGCGAATAATTATTCGCTCTTACAGTCGGTACTGAATAGAATCCAAGAGGGAATAATTATTCGATTTTACAGTCGGTACGGAAGATAATCCAAGAGGGAATAATTATTTGCTCTTTCAGTCGGTACTGAACAGAATCCAATAGCGAATAATTATTTACTCTTACAGTCGGTACTGAAGAGAATCCAAGAGAGAATAATTATTCACTCTAACAGTCGGTACTGAAGAGAATCCAAGAGCAAATAATTATTCACTCTTACAGTCGGTACTGAAGAGAATCCAAGAGCGAATAATTATTCACTCTTTCAGTCGGTACTGAAGAGAATCCAAGAGAGAATAATTATTCACTCTAACAGTCGGTACTGAAGAGAATCCAAGAGAGAATAATTATTCACTCTTACATTCGGTACTGAAGAGAATGCAAGAGCGAATAATTATTCACTCTTACAGTCGGTACTGAAGAGAATCCAAGAGAGAATAATTATTCACTCTAACAGTCGGTACTGAAGAGAATCCAAGAGCGAATAATTATTCACTCTTACAGTCGGTACTGAAGAGAATCCAAGAGAGAATAATTATTCACTCTAATAGTCGGTACTGAAGAGAATCCAAGAGCGAATAATTATTCACTCTTACAATCGGTACTGAAGAGAATCCAAGAGCGAATAATTATTCACTCTTTCAGTCGGTTCTGAAGAGAATTCAAGAGCGAATAATTATTCACTCTTACATCGGTGTAAAATTCACGAGCCTTCTCTACTGTTCTGAACTCCCGTTTCTTGAGTTCTTCAACGTTGTCTGGAAAACATACACCAAATAATTATTCATTTGCATGTGAACGAGTATACATCATGTAAGAGTGAATAATTATTCAGCGTATTTGCTTTACCGATGGGGAGAGGGAGAGCCAGTTGATGTTCAACGACTGATTCCACTAGAATCTCATTCCCAGTACGTTGTGATTCAAACTGAGCATCATTCGTTTCCTTCTTTTTGGCCATGCAAAAGAAAATAAGAAAACATAACTAACTTATTTAATGCATCCAAGAAAACAGAGAAAATACATGTACTGAATCCATCCGAAATGCAGGATTTCTTCAAGAGATAAGCGTTCTTGGATTTAAGAGAGGAGAAATAACACCAGAGAAAGATGAAAATGGAAGAATGGCAGCCCATAATGGAAGAGATGGGATATTTAGGGGAGAGTTGGTAGAGACCGTGACATGACATTTGTCCTTCTTGATCTGATAGTTTTAGGCGGGACTTGAAAAATAAATTTGGCTCCAAAATACCCCTGGTCGCTCACAGCCATTGGATCAAAAATTTCTAATCTAATGGCTGTGAAGGGCATCCCACACATGCAGAAAAAAGGGGTGCTCAGCATATTAACATCAGCGCATTTAGAGTAAATTACGTGTGGGTCCTCCTCCTTCTGGATGTACATGAATTTCAAACATTTGGAAGTTTTATATAATAGAAATAATTTAAAAATAGCTGCCATTTTCTTTTGGCAAATGTCGCGTCGTGCGATCCCTTTCACTGCGATCTGGCACATGAGTCTTGTAAGCCCTAAGGGCAAATCATGTAATTTTGATTCATGACAAATATTGATGAGAACTAATATGATTATATTGTGTGATAGGATTTGTGAAGAAAGAAGTTTGAAGTCTCATTGCCTTCAAGAGAAAGAGCAAAGAATAACCTCATTAAGCTATGAGTCTTTTGAGGCGTATTCAAAGATAAACTCAAGGCATTGAAAACTTGAAGTGAAGAGTAGGTATGATGATAGGTAATATCTATGTGAACTCTACACTTGTATGTCTTGGAGTCTATTGAATGCATAAGAGAGCATAAAATTGGTTTCTTAAGTTTAAAAAGACTTTGAATGAATCTTTAGCAAATGTGGTTTTGTGTTCTAAAAGTTTTTAAGTAAACTTTAAATGATCAAATGAGTTTGATTGTGGTTTTCAAACTTATATTTGTCTAAATAAGTTATCTATATATATCAAATGATTTCAAATGATTTTACAAAGTTTGAACACAATTCCATGAAATTCGGTCGTCCGAATTTTGTAGCAAAAGTTTGCTACTATTCTTCCAGAGAAATTCGGAAGAAGATTCGGACGCAGCCAAAAAAATTCGATCGTCCGAATTTTGGCCTTCAGCATGGTCACTGTTCTTCCAGAGAAATTCGGAAGAAGATTCGAACGCAGCAGGAAAAATTCGGTCGTCCGAAAAATTCGGACGCATTCGGTCGTCCGAATTTTCTGAAACTAGCCGTTACTAGCCGTTTTATGGCCGTTTTAACTTATTTTCAAATTCTATAAAGGTTAGAAACTCTAGATTTTTGAAAGAACTCTTGCACAAAAGAAATCCTTGAAGCTCTAACTTGTTTTACATCAAAATTATATCAAAAGCTCTTAAATTGCCTTGTGCTCAATTATTGAAATTCAAGATTCCAAAGGCAAGAAGTGAAGTGGTGCTAGCAATTGTATTCATCCACCAAGAAGTGTTGGTAACATTCAAATTCTCTCTTTATATTATTGTTGTGATTGATACAAGGTTGTCAAGAGACATAAAACCCTTGTGGAGGGTGAGCCATAGACTAAATTAATCAAGGTTGTTGTGTAAAACCCATTGGTGAGGGTGAGCCTTGGATTAGATTGGTCTAGGTTGTCTAGTGACATAAAACTCTTTGTGATAAGAGTGAACCTTGTTTATTAAATTGAAAAGAGGTTGTTGTGGTAAAACCCATTGAAGGGTGAGCCTCTTGTGTAATTACTTGAAGTAAGCATATAGTGAATTGATTAAAATCCTTGAGTGTGGACTCAAGGTAGTGGATGTAGATCTTGGAGAGATCGAACCACTATAAATCATGTGTTCATTTCTTTATAGCTTTACTTATTTTACATACTTGTGTTATTATTATTGTTTATAGTTGTTGATTGATTGGTTGTGGTCTTATAGTTTGATAATCTTGTCTTAACCATCAAATCACATATAAACTTGAAGTTTGTGAATTTAAAGAAGAGCTTTTATTAAGGCAAAGGATTTGCAAAATGGGAAAAGATTTTCGATAATTAGCCAAAGACCTAATTCACCCCCCCCCCCCCTCTTAGGTCTTTCAATTGGTATCAGAGCAAGGAAGGTCTTCTTTTTAAGATCTAACAACCTAGAAGTAAAGATCATATGGCTAGTTTATCAAATTTTCCTTATGTGGAAGGTTCCTCCACTAATAGACCTCCATTGTTTGATGGTTCTAATTATATTTTTTGGAAGTCTAGAATTGAGATTTACATTTGCTCTATTAACTATGAATTGTGGAATATTATTGAGAAAGGTCCCTATGTGCCATTGAGATTGAAAGCCGATGGAGTTACAAGGGAACCGAAGTCCATGGAAGAGTATGATGAGAGCGATTCAAGAAAGATGACATTAAACTACCAAGCAATGAACATTCTTTGTTGTGCGTTGGTTGTCAATGAATACAATAGAGTGATGGAATGTGATTCCGCTCATGAAATGTGGAAGCTACTTCAAGTCACTCATGAAGAAGAAAGAGCAAATGTGTGCTTCATGGCAATGGAAGATGAGGTACAACCTACTCCATCTACCTCTACTTTTTATTATGATAATATTGATGATCCTAGTGAATTACTTGTTGAGATGTATGGAGAATTAAAAAAGGCTTCAAAAAAGAATAAGGAAATGAAACTCAAAATTAATGAGTTATTGAATGAAAATTCAAAATTATTTTGTGAGAACAAAAAACTTCTTGAATCTATTGATTGTTTAAATATTGAAAAAGAAGTTTTAAATGTTTCTTTACAAAACATATCTCTTGAAAATAAATCTCTTTGTACAAAAGTTTCTTCTCTTGAAAAAATGCTTAGTGATCATGAAATTTTGAAAAAGAAAATTAATGATCTTATATCATGTGTTGAAAAATTTACAAATGGAAGAGACAATTTTGACAAACTACTTGGATCTCAAATATCTTCTCTTGCTAAAAATGGTCTTGGTTACAATTATGTCAATAATGTGCCTAAACATAACAACTTCTTTGTTAGAGCTACTTCTACTTCTTTCCATCATACTTGTTGTACTTATTGTGGAAAACATGGACATAAAGTCACCAAATGTTATGTTAAAAGAAAAGTAGAGAATGGTGTAAAAACCATTTGGAGAGTTAAGGTAACTATTACTAATCCCCACGGACCCAAGAAAGTATGGGTACCAAAGGATACTTCCTCTCCTTTATTGCAGGTACACTACAATTCAAACTCAAGCACAACTAAGAGGTATATTGATGATGTTGGCTTAAAGAATAACAGAAAACACCTCATTTATAATCAAGGTCAAAGCAACCAAAGAAGGATTTGTTTTTTGAGGCAAGAAGAAAGGAGGAATTCTTGGAGTAACCAATGTTGGTAAAGGTTCATCTCTTCTTTTTAAACAAATGTTGCTTAGTACTGATTTGAACTATAACTTGCTTAGCATTAGTTAATTGTGTGATATTAAATGCCAACATGCAAAGTTTCAGTTAAGAATTCCTTTGTTAAAATTTGAAAATTTGCCAACCATGACTTGTCAATTGCTTCTATCAAGTTGATTAGGTAACATTGATGATATGAGATTGAATTCATGGTTGATATGTTCTTGAAATTGATTATATGTCATGATAAAATGATTAAAATAGCTATGATTGAATATCTATGCATTTGCTTGATCAAAAACATCTTTATGAAACTTTACAAAATTTTTGAACTTGAAGTTTGAATGTAGGCCATAAGTTCGGTCGCCCGAACTTGTATGACAAAATGATATTTTGTGATTTTGATCAATTACTCACAAAATGTTTCAGTGTGTGTTTTATCTTGATAAGCTTGATGAACTTGTTGATTATGATAATGATTTTCTTGGCATAGAAGATTTGGTCATGTGAACATGGATTTGTTGAACAAACTTTCCTCTCAAGATTTAGTTGGAGGATTACTAAAAATGTGTTTTGAGAAAATTGTCTTTGACATACTTGTCAATATGAAAAACAAACAAAAGAATCTTTCAAACCGAAGAAAATGATTTTCACTTCAAAACCTCTTAAAATTTGTTTATATGGATTGTTTGGACCAATGAGGATCACTAGTCTTGATGGTAAGAGGAATTCATATATGATTGTTAATGATTTCTCTAGATTTACATGGGTGATCTTTCTAGCTCAAAAAGATGAAGTTCTTTCATGAATTTGTAAGACTTTTTAAAAGTGTCCAAATCTCTCTTGAGTGCAAATTGATTTCTATTTGAAGTCACAATGGGAGAGAATTTTACAATCAAGATTTTACAAAACTTTGTGATGAGAATGGGATTGCTCACAAACTTTTTGGCTGCCAAAACACCTCATCAAAATGGAGTTATTGAAAAGAAAAATTGAACCTTACAAGAAATGGTTAAGAGAAAATTCTTTACCAAAACATTTTTGGGACAAAGCTGAAAACACTGCAGTGTTATATTTTTTAATAGAGTTCTTTTGAAGTCATTTTTTTTTTTGAAAAATATCTTTTGAACTTTTATTTGATAGAATACTCTAGAATTTAAACATACATGACTGGTTGTATCAAATATACATGAATATGCATAACAAAGTACTTTATATTGTATACTACTAGTTAATATTGCCTATTTCAAAATATTTGGTTGTAAGTGCCTTATATTGAATATGTGTGATTACTTGAAAAAAATTGATAGAAAATTGAATAACTGGATATTCCTTGGTTTTTCCTCTAACAACAAGGCTTATAGAGTTTCTAAGAAAAAGAACCTTACATGATGAGGAAACTATTCATGTTAGTTTTGATGAATCTTACATTTACTTGGAAAGAAAAGATGAAGATGATGTAGGTACATCTATGAATGACTATCAAACCCATCTTCAAGCACCAACTTTGGAGGATCACACCAATGAGGAAGAAATGATTGAACAAAATCAAGATGACCAACATAGTGGTGACCAAGAGCTCTCAAAGAACCTAAGATATTCAAGAGGGCACCCTAAGGAGCAAATCATTGGTGATATCTCCCAAGGAGAAAAAATAAGGCGGTACTTTATCAATAACTTTATTCTTTTATTACATATTAGCCTAAAAGTATTAATGATGTATTGTGTGATGATTTTTGGATTATTACTATGCAAGAGAAATTAAATCAATTTGAAAGATACAAAATTTGCAAATTCCTAAATCTCATGATGATTCCATTATTGGAACTAAATGGTTTTTAGAAATAAACTTATTGAATCCGGAAAAGTTATTAGAAATAAGGTTAAACTTGTTGCCCAAGGATTCAATCAAAAAGAGGGCATTGATTATAATGAGACTTTAGTTCCGGTTAGTAGATTTAAATCAATTAGAATGATTTTGGCATTTGCATGTTTAAAGGTTTCAAACTCTTTCAAATGAATGTCAAAAATGTTTTTTTTTAAATGGTTCTATTGAGGAAAAAGTTTATGTGGAACAACCACCCGATTTTGATCATGAAAAGTTTCCTAAACATGTTTTCAAAATTATCCAAAGCTTTGTATGATTTAAAACAAGCTCCTAGAGCTTGGTATGAAAAATTGAGTGATTTTCTTCTTTCAAAAGGATTTTCAAGAGGAAAGGTTAACACTACTATTTTCATAAAAACCTCTTGTAACAATGATCTATAAGTTGTCCAAATATATGATACAATTTTTGGTGCTTCTAATACTTCACTTTGTGATGTGTTTTCTAAGTTAATGAAAAGTAAATTTGAAATGAGCATGATAGGAAAACTTAATTTCTTTCTTGGCCAACAAATCAAGCAAACCAAGGATGGCACTTTCATGAATCAAGTTAAGGTATAAGCACTTCCATAAGTTTATCAACCATGCTTGACAAGAATAAAAAGGTTTCATAGGAGTAGTCAACTCTATTTGATAGCAAGTAGAAACAATATTATGTTTGTCATGTGCTTGTGTGCTAGATTTCATCTTGTCCTATAGAATCTCATTTGATTGTTGTTAAACACATTCTCTATTACCTTATTAATACTCTAAGTGATTATGGTCTATATTTCAAATGTGTGGCTATATTATGTGATAACACTAATGCAATAGATTTGACCATCATACTATTCAACAAACTAGGACAAAGCATATAGAGATCAAACTTCATCTCATTAGATATAATTCTACTAAGGATAATACTTATTTAAAGCATGTTTGCATTCATTGATATCGTTACTAAGTCATTGGCCGAAGAAAGGTTTGACCAATCTTAGAAGAAGCTTAGGGATTTCAAAATTCAATAACTAACGAGTATATTCAAGTGTGTAGCTCCATGTGAGGACAAAGAAGCCTAGCATGAGAAAAGGAAAGGGAAAAGCCAAAGATAGAGAAGGAGGACTAGTAACCAACGAACCAAGGAAGGTTTATGTTTCTCAAATCATGTCATGGATGGATAGATTTGTCATAGTGGAGGCTGCTACTGAATTTGATGATTGGACAAAAAGGATCCATAAGATAAATCCAAGCCACAAGGTGGATGTCATCAAACTATCCGAAATGGGTAATATACTCTCGTTTTTAAATAATATGAGCTGGACTAGTTTGCTTGTGTTTGATGCTATTACCTTACTTAGTTTATGGAGTTTAAGCAAATAGTATGGAAGAAAGAGGTGAGCGAGTTGGTGATAAATCTATTCAGTGGTATTCTTTAAGAATATCACAAGTTGATTTTGGATATTGATAATGCATTGCTCAATAGAATTCGTGATGTTGAGAATGTTGGGTTTAGGCATTATTCTTCCGGGGGACATTGTTTTATAAGTGAGTTATACTCATATGAAAGAATTGAGAATGCCTATATAAATGAAGAAGCCTCAAGACTAGAAAGGAGAGAGAGATAAAAGCTTTTTGATGGTTAAAAATATATATATATATTTTGGAATCACATGCTTATTACCTTGATTATAGCATACTTTGGGCACAAATCTTCTGTTGATTATATGTATGCTGTAATTATGCTAGCCATGCATAAAAAAAATATATGAATTTTTGGATATATATAGTGCTAAAGAATATAATGGAGCAAGAAGAACAGAAAAATTATTCCCGAAAACAAAGTAAACTTGAATAAACTATCCAATATGGGTAATGTTCTATCTCTATTTGATGATATTGATTGGAGCAATTTAATAGTAGTTGATGAAGAATTTTATACTGCCATTATATATGATTTTCATGCAAATCTTAAAGAAGAGAGAATTGAACATGAGGGGAATAATGTAGTTCAATTGTATTTGCGTCTAGAGTATATCAAGTGGATTTTGAGTTCGATGAATGCCTTAGTGAACATAATTTGTGAGGTAGATGATAATGAGGCAAGGTATTACTCATTGGGACAGCATTGCTTTATTCATGGATTGTTCACAAATGAAAGATTTGAAGAAGCTTTCACAAATGGTAGACAATTTAGGTCAATTAGGGAAAAGAAAATCAAAGCCTTTGATGCTAGAGGAAGGGTTATGCATCACATGACTACTACTATGCATTTGGTGATTATGCTTGCCTTGCATGAGCATAGAAGACTAAACTTTGGATTCATGGCGTTGAAGCATATGATTAGTGCAAGAAAACCAGCCAACGAAGCCTTACCGTATGGGATACTATTAACAAGAAAGGAAAACCAAAATGAGGCATGAGTTATCTAGTAAGGGGGAGCAACCTTCCACAAAAGAAGACTATTTGACGAGGTACCCTCTATTGAAGGAAAAGAATTTGAAGGTAATAATCTCACTAGAAGTGATACCATAGTTGCCAAGGTGTTTCAAGAGACATTGAGTAACTATGTAAAGAAAATGAAGGAGATGGACAAATTCTTTGAGTCCTTTGCTCTAACAATTCTTGGCAAATTTGATGATTTAGAAACTAGAGTAAAAAAATATGGAAGGAGATGGCAACAATAAGGATGATAGTAATGACAGTGAAAATTGAGATGGCTATCAATTTGTTGCTAAAGAAGAAGACTAAGATGAAGGAAAAGGCAGTGAAGCACTCCAAGCAAAAGAAGAGCATGAGAATAAAGAACAAAGAGGTAAAGCCTAAGAGAACAAGCAAGAAGAAGGAGGTGAAGGGAGTCAACAAATGAAGGACCCCATCATATAGAGATCAAGGAAACATTGCCATCACAACAAACAAATTTGGAAGTGAAAACCATGCAGCACATCCAAGACTAAGCCTTTCTATCCCTAAACTCTATTTTGTTGCTTATTTTAGTTTATGCCTTGATGCACATGTTATGCTTTGACATTGAAATTTACTTGTGTCTTTCTAGTCATTATAATGTTTTGAAGCTCAATATATGAAATCTTTATGATAAGAGCTTCTTTTGTTTCACTTTTGTTGTCCAAGTACTCTTACCCCACCTTTGATTGATGACAAAAGGGGGAGAAAAAATGTGATGACAAAATGTGTGAAAATGTGAAATAGCAGTGGAATTCCTCATGCATGAAGAGAAAATGTGTGAATTTTCTGAAAGTCCATGCATATATCAAGGGGGAGAAAGAATGACTACAAATTATGCTATGTGCTTGCTGTAAATGTGTTGTGTGTTGTGTATATGTTGATGTGCAATATGTAATGAGTAATGTGAAAATATTTGGCTGCATTTCTGCATTTGAATTTAAATTGAAAGTGTTATAATATGTGAGGTTTTAGTTGTTTTCTTAGATTTTGGAATATGGTTAAGTTGAGATTGAAATCTTGAACTTGGTTCTTGACTTGACCTATGATTTTGAATTACTTCAAGAAAACAATTGAATGCATGAATTTTGTGATTTTGCAAAGCTAAACTGAATGCTATAGTGGACATACATATTTGAGTACATCAACATTTCATTTGAATGCAAAATCACCTTTTCAAACTTGTTGTCTAAAATTTAGACCAAAAATTCGGATGCATGTTTCAGAAATTCGGATGCATGCATATTTGTTGCCAAAAAGTGCTTCTTTGTTGTTCAAATTGATTCAAATATGTTTTATTCTCTTCCATTATGTTTGAACAACCTTAGGAAAGATTTATTTCACATTAAACTTTCATTATATTGAATTTATTGTAATTTGGACTTGGAATGTCAAAATTCGGATGCATGAGTTTAAAAATTCGGATGCATCCATATTGTATTGTCAAAATGTGCTCATTTGTTGTTCAAATTGATTCAAATATGTTTTAATCTTCTCTAATATGTTTGAACAACCTTAGGAAAGCTTATTTACAAAATTTGCAGCTTTCATTTTACTTATTTTAAAGTTTGGACTTGATATGTCAAAATTCGGATGCATAGTGTCTCTACACCAAACTTGTTGAAAAATGAACACAATCTAAGGGGGAGCATTGTTAAACTTTTACAACCTTAAAACCTCTCTTAGAACTTTTTCTAAATGCTTAAATGCTATATCTTCTATCCTAATTGTTGGAAGGAAGGAGGCAAATGGAGGTTGGTTGGGTCATAGGCTCATATTGAGCCTTTTGTATGTCAATGTGCTAAATTGGTTGATTTCTATCATTGACATCAATACTTCTTTGTGCTAATATATTTAAATCAATCACATATTGCATCAAAGTTTGTCATCATCAAAAAGGGGGAGAGTGTAAGCCCTAAGGGCAAATCATGTAATTTTGATTCATGACAAATATTGATGAGAACTAATATGATTATATTGTGTGATAGGATTTGTGAAGAAAGAAGTGTGAAGTCTCATTGCCTTCAAGAGGAAGAGCAAAGAATAACCTCATTAAGCTATGAGTCTTTTGAGGTGTATTCAAAGATAAACTCAAGGCATTGAAGACTTGAAGTGAAGAGTAGGTATGATGATAGGTAATATCTATGTGAACTCTACACTTGTATGTCTTGGAGTCTATTGAATGCATAAGAGAGCATAAAATTGGTTTCTTAAGTTTAAAAAGACTTTGAATGAATCTTTAGCAAATGTGGTTTTGTGTTCTAAAAGTTTTTAAGTAAACTTTAAATGATCAAATGAGTTTGATTGTGGTTTTCAAACTTATATTTGTCTAAATAAGTTATCTATATATATCAAATGTATTTCAAATATTTGGAAGATTGATTTCAAATGATTTTACAAAGTTTGAACACAATTCCATGAAATTCAGTCGTCCGAATTTTGTAGCAAAAGTTTGCTACTATTCTTCCAGAGAAATTCGAAAGAAGATTCGGACGCAGCCAAAAAACTTCGGTCGTCCGAATTTTGGCCTTCAGCATGGTCACTGTTCTTCCAGAGAAATTCGGAAGAAGATTCAGACGCAGCAGGAAAAATTCGGTCGTCCGAAAAATTCGGACGCAGAATTCGGTCGTCCGAATTTTCTGAAACTAGCCGTTACTAGCCGTTTTATGGCCGTTTTAACTGATTTTCAAATTCTATAAAGGTTAGAAACTCTAGATTTTTGAAAGAACTCTTGCACAAAAGAAATCCTTGAAGCTCTAACTTGTTTTACATCAAAATTATATCAAAAGCTCTCAAATTGCCTTGTGCTCAATGATTGAAATTCAAGATTCCAAAGGCAAGAAGTGAAGTGGTGCTAGCAATTGTATTCATCCACCAAAAAGTGTTGGTAACATTCAAATTCTCTCTTTATATTATTGTTGTGATTGATATAAGGTTGTCAAGAGACATAAAACCCTTGTGGAGGGTGAGCCATAGACTAAATTAATCAAGGTTGTTGTGTAAAACCCATTGGTGAGGGTGAGCCTTGGATTAGATTGGTCTAGGTTGTCTAGTGACATAAAACTCTTTGTGATAAGAGTGAACCTTGTTTATTAAATTGAAAAGAGGTTGTTGTGGTAAAACCCATTGAAGGGTGAGCCTCTTGTGTAATTACTTGAAGTAAGCATATAGTGAATTGATTGAAATCCTTGAGTGTGGACTCAAGGTAGTGGATGTAGATCTTGGAGAGATCGAACCACTATAAATCATGTGTTCATTTCTTTATAGCTTTACTTGTTTTACATACTTGTGTTATTATTATTGTTTATAGTTGTTGATTGATTGGTTGTGGTCTTATAGTTTGATAATCTTGTCTTAACCATCAAATCACATATAAACTTGAAGTTTGTGAATTTAAAGAAGAGCTTTTATTAAGGCAAAGGATTTGCAAAAAGGGAAAAAATTTTCGATAATTAGCCAAATACCTAATTCACCCCCCTCTTAGGTCTTTCAAGTCTTATTTTATTTGTGAACTTTAAAAATTAAAAAGAAATTTGTATGCTTTTCAGTTTGCTAGTTACCCACCGACGCGTATTTTGCTTTGTTCACATTTTTTTTATGGAGCTTTGTTCACCGAGTATATTTGAAATTACAAAATTACCCTTTTGATTTTCTTTGATAATCTTTTTAGGGAAATCTTTTTTTTTTACCAAAAGCTTGTTGGTAACTTGTAGGTATATATTTTGCAATAATAACAAAAGCATTATGAATTTGTTGGTGCGTAGTAATCGTCAGTACAATAAAATCGTAATTGTAATATAGAAAATTGAATAAGAAAACTATAATGAAAGAAATAAAATAAAAAAATACAAAAAATTTTATTAATTCTCTGTGAGTAAATAAATGAATCAATAAGTATATACAATACATTAATGTAAAGCGCTATTTATAGGATTCATGGATACATATTAATAATAAGATATATGAAGGAATTTGAACATAAATCCTATTAATATTTAAAGGTATGATAGAACTATATTATCTATCTTCTAGTAGAATAAAATATTTCTATCATCTATCTTCTAGTGAGATAGAATAACTCTATCTTTGATATTGGACTATCTCTTTTGATATCATATAATGAACATCTACAATTATATTAATTTCATAACAAAAAGTTTCATCATCTGATACACACTTGTTCATTTTTTAAAATGTAAAATTTTGCTAGAAAAAGTTATCAAATTATTAATTGATTAACATACTAATGGGATTGATTCAAAATATTTGGTTCAAAAGCTTTATTGGTTTTTTTCCTTACCAAAATACATATATTGAAATATTTATTATTCGTAAAGCAGATATATCCTATATGAATATAAGCAAAATGGAAAAATAAAACAATTGGAAAACTAAATCATACAAAATAAAATGGAAAAAATATCAATTACTACTATAACATAATAATTTTAAGCAAAACGAATTATTAAATTGACAATATTCAGAGAATATGTGCTATTTGGTCCCTGTTCCCTATTTGAAAGGGAAGCTAACTGGCACCGAAAGAATATTTGTAAATTTTAAAATTTAACACAAGATAATTGTGATGTTTAATTTATGACAAATATTGTAATTCTTTTCTTTTTCCTTAATGAGTCGTATTGAAATTGATTTCTCACTTGTTGCATTTTGTCTGATGTTTTCTACACGTGCCTCCTTTAGAAGAATCTTGTTCATGGAGAATTACAAAACCTATTGGGGGCTCGAAGGGCACTGTGTCCTTCCTTTCTTTCTTTTTCTCTTCTTCTTGTTTTTTTGTTGCATTTCGTCTAAAGTTCTCCTGCACATGCATCCTTTGTAAAATGTTGTTCTTCGAAAGTTACTTGTTAGTTTGGGAACCCATCGCCAATTTTTTTTTTTTTTTTAAAAAAAACCATCCGTTTGGGAGCTTACAAGAGCTTGCTCTCTCTTTATTTTTATTTATTTTTTTGAAAAGAAAAAAATAAATTCATTGTGTAAAGAATTTTCTTTAAAAATTTTTTATTATGGAAAGTTATCATTATTTGACGAAACTTAAAAAAAAAACATATTTTGGAGATTTTATGAAGATTAGAGGGATTCTAATCAAAACAAAGGTTAAGGATCTTGCCGTATACGTTGTACGGAATCAACCACGCATGGAAAAGGGCTCTTGCATCGTTAAAGTTGGTCGGAATCTAACACTGCTGGCAAAGGGATCTTGCCTCACACACCCATTAGAAAAATCCTGGTTAAAGTGCAGATATATATTTTTTTAATTTGTATAAATTAAATATTAACTATCAGATTTTAATTTAATAATTAAAAATTTATATATTGAAAATAATTATTTTAATATAGAGGGAATAATTATTTCAACAGAAATAATTATTCTTAACGTGTGAATTTTTAATCGTTAGACTACAATCTAACAGCCGTAAATCTATTTTGTACAATTTAAAAAAATATTGTCTGCACCCTAGTCAAACTCAGAAAAATCACTAGATACTGTATTCTTATACTTTTTGAGATAAAATATTTAGTAAATTATTTTTCTTTTTTGTGTGAGCTTTCAAATATAGACTAGTTAGTTCAAATATACACACACACCCTCTAAATATATTAGGAAAATTTCCTAGTATAGACAAAAACTCCTCCTACTACTTGAGCCTCTGAACCATATTCCATTAATCCATATCCATGATAAAAACTAAACACCAAAAAAACCTTCAAGTTCAAGCCTCAAGATAGCAACATCAATCTTTGAGTGCTCAACACCATACAAAGTCTCTCCAAAGGTTCTGCCACTACTGCTACAACCCTTCCCTCCCAAGCCCTGATCACCGGTGCAGCCCTACCTCTCCCAATCCCTTTTGGCCAGACAATGTCTCATAAGTATACGAGACTTCTTTCAAAATTTCTATACCTTCTACCATTGCTCTTTGAAAAAGGAGATTATCATTCTCAAAAAGAGGTGAGGTAGAGATAAACCATAATTACCGAAAGGGATACCGTACCTTAATACCTGCAGTTTTGCTATTTGTATAAGAGCCGAGAAACCCTCCCAGTAAACAACAAAGAGGAAAGGGCTACAAGAATCTCCCTGCTTTATTCCTCTGCTTGGTTTGAAAGAGTGACTCGGTTGTCCATTAATCAGAATGCAAAAAGGGATCGAAATCACACATTTCTTGATCATATCAATCCACTTCTATGAGAAAGTCATTCCCTCCAACATCCAACTTAGACAATCCCTTTCAACTCTTATCATATGCTTTCATCATGTCAAGTTTCACTGAGATGAAATCCTTTATCAGAAAAGGATATCCAACCTGCATGGAGTGAAAAGCCGCTACAGCAAGTATAGCATATAAGAAACACTCCATATAGCTTTTCAAACTAGAAATGAGAATTTTTTAAGGAACAAAAGGAGAGTGGAAGTAGTTCTTTTGTCTCGTATAATGAAAATTTGTAATGGTTGTTTTGAAATTACCATATTTGAGGAACTATATAAAGAGCACTCTTTTTATTTCTCCTATTGATTAAAGGTGTCAAAAATGGTGAGAGTTATAATTTCTTTATAAATTTAAAGTTTTAATTATTTCTACTGATTTAATACCTTTGATATTTGTTAAAATCAAAACGGTTCAATTATGTTTTTTATAAGTCATGAACATTTTTGACTGTATATTTTGGTATAATGTCATAAGGAAATGCTCTCTTTGAGGTTGAATCAAGTCTAAATCTTGTTCAATTACTTAAGTATACCTTTATTATACTAATATGGGTCATTTAGAGCAATATAATTTATCTAGTAATATTCGAGATCATGGCTTTTGGCGATTTTGTGATGATGACGCATTATTTTCTATAATAATGTTTGCCAAACCCATTGCATTTAGATTAATTTGAGCATTTAGTATCCACGACAAATAATTTTTTCCAGAAATATCAAGAGCAAAAAATTCGAGTTTTTTAAGGTTTGCCATGAAAATTCAGAGATTGAAAAATATCTTATTTTTTTTGTCTTGATTAAACTCTAAACTTTAGAAGTAGAGACTCATGTTGATAACATGTTGTAAAATTCAGTCACAATCGACACAATAACTAACTATAAAATTACAATAAAGAAGACTTTCAACTATTATAAAAGAGAGAAAGAGAGAACACAAGAAATGTAAAAATTAGAATTTTATTGAAAGTTTTTCATCATCCATCCATACTCTTATAAGCTCCTATTTATAGAGTTGAAAATAATTTTTCTATTATAGGTCATTAGTAACCTTCTCTATAACTTACATAACTTACCTCTCATGTTCTCTAATATAATTGAAGTAATGAGAATAGTAGTTTATAAAGAATGGATATTACAACTTTAATTGTAACTCATAATATTTCATATTTCATAACTTATATTATGACCCTTTTAACATTTTTAACCCCTAGTTGAATACTCTATTATTTGCAACTTGTTTACCACATGCTTTGCAATCAAAATATCTAAACTGATTAATCCCCAATAAGAAAAGGGAAAAAGGTAAAGCAATTGTCGTTGCCAAAACTTTGCAATGTAATGTCATCTTTCACAACAAGATAAGGAAGTGCCCTGATCAAGTACGGTGCATCATACAGTGAAAATTTCAAACTAGGATCTATTTGAACATTATCTTGCTTCAAAACTCAAAGTAAAATTTAAAATAGGAAATTTATATTTTTTTATAAATAATTTAATTTTTATCAAAATCAAGATAAGAATCTCAAAATGAAATTCTATCATGACTCTAAAATTCTGTATTCAATGAGACCTAAGAAAAATTATTTAAAAATTTACATTAGAGAAATTGGCTATACTTGTGCACAAATTTTATATTTTTCTCTTTTTAATAAAAAAATTTTTATTTTATTTTTTTATTTACATAAACTATTTTTAAGCAGTTACATCTCTCAAATCTTGAATATCACAATAAAATATAGTAAGAAAAATTACACTACAGACATGTGCCATTATTTTTATAGTAATTTTATCTATTTATAATATTCTTTTATTCTTAAAAGTCCAACCCAAATTATATGGGTCAAAACTTGATGCTATAATTTGTTCATCCTCTTGGGGACCAGATCGAGTTTTTGACCTATATAATTTTGGTTGAGCATTGAAGAATGAAGATGCTATAAATAGAACAAAATTGTCTTTGTAAATGCTGATATGTGTTTATCGTGAATTTTTTTTATTTATTTTATTGTAACACTCAAAGTTTGATAAATATAATTATTTAAAAAAAATTAATTTTTATTAAAGTATAAAAAATTTTTATTGAAAAAGCATAAATAATTTTTTAATAAAGCTTAAATAAGTTTTATGTATATGTAATCGATTTCTGTGACATTAGTCGAAAGTTAGTGAAAATTTGTTCAACTTATACTACCTTTATCCACACATTCGAACAAGGCATGTAATATTTACACCCTTGATCTACGCCCTTAGCATGTGAAGCTTGCATTAAATTTCTCCATCCTCTATCAGATTTTCACGGGCTTTCCTTGTTGGCAGAACACATCTCCCTCCTGAAATCACAGTCAAATTTCATTGAATTTACCGCATTGAAGTACAATGGAAGCTATCCGAAATAATTACTATATTAAATTGTAGCAGTAGAATAACAAAGAAAAAAGAATTTCTTGATTCTTGACCATTAATAAATAATTAATATCTCAAATATTTCGTTGTCTCCAGAGCTCTCTATATCATCATCCCATCACTTCTTGCTTTTTAGCTTTCCTTCGTGCAAGGAAGGAGCGGCCCGTTCCTCATTAATCATAGTGTGAAATCTTCTTCCACACTGTCTTTGTTTTCCTACAGACATAGGAAATGAGCCAATGAAGCTCCGCTGTTGTTAGCCTGTGTCAGATCTGCTTCAGAAGCAGTGAGAATCGAATACAAGAGGAAAAGAAGGTACTTGATTGTTACAATTCCAAGATTTAGACGAAAGCTCAACAGGGTTCTTTTAGATCTGTTTCCTTTATTGGTTTTCGTTTTCTTTAATGAAATAGTAATTTGTTTGTCAAAATTCTAAGTTTGGTTGTAATTTGTAATGCAGATCTGATGCTTTTTCTTACTTAATTACTGGTTAATATAATTCTCCTCTTTAACTTTTTGGGAGGTTTGAAAGATTGATCCGTTTTATCCTTTTCTATGATTGCTCTGTGCAGATCTGAGCTTGTGATTGGAACTCCCGTTCCTCATTTTGTTTTCTGTTAGTGATTGTATTCTTTGTTTCCTTTTTTGGGTTTTAGAGTTCATAAATAGGTCATCTTCCTATGCTTTTTGGCTAAACGTCAGTGCTGCATTGATTTATTGCATAGCTCAAGATTCAATCTCTGTTTAGGTGTTATAAGATCACAGTTGGGTTCCCTTTGGATGTCTTAATACTATTCTATATGTGACCTATCTTTCCAAATGGGGATGGTTCAAATATCTGATGACTATTTGATCTAGAAATAAGAATTCGGTTCCGAAGTTTGATGGAGTGTTTTTAACTTTTCCAGGTACAAATTTTGATCTGAGTGATTCAAGTAGTTTAGTAAGTGAATCATGGCATTAGGGAAGTACTCTAGAGTTGATGGTAGAAAATCATCTTCTAATTATTGTTCCACTGTAACAATAGTTGTATTCGTAGCCCTCTGTCTAGTCGGAGTATGGATGATGACATCGTCATCTGTGGTCCCTGTTCAAAATTCAGACGTTTCACAGCAGGAGGCCAAGAATGATATGAATGAGAAGGCACAAGTTGGTGAGACCAACGCTAATGAAAATGTTTTTGAAAATGCTAGGAATGAAAATAAAGATGATAATAATGAGACTAACTCAAATGATAATGAGGGCAAATCAAAACAGTTTGAGGATAGCCCTGGTGATTTACCTGAAGATGCCACAAAAGGGGATAGTAATCTGAACTCAAATCAGGAAGAGAAGAACAATAATCCCCAGGTGGAGGAAAATCAACAAGACAAGTCTGGGGAAGAGAAGAAGAAGGATGTAGGTGAACCTAAGTTGGAAGAGGAGTCTAAGACTGAAACAACAAATGAGGAAGACAAAAAGGAGGATGGAGAATCAAAGAGTGATGAGAAGGATTCTGAAGCTGGGGGGACTAATCAAGGTAATGCGACTGGAGAGTCTGGAGATGGGAACAAATCAGAAACAGATGATGGTGAGAAGAAATCAGAAGAAAGAACTGATGAAACAAAAGATGGTGATGATAGTGAGAAGAATTCAGAAGAAAAACCAAAAGATGTTCAGTCAAAAGAACAATCCTCAAGTGAGGTGTTTCCTTCTGCTGCTCAGTCAGAGCTTTTGAACGAAACTACAACTCAAAGTGGAGCATTTTCAACTCAGGCAACTCTGTCGAAGAATGAAAAGGAACAACAATCTTCTGACTCGTTGAAGCAAAATGGATACAGTTGGAAAGTTTGCAATGTCACAGCTGGGCCAGATTACATCCCCTGTCTTGATAATTTGGAAGCTATACGAAATCTTCGTTCGACTAAACACTATGAACATAGGGAGAGGCACTGCCCAGACGATCCTCCCACATGCCTTGTTGCTCTGCCTGAACAATACCGGCGCCCTATTGCATGGCCCACTAGTAGGGAGAAGGTAGGAGCTAAACTTTAACAGGTAGCATGTATTTCCTTTTTAATTTTCTTTTCCTCCTTAAAGGTTTTTGACACCTTTTTCTTGCAGATATGGTACCATAATGTCCCTCATACCAAGCTTGCACAACTTAAGGGTCATCAAAATTGGGTTAAGGTTAGCGGTGAATACCTCACTTTTCCTGGAGGTGGGACACAGTTCAAGCATGGTGCTCTTCATTACATAGATTTCATACAGCAGGTAAAACCTCCTAGTTATTTTATTGTGTTTCCTTTCAGAATGTTCCTGCTGTTTTGCCATCTGAACTGGGTCTGATTTTCAGTTTCAACAAACTGAAGTATTACATAATATGTGATTGCAATGTTGATTATTTTACCTTGGAAGTCACACCCTTTTCAGCCTTTTTAGAATCTTTGCTGATTCAAATACCTTTTTAACATACCTACACCATGGTTTTTGCAGATCACTCCTGATATTGCATGGGGGAAGCGTTCACGTGTTGTGTTGGATGTTGGATGTGGGGTTGCTAGCTTTGGAGGCTTTCTATTTGACAGAGACGTCCTAACCATGTCTCTTGCCCCAAAAGATGAACATGAAGCACAAGTTCAATTTGCACTTGAGAGGGGGATCCCTGCTATATCTGCTGTGATGGGTACAAAGAGACTTCCATTTCCTGGAAGAGTTTTTGACATAGTCCACTGTGCAAGATGTAGAGTGCCTTGGCATATTGAAGGTATATTGCTTTTGTGACTTCTGAAATTCAAATGCATGCTCATTCAGAGTTCAGTAATCTTAAGTGACTGCTTTTTTAATCTTGGAAAATTTCTCCTTCTATTTCTTTTTCTTTTTATAAATTTCTAAGTGCACTATATAAAAATTGATGTGTTCAGGTGGTAAACTTCTCTTGGAGCTCAACCGTTTACTCCGCCCAGGAGGTTATTTTGTGTGGTCTGCCACTCCAGTCTACCAAAAGCTTCCTGAAGATATGGAGATTTGGGAGGGTACATTTTTATACGTAGTGTAAATCTGTGTTCTTTTTGTTTTATAGGTTATTCACACTAAACTTTTTGGGTGTGCCTTTGCAGAAATGAAGAAACTAACTCAGTCGATTTGTTGGGAACTTGTGACAACTAACAAGGACAAAGTAAATGGAGTAGGCGTAGCTATTTATAAGAAACCTACTACTAATGAATGCTATGAGCAAAGATCAGCTAATAAACCTCCAGTTTGCTCAGAGTCGGATGATCCAAATGCAGCCTGGTAAAGTTTCTTAATATGAGACTCAGATTCCATTTGAACATTTTCTGAACAAAAAAATAAAAAAAAATAAAAAACAGAAAAAAGAACTTCATCTATCTCTTGGAGAGCTGGAAATTTGGAAAGTGGGGTAACACAAAATGAGTTAAGAGGAATTTTGCCCTTTTTAAATGAAGAAATGGTTCTTGGATTTTTGTTACTATCATTTTGACATCATTGTCCAATTTGTCATAGGAATGTGCCTTTACAATCATGCTTGCACAAAGTACCAGTTGATAAATCTGAGCGTGGCTCTCAATGGCCAGAACTGTTGCCAGCCAGGTTGGAAAAGCCACCTTATTGGCTGTCAAGTTCAGAACTTGGAGTTTATGGGAAACCTCAACCGGAGGATTTTACAGCAGATTATGAACACTGGAAGCGTGTGGTCTCCAACTCCTATGTAAATGGCTTGGGAATAAACTGGTCTACAGTGAGGAATGCCATGGACTTGCGAGCAGTTTATGGAGGGTATGTTGAATAACTTTGTTTCCCTTAGTATCTAGTTGCAAAACATTTATGTTTCTATTATATCATCTTTCTGATGGATACTATTGTTAGCTTATAGTATTATGTTTTTTTTTTTGGTTGATAAGTATATATAATATCAGGTATCTCGCTTCCCTATTTATTCTTGTATAGAGTAATAATAATCATATAGGGATATTATGTAGAAATTGCCTAATTGCTATTATGCTTCCCAGGTATTTTCAAAATGTTATCATCTCATGAGATGGATTTAAAGAATATAGACTTCTCATTTTGCTGAAATCTGGTACTATGAAGAGTTGATGATCTCATGAAAGTAAATTTCAAAAACTTGAGTATTAAATTCACAAAAATATTGGGAAAAGGATAGCCTTTGGTTTAACTAAAGTATGTTCTAATATAGAGAAACTCTATAGTAATGGTAACTGGTTCTTGGGTACGAGTTCAAAAAAATGCCTTGTTCTGATACTTGATGATTTTCTTGGCTTCAAAGGAGTTGTCTATTCCTTAACGACTTCTTAGTATTTGATCAAGTTAACCAACTGCATATGTATTTGTGTTGTTTACTAGTCAGAACTAAAGTTTCCTTCTAGAGCAGAGAAGATTTCATATCATCAGAATGTTTTTGAAGATAAGTTTTACTTGTTCGAGGTAACCCTATGTTGCATCTACTTGTGCTTTAAGGATATTATCCGACACTTTATGGCCTTTCCCTCGGTTTTGGGAAATGTATAGAAAGATGTGATATTTGTGACCATAACTTGTAGTCTGGCATCTTTTAACAGTTTTAGCATCAACTATGTTTTTTTTTCTTTTCATGGTCTTCTGGTTTTCCTGCAGGTTTGCTGCTGCTTTAAGGGATATGAACGTGTGGGTCATGAACATTGTCTCTGTTGATGCTCCTGACACATTACCTGTTATTTATGAACGAGGTCTATTCGGAATGTATCACGATTGGTGTGAGTCATTCAGTACTTACCCAAGATCTTACGATCTTCTCCATGCAGATCATCTCTTCTCCAAGATTAAAAAGAAGTGAGTACAAACAGTAAATTACTTTGTTCAGAGGCTTCAATCATATGATACTGATAATCTGTTCTCCGTCAAATTGCTAATTTTGCATCTATTTCTTGGTCTTTCAGGTGCAATTTCCCTGCATTTGTCGCAGAGGTGGATCGCATTCTAAGACCAGAAGGAAAGCTTATTGTTCGAGACAATGTTGAAGCTATTACTGAACTGGAGGCCACACTGAAGTCTCTGCACTGGGAGATTCGCATGACCTATTCGAAAGACAAGGAAGGATTACTTTGCGCCCAGAAATCCGTGTGGCGTCCCAAGGAGGCGGAGACAGTTACCTACGCCATTGCTTAAAGCATTTTGAATCATGCTGCTCGCTTTCCGGAAAGATTAGGTATACGTTTTGTACGAGTAATTTTTAAAATTGATTCAGGTTAATTGTATTCTTCATGTATTTTTGGTTTTAATCCATTAATGGTTTTGGCTTAATTTGTTTAGTAGAGGCAGCTTTTGTGGTTTCTCATTGTATTGTATTGTAATAGTTCTCTGGCGTAAAGCCAACAAATTTGTTAGTGTAAATCCAATTGGTTCAAATTATGCTGGACTCAGTTTTTGAAATCATCAGTGAATTTTGGTGTCCTTTGGGCACTCCGTGTTATGGATTCAAGTTTATGGTTCGTTTTTGTCGGATTAGATGTATTTTGTATTAGATAGATTTTGGCTTGAATAGTAAATTATTTATAAAAAAAATATAATTTAAAATAAAAAATTTGTATTAATTTTCGAATGGTACTCAATTCCGATTTCAGTTTTATAAACTCAATCGTACGTTGTCGCACGACACGGCACTCGAGGGGCAATGCTAACAGTGTCAAAACAGTGCCGCTGCATTGATTAGGGGTTTATTAGGATTTTATTTTTTAATTAAATATAAATTTAAACTGAATTTGATTTTAAAATTAAATTTAAAATTTTAAATATAAATTTATATTTTTTATAAATAATTTAATTTTTATAAAATTTAAGATAAATTTTAAAATTAAATTCTATTTAATCACATTTTAAATATATAATTAAATTTTTTTTACAAAAAATTTATTTTTATAGAATTCAAGACAATTTCTCCTAATTAAATTCAATCTAAATACACCCTAAAAAGCTTTTGTTTTGAGGAGGATTTTATTGTTATGAGAAGTAACTAGGTAGTTTGCCGACTAATGCTAATAATTTCTATTTTCTTAATTGAGTGATCAATAGTAAATTAGTAATGAATGAATAATTTCGAGTAGTTTATTCATAACTTTGCTGTTACCTTACAGAGATAATAAGTAGTTCAAAATTGTATTACGTTAAGCTTGAAAAATAGACATTTTGTTATGAAATTAATATTATTATGAATGTCCATTATCAGAGTTATAAAGATACTCCAACTATCCAGAAGATAGATGGTAGAGTTCTATCATATCTTTGATTAGTGATAGGATTTGTCTTATGATTACCATATACCTCTTCTGATTGTGATGTACCCCTGAACCCTATAAATAGGGCTCTAGGCTGAGGTGTTGTATACACTCATTCATTGATTGATTTACTCTCAGAGAATTAATAAAGATCTTTTATTCTTTCTCTCTATTTTCTCTCTATATTTTTCTCCTATTCTTTACATTATAATTTCTTTATTAAGCTCTCTACATTAGTATTATTATTTTGTTGTGCCGACGACGACTGCGCGTCAATAAATTCATAACACGTTATCAGCACGAGTCTCTACCACCGAAGTTGAGAGTTTAATCAAGAGAAAAAGAGGTATTTTTCTATCTTTGAATTCTCATGGCAAACTTTTCAAAACTCGTTTTTTTTACTCTTGATATTTATAGAAACTCAAATTTATTGAGATATAATGGGTCTGGCAGGCACCATCTCAAAATCGTATAAAAGCCATAATTTTTCTCTGTCATAATTTCCATGAGGATCTAAAGGCGGAATATCTGACCGTGAGAGATCCACTTATTTTGTGGAAGGATCTAAAAGAAATATTTGATCACCAGAAGATGATCATTATACAAAAAACACAGTTTACTTTAAATATGTGAGTGAATGTATTAGAACCAATGATTATGGCCCTGGAAGAGGTCGTTATCATGGTTGAAGTCGTCAACATATATGCGGATATGGTAAGAATAATCCATATAATCATGGCGATTAGAATATATGCATCTGGATATTATGGGTCCTGAAGACACCATTTAAAAAGAAAATACAAAGTATCAAAACCGCTTGATTACTAGCAAATTGTGAATAAAATATACAATTACCGGAAGATGATTGTTATATAAATGCTAGTTATGATTTGTTATAAGTGTGCCTATGATATTTTATGGTCTATCAGTATGCAAAAATTTTATTACATTTAAATTTTTTCCTCAATTAAAGTTATAAGGAGAAATATCACTAGTAATGTGATGGATAAAAGAATTTTCCTTTCTCATATCTCTAACATGCTCCTGAAGTAGCAATATTGAGAAGAAGTTTTTCAAAAGTATCTTGAATTTATATATTTATGGCATTCCCTGAAGTGAATGACATTAGAAATTATAATGTATTTATGTACGATATTTTGATCGCAACTAGTAGAAATACACTTTGTTCTTATACTATAAGAATGACTCATTAAATCCCTAGTGAATAGATACTCACCAGAAGTGAGAAAATAATGAGAAAGAAAAAGAGAAAGTAATAATTCTAACATGTTATTGATGCAATATGAAAGTTTATCATGTACCTGTAATACGTCAAGCATGTTATGAATCTCTATTAATTATTGATATTGCTTTACTTCCCTATATCATGCTACTGATAGTAATGATGCTTATGTCGAAAATATTAACATGGCATATGTGAACGTAGCCAGTTCTTTTGAATATCCAAAAAGAGTTTTTAGCATTTTTAATGTCAATCAAAATTTTAAATTATCGAATTGCTACTTTCATATGTTATTTTAGTTTATTTTGGATTAAGAATGGTGAAGATACAATTTGTCTAAATAATATTTGTTGTTTATTTGGACAAAATTTAAAATATATGTCCAAAGTATAAATGGTAGTGCAAGGTTCCTGAAGAACTAATTGATCAAATAACTCTAGAAGAGTTAATTGATTAAAAGCTCCAAAAGAATTACCAGATCTTCACCTAATGGTCAATTGCTGTAATACATCATTCTCCATATAGTCTCGTAAAACTTTTTGAGCATTGATTATATTATCAATATATCAAGACATTGGATGAATGAAATTTTGAGACATATATATTACAATTATGACAAGAAATATATGTCAATTATAGATACCACTATTTATCTCTCGTGAGTTATATTGCATAAAATTATGAATTTGAGATGCAATATTGAGTAAACTTGAAATTTACTGATAAATAATTTATTAGTTGGCATGACTGGTTGGACCAATCCAGATCATTAAAATACAAAGAATGATTATGAATTTATTATGGAACCAGAAGTTTCCTAAAATGACGAATTTATATGTGCTACTTGTTTTATTTAAAAGTTACAAGTATTACTTGGGGTTGAATGTGTTATTTTGGGATGAATATTGAGAAATTATTAATTGATGCATCAACAAATAGTCTTATAAATATTATTATTTTTACAACCTGTAGTTTGCATAATTCATTGATAATGATTTCATGTTTTAAGATTCTCCCAAAGACATAATTTGTCCTAATAATACTAGTTGTATTGAGATAAATATTGAACATCCTGTAGAATGTTCATAACTGTGATATATTAGCACTTATTTCGTATTTTGCCAACACATTGTAATTCTCCTCATAATAGTTGGTTTGTGGTCAGAAACCAAATATTTCTCATCTTAAATTTAGAAATGCACTATGTATGTTGCACCACTACAAAGATAATGAGATGAGGTTCTCAAAGAAATTATTAAATATGTTGGGAGCAAATCTCAAGGGAGAGATTCATATTTTGTTAATTTTGAATATGTTGCCCCAACATAAAGAGGAGAAATCATGATATTGGATAAAGATATTAGTATGTGTCTCATCTTGATCATCTATTTTAATCCTCATAAAAGATATCTTGAACCAGAAGTTCAAAGGAGAATTTATATAGCCAGGTATATTAATTGACTAAAGATACTCCAACTATCCAGAAGATAGATGGTAGAGTTCTATCATATCTTTGATTAGTGATAGGATTTGTCTTATGATTACCCTATACCTCTTCTGATTGGGATGTACCCCTGAACCATATAAATAGGGCTCTAGACTGAGGTGTTGTATACACTCATTCATTAATTGATTTACTCTCAGAGAATTAATAAAGATCTCTTGTTCTTTCTCTCTATTTTCTCTCTATAGTTTTCTCCTATTCTTTACATTATAATTTCTTTATTAAGCTCTCTCTACATTAGTATTATTATTTTGCTGTGCCGACGACGACTGCGCGTCAATGAATTCATAACATATTTACATTTGTTAATCAATTTTAGTCTAAAAAATTATCTAAGATTTAGTTTTAATTTCTTATTTTTCTTGCACCCTAGTCTTAGCGGTTTTGAATTTTTTAATCTACCTTTTAATATATTATTTACTGTACTAATTAAATTTTAAATTTTACGGTATGTGTTTATATCATTAGATTAAGAAAAATAAACGAGTTTTGATTTAGATTAAGTACATGATTCTGTATAGTGCAACACAATTTAATTGGTATATTAGATTGAGGAATGTATCAGAAGATCCCAAGCCTTAGTTGCCTGAGGTGGCCAGGGCTCTCTTGATGGGCCACGTGATTTTTCATCAGAAAGCTGGCAATAAAGTACGTCATTTTTATATATAATTTTTTTGACTATATATTATCCGCAAAACGTTGTTATTTGTAAAACTTTCATTTTTAAAATTACTTTCTCTCTCCTCTTGAAACTCTCTCAAGTTATACCCCGGAAAAAACACATTTTTAATTAAAAGTGACAAATTTAATCGGAGCAAGGCAACAAGTAAGGATCCCACGAAAGATTCTCTTGAATTTGAGGTAAACTCTCGTTAAATTCTAATTAAACTGATATTTAAATTGATTTTTCAAAAACCTGGATAAGTTTTGCCACTGAGTGGTGTAACTATAATTATAGTTGAGCCAGAAAGTGACAAAACTGATCTAAAATTTTTAATTTGCCAAAAAATTTCACTAGCTACTGGTGAAATTTCAGGTTTAATTTAAACAATTGCATTGTAAAAATTCGCTATATATTGACAAAACTTGTGGTATAATTTTGCCCCTTCTTGGCGAAACTATACCGCTAATTTCACCTGCTCTTGGCAAAACTGGACCAAGAACTTGGCCAGAAGATGGCAAATTTGCCCTTCAGTTTCGCTAGGAGCTGGCAAAATGTGCCCAGAATTGTGCAAATTTTATAATTTTTTTTTGAAATTTAAAGTAATCGCTTTCATCGAATTGCAGGAATACTGAAAGGGCAGAAATGCTAGATTTCATCGAGAGCTTTACAGGGATGACCAATGTCCGTCATTGTCATCAGATTCGTTTGAAGAATTCTTGGATCTGGACAAAGTCGAGGATCTGAGCTATTTTTTGGGAACGCAAGATATATTTTCGAGTAAGGAGGAGTTAGTAAAGTGGGCGAAAGCGGCAGCATTGCAGGTGAGGACATTATTGATAATTGCTAGTTTTAGAAAAGACGACGGAACAGACAACGGATTTGTCAAGATTAGGTGTGAGAGGGGCAGAGTATACAGAAAATTTATTTCTGTTCCGAAGAAAGCCCAAGGGAACGAAAAAATATCACAGTCTGCTAAAACTAATGGGTAGAGAGCATTACGAGGGAGCGTGGAGTCTTGCTATAACATGCGCCAAGTACAACCACGAGCTCAAAGTCCGACATGACTATTCACTTGCTGCACAGATGACAGAGCGGGAGTTGAAGATCACAGAAGAAATGAGCAAATGTCACGTTTAACCCAGACATATTTTAGATCATTTGAAACGGGAGAACCCGAAAATAGTTGTTAGGTATGTGTGCTAATTTTAATACATATTGTTCAGTACTTGTACATATATGTTCCTTATATTAAATTTTGCGCAAGGGATTGGATAATATATGTTTGTGTTGCTTTGTCACGCAGGACGAAGATAATGTATAATGCTTGATACAAATTAAGAGTTGCAAGTATGGAAGATTGGACAGTGGTTCAACAACTTTTCAAGTTATTCACTGAACATGGATACATCTATTGGCACAGAGTTGAGTCGGGATTCGAAGTTCTTAGTGATTGTGCTTTTGCTCATCTAGATTCTACATTACTTGCTCGTGCTTATCCATTTGTCTAATAATAGATACGATTACAAGGCTAATAGGTTCGTTATATTTCTATTTATTTGTGTTGCATTGCGTTACATATATTCTTCTTTAATTTAACAAATTAATTAAAATAGTGTAATATGTCATATTTTGAGATCGTTGTGACCCCGACAGGTCGCAACTTTGTCATTGCCGGTGCTTGGATGAGCACTGAGCAGGCAGATAGTTACCGATGGGTGCTAGAGTGTGTCATGGAGATATTCGACATAAATTGTCCTTCCAAGGTTATCGTGACAGATTGGGAGCCCGGATTGATACAGGTCCTGCATGATGTATTTCCTAATTCGAGCACATGTTATGACGCTGACACATTTCAAAGAACGTTAAGAATTGGTGCTACAAGACTTGTGGTGATAAAACGGTTTCCGAACAGTTTTCCAAAAGTACTTGAAGACGGTTAGTTGATTCCCTCACGAATGAAGAGTTTCAGGTTAATTACTCAAACATGCGTTGGTCATGGTTAGATTTCTGGAAGCTGATGACATACATTGATGAGACGTGGTTGGATCCACATCGGGAATATTTTGTTCGAGTTTGGACAGGCCAAATCTTGCATTTTGGGATAGAAACGACAAATCATGCAGAGAGCTCTCATGCAGTGATGAAGTCGTACCTGGGAACGATATCTGGTGCTTTCGACATGGTTTGGTCAAAGGTCCATTTTATGATCCAGGCCCATATTGTCGAGATTAGGAGTTCTCTCGAGTGGTGTCTTTATGTTGACAAGTATCACTTCAGCATGCATCCGATCCTTAGTCCTTTGTGTTACAGAGTCAGTCGCAAGGCCATACAGATCACTTTAAATGAGTGGGATCGCGTCAAAAAGATTTAGCATGATCTCAGTCTTTGCCGATGCTGGGTTAAGATCTCTCACGGACTTCCTTGTACCTACAAAATTGTTTCGCGTATTACCACAGGCCAGCCCTTCGTTGTTGACGATTTGCATCTATTTTGGAGCGCGCTTGACTTCTCCACGTCTGCTTCCCAATATATGCATCACTCGGAACCATATACTTTTGATGATATGCAAGCTACTCAGGACCTTGCAAAACTGATGATGAAGAGATGTCCTACTGAACGGTGCCACTTTGTAGTTCAGATGAGTCAGATGTTATATCCCGAATACAGCGGTCTCCAAGAGCCTTCAACCCAATTGACAAAAGGCCGCTCAAATAGAGACTCTATCAAAAGGGATAAGTCTCACTGGGGGTCGAGATCTAGTGGTCGATGTTGGGATACGCCGTTACATGAGAGGATTGCACACTGGCAGCCGTGTGTGGAACACTCTAATCGAATCTCTATTCCTCCTCCAATACTGTATTACCAATGAACTCTTGCATATTAGTATCCGTATCCATATCATAATCCGAATTGGCAGCAGGATCTTTCACAGTCTGCACATCCTCCATAACATCTCCATCTGGCTTATCATAATCATTAGGATGCCTATACGGTGTAACCGAGATAGGTAGCGGGTAGTAGTAAGACGAGCCTGCATCCTCGGCATGGCAGCTGTGGGTCGGCGGTGTGTACGCAGGCGCCATCAGATAGTAATATAGTGCGGTGTGATCCGGGGACGTCATCGGGAACCAAGGATATTGTGCGTATCCTAGCATAGTTGCGTAGATTCTCGGCACCCACTATATATGTGGCAGGAACTATGGGAGATAGACTGGACGTGTGATATTCGTAGTATTCACAGGGATGTCACTAGTGCTGTGTCTCGCCAGACTAACTCGTTGTCTCGCAGATATTGTAATAGGCTGCAGACCATGCAATCGATCGCTAGGTCGGTAACTGGTCCCAAGTCTAGCGATGCATCACGTCGTCGTCGAGAAGAATCTGCCAACTACAACACATAACCAACAAATGCAGTTATTAACAAAACAATAAGCTAGACAACGAAATTCAATACAGAATACTTTAATATTTCTTACTACTAATTAATATAATAAAAAATGATTACATTAAATTACTGCCAAATACATAAATAATAATTAAATTAAAATATAAATGAGTAAAATAAATAATTATCTAGATTGAATTAATCGAGCAAAGTAACTGAAGCAAATAACTAATTGCATAAACAATAAAAATATTAAAATATAATTAATTAACTTAGTATTCTATATACATAAAATTAATTTAAAGCCTGGTTCCAAAATTTAAAATTTTAATCTATTTTTGCCACACAATTATGCCAAGATGTGGTGAATTGTTAACAACAATTCCGCCACAATATGACAAAATTGGCATACAATTGTTCCATGAATTTTGCCACTTTGTGGCGGAATTACTCTACAAATTCCGCCACTCAGGGAGGGGAGAATTTGTATAGTTTTTCAAGAACTTCAAAATCGGCTAATTTTTTGCCGATTTTGAAATTTTTTGTGTGTGAAACGGCGTAAAATTATCAGTAGTTTGATAAACTAATATTTTTTGGTGAAAACTTTTTCATTCGTGTTTGTAAATCTGAATTTTTCTACTCGAATACTTGAGAGAATTTTAGAAATTCTTCGATATTAAAATAAAACAATAAAAAGTTTTCGTACTACATATAATAAAAAAATGGTATATAGCACCCCCATAAAGAATTAGGTTGAATATCCTATTTATAATTTAAAAGTTCTTAAGTTCGATCCAAGAAGTATAAAATGCAACTCTTCCGCAAATTCTTTTTAGAAAAATAATAAAATGGAAAGTTTTCTTCTGTTTTTGTGGCAAATAAGGAGTATTATAAATTATCTTAATTGAGAAGAAAAGTAACATTTCCGTTTTTCTTCTAATACATTGAGAAAGGACATATGAATGGAACTATGAGCTTTTTGCGTTTAAAGAGTAGTTAGCACTTCACACCTTTCCACTTGATTGGTGCATATGAATTATGTTTTAGTTTGAGATTTTTGTTTAGAGTTTAGTAAAATTGAATTTTTGTAAAAGAGAAAATCGAATCCAATTGCATTGGATTTCACACAAGAGTCAATCCAAATACACCCGCATATGCACCCGTATGCATTTTTTAAATTGCACTAAATTTTCAATCCAAATCGAACCAAATTAGTAAATATAATTTAAATTCTTGAAAATATAATACAATTCAGTCTGAGTTTAAATTTTTTCTCATAATTCAATTTGGTTTTTAGTTCTAGCTTTCTTAAATCCAAACCAAACCCAAAACCAAAATTTTTAATTTATTGTAAAGTGTAGTTAGACTTAGTTTAGTTCAGTTAGACTTAGTTTAGTTCAGTTAGGTTAAAGACCCAATTTTAATTATTATAAAATATAATATTTTCCAACATACTAACCAAATTTTCAGGTAATCTCATGTTGAGCCTTGAAGTTTGAATGTATTTGAATCTTTAATTGTTGGTTTGCTAAAAAACTTTTTGAATGTATCATCTTTAAAATTTTTATTCAACCGAAAATATTCATTATTCAATTTCAGCTTGAGTTAGGCATATATGTAATTTACAATTCTAAAATTTGACTATACCCGATGATTATATCCAATTGGCAGGAATATTTGTGATGTAGTGTGGAAACTGTTAGGTGAGATTGGATATTATTTTTATTTGATATTTTTTTTTATTTTGAGTTTTGTGAAAGAGAATTGTTTGTAAGAAAAAATGTGACCAAAATAAAAAAATTTGCATTAAGAATAACGGGCTCCAGATGAAACTTGTGTGCTCTTGTGATGTTTATATACATACCATTTCTTCCAGAAAAAGAAATCACCAAAGATGTTAAATTGATCCAAACTGAATTGAACTAAAACAAATTAGTTTCAAATAGAATAATTCAATTTTAGAGGCATTTTAATTTAGTTTGGTTTCTAAAAATAAATCTATAAATTAAACAATAATTAAATTATAAATTAAAAACCGAATTAAAAACCAAATGCAGACCGCTATTCATATGTAGATGTCCTTTCAAGCCGAAAGGGTTCCTTGGAAGCCGAACCAGAATGAACCTAAGTCAAAGAAAGAGATTGTAAATTACACTTAGAAAAGAAGCAACTTTTCTACTTTGGATTACAACCCAATCCAAAAATTTTTCCATTTTTCATTACTTTTTTCATTCAAGATCCTATATCTCTTTTATACAATTTAAAAATAGATCCTATTAAAATAAAAAAATAAAAAAATTATTTTAAGTTGCAGTCCAAATAGGGATAAACGCGGTTTATATTTTTTCTAGTATGCCAATAAAGGGGAATGCAGGAAGAGACTAGACAAAAGCAATGGTGTCGCTTAAGACGGAATTTGACACAGTTCATATCCGATCCTGCATGTCCTTTTTGCAGAACATACAAGACACAATCCGAATCGTTAGATCATATTTGATATTTGAATCAATTGTAGAAAAAGTTTTTTAAATCTTTTTTAAAAATACATTTAGGAGGCATCAAAATTTGAGCCATTGAATAAGATCTCAAATATCATCCAACGACTCAGATTTAGTTCTACACCTACTGCAAAAAAGATGTGCAAGATCGGATCTTTTTTGCATTTGACACTTGATAGCGCTTTGGCTACGACCTAGATGTGCAAGACCTCATCTAAGCCGTCGAATTATATTTTAAATTTGATTCGACGGCTCATATTTTCTGTCCATATAAGTATTTTTTGTAAAAATTTATAAATTTTCGTTCTACTTGTACAATAAAAATACTGTACAGGACCATAACCGGACTGCACTTGACAGTGGATAAGATTGGATTGCTAAGAGTAAGATGTTGATTTTTTTAAAGCACGTGCTAAATGCTGTTGTAGGTATTGGATATATTCACTATAAGTTAAAAAAAAAAAGAAAAGCGTCAGCACCTTAACTGAATAAGTATTTAATAATATTTAAATTTGATATTTTTTTATCTTAAATTTTATAATAATGAGATTTTTGTGAAAAGAAAAATATGAATTAAAATATTTGAGTGTAGAATTAAAATACAATTCAAATAAACAACAATTTTTGTTGCATTCAAGATGAGATTATGTAAGTAGAAAGTATGCAAACGAGCTAGAACTTTGTTTTTCTAGTATAAACTAGTAAAAAATATCATAAAATTTAGTTTATTTTACTTTTATAGATTCATGTTATTCGTTTAATTTAAAATTGAATATTTATATTTGATTTGAGACAAAAATTTAAAAGACTATTAGATCATATTACTATATTTTTTGTAGTAATCGATGAGTTAGTAGAGACCATTTTTTATATTGAAATTTATGAGGTTATTTATGGAAATTTCAATAGCAAATATATGTCTTTTAAGAAAATAGACATTCACATTCAAATAGACATGTACCCATTTAATTTTAAAATGAGGAAGTATTATATAAAAGTTCTTATATAAGATACTTCCATGATTTACCATATAAGCACTTAGAGAAGTAAATTTTAGTATGTATACTAATCATCTAAAATTAACATTTTATTCTCTGATGTATAAAAAGGAAAAAGAAGAGAACCCATTTAATTTTATTCATCCAACGATTTTTCGCAAATTGGAATACGAGTTATTATCATAAATTTGATAAGACTTTCTAGCATAAGTAGTAGATGTTAGTTAATAAAGAGAAGTAAAATTTCCTTGTCCTCCTCAAGAGCGAGTCTGAGGGATAAGATTCATCCACGCCTTTTGTCTTGCTTGCAAAATGCCTGAATTAATGCTTCTCGTGCCATTTTTCTCATCCCCATATAAATCCCAAACCATAAAAAAACTTACATCATTCATTCACAAAAGAAGGGAGAGAGATGGGAGATGAGAGGTGTGAAATAGGGCCAAATGTGGCCCTTGAAGGAAGCTTAGAAAACCAATGCCCAATGAGTAGCAACTCCATCTCCACGACCATCACCACCACCACTACCCCTACTCACCATTTCTCCACAAATGTGACCCCCAACACCACCGCCACCATCAACAACAACAACAACAATAACAATGAGCAAGATGCATTCCCAAGCACTACTAATACTCATCACTTTACAAATTCGAACAACAACGATGATCAGAATTGTTTCCTCCCAATCCAAAACACCACTAGTAACACTCATCCATTCTCCGCAAATCCAAATAACAACAACAACAACAGTGAACAAGATCGTTTCCTCCCGATCTCGACCAGCACTAACAATATTCAGCATTACTCCTCAAATGCAACCGCGAAGAGCAGCAGCAACAACAACAACGAGCATGATCGGTTTCTCCCAATCTCGACCAGTTCTGACAATACTCAAAATTTCTCCACAAATGCAAGCAGCAGCAACAACAGCAGCAACACCACCAGCAATAACAAGGAACAAGACCGGTTCCTTCCAATCGCAAATGTGGGCCGGATCATGAAAAAATTCATTCCAGGTAATGGCAAAATATCAAAAGATGCAAAAGAGACGGTTCAAGAATGTGTATCAGAGTTCATTAGCTTTGTTACTGGTGAAGCATCTGATAAATGCCAAAGAGAAAAGAGGAAGACAATCAATGGAGATGACATTATCTGGGCTATCACAACTCTTGGCTTTGAGGATTATGTAACTCCATTGAAACAGTACCTCAATAAGTACAGAGAGTTAGAAGGGGAAAAGCTCAATGTTCCAAAGCAGCAACGGCTTCAACAGCATGATCAAAAGCCAAATCTGTCCTATCATAGTGTATATTCTTCAACAAATCTCCTCTCTCAGCCACCATTTGTTCCCAGTGATCAGCCATTTCCCTTGCCATTCTCACAAAATTCAATTCAGGCACAATTGCCACAGCATGAACACATCGATTCGGTTGGGAATTGGTAATGAGAACAATACTTTTGTCTTCTTTTGTCTTCTTTTTTTGGGCAATTGTAATATATTATATACTTTATAACATTCTACAAAACTTTTTCCTGTAATATATTACAATATCCCCCCATGGGGAGAAAAGAAAAGATATTTGATCCAAGTTGAGAGTTTTATAATTTTCCCCCCTTTATTTATATGCAAGAATTATACGTAACAAATTGGAATGATTTGTTATAAATAAAAAAAGGTATACTAATATTCTTTTTTCTTTTAGAGAAAGAACGCAAATTTTATTAAGATGAACATCAGCGGTACAAGCTAAAAGAACGTCACAGGCAAAATTAGAAAATTACAATTGACTATTCTCAGAGTTAAGAGCTCTATGAGCCAAAAGGTGTGCAGAGATATTCCGTTCTCTCCGGACATGGACATGCTAAACCTATTATTCCCTTAATTTCAAAATATAAGGTCTTTTGAATTTTATAATATAAGTTAAAAAATGAATATTTTTTTATTATACACTTAACTAATTATACTAATATAATAGAGAATGAGAGAATTATGTTTATGTTAAAGAGTAATTTTAAAAAAATAATATTTAAATTTCATAAAAATTCCATTTTTTTAAAATAAAGAGTTAAAAGGCCTTATATTTTAAACAAGTATCCAGTAAGAAATAAGAACGAACTCATAAGAGCACTCAGAAATGTCTAAAAGTTGAAGCAGAAAATGTAAGATATTTTGTGTCAATGGACATTCAAAGAAATAATATATGCTTGTCATGTTCCAACAAGGCACTAAAAAAATGACATAATAATGAAGCTTCCTTACGGTGTCTGGATAACTTATGGTACCAAGGAGGATGTTCAATGCAGGGCCGTCAAAAGCTTTAGATGATTGAGGCAGTCATCTAAGGCCCGACGACATTAAGAGGTTTTTAAAAATAGTATGTATGGCTAAGTTTATGTAATTTTTATATTTTTGTCAAACTTTGTGTGTTGTAGTTGGTTTTGACACAGTTTAATACAACAAATACAAACATAATAATAAAGTTTGGTGTAAGAAAATTAGTAACGAAACTCGGCTTAACAGCCTATGACAGCTCGACTCAATAACATATTTCAGCAAGCACTACAAGAAAAAATTAATTTTGAAACTAACAAATCAGTTTCAAAATAAGGATTTGAAATTGCACAAATTTACCCCTTGTATGATCAGGCAGGTGCATGCTCTCGCTTGGAGCATGGCCGGGCACCCAAGCACGCACGGGTGTGCATGCGCCAATAATTTGGGCGAAATTTATCCCTTGTATGACTCGAATCCGCATTGCTAGTGTGGAGAGCATGTGCTTCTCTACCAGGCTAAGCTTGCTGTGATATTTTTCTATAATTATTTTATTTATACTATATATGTATATATTATATTTTAAAAATTAATAATATGTATTATAATTATTTTTAAATAATAGATGATATATTTTTTAAATAATCTTATTTATAAGAAATCCCTAAATATTAGGATATCAATCTCCTTGATATTTAGTATGGATTTCCATGAGATCCATCAAATCTTATGAACTTTAAGAGATACAAAATATCTTCTTGGCATAAAAGAGTTTTACTCAAATAATGAAAACTTTTAAAATAGACTTCTTAATACTATAAAGGTTTTCTTGGAAAATAATATCACATCAAATCCTTGTTATCAAGAAACTTGCCAAAATAGCTTCCTCAATGTCATAACAATCTTCCCCTTTGGCATTGTTTGTTACAAAATTTCCACAGCGTCTTAGAATTCGTCATTAATTGGAAGCAGTTTGATAGCACACGTATAACATATCAGAACACTATGTTGAATCAGATTAGTGCATTAGTAGTTCAACAAGAATTCCACGAAGACATAGTATATAAACACGGCTGTTATAGTCATTCAACTATAGCTAAATTAATAAGACTATTAAGTAAAGCAAATAACATTGTTCAGCAAATAAAATTGCAGTAGCAATATCCTTTAGAGATAATTTTGATAGAAATCCAGAAAACCAAGTTTGAGAGAGGGTTTGATGGAAGCAATAGAAACTTCCCCTCTCTTCATGCTCATCTTTTCTTTTTTGCTTTTGTAGCATACACTCCACCTTAATATTTTTTCCCTTTTTTGCAATAAATAAGGCCAAGTCAGCTCTTTTGCCTTAGAAGTTGATCAGAAGATTCCTGTAGGTGAATTTGAGAAGTGGAATCTATCAAAAGTTGTTGTTGTAGTTCTAAAACCCTTGTTGTCAAAGTTTGACACTGTTGCACACACTCTGCTACTTGTTCTTGAAATGACTATTATGAGTAGCAGGTGTTGGAGGAACTGTGACACGAGATGAATTTGACAACAACTCTTGATATCATTGACAATGATATCCTTGCTAAAGGCTTGAACACTTTTATAGGAAGAGAGATAGTCAGTAAGAAGACAAAGAAAGAAAGGTTTTTTATACTTACAATGCTTAGCCTGACAAGTTTAATAGCAGAAGAGAACATAATAGAATCAATGTTAAAACTTTTTCTCAATGACAATCAAGTGTAAAAATACTGCTTTGTCTCTTAACACAATGGATATATGTTGGCATAAGGTATCCAATTGGTACAGAACAGTTTGTATATGACAAAATACTTCATTGTCAAAGAAGAGAAATTCAGCTAGTTCTTATTTGGAAATTGTTAAACTGAATCTCCTATTAACTCATTGCATACTGCTGTCATGTCAAAGTCACCATCAATCCCACTACCTTTGGTGAGTTGCTTCAAGCACACCAGCCAAAAGTTTAGGAGAGAAAGAAACAACATCCCTAACATACACTGTATGATAAAATGAACTTACAGAATCATCCACATTTTTGTCAAGATTGGCATAAAACTCATGCACCATGTTGAGATTATAAGATTCAGAAAAGCTTACTGAGTCATACAATCTGACTCTCTTCAATAGGTCAACTAGCCTTATTGTTCAAACATGGCTTTATCAATAATTCTTTCAGCCAACATAAATCTCAGTCATATATCTCTGTGTTGAATTCTGCTATCATAGTTAAAGAATAATACATCTTAAGCTTCTCTTGCATGAATCTTGCCAATGTCTACCTTCTCCCTTTTCACTTTAGTGGGTTTTTAGCCTTTCGTTTACCCTTTTTCTACTCTATCAAACTCTCAGTCTCAATAGCATCAGGCTATTTTGTGTTTGTCTCTTCACTATCTATATGTACTACTTCAACAGGCTCAGGTTTGTTAGGGAGATTGGGTTGCTTTTGATTAATGGACTCTGTTGGTCCAACATTAACAAGAACAACTTCATTTACTGACATTTCATTAGAAAAGACTCCAGTTTCAATAGGAGTATCATTTTCTATCTATGTTCAATAGAAGTATTAGAAGCATCAAAATATACTTCATGTGCAACAGATTATATAGGTATATCAGAAGAATTAACAGAATCAACATTCAACTCTACTTCTTCATTCAAATCCTCAATTTGTATAGAATCAGTAGTCATATCTTTACTAGATTAACAACCCTTGGTTCAACATATTCAACTTGTATTGAATCCACATCAAATTCAATAAAGGATATATTAACAGCCATCACATTCTCAGAAACCATAATAGAACTATTCGCAACAACTCTAAATAATAATCAAGCACAAAAACTACATACCCAGGTGGTTCTCATAAATTTCGCGAGTGGGCATAACAGTGTTTCTATAATTGAGATAGTATATGATAGTAAAACTAGAAAAAGCTCCATCATACGTTACAATTTGCATATGTGAGTCTTCCTTAACACTTAGCTAAGGAGGAGGATTAGAGATAGACATTTGCCCTTCTGTTGTTAAAACCCTAGCGATGTTTGTTGGGCTTCTTTGTGAAGATGACTCTGCTAAGGTGCTGGTGTTTTTTTTGCACAGTTATGGTCTGAAAAGATTGAAGCTTTCACAAGCAATAAGTTTCATAAATGGAGTTCAACAGAGTGTTCTGAAGAGCACGAAGAAGAGAAGAAGATGAGAAGACGAAGAGAGAGAAATTGGTCTTTCATCTAAACTAATGATCAAGACTTATTTCTTCAACCAAACAACTACCCTTTACAGTTCCCAAACCATTTTCATAACTTTCCTGATGATTTTTCAAACTCACGCATACTTTTGTGATTTTTCAAAATTTTTTAAAAATACAAAAATTAAATTGTATATGTACAACAAGATACATAGAACTCTTTCTATAAAGTGAATAACCCAATGCACTTCTCAATTCCTCAAATCTCTACGCATCAAGATGTTTTGTCAAGATATCTGCCAACTTCTTCTATGTTGCAACATATTCAATGATAATAGCCTTTTGTTCAATATGTTAATGTGCTTTGTTAGACTATGTAGAACTTGATTCTTTAAGATGTCTATTACAATTGTGTTGTCACAATATATCACTAGCTCCTTTTGTATCAACCCATATTCATTTACCATTTGTTTCATCCACAATAACTGAGTGTAATAGGTGTCTGTTGCAATATATTCTGCTTTTGCTATTGACAGAGAAATAGAATTCCGCTTTTTGATATACCAAGACATAAGTTTGTTACCATGATAAAAATAACCTCCCGAGGTACTCTTTCTATATCACAATTGTCAGCCCAATCAACATCACTATAACCAATAAGATGAGTGTTTGAGTCCTTGCTAAAGTAGATTCCATACTTCTTTATGTGACTGACATACTTCAGAATTCTTTTGGCGCGGATTGATAGCTTGTACGTATTCTAACACTATAATATATGTTGGGTCTACCTTTTGTGAAGTATAACAAGCCTCCAATGATACTCCTATGCATGTGTTAATCAATAGATTGACTTTTGTCATCCTTTTGTAGCTTTTGATTGACACCAACGGGAATTTCGATAGGTTTTGAATCTTCTATATTGAACTTCTTAACCAAGTTAAGTGCATACTTGGTTTGTGAGATAAATATTCAATCTTTTAATTGCTTAACCTACAAACCAAGAAAGAAGGTAAGTTTATCAATCATACTCATCTCAAATTCTGTTTGCATGAGTTCAACAAACTCCTTTGTAAGCTGTATTGAGATTGAGCCAAACACAATGTCATCAATGTAGATTTGTACCATCATAACATATGTGTTCAGTCTTTTGATAAAAATATTTTTATAGCTCATCCTCTGTTGTAGCCTCTTGTCAATAGAAAATTTATTAATATCTCATACCATGCCCTTGGCTCTTGTTGAAGTATAAAGTGCCTTCTTCAAATTGTACATATGATTTAGATGATTTGGATTAACAAACCTCCATGGTTGTTCAACATATACCTCTTCTTATAGAAATCCAATCAAGAATGCACTTTTGACATCTATCTGTTGAAATGTGAATCTCCTTGCATATGCAACAACCAATAATAATTTGATAGATTCTAGTCGAGCTATTGGAGCAAATGTTTCATCAAAGTTCATTCCTTCAACTCATGTGTATCCTTATGTAACAAGCCTTGCCTTATATTTTCGTGTTCATTAGTTTTATCGCGAAATACCCACTTTGTGCCAATAACATTGATGTCATTTGGATATGGAACGAGTTTCACACATCATTGCGCTCAAATTTTTGAAGTTCATCCTGCATAGAAGCCATCCAGAATTCATTTGTTAAGGCTTCTTTGACATTCTTTGGCTCTAGTGTTGAAGTGTAACTAGTGAACATCACCATCTTCTTGTAGTTGATCTTTTATTTTGCTTTGGGTTTTCCATGATTCATTCAAGCCTCCAATGATAAAATCTATGGGATAATTTTTTTTAAAAAAAATTCTTGAAGATGGCTTTCTGTGTTGAACTTCTCATTCTGTCAATTATGAATCTATAGCAGTGTCTATCAACTCCTCTGGTTCTGTGTTGATCTCCGCATTGATTGACTCTTTAGGATTGACAAGATTAGATATCTCCTGGTCTAGTGTAGTTGCCTTGCCCTTCTTTGTTGTAGTAGCATCCTCAACAATAACATTGATGATCTCCATTATAGTTCCATTTTTTTTTTTGTTGAAAACGTGATAAGCTCTACTATTGTTGTAGTAGCCAAGGAATACTCCCTCATTACTTCTTGCATTGAACTTACCCAATGATTCCCTGTCATTCAGAACGTTATATTTATTTCCAAAAATAAGAAAATAGGTCAAGTTTACCTTACGTCCTAACCAAATACCATTGATAGTCTTGGAGGTGTAATGCCTTAGATATGTTCTATTAATGATATATGTTGCAGTATTAACAACTTCTACCCACTATCTTTGAGATATCTCCTTGGAGTTTAATATCACTCAAGCCATTTCTTGGATGGTTCTGTTCTTTCTCTCAACTATACCATTCTGTTGAGATGTCTTTAGTGTAGCACATGTTTGTAAAATACCATAACCAACATAGAATTTGTTAAATTATTGGTTATCAAACTCCTGTAATCACTTCGTAGTCCGTATAGTGTTGAACTTTTCCATTTATGTAGCTTTAAACATAATTTTTGAAACACATAAAAAATTTCTTATTTTTGTCTAAAAGCACAAGTGTATCTGGAGAAGTTATCAACTTTTCCATTTATGTAGCTTTAAACATAACTTTCGAAACATATAAAAAATTTCTTATTTTTGTCTAAAAAATTCAACACAAGTGTATCTGAAGAAGTTATCAACTTTTCAATTTATGTAGCTTTAAACATAACTTTCGAAACACATTCTAAAAAATTCAACACAAGTGTATCCGGAGAAGTTATGAAACTCCTTACCATGATCACTTCGTAGCCTGTATAGTGTTGAACTTTTCCATTTATGTAGCTTTAAACATAACTTTCGAAACACATCATAAATTTCTTATTTTTCTCTAAAAAATTCAACACAAGTGTATCTAGAGAAGTTATCTGTAAGACCTAAGAGGGGGGGGGGGGTGAATTAGGTTTTTGGCTAATTATCGAAATCTTTTTCTTGTTTTGCAAATCCTTTGCCTTAATAAAAGCTCTTCTTTAATTTCACAAACTTCAAGTTTATATGTGATGTGATGGTTAAGATAAGATCATCAAACAATAAGACTACAACCAATCAATCAACAACTATGAATAAGTAATAATAACAAGAGCATGTAAATAAATAAAACTATAAGGAATGAACACACAATTTATAGTGGTTCGATCTCTCTAAGATCTACATCCACTACCTTGAGTCCACACTCAAGGATTTCAACCAATCCACTGTATGCTCAAGTTCAACAATTACATAAGAGGCTTACCACAAAATGGTTTTACACTCACAACCTCTTTTAGTAATTATACAAACAATACAAGGTTCACCAAACACAATGGTTTTATATCTAAAGACAACCTTAAGACTAATCTAATCCAAGGCTCACCCACACATGGGTTTTACACTACAACCTTGATTAATCTAGTCTATGGATCACCCTTCCACAAAAGGGTTTTATGTCACAAGATAACCTTGCAAATGAGCTAGTAGAAAACACAATTAAGATAAGAAAAGAGAATGTGTAGAAGTTACCACTTGATGGTAGATATTACACAATTTTGCACCTTCACACTTTGATGTCTTTTGGGTTGATCAATTGAATGCACAAGGCATAAGAGAGCTTAAGAAATGTTTGCTAAATGCTTTTGAAAGCTTGGAGTTTTCAAGATTTCAAGAGTTACAAAAATTTGCAAGTTTCTAGCTTTTATAGAATTTGAAAATCTGTTAAAACGTTCATAAAACGGCTAGAAACGGCTAGTTTCAGAAAATTCGGACGACCAAATTTCCTGGCTGCGTCCGAATCTTCGTCCGAATTTCTCTGGATAAATAGTAACCATGCTGAGAACAAAAATTCGGACGACCGAATTTTTTGCTGCGTCCGAATCTTCGTCTGAATTTTTTTGGAACAACAGTGACCATGCTGAAGACCAAAAATTCGGACGACCGAATTTTTTGGCTGCGTCCGAATCTTCTTCCGAATTTCTCTGGAAGAATAGTAGCAAACTTTTGCTACAAAATTCGGACGACCGAATTTTTTGAAAGCATTTTCAAACTTTGTAAAATCATTTGAGATATAACTTCAATGAGTTTGAAAAACATTTGATATGTATAGAAAACTTATTTAACCATATTTAAGCTTGAAAAACATGAACATATGAAGTTTACAAACATATCTTATTAAAAGATTCATTCAAAGACTTTTAAGATCATAAGATTATTTTTATGCTCTCTTATGCATTCAATGATAACCAAGACATGCAAGTGTAGAGTTTACATAGAAATTTACCTAAAAGTTAAATGCACTCTACACTTCAAGTCTTCAATGCTTTTTGATCATCTTTAGAACAACATTCTTCAAACTTCAAATACTTGCTTAACTGAAGTTGTTCTTGAACTTTTGCTTCAAAGCAATGAGACTTCATACTTCTCAGTTTACAGAACCTATCACACAATAATCAAACATTTTAGTCCTCATCAATATTTGTCATTTATCAAAACTACATAATTTGCCCTTAGGGCTAACATTATCAACACACAAAATACATATCTTTTGCCTTCAACACATTCTATTTAAGAAGGACCAAAATGATTCATGTGCATGAGTTCCAATATTTTAGAAATATTGATCTCTGTTGTTTCCTTGTGAGAAGACCTTCTTTGTTTTCCAATTTGATATGAGCCATATATTCCTCTTGTGACTTTGGGAAGTTTAGGTATGCCTCGTACTACTTCTGTTGAACTCAACAACTTTAACAGTTTGAGATTTATGTTCCTAAATTTTGATGCCATAGATCAAGTTCATCATCCTGAGCAGCTATACATTGCTGATCATTTGATTTCAGCAATTTGTAGTAGTTATAAGATATTCTAACCCTGGTCAGAATTATCTTGTTAGAATCATCCATGACAAAATAATTTTTTTTTAAGTTAACATATAGATTATCATCACAGACCTGGCTTTTACTTAAATGATTAGCTTTCAACAAATAGAACATCTTTATTAGCTTTCAACAAATAGAACATCTTTAAGTGCTGACATACCTTTGATGTTTAGAGTTCCAATGCCGACTACCTTATTCTTGGAGCCATAAGCAAAAGTAACATTACCTCATTTGCAAGCTCTGTAGTTCAACATGACTCTTTTTTGGCCTGTCATATGTCGAGAACAACCACTATCAAGGTACCATACGTCATTCAAACTTGTTGTGAATGACACATGTGCAACATATCCTTTTAGTTCTATCTTTTTTATCCAAATTCGCCTTTGTCTGGTTGTCTACCTGCCCTTGTTGAAATCAGCTTTCACAAGTTTGCGCCCTTGTTACAGGTCTTTGATGCTTCTCAAATAAATATCCCATGTATGTCCTACAAGAGAGAAATAGTAAGACATAACAGGGTGCTTTTTAGATTTTCTGATGAACCTCTTTTTGTCTGCAATAATCATCTTTATTTCTAGTACAATCATACTTGTTGAAGTATTTTTATTGTTGTTGTAGCTCAAGCCTGTCAAATCTCTAGTTGGTTTACCAACAGACAAAATTTCATCTAGCTTCATCTTCCTTGTATTTAGCCTTTTGATGTAACATTTTGCTTCCACTGGTTTGTCATTGTCGAGTTGCAATGATTTAGCATGATGTTGTACCTACAATACAAGGCAATGTGCCAAAGTTGATATGGGTTACTGCCATGCTGGTCTCTGCCTTCAATGCCACACATTTGTTCTCATATTGAGTGTTGTGATGCATTTCAAAGCTTTGCAAGGATCTCATCAACTCGTCAAGCTTCAACTCTGTCAGGTTTCTAAATTCTTCAATAGCAGTAACTTTGGTAGCAAATCTTGGTGGTAATGATCTCAAGGTTTTATAGACCAATTTTTCTTCAAAATATTTTTCACCAAGTTGAAATGCTGGATTTGGAATATCTTCCAATTAGATACTGAAGAGAGAGAGTTTCATCTTGTGTCATTCTTAATTCCTTAAATTGAGAGGTTAACATTTCTAACTTTTATATCCTGACACTACTCGTTCCTTTATATATTGTCTGCAACACCTCTCACGCTTCTTTGGCTAATCGACAAGTTGAGAATAAGTTGAATTGCTTCGCATCAACTACCTTGAAGATAGAGTTGAGTGTCCTGGCATTGTTTCATTCATCCGTCGCTCAACATCTGTTCATTTCTCCATGAGGTTTTCAACAACACCATCTCATGATTCATGACAATATGAGGAGTCCATCTTTTTTGAACAACAATCAAAGAATTCTCATCAAAAGTATGCATGAATATTCTCATTCGTGCTTTCCAGTAGGCATAGTTTGATCCATCTAGTAGCAGTTACCTTGTTATCGATCCAACTTCCTTTGCCATAGCTGCACAAACCACCTTTCCCATGATTCACCTGCTAAATTAATAGTCAATCAGCAACAATTTTGTGACCTACTCTAATACCACTTGTATGATTAAGTTTATACAACTTTTTCGCCTTTATCAAACACTCTGTGTTGTAGTCGATTTTGCATAGTTTAACACAACACACCCAAACATACTAATAATGTTTGACACAAGAAAATTGCATCAAATTGGCATATTTCATCCCAAACATTTTTGTTTTGGTGAGTTTAGTCCCTAATGTTTATTTTCAAAATTTTAAGTCCTTAAGAATTGTTTTGTCGTTTCGTCTAATTTATGGTAGGTAGGTCGACTATTAGTCAACGATTTAGTCCAATCCTTGTTAAAATGTATAGGGACATTTTTGGAATAATACTAACCACTTTTTCCTATTTGCAAGAGAAAGTTTAGGTAAATCCGGTCTACAAGTCCACCTGTGGACCAAATTCACTCTCAATAAGCCATGTGGGTAGATATGACATCTACCAAGCCATGAATTCCTATTTTCTTCCTTTTGACAACCAAGAAGACATCACTTGATAGTAATCCAATTAAATTAAGTAAAAGGTCCCATGAGAGGACAAATTTTGGGGAAACACGTTCTTCCCTCAAAATAGAGCCTTCAATAATCCAACAAAAGCTTTTTCAATTGGGAATTTTCGTGGATGCCCTCACTAATTTAGCAACAAACTGATTCGGGGAAGGATGGGTAGCAACGAAGGAAGTAAAAATGATGTAACATCTACAAAATGCAAAGAATGGAAATAAAATAGAGAATTAGAACTCTTAAGATTCTTGAACAGAACTGAAAGTTGAAGGCTTTTCCCATATACAATTCGTCTAAGAGAGAGGGCCAACAAGACTAGGGCCTTGTGATTGATGATAGAAACTACGAAAGACAAAAGATCTCTAAAAGAAGAAAAGACCAAAAAAAGATGCTATAGAAGTTTAGATATTGATTCCGCTTGCTAACGCTCTCCCTTTACCCACCCATCTCTTTTCTTTTTCAAGATTGGCAGTGAGTTCTTCCCTTTTGCATTCGTCAACACGGAGGGTAAATACAAGAGAAGAAAATAAAGTTTAAGATTAGAGAATTAGTGAAGTATGGAATAAACCAAAAGAAGATGCCTTAAACTAAGCTCACAAGCAAAGCTAAAGGGCACGAAGCAAAGGCAAAAGACAAAGCAGAAGAAGGCCAATTGCTTATTTGGAAGCTGCCATTTTTGCGGATGATTCTTGTTTCAGATTGTAGCACAAAAAAGGGGAAGGTTCCAAGCAGTGGAGGAAAGGGGCTGAAATTTATCAAACAAAAAAAAAAATCCAAAAAAAAGGGAAAAAGAGTCGGTGCTGTTCTGAAAATACCTTATATATTTGGCCAAGGTCTAGACCAGGTCATTGACTAGCAGTTGACTTACTAGAAATTAGACTGAAGGACCAAATAAATCACTTGAAAAGAGAAAGAGGACTTAAATTTTTGAAAGTAAACATTAGGGACTAAATTTATCAAAGAAAAAAATGTTTGGGAACGAAATATGCCAATTTGCTAGAAATTGGTAACGCAGTTCGGCTCAACAGCTTATGTCTGTCAGACCACGCCCAGAAAAGGAATTACTATACTTTTTGTTCCAAAAGAACAAGAACTCTCAATCTCTTCTAGTGATTCCCTAGTGGACTTGGGAAAATGCCCTGTGCCAAAGCTACCTCAATAGTTGAAAATTCAACAACCACAATGTTGCCTCAATATACTAATCACAACTCCCGCCTCCACGATTGTTGAACTATCATCTAGCCACAGTCATTGCCCCTACGATTGTCAAACTGTCATCCAATCATAGCTCTCTTTTGTTGAAATTGCCTCAATAGGATATGTCGAACACCTTTCGTTACGCTACCTCGGGTAGGCATACCAAGAAAAGGGAGGTCTCTGTGAGGTGGATAGAATATGAACTTATCAAGTGCCTCCAGTTTTTGTTGAAGAATTAGTTTCCACCACTTGAACAAAAATAACATAGTTTAACACACGAATAGAATATCGGGAAGATAAAGTGTGTTGTTGAACTCTTTCAAGATTCAACTCTATATCATGAGTCTTTGAATAGCTCTCTCAATAATATTGCTTAAGATGCAAAGAAGTCTCAGTTAATATTTCCAAGAATTTCAACGAGAGATTTTGAGAGTTAATTTGCTTAAGCTTGAAGCTCACATGTAAAATTGGTATAGAGTCTTGAGTTTCTTCGCCTCCAAGATTGATATCCTAAGGATATATCAAGAAATCACTAAATATTATATCAATCTCCTTGATATTTGGTGCAGATAGATTGCAATGAGATCCGCCAAATCTTATTATCTTCGAGAGATGCCAAATATCTTCTTCTTACCATAAAGGAGTTTTGCTCAAATAATTTCAACTTCTAAATAGACTTCTTAATGCCATAAAGGTTTTTCTTGGCAAGTAATATCACATCAAATCCTTGTTGCCAAGAAACTTGCAATAATAACTTCCTTAATGTCGTAACATAATATGTATAACCTTTTAAATAATTAAGAATTTCATAAAAGTTGAGAAAATTTCTATTTTTCTTTAATTTTAATGTAATAGATTTAATTTTTTTCTTTAATTTTTGGACAAAAATCAAAATAACTTAATCTTTGGTACCGATCAATCGATAATATAGTGACTGTTCAAGAGCTCATCCTTAGCATACGAAGGAAGTCTGGGAAAAAGGTGTCTCTGGCCATCAAAGTTGAGATGGAAAAAGCATACGACCGCATAAGCTATAATTTCTCGGAAGTTACGTTCAAAGCAGTGGGGTTCAACAATAGCTTAATTCATTTTATTATATTCTGCATCAAATCTGCTAAATTGTTTTTGTTTTGGAATGGAGATAAACTTTAGTCCTTTGCACCTAAAATGGTAAATGGGTAACCCATTATCCCCTTACTTGTTTGTGTTGTGTATGGAAGCTTTGGGACAAAAGATCAATAAGGTAGTTAGCAAGGGACAATGGAAACCTATTGTAGCTTCAAGGGGTGGACTGAAGATCTCTTGTATTTTTTTCAGATGATCTTCTACTATTTCGTGAGGCAATGCTAAGAAAAGCGGAGATCATGGCTGAAATCATCAAGGAATTTTGTGGTGTCAATAGACAAAAGGTCAATGTGCATGAAATTCCTAAGAGGGGAGGTGAATTAGGTATTTTGCTAATTTTCGCAAACTTAAACCTTTTATGCGTTTAGACCAAGAACAGGTTATGTAAGCTAATTATAGATAATTGATAGCAATGCAGTAATGAAAGCAATAGCAAAGAACTCAAACAATTTATAGTGGTTCGATCCTAAAGATCTACGTCCACTACCTTAAGCTCACACTTAAGGATTTCAACAAATCTACTAATTGCTCAGGTTTACAAATTACAAGAGAGGTTCACCAAACTATGGTTTTACACTCACAACCTCTTCTAGTAATGTCTACAATACAAGGCTCACCACAAACAATGGTTTTATATCTTAAACAACCTTGAATCACACTTTCAAGGATCACCCTTACCTAAAGGGTTTTATGTTATCAAGATAACCTTGCTAGAGCTAGTAGATCAACACAATTGAATAAGTAAAGAAGAATGTGTAGAAGTTACCATTTGATGGTAGATATTACACAAATTTGCACCTTCACACTTTGATGTCTTTGGATTGATCAATTGAATGCACAAGACATAAGAGAGCTTAAGAAATGTTTGCTAAATGCTTTTGAATGCTTGGAGTTTTTAAGATTTTAAGAGTTACAAAAATTTGCATGTTTATAACTTTTATAGAATTTGAAAATCTGTTAAAACGTTCATAAAACGGCTAGTAACGGCTAGTTTCAGAAAATTCGGACGACCAAATTTCTTGGCTGTGTCCGAATCTTCGTCCGAATTTCTCTGGATGAATAGTAACCATGCTGAGAACAAAAATTCGGACGACCGAATTTTTTGCTGCGTCCGAATCTTCGTCTGAATTTTTTTGGAACAACAGTGACCATGCTTTGAAGACCAAAAAAATTTCGGACGACCCGATTTTTTTTGGTTGCGTCCGAATCTTCTTCCGAATTTCTCCGGAAGAATAGTAGCAAACTTTGCTACAAAATTCGGACGACCGAATTTTTTGAAAGCATTTTCAAACTTTGTAAAATCATTTGAGATATAACTTCAATGAGTTTGAAAAACATTTGATATGTATAGAAAACTTATTTAACCATATTTAAGCTTGAAAAACATGAACATATGAAGTTTACAATCATATCTTATAAAAAGATTCATTCAAAGACTTTTAAGATCATAAGATTATTTTTATGCTCTCTTATGCATTCAATGATAACCAAGACATGCAAGTGTAGAGTTTACATAGAAATTTACCTAAAAGTTAAATGCACTCTACACTTCAAGTCTTCAATGCTTTTTGATCATCTTTAGAACAACATTCTTCAAACTTCAAATACTTGCTTAATCGAAGTTGTTCGAACTTTTGCTTCAAAGCAATGAGACTTCATACTTCTCGGTTCTGAGAACCTATCACACAATAATCAAACATTTTAGTCCTCATCAATATTTGTCATTTATCAAAATTACATAATTTGCCCTTAGGGCTAACAATCTCCCCCTTTTTGATGATGACAAACTTTGATGCAAAATGTGATAGATTTAAACAATGTAGTACATAGAAGTATTAATGTCAATGATAGAAAATAACCAATTTAGCACATTGACATACAAAAGGCTCAATATGAGCCTATGACCCAACCAACCTCCATTAACCTCCTTCCTTCCAACAACTAGGATAGAGGATATAGCATTTAAGCATTAAGAACACTTCTAAGAGAGGTTTTAAAGGTTGTAAAAGTTTAACAATGCTCCCCCTTAGATTGTGCTCATTTTTCAACAAGTTTGGACTTGAGATACTATGCATCCGAATTTTGACATATCAAGTCCGAATTTTAAAATAGGTTAAATGAAAGCTTAAATTTTTGAGAATAAGCTTTCCTAAGGTTGTTCAAACATAGAGGAAGAGATTAAAACCAGTTTGAATCAATTTGAACAACAATAGAGCACATTTTGGAAACAAAATATGCATGCATCCGAATTTCAGAACATGCATCCGAATTTTTTGATCTTGCATCCGAATTTTTAAATATTAAGTCCAAAACTATAATAACTTCAATATAATGAATGCCTAAGGTTGTTCAAACATAATAGAAGAGATTAAGACAGATTTAGATCAATTTGAACAACAATAGAATACTTTTTGGTAACAAGTTATAACTCATGCATTCAAATGTTTTCATAGAGTTTTCATAGAGTAACAATTCAAGAGCAAGTTATTCATTTACAGAAAACACATAGAAAACATCTATAGGATTGAGACATAAGACTCAGAAAACATGCATACAAGAAAAAATTCATATGCAGAAAAATTCATTATCTCATCCCATATAGCAGTTTTTCACACATTTTGTCATCCTCATTTTTCTCCCCCTTTTGTCATCAGTCAAAGATGGGGTAAATGAAAATGAGATTAACAATTTAACACATAAAGGAAGCTCTCATCACTGAGATTTCATCATTGAGCTTCACTATTACATAAGATGCAAGAAAAAATACTGAAGAAGATTATAATATTAGATGCATAACTAAAAAATTTAAATAACTTAAAGCAGTAAATAGAATGGAAGAGATGCTTAGTCTTGTGATGTTGATGAAGAGGCTCTGCTAATCCCTTTCTTGATGGCCAAGTGCTTCACTCTTCCTTGGCTGAATGAAATGTGTGATGGTGAGACAATTTCAGCTTGAGCTACTTGGCTTCCTGCCTTTTGTGGTTCTTCATGTACATGTTCTTCTTCTTCTTCTTGTTCTGCCACTGTCTCATCATCTCCTCCTTGGTCATCCCCATCATCACTGTCATTATCTTTGTCCTTCTTATCTTCTTCTTTATCATCATCTTCCTCATTTCTATCTTGAGGCCTAGAGGGTCCTTCACCACTTTGAGTATTTCTCATTAGGATTTCCTCAATGTGTTTCACTCTACTCTCTAGTCCATCTAATTTTCCTAGAACCATTGGAGCAAATGACTCAAAGAACTTATACATCTTCTCCATTTCCTTGACTTGATTGTTCAAGGCTTCTTGGAATGCTTTGGCTATTATGGTGTCACCTCTAGTTATTCTTTCACCACTTGACTCAACTTCAGTTTCTTCTTCAACTACTCTTTTTTTTGTTGGTGGTTGCTCCCCCTCACTTGAAGTGTCATGCTTTCTTTTTGTCTTCATTTCTCTTGCAAGGGTCTCTTCCTCATCTTCATCCTCTTCCTTTTCCTCTTCTACACTTTCTATCCTTTCTTTTCTTCCTAATCTTTTTGGAGAGGATCCTCTTTTTGTTTTCCATATTCCATCATCATCAAGGATAAGCTGCATTCTCTTAAGGGATTCATCATTGTATATTTCTCCACTTTTAAAGGTTTGTCCTCTTCCTGGAAGTTTAATCTTAAAATGCTTAAAGATCTTTGTTAACAGCCTTCCAAAAGGGAATGCCTTGGTTACTGTTTTTCTAGCAGTAATCATGTGTCTTAAGGCTATATATCCAAAGTTCAGTTTCCTCTGTTCATGCAAGGCCAACATTAATACCATATGCATATTACCTACTGATGATTTATGTCCAAAGTTAGGAACAATCATAGTAGTTACCATATGATGCAATACTCTACCTCTAGCATCCAAATTCTTGATTTCCCTCTCTTTTATAGATCTAAACTCTCTTCCATTTGTAAATGCTTGTTCAAATCTATCATATGTAAAGAGTTGACGATCATAGCAATGCATTGAGGGTGCATAATATTTAGCCCCACTGTCACTTACCCCACAAATTCTGTTAATCAGGGCTTCACTTAATTCAATATCAACTTGGGATACTCTAGTTGAATACCATTGTATCCTATCATCCCCAACAATCTCAGTTCTTTCTTCCTTTAGGTTTGCATAGAATTCATATACCAAAGTAGGATAAAAATCTTCATTAATAAACAACAAACTACTCCACCCAACATCATTGAAACAGGACAGAACCATATCCATACTAGATAGTTTATCAGCATCCACCATATATCCAGGAATAATCTTTCTACTATTCTTATTCCATTCATCAAATTCATGAGTAGATTTGATAGAGATAAACCTGTCAACTCCAGATTGTGTTTGAGGGATGCGAATCCTTCTTGGTTGATTGAGGATTGGGTCTCCATCTCCTTCCTTAGCCTTTCCTTTTCCTTTCTCAACATTGGGCTTCTTTGTTCTTACCATGATGTTTTCTCTTGAGAAGGATTTGTTTTCTGTATGAAATTAGGGCTTAGAAGTTTAAAAATGAAGGAAAATCGGGATGAGAGTGTGTGGATTTGAAGAGATTTTGATTCGGACGTGAATGGGTATGAGAGGTTTTGAAAGAATGTAAAATTCGGAAGTTGTAATGTTTGGAAGAAACCGTTCGATTTTCATTTAAAGGGATGCATCCGCAAAATTCGGACGACCGAATTTTAGGTCTGCGTCCGAATTTTCGGTCGAAAGTTTCTGTTTCTTTGGTTCAAAAAATTCGGTCGACCGAATTTTCTGTCATGCGTCCGAATTTTTAATCAATAAATCTCTGTTTTCATCACAACATTAATACACACATTAGTCATTGAATTTTGAAATTCCTAAGAGTCTTCTTAGGTGATTGAACCTTTCCTCAGCCAAAGGCTTTGTAAAAATGTCAGCAATTTGATCATTTGTATTTACATGTTCTAAGCATATATCTTTCTTAATCACATGATCACGAATGAAATGATGTTTTATCTCTATATGATTGGTCCTAGAGTGTTGAATGGGATTAATGCTCAAATTGATAGCACTAGTATTATCACACAGTATAGGCACACACTTAAATTTAAGACCATAATCAAGTAAAGTATGTTGCATCCATAATAATTGTGCACAACAACTTCCTGCAGCTATGTATTCAGCTTCAGCTGTGGATAAAGATACACAAGCCTGCTGTTTTACTAAACCAAGACACTAGACAACTACCAAGAAATTGACAATGACCACTTGTACTTTTACGCTCAACTTTGTATCCAGCATAGTCAGCATCAGAATATCCAATAAGTTCAAAAGATGAAGTTTTAGAAAACCAAAGACCATAGTCATGTGTATCAATCAAATAATGAAATATTCGTTTGACAGAAATTAGATGGGATTCTTTAGGACATGATTGGAATCTAGCACACAAGCAAACAGCAAACATAATATCTGGTCTACTAGCAGTGAGATAGAGTAAACTTCCAATCATACCTCTATACAATTTCTCATCAATACTTTTACCTTTCTCATCTTTGTCAAGTTTAGTTGATGAACTCATAGGAGTACTTATTCCTTTTGCTTGATCCATTCCAAACCTTTTCAATAGCTCCTTAGTATATTTTTCTTGATTGATGAAGACTCCATCCTTGGTTTGCTTAATTTGTAGTCCAAGGAAGAAACTTAGTTCTCCCATCATGCTCATCTCAAATTCATTTTGTATAGTTTTAGCAAACTCTTCACAAAGAAAAATATTAGTAGAACCAAAAATAATATCATGAACATAGATTTGTACAAGCAAAATATCATTTTTAGAAGATGTTTTAATAAAAAGAGTTGTGTCTACTTTTCTTTTAGTAAAACCTTTTGAGAGAAGAAAACCACTTAATCTTTCATACCAAGATCTTGGAGCTTGTTTCAGTCCATATAGAGCTTTGGTTAGCTTATACACATAATTTGGAAATTTTTCATGGATAAAACCAGGAGGTTGTTCTACATAAACCTCTTCTTCAATAAAACCACTTAGGAAAGCACTTTTAACATCCATTTGAAAAAGTTTAAAACCTTTAAAGCAAGCAAATGCCAAAAGTATTCTTATAGATTCTAATCTGGCTACTGGAGCAAAGGTCTCATCATAGTCAATGCCTTCTTCTTGGTTGAAACCTTGAGCAACAAGTCTAGCTTTATTTCTAACTACTTCTCCTAGTTTATTTAACTTATTTCTAAAAACCCATTTTGTACCAATAACAGAATGATCATGAGGTCTAGGAACAAGATACCAAACTTTATTTCTTTCAAATTGATTTAGCTCTTCTTCCATAGCAATAATCCAGAAATTATCACACAATGCATCATCAATATTTTTTGGTTCAATAAGAGATAAAAGAGCGAAGTTATCAATAAAGTACCGCCTTGTTTTTACCCCTTGGGAGACATCACCAATGATTTGCTCCTTAGGATGACCTTTTGCATATGTGATATCCTTTGGAAGTTCTTGATTATTGCTTGATTGACCATCTTGTTCTTGCTCCATTATTTCTTCTTCTTTGGCATGATCTTCCACTGTGGGTGCTTGGTGTTGAGTATGATTTTCAACCATTGATGTGCCTGTGTCATCTTCATTTCTCTTTGAAGATAAATGTTAGATTCATCAAAGGTTACATGAATAGTTTCTTCAACACACAATGTTCTTTTATTATAGACTCTATATGCCTTTTTTATTTGATGAATAACCAAGAAAAAATTCCTTCATCCGATTTTCTATCAAACTTACCAAGATAGTTGCTAGTGTTTAAAATGAAGCATTTACAACCAAAAACTTTGAAATAGACAATTGATGGAGTTTTGTCAAATAAGAGTTCAAAAGGTGTTTTTTCTTATAAAAGGTCTTAGTAAAACTCTGTTTCATGATATAACAAGTCTGTATTAATGACTTGAGCCCAAAAGTACTTTGGTAATGAGTTTTCACAAAGCATTGACCTAGCCATTTCTTGTAAGGTTCTGTTTTTCCTTTCAACAACACCATTTTGTTGAGGTGTTTTGGCAGCTGAAAAATTGTGAGTAATACCATATTCATCACAAAATTTTGTAAAGTCTTGGTTACAAAATTCTCTTCCATTATCACATCTAATAGAAATCAGTTTGCAATCAAGAGAGGTTTGAACCTTTTGAAGAGTTTTGAAAATTCATGAAATGTTTCATCTTTTTGTGCTAAGAAGATTACCCATGTAAATCTTGAAAAATCATCAACAATCACATAAGCATAGCTTTTACCACCAAGACTAGTAGTCCTCATAGGGCCAAATAAATCCATATGAATTAGTTCAAGAGGTTTTGTGGTAGAAACCATTTTCTTGGTTTAAAAGATGTTTTTGATTGTTTTCCATATTGACAAGCATCACAGAGGTGAGTTTTATCAAAATGCAATTTAGGTAATCCTCTCACCAGCTCTTGTGTAGAAAGTTTGTTTAATAAATCCATGCTTACATGTCCTAATCTTCTATGCCATAAAAATCCATCATTGTCATGAATGGCAAGACATTTAATATCATTTGTAATAAGCTCATCAAGATACAACACATATACATTACCAACTCTTTTAGCAACAAAGATAGTTTTGTTACTTGCATTGTCAAGAATAGTACAAGTATCACATTTAAACTCTACTTTGCATCCATTATCACATAATTGACTAATACTCAGTAAATTATACTTTAAATCTTCAATGAGTAATACTTTCTTGATAAGAAGGAAAGAACCTTTACCAATGTTACCTATTCCAAGTATTTTCCCTTTCTTCTTATCTCCAAATGTGACAAAATCTTCACTTGTAGTTTGAAGTTCACTAACAAGTGATGCATTTCCAGTCATGTGCCTTGAGCATCCACTGTCAAGGAACCATTTTGTGGCACTTGATCTTGAGGCAAATTGTACCTATATCAAATTTGAAAGGGTGATTTTTGGTACCCATATTTTCTTGGGTCCAAGGGGGTTAGTAAAAGTTTCTTTGACTTTCCAAATGGTTTTAACACCACTTTCTACTTTTCTTTTGACAAAACATCTCGAAACCTTGTGTCCATGTTTACCACAATAAGTGCAGCAAATATGTGATCTAGAATGATAAGATTCTTTAACAAAAGACTTTCTCTGTTTTGGAGCAGAATAATCATGAGTAAAACCAAGACCATGTTTTACAAATGAAGGTCTTTGATAGCCAAGTAATTTATTCAAATTTTCCCTTCCGTTTGTAAATCTCTCAATGCATAAAGTTAGATCATTAACTCTCCTTTTTAGAAGCTCATGATCTTTTATCATTGACTCAAGAGAAATAATTCTAGTGCAAAGCTTTTTGTTTTCAAAAGATATGTTTTGTATAGTTGTATTCAAAACTTCTTTTTCAATAGCAATGCAACTAATGGTTTCAAGAAGTTTTCCATTTTCAACACATAATTTTGAATTCTCATTAGATAAATCATTTATTTTGAGTTTCATTTCCTTATTTCTTTTTGAAGCCTTTTTTAATTCTTCATATAACTCAACAATAAGATCACTGGAATCAATATCATCATCATATACATTTGAGATAGAGGGTGAAGATTGTACCTCATCATCAATGGCCATGAAGCATATGTTGGCCTTTCCTTCACTTTCATCCTCACTTTCCTGTTGATCCCATGTTCCAGCTAGTCCTTTTCCTTTCTTGGCAGATTGCTTTCTGTTTTTGCTTTCTCTTTCCCTTTCCAACACTCTGGGACAGTCAGCAATAAGATGCTCAGTACTCTTGCATTCAAAGCATTGAGGTTTATATGATGAAGATTGTCCACTCTTCTTGACTGGCTTTCTTCCTTTCTTAAGAAATTCCTTTTTGTAGAATCTCTTGAATTTCTTCACTACCATTGAAATTTCTTCTTCTCCACTGTTTCCTCCTTCTTCTTCACTTGAAGATTGTTCTTGTTCACTCAAGTTGTTTGAAGCATTAAGCACTACTCCTTTTCTTCATCCTCCTTGTCATTTAGCCGTTTCATCTTCATTTCATGAGTCAGTAGAGATCCAATAAGCCCTTCAAGAGGAAGAGTCTTCAAATCCTTGGATTCCTCAATGGCAAGTGTTTTAGGCTGCCAAGATTTTGGTAGAGCATCTAAAATCTTTCTGTTTTGCTCTCCCATAGTATAGCTTTTACCATAAGCTTTTAAGCCATTGAAAATGTTAGTAAATCTTGTAAACATATCACTAATATTTTCACCTTGTTTCATGGTAAACAGTTCATAATCTCTAACTAGCATGGCAAGTTTAGATTCTTTAACTTGATTAGTCCCTTCATGTGTAATTTGAAGTAATCTCCACATGTCATGAGCAGAATCACATCCACTAACTCTATTGTATTCAGTAACATCTAAAGCACAACTTAATATATTCATGGCTTGATAATTTAAAGTCATTTTCTTAGAATCATGCTCATCAAATTCATCAGTGGATTTGGGTACTGAGGTTATTCCATCAGCACTCATTTTCATTGGGACATAAGGACCTTTCTCAATTATGTTCCACAAATCAAAATTAATAGAACAAATATAGATTTTAACTCTAGATTTCCAGAAAGTGTAATTTGTTCCATTAAACAAAGGTGGTCTACTTGTGGAAGATCCTTCTAGGTAAGGTAGGTTTGACATATTAGCCATAGGATCTTTGTCTTCTAGGTTGTTAAACCAAACACAGAAGTTCTAGCTCTGATACCAATTGAAATACAGGGGGGGGGGGTGAATTAGGTATTTGGCTAATTTTCGCAAACTTAAACCTTTTATGCGTTTAGACCAAGAACAGGTTATGTAAGCTAATTATAGATAATTGATAGTAATGCAGTAATGAAAGCAATAGCAAAGAACTCAAACAATTTATAGTGGTTCGATCCTCAAGATCTACGTCCACTACCTTAAGCTCACACTTAAGGATTTCAACAAATCTACTAATTGCTCAGGTTTACAAATTACAAGAGAGGTTCACCAAACTATGGTTTTACACTCACAACCTCTTCTAGTAATGTCTACAATACAAGGCTCACCACAAACAATGGTTTTATATCTTAAACGACCTTGAATCACACTTTCAAGGATCACCCTTACCTAAAGTGTTTTATGTTATCAAGATAACCTTGCTAGAGCTAGTAGATCAACACAATTGAATAAGTAAGAAGAATGTGTAGAAGTTACCACTTGATGGTAGATATTACACAAATTTGCACCTTCACACTTTGATGTCTTTGGATTGATCAATTGAATGCACAAGACATAAGAGAGCTTAAGAAATGTTTGCTAAATGCTTTTGAATGCTTGGAGTTTTTAAGATTTTAAGAGTTACAAAAATTTGCATGTTTATAGCTTTTATAGAATTTGAAAATCTGTTAAAACGTTCATAAAACGGCTAGTAATGGCTAGTTTCAGAAAATTCGGACGACTGAATTTCTTGGCTGCGTCCGAATCTTCGTCCGAATTTCTCTGGATGAATAGTAACCATGCTGAGAACAAAAATTCGGACGACCGAATTTTTTGCTGCGTCCGAATCTTCGTCTGAATTTTTTTGGAACAACAGTGACCATGCTGAAGACCAAAAATTCGGACGACCGATTTTTTTGGCTGCGTCCGAATCTTCTTCCGAATTTCTCTGGAAGAATAGTAGCAAACTTTTGCTACAAAATTCGGACGACCGAATTTTTTGAAAGCATTTTCAAACTTTGTAAAATCATTTGAGATATAACTTCAATGAGTTTGAAAAACATTTGATATGTATAGAAAACTTATTTAACCATATTTAAGCTTGAAAAACATGAACATATGAAGTTTACAAACATATCTTATAAAAAGATTCATTCAAAGACTTTTAAGATCATAAGATTATTTTTATGCTCTCTTATGCATTCAATGATAACCAAGACATGCAAGTGTAGAGTTTACATAGAAATTTACCTAAAAGTTAAATGCACTCTACACTTCAAGTCTTCAATGCTATTTGATCATCTTTAGAACAACATTCTTCAAACTTCAAATACTTGCTTAACTGAAGTTGTTCTGAACTTTTGCTTCAAAGCAATGAGACTTCATACTTCTCAGTTTACAGAACCTATCACACAATAATCAAACATTTTAGTCCTCATCAATATTTGTCATTTATCAAAACTACATAATTTGCCCTTAGGGCTAACAGTGCACATATCTAAACTTTTTGTGAGCAGAAATTCCCGAGAAACTTTAGCGGATGTACTAAGACAAAAGTTTGGCATCCCCTTGACAATGAACCAGGGTCGTATCTTGGTATGCCTATCCTTTATGATCGACTATTCAAAAAAGTTTACGAATTTCTAGTCTCTAGAATTAGGTATAAACTCGGAGCATAGAAGAAAAGGATCCTTTCTGAGGTTGGTAGATGTATGCTAATGCATTCTGTGATCTCAGCTGCAGCCTTTTCTGTCATGCAAACTGTGAAATTACCAACAACCATCTTTGGGGGATGACGACTATCATAGAAGATGCACACAGTAGCTTGGGAATCTATATGTAAAGGGAATCCAAAGGGAGACCTTAGTATAAAAAAATTGAAGTTGACCAATGCAGCGTTATTGGCTATCTCACTTGGACAATGATTTCAAAGTTGAATCAACTTTAGACAAAAATTTTATGGTCAAAGTATGGGTCGCCTCTGGTGGAGAAAATTGGAGCAACAATACCTCCCTAATCAAGAAGGTTATTCTGATTAGTGCAGCTATGCTTAAACAACTTGCTCAATCTCAAGACCAGAGCTTGATAGTAGAGCGCAAAATTAAACTAGATGTTTGTAAGGTCTATAGTCAAGGGTAGTATGAAAATAAAACAAGAATGGAGGAAAAAAATTGGATGTACATTTGGAAACTAAGGAAGCCTCTAAGATGGAATCTGACATTTTGGGTTTGCAAGGATGGGAAGTTGGTTACTGCTGATCTTCTTTACAATAGGCAGGGAATTGGCAACCCTGGATGCAACTGAATACTCTACATGCCGCCAGAGATTGTGCTCGGTGCCCAAAGATATGGAAACAACTAGTTGCTTAGTAGAAGTAGCATAATTTTAAAATAGGCCTCCATTTATCTGTATGGATATATATAACCTAGAGCCAAATTTTGGCTACACAGAGGATGGAACTATTTGGAGCATCACTTTTAGCAAGTCTTGTACATATTTTAGTTATAGAGAATCCAACAATTACACAACCTTGAATGGAGTAACCCCTAGCTTCTATTTTGGACAATGGGATTTTGTATAGGGTTAAAGATTTTTTTTCTAGGTTATAGGTCAAAGACTTACCTTCTACTGTGTATAAACTTGTGAACGATGAGCATATTAGGCTTGATAACCTAATCTCCATAGTAGGGGAAGGTTTTGCAGACATTACCTTGCATTTGCAATTTACATATTTTTGCACTGTTATCTTGAATGAGAATTGATCCATTTTACACCTAAAAAGTAAACTTATCCTAGACCTTTTTCATTTTTCGTGGTGAAATTAACCTATATTCTATTTACTCCATTTTAGAGTTCTATTTGATGGTTAAAGTTTTAGTGATCTCCCTTTACTTTCTCAAAAAGGTTACAACTAGACTCTCCAGTTCCCTCTTTATCACACCAAACTGATGATGGGAAGGAAAGTATGAAGACTTGATGCAAAGGTACAAGAGTCCATAGCCCACTTTGCTAAGTTGTGGGCTTCTTTGTTTGCTAATCTGGAGACATCTAATTTTCTACTCATTTTGCTCTCTTAAGATCGATTTAGCAGACTCAGTAATGTGCTTAGCTCTCCAATCCTCAGCATAGGAATGTCCCATAATAGTAAGAATGACATTTTGTGCATCGCCTTCAAAAATCACTTTTTCCACTGCTAGTCCTTAGCGAATTTCAAGCTTGCTTTAGTTGTTGTTGCCTCCGCAGAGAATGTATCGCTAAGAGGGTAGTCCTTGCCTTTATGATTAGGGTGTTCATTATTCGGTGCAATCTAAAATATTAAACCAAATGAACCAAATTTCTCATTTTGGTTCAATTTTTTATTATTACAATTCAGTCCGATTCAATTTATGAAAAATCAGTATAATTAAGTTCGGTCTTCTATTTTAGTTCTTAAATCGAAAATCAAACCACAAATTGAATTAAATAAAATTCATGAATACATGATAGAAATACGTTTATTTATTGTAGGGGGATAGCTCATTTTCATATTGTGTTTTTCTTCTTCTTCTTCTTCTTCTTCTTTCTTTTTCTCTTGTTCTCTTTTTCTCCTCCTTGGAAATTTGGTTTGGAACAGAATTGAATTAATTTATTTCAGTTCAGTTTTAAGAAAAAATTCAATTTAGTTTAGTTTTCAAGAAAATTTGTAAAACCGAAAGAACACCCCTTTTTATGATTTCCCCTTCATGGTTTCTCGCAATAAACAAACATATTTGAAGTTTTCATTGAATGTAGTATTGAATTTTACCTTTATCCATTACCTAGGAAGAGGTTGCCAGATATTTCGGGGAATTCCTGCACTTTATTTGATGGACCCTCTGATACTTGCATCCATATACTCGTTGGCCTTGCTATCTATCTTCTCGCAAAGTTCAGCGGAATCTTTCATAACTTCCCATGCCATATATCATTTCTATGTTTCCATACCATTGTCTCTTTTGCATAGTTCAACAATTTATTCTTTTTTTATTGTTGAGTGGGAAATCGTTTGACGGGTTCAGAAGCTTCTCAATCCAACAGTTCAGCTGCCAACTTAAGTAGGCTTCAATTTGCGACCTTGTTGTCCACCCACTCCATTAATGTATGTGGCAGAGTCGTATCTACACAATTACAAAAGCAGCAAGTTACATCACTCATAGGGAAAATGACATTTAATTTATGGTTTGTTGTTATAATATTAGAAAGGATCCTCCATAGAAAATACTCGTGGCTAGGGTGAAGTTTCGAATTCCACAATCTTTTTCATATCTCTTTACTCATAGATGAGTGATTTGCTAAGCAACTATGGTTTGTTTTCCTATACAATAGGTAAAAAAATGTCCCCAATCATTAAGAGGCCCAAACCATTATTCTGGGTGCTAATTGCTCTAGTTATTTGATATAGAGAATTTGGCAAGCAATAGTGATAGGGAAGAGAGTGTAGATCCCATTTGCATCCCATATGGTACCTAATATTTCATATTTGTGTTTAATATAATGATCATTTTGAGCTCAAATTTCTATTGAATTTTTGTGTTTTAAACACATTTACACTCCCTTTATCTCTTATTTGGTTTAGATGAGTTTATTGAAGATTTGGAGCACAATGAAGCAATGAAGGAGATTCTACATACTTATAATGAATAAAAAAAAGAATAATGCAAAACAGGGTAGCTGGACAGAACAATTCAAGTGGGATTTTGACCTCCTTAGAGATTTCAAATGCAGACATGATCTTCTGGACAATTATAGAGGAGATTCTGAAATTTCTAGAATGGTAACGTTTACATCAATCCGAATTCGTTTGGTCACCCTACATATAGTACAAAATCAGTATTTCTGGATTTGGTTCCAGTTTTGACACATTATAATGTAATTACTATATCTGGAGTTCTAGATGTCCAATGGAGGTGATTCAAAGCTCTGTGGAAACATTAGCGTATTATCTACAACTTTTATGAAGACTAGAAAACCTAGATCGTCCGATGTAATACTCGTAATCACCAATAATCCAAACAGTACCGTTTTGGCAGAAACATAATTTTCTGCAATTGTTGCTCTCTTTTTGGGAGGTATATGTATACCCTTTTAGGGCATTTGAAGGGGGCGGCCGCCTAGGGTTCTAGAGAGGAGAAACATAGAGAAAACATCCCAAAACCTCTCCCAAAATCGTCAATATTTGCAAGAGAAATCAAGAGAGAAGATCAAATCTTTGAAGAAGGAAAACATCAATCTTGAACATTCAAGCTCAAGAACACAACTTTTCACAACCAAGTTGGAGAACTTCAATCCTTGAGGAAGAGAAGACTTGAGCCATGAAAATGAGCAATTCTTACTTTTTCTTTATTGGTTTATGATCTTTGAATTGTAATATGTTGATGAGCTAAATTCTTGAATATTTGGATAGTTATGAACCCTAGTTATTATCTATGTGAATGATTGATTTTCTTGGTTGATTGAATTCCGAATTCTTGTGGATTGTTTGTGGGTTTGATTGTTTGAATTGACTCAGCTATTAATTGATTCATAATCTAGATTTTTTCACGTGGAATTGAGAAAGGAAGGGTGAAATAGACCATATACAAACAATGGGGATGATTTAGGTGACTAGAGATAGAAACCTCAACATCTTCTTGGTAATTAGAGAAATCTAATTTGGAGGTTTGATTGCTTGAATTAGTTCAGTTGTTGATTGACTCATAATCTGGATTTTTCACTTGGAATTGAGAAATGAAGGGTGAAATAGACCATACACAAACAATGGGGATGATTTAGGTGACTAGAGATAGGAACCTCAACATCTTCTTGGTAGTTAGAGAATCTAATTGGAAATTCACTAATGTAAATGCATTTTTAGGTTGAAATGGTTAGGAAGAGATTTGAACCAATTAATCTAAAAGTAGAGGACTTTCATCTAGAGATAGAGTGAGTTCTAATTTAGAAATTTCATCAAACATAAGAAGGGGAATTCATTCACCAAGGGACTTTTCTATCACATAGGTAATTCTAGGGGGATTTTCCATTCAAGTATTATTCTCTCAATTGAAATTTTCTCTTGCAAACTGAATTTTTCTGTTTAAGTTAGATTTTTATTCCTAGTTGTTATTTCAATCATTTTCACAAGCAAATTTGATAGACTAAACAATAGAGTCGAAAGTGAGTAATGGTAATTGATCATCCCCGTAGATACGACATTTAAATTACTTGTCATTATACTAATCAAAACGATAGGTGCACTTGCCTAGTGTTTCGTGTGAAAATTGTTAGAGATTGTGATAAAATTTAGTATAAGGGCATGCAAAACAACACAATAAGTTTTTGGCGCCATTTCCGTGGAGTAATTGGTCAATATTAGGAAAGCTCAAACTCTATTGATTTAGTCGTTTTACTTGTTAGTTTGTGTAATACTTGTTACTAGTGTTAGCATTTGTTTTCTTGTTTGTAAGTTTGTTAGTTATTGGTGAATTGAAGTACTTAGTTTGTGTTCTTCTATTTTTTTTTTGTTTAAGATAATTTTCTATTTTAGTGAAGAAAAACAAAAATTCCTTGCTTTAAACATTTACTTTTATTTGTGGTGAAGGTGTTAATTTGTTTGGTTTATGATCTCAAGTGATTCGGAGGAATTGTCTCAACTTAATTCCCAAGCTAAACAGATTTTTTATTGGAATCCGAGGGGTATCAATCTTGAAGTAGTACTTGAGGGAGTTGAAATTGAAGGTGGAAATATTCAACAAGTAAACAATATGGCACACAATAGGAATGAAAGGCAAAGAACTATAGGAGATTATGCACGACCTTCTTTGTTAGGAACGGAGTCAAGCATTGCACGGCCAAGAGTTGAAGCAAACAATTTTGAGATCAAGCCAAATATTATCCAAATGGTTCAACAATTGGTGCAATTCGATGGTTTGCCAGACGAAGACCCAAATGCTCACATTGCCAACTTCTTGGAAATATGTGATACTTTCAAGATTAACGGGGCTTCCGAAGATGCCATCCGCCTTCGGCTATTTCCATTTTCATTGAGGTATCGAGCCAAGTCATGGTTGAAGTCACTTCCACTGGGCTCTATTACTACATGGAACGATCTTGCCGAGAAGTTTCTCGCTAAATACTTCCCTCCGGCAAGGACAGCCAAGCTAAGGAATGACATCTTCTCTTTTCAACAAATGGAGAGTGAGAGCTTATATGATTCTTGGGAAAGATGGAAGAAGCTATTGAGAAAATGCCCACATCATGGTCTAAATTTGGGGCTGCAAATGCAAACATTCCATAGTGGGTTAAATTTCCCTTCCAAGCAACTCATTGATGCTTCTTCGGGAGGAACTACAAATTTGAAGACACCGGAAGAGTTACATGAAATTATTGAAAATATTGCAATGAACAATTACCAACGGGGGAATCCTAGACCGAAAGCCAAGGCTAATGGAGTACACAATGTAGATATGATGATGGCTTTGGAGGCTAAGTTTGATGCCCTAAACAAGAAGATCGAGAGCTTAAGTCGGTCACCTTCAATCTCCCAAGTGATGATGGCTTGTGACTTTTGTGGAGATGGTCACCCAAATCATTAATGCCAAATCATGGAAACTTCTAATACATCGTCATCGGAGCATGTGGACTATCTTGGAGGAGGGAGGCAGCCCAATAATCCTTATAGCAATACTTATAATCTGGGGTGGCGGAATCATTCAAACTTTTCATGGAGTAATCAAGGGCAACAAAGACCGCTATATCCTCCTGGTTTCCAATCTTCATCAAACTCTCGACCCCAACCATCTCTTCCTTACGACCATTAACCTCCTCCGCCTCCTCAACCACCGGTGAAGTCCAGCCTTGAGGAATTAATGACAAAGTTTATTGCGACAACCGAAAATCGATTCCAAATTCAAGAAGCATCCCTAAGGAACCAAGAGGCTTCTATTCACAACTTGAAAAATCAAATAGGCCAATTGGAAAAGCTTGTTTTGGAAAGGCAAGTTGGAACCCTTCCAAGTAATTCCGAGCCAAATCCAAGAGAACATGCTAAAGCCATCACTTTGAGGAGTGGGAAGGAATTGGAGGTTCTAAAGCAAAAGGAGCAAGAAAGAGAAAAAGGGAAGATGGAAGAACCATTGCATGTTGATGATGAAGAAAGGATTGAGAAGTAAGAAGCACAAAAGAAAAAGGAAGTTCCAGAAAACAAGCCAAAAATTCCATATCCTACCCAACTTCAACAAGAGAAAAAGGACGAACAATTTGGTAAATTTCTTGAACTCTTTAAGCAATTGCATATCAACTTACCGTTTGTTGAAGCTCTTTCACAGATGCCAAGATATGCTAAATTCTTAAAGGAGATCTTTTCGAAGAAAAGAAAGCTAGAAGAGTTCTCAATGGTGACATTGACCAAGGAATGTTCAGCCATTCTTCAGAACAAAAACAAGTTACCCCAAAAGCTAAAGGATCTGGGGAGTTTCACTATTCCTTGCACAATTGGTAGTTTGTCAATTGGTAGACCATTAGCAGATTTAGGAGCTAGCATTAATTTGTTGCCATATGACATGTTTAAAAAGTTAGGGTTGGGTGAACCTAAACCTACTAGGATGAGCATTCAATTGGTAGATAGATCAGTTAAGTATCCTAGGGGAATTATTGAAGATGTGCTTGTGAAAGTTGATAAATTCATATTTCCTGTTGATTTTGTGATACTTGACATAAATAAGAATATTGATGTGCCATTAATTTTAGGGAGACCTTTTCTAACTACCGCTAAGGCTAATATAGATGTATGTGAAGGAAAATTGACCCTTAGGGTAGGAGAAGAAATTATTTTTAAAGTTCCTAAGGCTATGAAACATTCTTTTGATCATGATGATTCTTGTTATAGGATAGATGTTATTGGTAACATTGTCTCCGATTATGTGCAGGAATTATTGATTGATGACCCTTTGAAAATATCTCTATTTCAAGGTGAAGAAATAAAGGAGGGGTAGCATGAAGTTTATGAAATTATAGCACATTTGGAGTCATCCCCATTCACAACCAAAGGGATGATGTTTGAGAAGATTGAAAGGGAAAAAGGGAGTAGAATGAAATCTTCCATTGAAGATCCCCCAGAGTTGGAGCTGAAGAAGTTACCGCATCATTTGGAGTATGCATTTATTGCAGATAATTCTACACTTCCGGTGATCATTGCAAACAATTTGCAAAAAGAGCAGAAACAAGAGCTCATCAAAGTGTTAAAGAAGCATAAAAAGACAATGGCATGGAAAATCTCCGACATCAATGGTATTAGTCCTTCATTTTGCACCCACAAAATATTGATGGAAGAAGACTTCAAGCCAGTGGTGCAACCCCAAAGAAGGTTAAATCCAAACATGAAGGAAGTGGTAAAAGCAGAGGTAATCAAGCTTCTTGGTGCCGGTCTTATTTATCCTATCTCAGATAGTCCATGGGTTAGTCCCGTCCAAATAGTCCCCAAGAAAGGAGGGATGATTGTGGTACCCAATGAGAAAAACAAGTTGATTCCCATGAGGGTATGCATCGATTACCGGAAGCTTAATGATGCCACTCGGAAGGATCATTTTCCACTGCCTTTCATTGATCAAATGCTTGAGAGACTCGCGGGTCACAGGTATTATTGTTTTTTTTATGGTTTTTCGAGGTATTTTCAAATTCCAATAGCCCCGGAGGATAAAGAGAAAACTACTTTTACTTGTCCTTATGGTACTTTTGCTTACCGCCGTATGCCATTTGGTCTTTGTAATGCTCCTACTACTTTTCAAAGATGCATGTTAGCTATTTTTGAAGGTCTAGTGGAGGATATTGTGGAAGTCTTTATGGATGATTTATCTATCTTTGGTGATTCCTTTGAACTTTGTTTGAAAAATCTTGAAAAGGTTTTGCAAAGATGTGAAGAAACCAATTTAGTTTTGAATTGGGAGAAATGTCATTTTATGGTTAAAGAAGGTATTTTTTTGGGGCATAATATTTCTAGCAACGGCATGGAGGTTGATAAAGCCAAGATAGAAATCATAGAGAAATTACCACCACCAACTTCGGTGAAGGCAATTAGAAGTTTTCTTAGTCATGCTGGTTTCTATAGAAGGTTTATAAAGGATTTTCTAAAATTTCCAAACCTCTCACAAATTTACTTGAAAAAGATATGGCCTTTGTGTTTGATGAGAATTGCTTCTTTGCTTTCAATTGTTGAAACAAAAACTGATAGAGTCTCCTATCTTGGTTGCCCCCGATTGGTCCCTTCCCTTTAAACTAATTTGTGATGCAAGTGATGTTGCAGTAGGAGCAGTACTTGGACAAATGAGAGAAAGATATTTTCAACTAATATATTATGCAAGCAAGACCTTAACGGAAGCACAAGAGAATTATACCACAACTGAGAAGGAGCTGCTTGCTATAGTTTTTGCTTTTGAAACATTTCGTCCTTATCTCATTTTGTCTAAAGACGTTGTTTATACTGACCCTTCGCCACTCAAATATCTTCTTAACAAACATGATGCAAAGCCTAGACTAATTCGGTGGGTACTTTTGTTGCAGGAATTTGATTTGGAGATAAGGGACAAAAAGGGAGCAGAAAATCTTGCTGCCGATCATCTATCACGATTGGAGAACCCATATTTGGAGCGATTGAATGAGGAAGACATCAATGATATATTCCCTGATGAGAGGTTATACCCGATCGTAGGTCATAATGATCACACTCCTTGGTTTGCAGATTATGCTAACTATATTGTAGGTCGGATCTTACCGAAAAACTTAATTCCTCAACAAAATAAGAAATTATTTTCGGAGTTAAAGTACTATCTTTGGGAAGATCCATATCTATTTCAAGTTTGTACAGATCAAATCATAAGGACATGTGTAGCATACCCCGAGAATATGGACATTTTGGAGCATTATCATAAAGGTCCAGCCGATGGTCATCATCAAGCTAATGGGACAGCCAGAAAGGTACTAGAATCGGGATTCTATTGGCCGACCTTGTTTAAGGATGCCCAAAGGTATGTTGAAAGGTGTGATAATTGCCAACGTACAGGTAATATCTCAAAAAGACATGAAATGCCTCTTTCTACATTTCAAGTTTGTGAAGTATTTGACTGTTGGGGTATTGATTTCATGAGTCCTTTTCCAAACTCTTTTGGTAATACATATATTTTGGTCACAGTTGATTATGACTCTAGATGGGTCGAAGCCCAAGCTTTGCCCACAAAAGATGCTAGAGTAGTTGTCAAGTTCTTGAAGAAATTGTTTACTCGCTTTGGCATTCCTAGAGCTATAATAAGTGATAGGGGAACTCACTTTTGTAACCAACAACTTGGGAAAGTCTTGCATCGATTAGGTGTTACTCACAAGATGGCAACGCCGTATCATTCTCAAACTAGTGGTCAAGTAGAAGTTGTTATTATAGAAATCAAAAGAATTTTGGAAAAGATTGTTGAGCATACTAGAAAAGATTGGAGTGTTAAGCTTGATGATGCTTTGTGGGCATATAGGACAGCATACAAGACTCCCATCGGGTCTACTCCATATAGATTGATTTATGGGAAATCTTGTCATTACCAGTGGAGGTTGAGCATAAAGCATATTGGGCTATCAAGTTGGTTAACTTTGATCTTAACATTGCAGGAAAGCAAAGAATGCTCCAAATCAACGAAATTGATGAATGGAGGAGAGAAGCCTATGATAATTCACGAATCTACAAGGAGAAGGTGAAGCAATGGCACGACAAACATGTGTTGCCAAACCGAGAATTTAAGGAAGGAGATCGAGTATTATTGTTCAATTCTCAGTTGAGGCTCTTTCCCTGAAAGCTCAAATCTCGATGGTCCGGACCGTTTGAAGTAAACAAGGTCTACCCTTATGGTGTAGTGGAGGTTGCACATCTAGATAAAGGAACATTTAAAGTTAACGGTCATATTCTCAAACTCTATCATGGAGGGGATCCTAAGGGACTTGAAAAAGTTTCTTTAATCCTCCATGATCTGGATGATAAGTGATTTGAAATGCTTTCTATACATCTGTACATAATTTTATTTACATTGGTTTTGACTTTTAAGTTTTAATTGTTTTGAGTTGCGGAAAATTTCTATTGTGATTTGTTTGATGTAATTTTTATGTTCATGAGTTATTATTTTGTTAAAATTTGTTGTTGAATTTGTGGTTGCATGTTTGTAATCTTGAAAATAAAAAAAAGAGGAGAGCGAAGCTAGCCCCGGAGCTAGTGGTGGAGAAAGTGGTGCATGAACGCTATATCTGGGGAGTTCTCTTTTCTCTTTTTCTCATTCTCTTTCTTTATTTTCTTCTTATGTTTTTATGCTTGAATTCTAATTTTGTCCTTGTTTCCAACTTTCTCTTATGCATTCTTGTTGTGTAGTATATAGAAGGTGCAGCTTGCTGCTCATATGGGTTCACCCAGCCTTCACATACGAAACAACCCTTTTGTTAACCGTTTTTGTGTTTGGTTGTTTGGAGTGCATTGTTTAAATTCTATTTATAGTCTTTTGTGTATCTTTCTCCCAACATTGGGGACAATGTTGCCTTAAGTGTGGGGGAGTTGGCTTTAGTATAGTTTATTTTTATGAATTCTAGATGAATTTTCTTGTTTTTATTTTTGGAATCATCAAGGTATTTCAAAACTTGCATGTTCAATCTTTTCTCAGAGAGTAGTTATACAATCATTCTAAATGTCTTAACTAGTACCTTAAACTTGATTAACTAAGCACCCCTTGTATTCTTTGCTTGTATAAAATTCATCTTTTAAGCACATTTTCCTTTGCTTTTGTTGTACTGATTATGGAGTTGAATCTTGTATTATTGGCCTTAGAATTTAATAAAATTTTTGTCCTAGAACCCGCATTCACTTGCCTTGAGGCAAAATGAATAGGTAACCTTAGGTTGATCTTGAAATGAGGGTAATAGGTCTTCTTTGTCCCGATTGAGCCTTTTTAGCCATCCCTTTTTATTTTATCCATAGTACCCTACTTGAAGCCTTTATGCATACATTTTCCAATCTATATGTTTTATTTTTCCTTCTTTCAAATTTTAAACTCCACTCTTTATATTTATTGACCCTTCTTTGTGAGATCTAAATGTATTTTTACCCTTAAGTTAGCAAAGAGTATTGTGGAAATTTGAACAAATGGCGGAATGGAAGATGATAGGAAAATATGTTTTATGGGTAGAAAAATAAAAGAGGGGTGTGATGATCTTATATGATCGAAAATTGAATTATACCTCAAAAAAATCAAAAAAAAGAAAAAAAAGAAAAATATGTGTATGTTTATTGCTTTGAAGGCTTATCACATTTCTTGATGCCTTCATTCTTTTCATTGTATTATTGTAAATTTTGTCATGATTGAGGTATAAACTTTTGGGTTGCCATAGATGGGTGATGATGGAAAGGTTGTGGGATGGACTATGATTTGTACAAGTTTGTTGAATCCAAGGTGAGGGAATTTTGTAGAGAATGGGAGTTTGTGGTTAAATATATGGGAATAGTGATATTTCTTGTGGCTAATAAGGGTTATTACATTTGTTTTATGTCTCATTCCTTTCTATGTAGCTCTCATTTCTTTGACTTTGAATTCCTTACCTTTCATTTGACACCTTAAACTTTCCTGAGCCTAAAGTTACAAGCTTGAAAGTCCTACCTAATCGAGGTTAAATGTTGGTTACCGTATTAGTGGAGAGGTTTTGTGAATGCCAGGCTTATGGGGCACTATGCTTTATTGATGTGAATTCCTTGGCCAATAATATGACATTCTCCTCTTATAATTATTGAGCATTTGCATTGGCTGGACACACACATACATACGAATTCTTACTTGCTTTATAAGACAAGGGGGTGATTCCTTACAGCCGCCTAGGGTTCCAGAGAGGAGAAAAACAAAGAGAAAACATCCCAAAACCTCTCCCAAAATCATCAATCTTTGCAAGAGAAATCAAGAGAGAAGATCAAATCGAAGAAGGAGAACATCAATCTTGAACATTCAAGCTCAAGAACACAACTTTTCACAACCAAGTTGGAGAACTCCAAGCCTTGAGGAAGAGAAGACTTGAGCCATGAAAATGAGCAATTCTTACTTTTTCTTTATTGGTTTATGATCTTTGAATTGTAATATGTTGATGAGCTAAATTCTTGAATATTTGGATAGTTATGAACCCTAGTTATTATCTATGTGAATGATTGGTTTTCTTGGTTGATTGAATTCCGAATTCTTGTGGATTGTTTGTGGGTTTGATTGTTTGAATTGACTAAGCTATTAATTGATTCATAATCTGGATTTTTTCACTTGGAATTGAGAAAGGAAGGGTGAAATGGACCGTATACAAACAATGGGGATGATTTAGGTGACTAGAGATAGAAACCTCAACATCTTCTAGGTAATTAGAGAAATCTAATTTGGATGTTTGATTGCTTGAATTAGTTCAGTTGTTGATTGACTCATAATCTGGATTTTTCACTTGGAATTGAGAAAGGAAGGGTGAAATAGACCATACACAAACAATGGAGATGATTTAGGTGACTAGAGATAGGAACCTCAATATCTTCTTGGTAGTTAGAGAATCTAATTGGAAATTCACTAATGTAAATGCATTTTTAGGTTGAAATGGTTAGGAAGAGATTTGAACCAATTAATCTAAAAGTAGAGGACTTTCATCTAGAGATAGAGTGAGTTCTAATTTAGGAATTTCATCAAACATAAGAAGGGGAATTCATTAACCAAGGGACTTTTCTATCTCATAGGTAATTCTAGGGGGATTTTCCATTCAAGTATTATTCTCTCAATTGAAATTTTCTCTTGCAAACTGAATTTTTCTGTTTAAGTTAGATTTTTTTCCTACTTGTTATTTCAATCATTTTCACAAGCAAATTTGATAGACTAAACAATACAGTCGAAAGTGAGTAATGATAATTGATCATCCCCGTGGATACAACATTTAAATTACTTGTCATTATACTAATCAAAACGATAGGTGCACTTGCCTAGTGTTTTGTGTGAAATTTGTTAGAGATTGTAATAAAATTTAGTATAAGGGCATGCAAAACAACAAAACAGTACCATCATCATTCATTAGATCCTTAACTAGTTGAGGGCCATTACTCTGCCTTGTTTCCTTCGGTGGCCTGAAATTAAGACTATCTTGAAGCTAGAGGCCATCCTATATTCTAAGTTCAATCATTGCTTGTATTTTCTGGCAAAGACCAATTTTGAGGTTTACTTATATTTTCCAGAGATCTCTCTAAATCTAAGACTCATCATTTGCACATTTCTCTTGAGATAAAAGACCATTCCTTTTCAAATACTTTACTTCAAACAATCTAACCCAAAGATTATCTGAGTTTGTCATGAGTTGCCATGCCAACTTTGTTAAGAAGCCTTCATTGATGTTTGCTTTTTTTCTTGAATCTGAACCCGCCATCTTGTTGAGGAATACATATAAAGTCCCAAGCTTTTAGAAATAGGTGTTTTTGAGCATTGTCTCTAAATCCAAAAGTGCCTAACCATAGCACCTATCTTATTCCTTATCTTGGTTGGCAGTCTAAAATTTTGCATAGGATACATATGCACGAATTGCGCCATTGCCTTATTACTGCCCCAAATAGACTTTTCATCTTCCAACCACTTAATTTTTTCCCTAACTTCTCTTTGATTTTACTGAATGTTTCCTTTTTAGGCTTCATTTTACAAAACAATAATGCTTAGTACTTCATTCCAATCATATTGTAGATTTGTTTCCTCCATTGTTCATCCAAATTCTTGATAACGTGTATGCTATATTTTTTGCTATTTATTTATTGATCAAACCATTCTCCACATTTTTTAGACAAGACAATACCTCTTGAGCCTCTTCAAGAGTGGTCCTGCAAAAATAATTAGATTGTCAATAGACATTAGATGATTCACACTTAGACTATCCATGCTAATTTTAACTCCTCTAATTTTTTGTCAAGTTTAGCCCTAAAGAGGATTCTCCAGAGTAAGTCAAATTAAGAACTAAATAATGTAGGGGAAATAGAGTCTCCTTGTCGAATTCTTCTAATAGTGTAAAAACATCCATACAGGGAGCCATTAACAAGGATAGAGAAAGATGTAGTTTTAGTGCATTCTTCAATAAGATTTGAGAACTTCTCAGAGAATCCATGATTCTTCAGTACTTGTTGCAATAAATTCCATTCCACCCGATCATATGCTTTCACCATATCCACCTTAATTTCCATATAGCCAACTTTGCCTTTTCATGAAATCGATAATCTCATGGCAAATAAAAGCATTGTTAATAACGTTACAATTCGGGACAAAAGTAGCTTGTGTGGGAGAAATTATTTGCTCCAAAAAAGGCTTTAATCTACTGGTCAAAATTTTAGAAATAATTTTATAAGCAACATTACACAACGAAATCAGCCGGAGGTGTTCAACTTTGTGAGCCTCAATGTGTTAGCAGCAATGATGCTTTAAAAACTTTTATTTAAAAGAGGTGTCATACTATCAGAACCAAAGATAGCATGCTTGATCTCATCATTAGAGGGGGTATGACAAAGACTCTCATTATCTTATTTGGTAATAGAAGAGGTAATTGAATCTTCCAAGTCTAGGTGAAATGTTGGTTTGATAGAAGTGAAAAGGTTTAGAAAATAGCCTAGGAATTCCTCACCAATATTACTCCAGTCACTTTTCTAGTAACTAGCACAAAGCACGTGCAATATTTGCACGTGTTAAATATTTCAAAAGTTAAACTTGTATTGAAATTTTTATTTAATATAATTATTTTTTATATTTATTTGATTTTTAAAATATTAATATTTTATTTTTGTTTTCTTGCTATTATATTTTTTATTTTTCATTAAATATATTTGCATTTGAGTTTTAGTAATCATAATTATTCCTTGTGTCTTTTATTATAAATCAAAATTATTTTTTCTTTCTCTTTCTTCTTGTTCTTGTAAAGGTAAAAGTTAAAGTACATTTATTTACTCTTGATTATTTTATTTATATAATATTTCAATAATAGTATTAATTATATAATCTATTATATGGATGTTATATGATCCATTTATATCTTTCATTACATCATATTTTTGAATTAGAAAAAAAATAACGTGTTAAATGTTTCAAAAGTTATATTGGTATTGAGATTTTTATTTAATATAATTATTTTATTTTTAGAAATATTAATATTTTATTTTTATTTTCATGCTGTAATATTTTTCATTTTTCATTAAATATATTTACATTTGAGTTTTAATAATCATAATTATTCTTTGTGTATTTTATTGTAAAATAACATTATTTTCTTTCTCCTTCTTTTTGTTCTTGCAAAGGTAGAAGTTAAAGTATATTTATTTACTCTTAATTATTTCATTTTTATAATATTCTAATAATAATATTAATTATATAATCTATTATATAGAAGTTATATGGTCTATTTATATCTTTCATTACATTATATTTTTGAATTAGAAAAAATTTATAACTTATAGTTAAAATATTATTACTTAGTAGTTAAGAACATAGTTAAGAACTTTTCTATTAATTCTTTATGTATAATTATAATTTTTTATTTGTTCATCTTTTAACTCATGTAACTCCCACATAGCACTTATGATTTAAATTTTTAATAATAATGCTAATAGTAATATAACAACAACAAAAACAATGAACTAATAGAGTACTCTTCTTTTCCTAAAAAAAAAATAAAAGAGTACTCTTCTTTAACTAATGTAACTCCCAAATAACTCTTATCTTTTGTTATTCTTTATGTAACTCCTAAATAATTAGTAGTTAAGAACCTAGTTAAGAACTTTTCTATTAATTCTTTATATATAATTATCATTTTTTATTTATTAACATTTAACTCATGTAACTCCCACATAGCATTTATGATTTAAACTTTTAATAATATTGCTAATGATAATATAAATATATAACAACAACAAAATAATAAACTAATAGAGTACTCTTATTAATTTTCCTTAAAAAATAAAATACAAGAGTACTCTTCTTTAACTAATATAACTCTTATATTTTTGAATTAGAAAAAATTTGTAACTTAAGTAAAGGAGTTAAAATATTATTACTTAGTAGTTAAAACCCTAGAACTTTTTTATTAATTCTTTATGTATAATTATTACTTTTATTTGTTCATCTTACTCTTTATGTAACTACTAAATAATTGTAATTAAATTAGAGTTTAAATGATGGATTTATATGAAATAATTATATTTGTACACTTTGTGTGCTTTTAATGTCCTATGGTTAGTCCATCAAAATAATACTAATTTATTTTTCTGTGGGCATTTTAGGTAATCCAAAAAAGGAAGAAACAACTACGTTTAAATCCTCATGACCTCTATCCACACTTTTAGTATAGTATAGATTGTCATTGCAAATAAGGTCTAAAATGCAACTATACCTTTGATGAGTTATAGTTGAGTGATGAAAAAATCTAGTAGTAGTACCCTCCTCATTGACCCATTTGGCTTCAACTCTATCCCTCCAGAGCTAGGCACTCATCTAGCTCTTTTTGTAGCTCCACCTTCTTTTGGATAGTTTGATTAGTTGAAATTTATTTTTGGAGATTCTCTATTTGGATTCTAAGGTTTTTAAGCTTTTCTTGAATATGACTAAAATGGTTTTATATCTTTAAGTAAACCTTGAAGAAATCCAATAGATGTAGTAAGAGAGAATGATATTACCAACAACTTAGTAGATGATGACAAATCTAGCACCACTTCACCTTTTAGTCTATGGAATCTTGCAAATTAAATCTTGTAAAGAGACCTTTTTGATATTGAATGATTGGGAAGAGTAAAGATTCTTAAAGGCTCAAAAACTACTGAAAAATCTGAATTTTAGAGTTTTTATAGATTTGAAAATCAATTTTAATTTTTAAATAACTGCTAGTAATAGTAAAATTTGGTCAACTAAACATGGACTCTTGCATCTGAATGATCGTCCAAATTTTTCTATTTACGGCTAGTAACAGCAAAGTTTGATCGACCAAATTTGGACATAAGAGTTCGAATGGTCGTCTGAATTTCTCTAGAAATTTAGCAGCCAAGGTTTTCAGTTCAGACGTCTGAACTGTAGTGCAAACTATTCAAACTTTGTCAAAATGTTGGAAATCAAGTACAACAAGTTTGAAATTATTTTGGATTATAAGATAGATCTTTTAAAAACTTTTAAACCGCAAGCCATTGTCAAAAACTTGGTAAAGCATGTATAATGAAAACCTTTTTAAGATTGAAAACCAAGTTTTGTACTCTCTTATATGTTTTTTAGATTCAAAAGGCAATAAGTGTAGGGTTTATAAGAATATACCTATTAATCAAGTGTAAATATATACTAAAGTTTTCAAAGCCTTTAGTTCTTAGGACGTGCTCTACATGCTTTAATTCTTTGAGCACATTTGAGTTGTCCTTAGCACCTTATCTTCAAGGCAATGAGACTTCTTAGCTTCCTCAATCCAATAATCCTATCACACAATAATTAGTCAAATTAGCTCATATTAATGTCTGTCATAGTCAAAACTATTGCCCTTAGGATGTCATAGTCAAAACTATTCCCCTTAGGACTTACAGATTGATCTGCTTGGACGGAAAAATCAATTTAGAGAAGCATTGACATTAATTAAAAAACTAGTTTTCCACATTATATTGGGATGTGGGGTGCACTTTTAAGTGCTTGTCGAATTCATGGTAATTACATAGAGCTTGGTCAAAGAGCTATAGAAATCTTGTTTGAGTGAGAACTAGAGAATACTACAAGATATGTTATGGTTTCCAACATCTATATTGTTGCTAGATTATGTAATGAAGCATAGAGTGAAAAGGCTTGTGGATGAGCTAGGTCTAAGAAAAGAAGCTGCTTATAGTTGGATTGAAGTTAGGAATGCAAGACATGAGTTTATGTCAAAAGATAATCTTCATATCTGAATTGTAGAAGTATGAGATTTGGTTCATAAACTTCCAAACCACATTAAGGACATTGGATATGTGCCTGTGTTTGAACTATTTTTCCATGAAGATGATGGAGAGGCTTGATATCATCAGAATCATTGATGTACTTAGGGATATCTATTTAAAGCCTTATAGTTCTTCTCGTAGAAAAGTGGCTTAGCCTTAATCCTGGCAAATGATTTACTTGGTTCGGACTGGTTGGAGTTCCTTACCTTTGATTTAAAATGCAAAGGGAAAGTATACAAGTGCTTATGATGCTAGAGTTCTAAAATATTAATGAACAAATATTGCTTTCATTCAATTCCCACACACGGCAAAGGATAGGTAAAACATTGTTTTACCTTGTCTTTTTGTTTCTAGATGAAAAAAAAGGTTTATGTTGTTACAAATTATTTCCACACTACACATCTACTAATATTTTTTCTTTTAAAAATTATGCATATTGAAAGCAGGCTGAAATGTTACCTAAGCTAGCACTAACATTAGATTTTGAACTTTATAGTATAGATTGTTCCCTAAGTACTTTCATAAAAGAGGAAAATTGAAATGAATCGAACTAACCAGAAACAACAACATATGGCAACCAATCATCCCTTATTCTTGGCTTCTTGGATTTATTTTTGGTCAAGGTAATTATTCGGTTGCACTAATGGAAAAGACCTGACAAAAATCTACGATAGGGTATTAGGTTTGAGGCTTTAGTCCATGACTAGTAAGCTCTTTGTTAGAGATCCTATTTATGGCCTTCTAGTGGTTGGAGCTGAAGGAGGTCTTGTAGCACAACTTGCCAGCAGTTTGAGGGGATTTCCTTTCTATCCTTGTGAGACATTTGAAGTTTATCAAAGATACTGGTGTAACATACTTTGGAGATGCAAGCATTATAAAAACTAAATCTAGTACTGGTTCTTCTTTACTACACATTTGTAGGATTCTAATATATAATTCTCATGCTTTGTATGTTGGCTTGCAACCAAGTATTGAACTAACTGCTAATAATGATACTACAGAAAGTGTATTCAAACACTAATTAGAAAAATGAAATCTTTCTAAGTTATTCCGAGAGTAGCATTTGCAGTGGCAATGAGCGAGGATGACTGTAACAATTTGTCCTTGTTGAAGAATCTATCCCTAACAAATTTGGCACAGTGTAAATAGGCCATTAAGGATTACCACAATCACTTACTCTTTTTTTAAAAAAATTTTTGAACAAAGAAAAATAGGAAAAGATGATGGGCATTGGGCTTGACGAACGCTCATACAATGGCAATCTTGAAAGATACAAGGTTCATCCAAAGCTTTGGGCGAATATAAAAATTTTCAAGTTGAAATTAATTTCCAATGTGTTAGCATCCATAAAAAGGAAGGGGCCTCCCGTTTTTCTTATTAGAAAAATAGAACTATTATTATACATATAGTATTAAATATACTAATATATATATATATATATATATATATATATATATATATATATATATATATATGCATCATGGCTTCTCCAAAGTAGCTTGCATATTTTGCCCTATTTCTTCTTTTTCCTTTTTTCAAAAAAAATCATATTTATAATATATATTATGGTATGAAATAATATATGGATGTTCATATTAATCAGTTTCCTAAAGAGAACTGAACTCCCAAAATATGACTCCTATTCAGATTTGATTTCCTTTCCCCATTAGATTTTGGGTTTCCATAAACTCTTGTATTATGAGCCTATATATAGGGTCATATGATGACATTAATGAGATATAGATTAGTCTTGATTCCTGAGTTCTGCTTTCTCTCTCTATATTATCTATTCTCTTTTATTTAGTTTTACATTATTCCGCAAACATATAAATTCATAACACGTTATCAACACGAGACTTTACCACTGCATCTTTAAAATTTATATGAAGGCAAGAAAGCACGAGTCTCTGCCGCCGAAGTTGAGAGTTTAATCAAAAGAAAAAGAGGTATTTTTCTACCTTTTGAATTCTCATGGCAAACCTTTCAATACTCTTTTTTTTCTCTTGATATTTATAAAAAGAATTATATGTCATGGACACTAGATGCTCAAATTTATTGAGATATAACGGGTCTGGCAGACACTATCTCAAAATCGTATAAAAGCCATGATTTTTCTCCGCCATAATTTTCATGAGATCTAAAGGTGGAATATCTTATTGTGAAAGATCCATTTTTTTTACGGAAGGATCTAAAAGAAATATTTGACTACAAGAAGATGGTCACGTACGTGTAGTACGTCAAGCATGTTATGAATCTCTACTAATTATTGATAATTCTTTACTTTCCTAAATTATGCTACTGATAGTAATGATGCTTGTGTCGATAATATTGATATGGCATATGTGAACGTAGCCTATTCTTTTGAATATCTAGAAAGATTTTTTAGCATTTTGAATGTTAACCAAAAATTTGAATTATCAAATTGCTACTTTTCTATTTTGTGATTATTAGTGAAAAGTTTTAAATACTATATTTTAGTATTTACATAGAATGATGAAGATACAATTTGTCTGAACAATATTTGTTGTTTATTTGGACAAAATTTAAAATATATACCTAAAGTCTAAATGGTAGTGCAAGGTTCCTGAAGAACTAATTAATTAAATAACTCTAGAAGAGTTAATTGCTTAAAAGCTCCAGAAGAGCTACTAAATCTTCACCTAATGGTCAATTGTTGTAATATATCATTCTCTATATAGTATCGTAAAACTTTTTGAGCTTTGATTAGATTATCAGTATATCGAAACATTGGATGAATGAACTTTTGAGGCATATGCATTACCATTATGACATAAAATATGTCAATTATAGATACCAGTATTTATCTCTCCTGATTTATATTGCATAGAATTATGAATTTGAGATGCAATATTGAGTTTAAATACATTAATGCGCATAATATATTGATGATTTTTAAATGGAGGTTTGCAGACCAAAAATGATAAAGTTTGCATGAAAAATATGAAAAGTTTAAACTGTTCACAAGTACACTTGAAGTGTACATGTATTCCCAACAGAAATTATATACCTGAAGTGTAATATAAAAAGATAGCAATTATTATTTGCTTACAAAATGTGAACTATAAAAGTGAATATTTATCATAGTTTATGGCGTATGATTCTTCGTAAGACCGGGCACTGATAACGAAGAAATATATTTTTAGTGGTGGATATAATGGTGAATGATAACACTTAATATGTGTTTAAATTTGTTATCATTTGATAATAGTACTTATATTTGAAGTCTCTGACGGACTCGATATGCTTGAAGCATATAATTGTTCCTGTAGAATATAATGAGATTGTCTTAGTGAATTTTTATTGAAAGAATGATTGAGTATGTTCATATATGAAGAAATTCTATACGTATCTATACTTGCTATATGTATTTCTTTATTAGAAGATATCTTCATTATACAATCTATTGATTGGCATAGTGTTCCCCACATTAGGGGGAGAAAATCATCAATTAAAAGAGGATATCGTTTATGACTTTTATTATCTTGATCTATGCACAAGCATTATTGAACTGGAAGTTCAAAATAATATTTATTTGCATAAAATTGTATATTGATTGTTTGGCTGACTCCTGTAGAGTTAGTTAATATAATTCTACTCATAGATATTCCTATTTGGATAAATGTCCTTGCAGGACAAATATATGAATTCTATAGTCATATGTGTAAGCCCTAAGGGCAAATCATGTAATTTTGATTCATGACAAATATTGATGAGAACTAATATGATTATATTGTGTGATAGGATTTGTGAAGAAAGAAGTTTGAAGTCTCATTGCCTTCAAGAGGAAGAGCAAAGAATAACCTCATTAAGCTATGAGTCTTTTGAGGTGTATTCAAAGATAAACTCAAGGCATTGAAGACTTGAAGTGAAGAGTAGGTATGATGATAGGTAATATCTATGTGAACTCTACACTTGTATGTCTTGGAGTCTATTGAATGCATAAGAGAGCATAAATTGGTTTCTTAAGTTTAAAAAAAAACTTTGAATGAATCTTTAGCAAATGTGGTTTTGTGTTCTAAAAGTTTTTAAGTAAACTTTAAATGATCAAATGAGTTTGATTGTGGTTTTCAAACTTATATTTGTCTAAATAAGTTATCTATATATATCAAATGTATTTCAAATACTTGGAAGATTGATTTCAAGTGATTTTACAAAGTTTGAACACAATTCCATGAAATTCGGTCGTCCGAATTTTGTAGCAAAAGTTTGCTACTATTCTTCCAGAGAAATTCGGAAGAAGATTCGGACCGAATTTTGGCCTTCAACATGGTCATTGTTCTTCCAGAGAAATTCGGAAGAAGATTCGGACGCAGCAGGAATAATTCGGTCGTCCGAAAAATTCGGACGCAGAATTCGGTCATCCGAATTTCCTAAAAGTAGCCGTTAACTAGCCGTTTTATAGCTGTTTCAACTTATTTTCAAATTCTATAAAAGATATAAACGTGCAATCTTTTGTAAGAACTAAATCCTTGAATATTCTAAGCTTTCTAAAGTCTATTACAAACATTTCTCAAGCTCTATTATGTCTTGTGCATTCAATTGATCAATCCAAAGACATCAAAGTGTGAAGGTACAACTTTGTGTGAATTCTACTAACAAGTGGTAACATCTACACACTCTTCTTTACTTATTCAATTGTGTTGATCTACTAGCTCTAGCAAGGTTATCTTGATAACATAAAACCCTTTAGATAAGGGTGATCCTTGAAGTTGTGATTCAAGGTTGTTTGAGATATAAAACCATAGGTTGGTGAGCCTTGTTTGTAAAAAAATTACTAGAAGAGGTTGTATGTGTAAAATCAAAGTGTGGTGAGCCTCTCTTGTAATCTGTGAACTTGAGCACATAGTAGAGTTATTAAAATCCTTAAGTGTATACTTAAGGTAGTGGAGGTAGATCTTGAGGATCGAACCACTATAAATTGTTTGTGTTCATTTGTTTACATTTCTTATACTGCTTTTCCATAATCCGTTTCTCTCTTATTCATATCATCTGTAAGTGATCTATACATATAAAAGATTTGAATTTGCAAAAATTAGCCAAATACTTAATTCACCCCCCTCTTAGGTATTTCAATTGGTATCAGAGCTAGAACTTCTGTGTGTGGTTTAACAACCTAGAAGACAAAGATCCTATGGCTAATATGTCAAACCTACCTTACCTAGAAGGATCTTCCACAAATAGACCACCTTTGTTTAATGGAACAAATTACACTTTCTGGAAATCTAGAGTTAAAATTTATATTTGTTCTATTAATTTTGATTTGTGGAACATAATTGAGAAAGGTCCTTATGTCCCAATGAAAATGAGTGCTGATGGAATAACCTCAGTACCCAAGTCCACTGATGAATTTGATGAGCATGATTCTAAGAAAATGACTTTAAATTATCAAGCTATGAATATATTAAGTTGTGCTTTAGATGTTACTGAATACAATAGAGTTAGTGGATGTGATTTTTCTCATGACATGTGGAGATTACTTCAAATTACACATGAAGGTACTAATCAAGTTAAAGAATCTAAACTTGCCATGCTAGTTAGAGATTATGAACTGTTTACCATGAAACAAGATGAAAATATTAGTGATATGTTTACAAGATTTACTAACATTTTCAATGGCTTAAAAGCTTATGGTAAAAGCTATACTATGGGAGAGCAAAACATAAAGATTTCAGATGCTCTACCAAAATCCTGGCAACCTAAAACACTTGCCATTGAGGAATCCAAGGATTTGAAGACTCTTCCACTTGAAGAGCTCATTGGATCTCTACTGACTCATGAAATGAAGATGAAACGGCTAAATGACAAGGAGGATGAAGAAAAGGGAAGAAAAGGAGTTGTACTCAAGTATTCAAATCACTTGAGTGAACAAGAACAGTCTTCAAGTGAAGAAGAAGAAGGAGGAAACAGTGGCGAAGAAGAGATTGCAATGGCAGTAAGGAAGTTTAAACGATTCTACAAAAAGAAGTTTCTCAAGAAAGGAAGAAAACCAGTCAAGAAGAGTGGACAATCCTCATCCTACAAACCTCAATGTTTTGAATGTAAAAGCACAGAGCATCTTGTTGCTGACTGTCCTAAAGCTTTGGAAAAAGAAAGAGAAAGCAAAAACAAAAAGAAATCTGTCAAGAAAGGAAAAGGATTAGCTGGAACATGGGATCAACAAGAAAGTGGGGATGAAAGTGAAGGAAAGGCCAACATATGCTTTATGGCCATTGATGATGAGTACAATCTTCACCCTCTATTTCAAATGTGTATGATGATGATATTGACTCCAGTGATCTAATTATTGAGTTATATGAAGAATTAAAAAAGGCTTCAAAAAGAAATAAAGAAATGAAACTCAAAATAAATGATTTATCTAATGAAAATTCAAAATTATGTGTTGAAAATGGAAAACTTCTTGAAACCATTAGTTGCATTACTATTGAAAAAGAAGTTTTGAATACAACTATACAAAACATATCTTTTGAAAACAAAAAGCTTTGCACTAGAATTATTTCTCTTGAATCAATGATAAAAGATCATGAGCTTCTAAAAAGAAAAGTTAATGATCTAACTTTATGCATTGAGAGATTTACAAATGGAAGGGAAAATTTGAATAAATCACTTGGCTATCAAAGATCTTCATTTATAAAACATGGTCTTGGTTTTACTCATGATTATTCTGCTCCAAAACAGAAAAAATCTTTTGCTAAAGAATCTTATCATTCTAGATCACATATTTGCTGCACTTATTGTGGTAAACATGGACACAAGGTGTCTAGATGTTTTATCAAAAGAAAAATAGAAAGTGGTGTTAAAACCATTTGGAAAGTCAAAGAAACTTTTACTAACCCCCTTGGACCCAAAAAAATATGGGTACCAAAAATCACCCTTTCAAATTTGGTATAGGTACAATTTGTCTCAAGATCAAGTGCCACAAAATGGTTCCTTGACAGTGGATGCTCAAGGCATATGACTGGAAATGCATCACTTGTTAGTGAACTTCAAACTACAAGTGAAGGTTTTGTCACATTTGGAGATAAGAAGAAAGGGAAAATACTTGGAATAGGTAACATTGGTAAAGGTTCTTTCCCTCTTATCAAGAAAGTATTACTTATTGAAGATTTAAAGTATAATTTACTAAGTATTAGTCAATTATGTGATAATGGATGCAAAGTAGAGTTTAAATGTGATACTTGTACTATTCTTGACAATGCAAGTAACAAAACTATCTTTGTTGCTAAAAGAGTTGGTAATGTATATGTGTTGTATCTTGATGAGCTTATTACAAATGATATTAAATGTCTTGCCATTCATGACAATGATGGATTTTTATGGCATAGAAGATTAGGACATGTAAGCATGGATTTATTAAACAAACTTTCTACACAAGAGCTGGTGAGAGGATTACCTAAATTGTATTTTTGATAAAACTCGCCTCCGTGATGCTTGTCGAGTATGGAAAACAATCAAAAATATCTTTTTAAACTAAAGAAAATGGTTTCTACCTCAAAACCTCTTGAACTAATTCATATGGATTTATTTGGACCTATGAGGACTACTAGTCTTGGTGGTAAAAGCTATGCTTATGTGATTGTTGATGATTTTTCAAGATTTACATGGGTAATCTTCTTAGCACAAAAAGATGAAACATTTTATGAATTTTTCAAAACTCTTCAAAAAGGTTCAAACCTCTCTTGATTGCAAACTGATTTCTATTAGAAGTGATAATGGAAGAGAATTTTGTAACCAAGACTTTACAAAATTTTGTGATGAATATGGTATTACTCACAATTTTTCAGCTGCCAAAACACCTCAACAAAATGGTGTTGTTGAAAGGAAAAACAGAACCTTACAAGAAATGGCTAGATCAATGCTTTGTGAAAACTCATTACCAAAGTATTTTTGGGCTGAAGCTATTAATACAGCTTGTTATATCATGAACAGAGTTTTACTAAGACCTTTTATAAGAAAAACACCTTTTGAACTTTTATTTGACAAAACTCCATCAATTGTCTATTTCAAAGTTTTTGGTTGTAAATGCTTCATTTTAAACACTAGCAACTATCTTGGTAAGTTTGATAGAAAATCAGATGAAGGAATTTTTCTTGGTTATTCATCAAATAAAAAGGCATATAGAGTCTGTAATAAAAGAACATTGTGTGTTGAAGAAACTATTCATGTAACCTTTGATGAATCTAACATTTATTTTCAAAGAGGAAATGAAGATGATACAGTCACATCAATGGTTGAAAATCATACTCAACACCAAGCACCCATAATGGAAGATCATGCCAAAGAAGAAGAAATAATGGAGCAAGAACAAGATGGTCAATCAAGCAATAATCAAGAACTTTTAAAGGATATCACATATGCAAAAGGTCATCCTAAGGAGCAAATCATTGGTGATGTCTCCCAAGGGGTAAAAAGAAGGCGGTACTTTATTGATAACTTTGCTCTTTTATCTCATATTGAACAAAAAAATATTGATGATGCATTGTGTGATAATTTCTGGATTATTGCTATGGAAGAAGAGCTAAATCAATTTGAAAGAAATAAAGTTTGGTCTCTTGTTGCTAGACCTCATGATCATTCTGTTATTGGTACAAAATGGGTTATTAGAAATAAGTTAAATGAACTAGGAGAAGTAGTTAGAAATAAAGCTAGACTTGTTGCTCAAGGTTTCAACCAAGAAGAATGCATTGACTATGATGAGACCTTTGCTCCAGTAGCCATATTAGAATCTATAAGAATACTTTTGGCATTTACTTGCTTTAAAGGTTTTAAACTTTTTCAAATGGATGTCAAAAGTGCTTTTCTAAATGGTTTTATTGAAGAAGAAGTTTATGTAGAACAACCTCCTGGATTTATTCATGAAAAATTTCCCAATCATGTTTTCAAATTAACTAAAGCTCTATATGGATTGAAACAAGCTCCAAGATCTTGGTATGAAAGATTAAGTGGTTTTCTTCTCTCAAAAGGTTTTACTAAAGGAAAAGTAGACACAACTCTTTTTATTAAAACATCTTCTAAAAATGATATTTTGCTTGTACAAATCTATGTTGATGATATCATTTTTGGTTCTACTAATACTTCTCTTTGTGAAGAGTTTGCTAAAACTATGCAAAATGAATTTGAGATGAGCATGATGGGAGAACTAAGTTTCTTCCTTGGACTACAAATTAAGCAAACCAAGGATGGAGTCTTCATCAACCAAGAAAAATATACTAAGGAGCTATTGAAAAGGTTTGGAATGGATCAAGCAAAAGGAATAAGTACTCCAATGAGTTCATCAACTAAACTTGACAAAGATGAGAAAGGTAAAAGTATTGATGAGAAATTATATAGAGGTATGATAGGAAGTTTACTCTATCTCACAGCTAGTAGACCAGATATTATGTTTGTTGTATGCTTGTGTGCTAGATTCCAATCATGTCCTAAAGAATCTCATCTAATTTCTGTTAAACGAATTTTTCGTTACTTGATTGATACTCATGATTATGGCCTTTGGTTTTCGAAAACTTCATCTTTTGAACTTATTGGATATTCTGATGCGGATTATGCTGGTTGTAAAGTTGAACGGAAAAGTACAAGTGGGCATTGTCAATTTCTTGGTAGTTGTCTTGTATCTTGGTTTAGTAAAAAGCAAGCTTGTGTGTCTTTATCAACTGCAGAAGCTGAATACATAGCTGCAGGAAGTTGTTGTGCACAATTGTTATGGATGCAGCATACTTTACTTGATTATGGTCTTAAATTCAATTGTGTGCCCATATTATGTGATAATACTAGTGCCATTAACTTGAGCATAAATCCCATTCAACATTCTAGGACTAAGCATATAGAGATAAAACATCATTTCATTCGTGACCATGTGATTAAGAAAGATATATGCTTAGAATATATAAATACAAATGATCAAATTGCTGACATACTTACAAAGCCTCTGGCTGAGGAAAGGTTCAATCACCTAAGAAGACTCTTAGGAATATCAAGATTCAATGACTAATGTTTGTATTGAAGTCATGATGAATGCAGGAAATTTTTTATTCAAAATTCGGATGCACTGCAGAAGATTCGGTCGACCGAATTTTCTGAGTGCATCCGACGACCTAATTTTTTGAGTGTCGAGAAACAGAGACTTTTGATCAAGAATTCGGACGCAGGTCAGAAAATTTGGTCGACCGAATTTTACGGACGAGACTCTTTAAATGAAGTTGAAACAATCTCTTCAACACTACTACTTCCGAATTTCACATCTTTTTTAAAAACCTCTCATACCCATTCACATCCGAATCAAAATCCCTTCAAAATCCCACACTCTCATCCCGATTTTCCTTCATTTTTAAACTTCTAAGCCCTAATTTCATACAGAAAACAAATCCTTCTCAAGAGAAAACATCATGGTGAGAACAAAGAAGCCCAATGTTGAGAAAGGAAAAGAAAGGCTAAAGAAGGAGATGGAGACCCAATCCTCAATCAATCATGAAGGATTCGCATTCCTCAAACACAATCTGGAGTTGACAGGTTTATCTCTATCAAATCTACTCATGAATTTGATGAATAGAATAAGAATAGTAGAAAAATCATTCTTGGATATAAGGTGGATAGTGATAAACTGTCAAATATGGATATTGTCCTATCTCATTTCAATGATATTGGTTGGAGTAGTTTGCTCTTCATTGATGAGGAATTTTATCCTACTTTGATATATGAATTCTATGCAAATTTGAAAGAGGATAGAATTGAGATGATAGGGGATAATGTGATACAATGGTATTCATCTAGAGTATCACAAATGGACATTGAATTCAATGAAGGATTGATAAATAAAATTTGTGGAGTAGGTGACGAGGGAGCTAGATATTATTCAGCATCCATGCATTGCTATGATCGTGAACTTTTCACACATGTTAGGACCATAAAGGAAAGGGAAATTAAGAATTTGGATGCTAGAGGTAGAGTTTTACATCACATGGTGACCACAATGATTGTTCCTAATTTTGGACACAAGTCATCAGTTGGAAATATGCATATGGTAATCATGTTAGCCTTGCATGAGAATAGAAGAATGAATTTTGGGTATATAGCCTTGAAACATATGATTGCAGCCAGAAAAACAGTAACCAAGGCATTCCCATTTGGAAGATTATTAACCAGAATCTTCAAGCATTTTAAGATCAAACTTCCTGGAAGAGGGCAAGCCTTTAAGAGTGGTGAAATTTATACAAATGAAACTCTTAAGAGAATGCAATTAGTTCATGATGAGGATAATGTATGGAGGACAAAAAGAGAAACTCCTCCGAAAAGAATAGAAAGAGAGAAAATTATAGAAAGTGAAGAGGAAGAAGAAGAAGAGGATGAAGAGGAAACCCTTGCTAGGGAAATGAAAACAAAAAGAAAGCATGACACCTCAAGTGAGGGGGAGCAACCTCCAACAAAAAGGAGATTATTTGAAGAAGAAACTGGAATTAGGTCTAGTAGTAAAGGAGTATCTAGAGGGGACACCATTATAGCCAAGACATTCCAAGAAGCCTTGAACAATCATGTCAAGGAAATGGAGAAAATGTATAAGGTCTTTGAGTCATTTGCTCCAATGGTTCTTGGGAAATTGGATGGACTGGAAAACAGAGTAAAACACATTGAAGATATCCTTATGAGAAACACTCAAAGTGGTGAAGGAACCTCTAAGCCTCAAGATGGAAAGGAGAAGGAAAGAAATAAAGAAGCAGAGAAAGAAGATAATGAGGATAGCAGTAATGAAGAGGACGATCAGGGTGGAAATGATAAGACCACAGCAGAAGAAAAAGAACAAGAACAGGCTCATGAAGATCTACCAGTGGCAGGAAGCCAAGTAGCTCAAGCTGCAATTGTATCTCCAGCAACAATCTCTTTCAGTCAAGGAAGAGTCAAGCACTTGGCAGTCAAGAAAGGAGTGAGCCGAGCCTCCCCATCAACCTCATCATCACAAGACTAAGCCTTCTCTTCTAATCTCTTTACTGTATTTTGTTCAGTTTTCTAAGAATTTTGCTGTATTTTCTATTCTGAACTTGTTAAATATTGTTTTTTTAATAGTGAAGCTCAATGATGAAATCCCAGTAATGAGAGCTTCTTTTATATGCTAACTTGAACATTTCATTTTCATTGATCCCTTTTATTTGATGATGACAAAAGGGGGAGAAAATATGATGCAATATGATGCAATACATGTGAAAACTTGATCTTCTATGACTTAATCTTATGTGAACTTAGATCTTATGTGAACTTAATCTTTAATACTACTGAATGTTGCATCAATATGAATTTTTTTTATGCATTACAATTCGGATGCAAGGTTTTAAGAATTGGATGCAATCAAAATGTATTCTTTTGTTGTTCAAATTGATTCAAATCTGTATTAGTCTATTCCACTACGTTTGAACAATCTTATGAAACCTTTATATCATTTCACAATTTCAATTATATTGAATCTGTTGCAGTTTGGACATGAAATTAAAAATTCGGACGCATGTGATTCAAAATTCGGACGCATGGGATTCAAAATTCGGATGCATGATATAAAATTCGGATGCATCCATATTGTGTTACCAAAATGTGCTCATTTGTTGTTCAAATTGATTCAAATATGTTTTAATCTCTTTTAATATGTTTGAACAACCTTAGGAAAGCTTATTTACAAAATTTGGAGCTTTCATTTATCCTATTTTAAAGTTTGGACTTGATATGTCAAAACTTCGGATGCATAATAATCCTAGTCCAAATTGGTTGAAAATGAGCACAATCTAAGGGGGAGCATTGTTAAACTTCTACAACCTTAAAACCTCTCTTAGAACTTTTTCTAAATGCTTAAATGCTATATTTTCTATCCTAATTGTTGGAAGGAAGGAGGCAAATGGAGGTTGGTTGTGTCATAGGCTCATATTGAGCCTTTTGTATGTCAATGTGCTAAATTGGTTGATTTCTATCATTGACATCAATACTTCTTTGTGCTAATCTATTTAAATCCATCACATATTGCATCAAAGTTTACCTTCCTCAAAAAGGGGAGATTGTAAGCCCTAAGGGCAAATCATGTAATTTTGATTCATGACAAATATTGATGAGAACTAATATGTTTATATTGTGTGATAGGATTTGTGAAGAAAGAAGTTTGAAGTCTCATTGCCTTCAAGAGGAAGAGCAAAGAATAACCTCATTAAGCTATGAGTCTTTTGAGGTGTATTCAAAGATAAACTCAAGGCATTGAAGACTTGAAGTGAAGAGTAGGTATGATGATAGGTAATATCTATGTGAACTCTACACTTGTATGTCTTGGAGTCTATTGAATGCATAAGAGAGCATAAATTGGTTTCTTAAGTTTAAAAAAAACTTTGAATGAATCTTTAGCAAATGTGGTTTTGTGTTCTAAAAGTTTTTAAGTAAACTTTAAATGATCAAATGAGTTTGATTGTGGTTTTCAAACTTATATTTGTCTAAATAAGTTATCTATATATATCAAATGTATTTCAAATACTTGGAAGATTGATTTCAAGTGATTTTACAAAGTTTGAACACAATTCCATGAAATTCGGTCGTCCGAATTTTGTAGCAAAAGTTTGCTACTATTCTTCCAGAGAAATTCGGAAGAAGATTCGGACGCAGCCAAAAAAATTCGGTCGTCCGAATTTTGGCCTTCGACATGGTCACTGTTCTTCCAGAGAAATTCGGAAGAAGATTCGGACGCAGCAGGAAAAATTCGGTCGTCCGAAAAATTCGGACGCAGAATTCGGTCGTCCGAATTTCCTGAAAGTAGCCGTTAACTAGCCGTTTTATAGCTGTTTCAACTGATTTTCAAATTCTATAAAAGTTATAAACGTGCAATCTTTTGTAAGAACTGAATCCTTGAATATTCTAAGCTTTCTAAAGTCTATTACAAACATTTCTCAAGCTCTCTTATGTCTTGTGCATTCAATTGATCAATCCAAAGATATCAAAGTGTGAAGGTACAACTTTGTGTGAATTCTACCAACAAGTGGTAACATCTACACACTCTTCTTTACTTATTCAATTGTGTTGATCTACTAGCTCTAGCAAGGTTATCTTGATAACATAAAACCCTTTAGATAAGGGTGATCCTTGAAGTTGTGATTCAAGGTTGTTTGAGATATAAAACCATAGGTTGGTGAGCCTTGTTTGTAAAAATTACTAGAAGAGGTTGTATGTGTAAAACCAAAGTGTGGTGAGCCTCTCTTGTAATCTGTGAACTTGAGCACATAGTAGAGTTATTGAAATCCTTAAGTGTATACTTAAGGTAGTGGAGGTAGATCTTGAGGATCGAACCACTATAAATTGTTTGTGTTCATTTGTTTACATTTCTTATACTGCTTTGCCATAATCTGTTTCTCTCTTATTCATATCATCTGTAAGTGATCTATACATATAAAAGATTTGAATTTGCGAAAATTAGCCAAATACCTAATTCACCCCCCCTCTTAGGTATTTCAATATGATTTTGATATACGCCTGAAGCATGATTGATCTCTTGATTTTGAAAATAAAATCCTCAAAAGAGAAAATGATATGATGATCAAGATATTTTTCTTGAAGAATTTAGAGGAGTAAGTATTGTGATCAACATTTTGTTTTGATTGAACATCCTGAAGATGTTTTCATAATGACATAGCACATTAATTGTTATTGGGTTATTATAGTGAGATCCTTTATATCTATTAAAGGAAAATGAAGAATTATTTGGTCTTGAAGTACCATAACTCTGCAATTTTAGAGCATAAATACACTTGTTTGCATGCCAGTATATATTTATTATAGTTCTTCTCTACCCTATGAATTTTGACGTAGTATTAAACTTGCCTTTTTGATATATTCTTGAGAAAGTTTATCTTGAATATTGAGAAAATTCAACTCCTGTTGAGATGAATATGCACGGTATGCATTACCTATATTATCCGCATAAATCACACATTTATAGGCGTGTGTTGATTATAACAGCCACATCTTCAATTCATGATATTATTTGAAATATGTGTGATCATGATTAATGTATTCGAGATAAATTTATATCCTTTAAGAAGGAATTTCAACTATATTGTTAGATGATAATACAGTTTGGAATATATCTAAGGAAATATAAAGTATATTTTTACTCACAAGCTCCAAAAGAGATGTGATATTGATGTGCAATGAATTTGATCATTTGATTATTTGACAAATCTATTCACTAAGACTTTACTGATAACAATATTTGATTGGAAAGCATCGGTTAAGAAACCTTAAAGGATTTTCTTATCAGGGGGAGTAATAATAACATAAAGAATAATGTACTCTTTTTCCTTCACTAGAGTTTTTTTCCCCACTGGATTTTTATCTGTAAGGTTTTAACGAGACATATTCTTTATGTTATGAACATCCAAGGGGAAGTGTTATGAAATAATATATGGATGTTCATATTAATCAGTTTCCTGAAGAGAATTGAACTCCTAAAATATGACTCCTAATCAGATTTGATTTCCTTTCCCCATTAGATTTTGGGTTCCCATAAACTCTTGTATTATGAGCCTATATATAGGGTCATATGATGATATTAATGAGATATAGATTAGTCTTGATTCTTGAGTTCTACTTTCTCTCTCTATATTCTATATTCTCTTTTATTTAGTTTTATATTATTTCGCAAACATATTTGGTGACGCTTTTGCTTTAAATCTGCGTTTCCAACACTTAAATTTGTAACATATTAACTGTTATCAATTGTAATTAATTGACTTATTTGCTCTATTCTAGGACAACTTCGAGATAGTTCTCATTTTGTTTAGTACTTTGATAATAAATCAATGTTTTTGTTATTCAAATACGTCTTTACATCTTACGCTACTTATCAAGATATAAAATTTTTGGTTTCTATAGTTTGTGATGCTCTTAACAAAGTAAAAAAAATGTATTTTGCCTCGTATTTTGCTCTTCTTATTTGGGTCCCCAAATGTTCAATCCTGCTTTTGCCCCTGAGTTACGGCTGCACTAGAGGATGTTCAAACTTCAACGATGCCTTCTATAGGAAACTTCTAATATTTGATTAAGTCAGAATGAAGATTTGCCACTAAATATGAAGAAGATGCAGGATGTGACATTCAAGAGAGAAAACGGGGGAGTTATAATTAAGAAAAATTCCTTTAAATACTATGAAACTATTTTCGGAGTGTTATTTTATCCATAATTTTTGGTTTTAATTTTTTGAGAAATATGCTATATTTTCCTTTAAACTATTTTTGCTTTTCTCATTTTAACCAATTTTTTAATTTTATCTTGTTATGTAATGAATTTTTTTTTGAGCAACTATATTTGTCTAATTATGAATATCGTAGTGGAATCCAACAAGGAGATCACGTAACAAGCACATGTCATACGTTTCAAAAATAATTTTGTTCATTCATGACTTGAAAAGTGGAGGAACAAAGAAGGATACCTTAAAAGTTGAGGAAATGCTACTTTATTGTTGTAATTTTGCTGAACTTAAGGTAATGAGTTCATCCAATTTTTGACTTATATAATTTGAATAGCATTAAAGAGTGAAAGGAATGTCATAAATGGGCAAAATTGTCGTTGAAAAAGATAGCATGACTCTTCATGTTGGAATCCATAGAGATTTTCAAAATTTGGCAGATATAATTGGTTGAAAATTGTGCATGTAAATAAAAAGATAAAAGAAAAGTGTTTGGTTAAGAAGAGAAAAATAAAAATAGTTTTAAGTGTAAAAATAACTATTTTTTCTCTTTTAATATACCAGTAAACTAAAATTGTATATTAATTTATAAAACATCACCAAACCACATGGTGGCTTCTGGTGAGCTTTTGGATATAATGAGACTATGGTAAATAGTTTGTATGTATAATGAGACTTGTGTAAATAGAATGCATGTGCCTTTCATTATTAAATACTACTATTGTGGTGGTGATCCAAGAAATGAAACATAACAATGCAATGGTAAAAAAATAAATAACAAAGTTTTTTGTTATAATGAAACTCCTATAAATAGTTGATAGATAATTACATGAAAATTTTCTTATATTTATAATAGAGAATAACTTTTGAAAAATCATTTTTGAATATTTAAATGATTAAACTCTTTTGAATGGGGAAAAAAGTAATGTCGTCAAATGGGTTGACCCGCATCGACTTGTCGTGGGTTGTCCTTAAAGTTGGCAAAGCCGGTTGTGCTTGTTTTCTCATGAGTTGGGAAACTACCAACCCTTATCTGCCCTAAGTGGCCTATAGGCCAAAGTATTATTTTTTATTATTTTTTTTTGCTAAGTTTTTTTTCTTGTCTCTTTTTTTCTGATCATATAAATTTATGATAAGGATAAAAAGCATCTTTGGCCAATCACTAATGTTTTTAAAATAGAAAATAGTACAATTGTAAAAACAGCCTTCAAACTATCTTGATTGTTGCAACTTAGTCCCAAAACTCAAATTTTAATATTTTTGGTCCATTACCTATAGAGCAATTTGCAAAAAAAGTCTCCAAATTATCTTAATTGTGTACAACTTAGTCCACAACTCATATTTTAATATTTTAGATCTATTACCTTTATATATGTTAATGTTTACGGTCTACAACACCATTAATGTGGTAGAAACTAGTGAATATATATACTTACGTTTCATGTGCCCAATCGGTGTAGGGAAAAATCTATTCAATTAGCCTCACGATGATATACAAGCTAAATAGAGGGGCTAATTAGCCTTGCATTTCAATGAGCCTAGATGCTAGGGCATGTTTGAGTCGGCTCCGTTCAGCTCAGCCTTGGTGCGGGTACAGACCAAGTTGGAAAGAGACATTCTATTGTGAGAAGCCATCAGTTAGATCCAGTGGAGCCTTGGCTCATGGGTTTAGACAAGGCAGTCTGCATCGATTAGGCCGATTTGAACGGATGGCAGTTTTTGATTGTTTTCATGCGGTTGATAGTTTTGTTAGTTATCTGTCTTAAATAGATCGTCAAACAGCGACTGATATGGCATGCCCTAGTTGGTTAGGGTTCGAAATAGTCTTGTGACAAATTTGGTATCAAAGCCCGGTTTTCGTTTTGGTGTACCTGTGGTTGGAACATCATGCCTCTGGAAACTTGTGCTTCACCTGTTGCCCCTAATCCGCACACTATCTAGGAGTGTTTGTGTTTCTAGAAGACTATATAGGTACGCTGGTTCTTGACGATGTTCTTTCTCTGACAGTGCAGATAGGCCGAATCCATGAGTCCCTCAGGGCCTTGTGGAAACAGTTTGATGAAGTCCAAAACGGATTGGAACCTAAGAAGAGAAAGTTGGTTGAGGATCTTACTTTAATCACTGATCAGGTGAATGCAATTAATTGTAACGTTGAGCTACTGAAAAATTCATAGGCATGACCAGTGCTACCAGTGGTCCCTTGATGCAGAAAATCAAAGTTCCTGAGCCCAATCCCTTCGGCGGTGAAGGATATTGCACAGGCCATTGTGTTGGCAGATGGTTTTGCCGACTTTAAACTCCCTTCAATGGCCAAATCACGTGCTGCTAACCTAAAGAAGTCCTTCAAGAAGGATAGATAAAAGGCAAGGACTAATAAATTCAAACAAAAAATGGCAGCCTCACTTAGTGAAGAGGCTTTCAAGGTGTGCAGCCAAAGGAGTGGGATGGCTGTTACATTTGCAGTGGACTGTACGTTGCTAGAAAATATCAAGACCGTGTACAAAGAGTGACTGTCTTGCAAGCCACCAAGCACGATTCTGGTGCTTCAGCTAATGTTAGCGGAGATGGTGTGTCTTTCGGGTTCCAAGTTCATGTTAACCTTTGTAGCTGCTGAGTGCACTAACAACCAAACCAGATCTTTGTAAACGACAAGTTTTGTTATATATTAAGGCCCTTGCAAATAGGGTCAAGGTGCAAGCGATGATTGATAGCAGTGCCACGTACACCTTTGTGGCATAACGAGCGGTGCCTAAGATGAAGTTAAATTTGGTAGAAAGTTCGCTAAGGATAAAAGTTGTAAATTCTGAGGCTAGACTTGTAACAAGTGTGACGAATGTGTCCCTAGTTTTTGAAAGGTGGCGAGGTAAGTGCAACCTTACTACAGTCCCTTTAGGTGATTTTCATGTCATTTTGGGGATGGACTTTGTCCTTACTACCAAAGTTTTTATGATGCTTCATTTGAGTGGTATCCTAATTGGAGATGAGAAGAATCTCAGTTTTGTGTTGGGTGAATTCGTTGACCAGACTGAGAAGGTCAATGGGCAGAATGGGTTGCTGTCACCTATGCAACTCAAGAACGGCTTAAGATGGGGCGAGACGAACTTTCTCGCTTCCTTGGTGGAAATTAAGCCAGACATGTTCCAAGAAGTACCTGATGAAGTGGCAACAATGTTGGATGAGTATGTTGATATAATGCCCTCCAAATTGCCCTATGAGTTGCCTCCTTGTAGAACAACCGATCATAAAATTGACTTGATTCTAGGTGTTGTCCCTCCAGCTCAGGTTCCATATCGCATATCCCCTGCCGAGTTGGCTGAGCTAAGGAAACAATTGGATGCACTCCTAAGTGTTGGGCTAGTGCAATTGTCCAAAGCTCTGTATGGTGCCCCAGTACTGTTCCAAAAGAAGGTTGATGGCTCATTGTGGTTCAGTGTGGACTACCAAGCCCTAAACAAGCTAACGACGAAAAACAAGTATCTCATCCCTAATGCTGCGGACTTGTTTGATCGGTTGGCTAAGGCCAGATACTTCACAAAAATTGACCTTCGATAGGGCTATTTGCAAGTGTGGATTGCTGAGGGCAATGAGGCCAAGACGATAATGGTGACACGATATGGTTTGTTTGAGTTCTTGGGAATGCTCTTTGGTTTGAGAATGCCCCTGCTACTTTTTGTAATCTTATAAACGATGTACTCTATGAATATTTAGACAAATTTGTTGTTGTATATTTCGATGACATTGTTGTCTATAGTGTATCCTTAGAGGAACACTTGTTGCATTTGAAACTTGTATTCCAATGGTTTATGGAAAACAAGCTCTATGTAAAGAAGGAAAAATGTGAGTTTTGTAGGGAAGAAATCACATTTCTTGGCCATGAGATCAGCCAAGGCAGAATCTTGATGGATAAGAGGAAAGTTGAAATGACCGTCGACTGGTTGACTCCAACTAAAGTGGTGGAATTGAGATCGTTTCTAGGTTAGGCCAACTATTACAAATGATTCATCAAAGTTTACTCCAAGATGGTTGCCCCTTTGATGGATTTGCTTAAAAAGAACCAAAGATGGGACTGAAGCGAACACTGCAAGACAGTATTTCAGTCGTTAAAGGAAGCCGTGGCTTCAAAACTGGTCCTTGGCCTACCAGACTTTAGCCAACCCTTTGAGGTACATACTGATGCTTTTTGGGCATGCAATTGGTGGGGTGCTAGTCCAAAACAACTATCCCATTGCTTTTGAAAGTTGAAAGCTAAAAGATTGTAAGCAAAGGTATAGCACTCACGAGAAAGAGATGACATATATCATTCATTGCTTGCAAATTGGGAAACATTTCCTACTGCAAACAAGATTACTGGTGGTGACGGTCATTGTGGCAAACACTTACTTCAAAACCGAAAAGAAATTGTCCTCAAAGCAAGCTTGTTGACAAGAGTTCTTGGCTGAATTCGAATTCAATTAGGTGTATTAACGGGGCAGAGGAAACTTGGTGGCCTATGCACTTAGCCTTAAAGGTGTGGACAAATATGTTGCTACTTTGTCCCTCCTTGAGACGGATTTTTTGGACAAAGTGAAAACGAAGGTGAAAGACCTAAGAGGGGGGGGGTGAATTAGGTCTTTGGCTAATTTTTGAAAACTTTTTCTGTTTTATGAATGTGGTTTTAAAAGATTATATTCAATTGATTCAATGAGAATGCGATGAACTTAATTGACAAAGCAATAAACAATTGAAAAGCAAAGAACACAAGCAATTTATAGTGGTTATTTTTTCAAGATCTACATCCACTACCATCTACATACACTCAAAGATTTCAACCAATCTACTATATGCTCAAATTCAATCAATTACACAAGAGGCTCACCATAAAAGGTTTTACACCAACAACCTATTTTGCAATGCTACAAACAAGGTTCACCCTACCACAAGGATTTTATATCTAAAAACAACCTTGAATCAATATTTCAAGGATCACCATTACCTAAAGGATTTTATGTGACATGATAACCTTGTATTGAGCAAGTAGATAACAAGATTAAATAGAGAATGAATGCGATATTACCACTGTTTGGTAGATGATTACACAAGTTAGCGCCATTTCACCTTGTTGTCTTTGGAATCTGGAATAATCACATGAAAGCAAAAGACAAGAGAGAGCTCTAATAATTTCAAATGATTTTGGAATGTTAGGAGTTTTCAAGTGTTCAAAAATTACAAAAAATCTGAAGTTTATGGCTTTTATAGATTTTGAAAATCGGTTCCAACAGTCATAAAACGACTAGTAACTGCTAGTTTCTGAGGAGTTTAGATGACCGAACTTGATCTTTTGTGTTCGAACTGTCGTCCGAACATTACTGTGACATGCTTTCTGGGAAAGTTCGGACGACAGAACTTTGCCCCTTGCATCCAAACTTGCATTCGAATTTTTTAGAAAATACAGTAGTAATGTTCACAGTTTGGATGTGCGTTTTTTTAGCTTGACTTCATAGGCTGCAGGCTGTGCACTTCAGCCCATGACATCAAGGTGACAGGATTCGAACCTATGGCCGTCTGTACCCAAAACAGAGGCGTTGACCAGACTGCGCTACACCTCGTCTCACCACCCCGGAGCATATAGATCCACCGGATCGATGAACAAACTTTGATGCAAAATGTGATAGATTAATAATGTAGTACAAAGAAGCATTAATGTCAATAATAAAAATAACCAATTTAGCACTTTGACATTTGAATGGCTCAATGTGAACATATGACCTAACCAACCTCCATTTACATCCTTTCTTCCAACTCTAGGATAGAAGATATAGCATTTAAGCATTAAGAAAGCTTCTAAGAGAGGTTTTAAAGATCAGAAAAGTTTAATAATGCTCCCCCTTAGATTATACTCATTTTTCAACAAGTTTGGACTTGAGATGTTGTGAATCCGAATTTTAAAATTTCAAGTCTGAACTATAAAATATATGAGATGAAAGCTACAATTTCTAAAAAGAAGCTTTCCTAAGGTTGTTCAAATATGATAGGAAAGATTAAGACATTTTTCAAACAATTTGAACAACAGAAAAATATTTTTGGCAAGAAAGTTTGGATGCATCTGAACTTTTAGTCTGCATCCGAACTTCAAGTCCAAAATTTTGGCAGCAATTTTGGAAAGGTGATTGTGCATTATCAAATGAACTATAGAAGTACTGAAATATGTATAGCCACAATGGTATTCAATTTAGCTTTGCAAAACCACAAAACTCATACATTCAATTATTTTCATGAAGTAACCCAAAATCACAAGTCAAGTCAAGAACCAAGATCAAGATTTCAAAATCTCAACTTAATCATTTTTCGAAATCTCAAAAAACAACCAATTTCAGCTTATATGTATATATGCACAAGTCAATATTAATACATTTTACACATAATACATATCACATTTTAACACATAGCACAAGTCAATATTAACATATAACGCATAGCATATTTTGTCATCATTCTTTCTCCCCCTTTTGTCATCACTCAAAGATGGGGTTAATGAAAATGAGATAACAGTATCACATATCACATATAAGCAGTATATTGACCAATTCTCATTTAGCAATTTTCAACTAGGGCCAACAACAACAATAAGCAATAGTTTAGCATATTCTAGTAAATAAACTTCTTCTCCCCTTTCTAGCAGCAAATAAGCTTGGGGTAATCAAAGTATCATTAACCAAAGAAGCTCTCAACACTAATGTTTCATCATTGAGCTTCACAAAACTATTACAGAAATTAAAGAAAAAGCATAGAAATTGCATAAGCCAAGCTAGAAATGAAACATATAAGTTTTACTAAGCACGTCTTAGTAAATAAAATAGTAAAGTTAGATAGGATTGAAGAGATACTTAGTCTTGTAATGTCGATGGAGAGGCCTTGCTGGATCTGTTCTTAATTGCCATATGTTTGACTCTTCCTTGGCTGAATGTCAGGTTGGAGGGAGTAGTTACTTCAGCTCTAGAAATTAAGCTTCATTCTTTACTAATGCCAGCTTGCTGCTCCTCTTGATCCTCCCTTTGTGACTCAGTATCCTTTTCTTCATTCTTTTCTCTAGTTCTAGCTACTAGCTCATAGTCATCTCCTTGGTTATCATCATCATTGTTATCTTCATTACCACTATCATTATCGTCATCCTCTTTATTTCTCTTGCTTTTCTCATCTCCTTTATCATCCTTGTCATCCTTAGCTTGAGGCTTAGAGGGTCCTTCACCACTTTATGCATTTTTTATCAATAATTCTTCAATATTCTCAACTCTAGTGTCCAAGCTATCCATGGTTGTTTGAAGCCTCTTGGAACACCTTGGTTACTATAGTGTCACCTCTAGTAATCCCTTCATCATTAGGAGTTTCTTTAACATTTGGATGTGATTGAGGAGTAAAAACTTCTTCAAAGAGTCTTTTCTTGGAGGAAGGTTGCTCCCCCTCACTTGATGTGTCATGTCTCTTCTTTGTCTTTATTTCCCTTGCCAATGTTTCTTCTTCATCTTCTTCTTCCTCCATCTCTTCACTTTCTTCAACCTCTTCTCTTTTTGAAGAATTTTCTCTTTTTGTTCTCCATATACCATCTTCATCAAGAACTAATTGCATCCTTCTAAGGGAATCATTAGGGTAGATTTATCCACTCTTGAAAGCTTGTCCTCTTACGGGAAGTTTGACTTGGAAGTGCTTGAAAATCATTGTTAATAATCTCCCATAAGATAAAGCTTTGTTGGCTGTTTTTCTTGCACTTATCATCTGCCTTAATGCCATAAATCCAAAATTTAGTCTTTTATGCTCATGTAAAGCCACCATAACCACCATATGCATATTACCAACGGATGATTTATGTCCAAAATTAGGAATAATCATGATGATAATCATGTGATGCATAACCCTTCCTCTAGCATCAAAGGCTTTGATCTCCCTTTTCCTAATGGACCTAAATGTTCTACCATTTGTGAAAGCCTCTTCAAATCTTTCATTTGTGAACAATTCACGAATAAATAAATGTTGTCCCAATGAGTAATACATTGCCCCATTATCACCTACTCCGCAAATTCTATTAACTAAAGCATCATTGAACTCAAAATCCACTTGAGACACTTTAGATGAGTACCATTGAACTACATTTTCTCCCAGTATAAAATTCTTCATCAATTACTAATAAATTGCTCCATCCAATATAACCAAAGAAAGATAGAACATTACCCATATTGGAGAGTTTTTCCAAATTTACTTTGTATCCAGGATTGATTTTTGTGTTCTTCTTGCTTCATTCTTCAAATTCAGAGGTAGCCTTGATAGAGATGAATCTGTCCACTCCAGAAATTCGGATTCTTCTTGGTTCATTAATGATCAATCCTCCATCGTCTTCCTTTGCTTTCCCTTTTCCCTTTTCAATATTTGCTCTCTTAGTCCTAACCATGATGTTTTTATTTGAAGGAGAGCTAATTATAAGATGTGTTTAGGGTTTAGAACTCAAAAGTACAAGTGATTTGAAGTGAAGATGGCGAAATTTCAGAGCCCATATTATGTGATAATACTAGTGCCATTAACTTGAGCATAAATCCCATTCAACATTCTTGGACTAAGCATATAGAGATAAAACATCATTTCATTCGTGACCATGTGATTAAGAAAGATATATGCTTAGAATATATAAATACAAATGATCAAATTGCTGACATATTTACAAAGCCTTTGGCTGAGGAAAGGTTCAATCACCTAAGAAGACTCTTAGGAATATCAAGATTCAATGACTAATGTGTGTATTGAAGTCATGATGAATGCAGGAAATTTTTGATTCAAAAATCGGATGCACTGCAGAAGATTCGGTCGACCGAATTTTCTGAGTGTCGAGAAACAGAGACTTTTGATCAAGAATTCGGACGCAGGTCAGAAAATTCGGTCGACCGAATTTTCTGAACTGAAGAACAGAAACATTCACTTGAAAATTCAGACGCATACCTGAAAAATCGGTCGACCGAATTTTACAAACGAGACTCTTTAAATGAAGTTGAAACAATCTCTTCAACACTACTACTTCCGAATTTCACATCCTTTTTTATAACCTCTCATACCCATTCACATCCGAATCAAAATCCCTTCAAAATCTCACACTCTCATCCCGATTTTCCTTCATTTTTAAACTTCTAAGCCCTAATTTCATACAAAAAACAAATCCTTCTCAAGAGAAAACATCATGGTGAGAACAAAGAAGCCCAATGTTGAGAAAGGAAAAGGAAAGGCTAAGGAAGGAGATGGAGACCCAATCCTCAATCAGCCAAGAAGGATTCGCATTCCTCAAACACAATCTGGAGCTGACAGGTTTATCTCTATCAAATCTACTCATGAATTTGATGAATGGAATAAGAATAGTAGAAAAATCATTCCTGGATATAAGGTGGATATTGATAAACTATCAAATATGGATATTGTCCTATCTCATTTCAATGATATTGGTTGGAGTAGTTTGCTCTTCATTGATGAGGAATTTTATCCTACTTTGATATATGAATTCTATGCAAATTTGAAAGAGGATAGAATTGAGATAATAGGGGATAATGTGATACAATGGTATTCATCTAGAGTATCACAAATGGACATTGAATTCAATGAAGGATTGATAAATAGAATTTGTGGAGTAGGTGACGAGGGAGCTAGATATTATTCAGCATCCATGCATTGCTATGATCGTGAACTCTTCACACATGTTAGATTTGAAAATGCATTTACAAATGGAATAGAGTTTAGGGTCATAAAGGAAAGGGAAATTAAGAATTTGGATGCTAGAGGTAGAGTTTTACATCACATGGTGACCACAATGATTGTTCCTAATTTTGGATACAAGTCATCAGTTGGAAATATGCATATGGTAATCATGTTAGCCCTGCATGAGAATAGAAGAATGAATTTTGGGTATATAGCCTTGAAACATATGATTGCAGCCAGAAAAACAGTAACCAAGGCATTCCCATTTGGAAGATTATTAACCAAAATCTTCAAGCATTTTAAGATCAAACTTCCTGGAAGAGGGCAAGCCTTTAAGAGTGGTGAAATTTATACAAATGAAACTCTTAAGAGAATGCAATTAGTTCATGATGAGGATAATGTATGGAGGACAAAAAGAGAAACTCCTCCGAAAAGAATAGAAAGAGAGAAAAATATAGAAAGTGAAGAGGATGAAGAGGAAACCCTTGCTAGGGAAATGAAAACAAAAAGAAAGCATGACACCTCAAGTGAGGGGGAGCAACCTCCAACAAAAAGGAGATTATTTGAAGAAGAAACTGGAATTAGGTCTAGTAGTAAAGGAGTATCTAGAGGGGACACCATTATAGCCAAGACATTCCAAGAAGCCTTGAACAATCATGTCAAGGAAATGGAGAAAATGTATAAGGTCTTTGAGTCATTTGCTCCAATGGTTCTTGGGAAATTGGATGGACTGGAAAACAGAGTAAAACACATTGAAGATATCCTTATGAGAAACACTCAAAGTGGTGAAGGAACCTCTAAGCCTCAAGATGGAAAGGAGAAGGAAAGAAATAAAGAAGCAGAGAAAGAAGATAATGAGGATAGCAGTAATGAAGAGTATGATCAGGGTGGAAATGATAAGACCACAGCAGAAGAAAAAGAACAAGAACAGGCTCATGAAGATCTACCAGTGGCAGGAAGCCAAGTAGCTCAAGCTGCAATTGTATCTCCAGCAACAATCTCTTTCAGTCAAGGAAGAGTCAAGCACTTGGCAGTCAAGAAAGGAGTGAGCCGAGCCTCCCCATCAACCTCATCATCACAAGACTAAGCCTTCTCTTCTAATCTCTTTACTGTATTTTGTTCAGTTTTCTAAGAATTTTGCTGTATTTTCTATTCTGAACTTGTTAAATATTGTTTTTGTAATAGTGAAGCTCAATGATAAAATCCCAGTGATGAGAGCTTCTTTTATATGCTAACTTGAACATCTCATTTTCATTGATCCCTTTTATTTGATGATGACAAAAGGGGGAGAAAATATGATGCAATACATGTGAAAACTTGATCTTCTGTGACTTAATCTTATGTGAACTTAGATCTTATGTGAACTTAATCTTTAATACTACTGAATGTTGCATCAATTTGAATTTTTTTATGCATTACAATTCGGATGCAAGGTTTTAAGAATTGAATGTATTCAAAATGTATTCTTTTGTTGTTCAAATTGATTCAAATCTGTATTAGTCTATTCCACTACGTTTGAACAATCTTATGAAACCTTTATATCATTTCACAATTTCAATTATATTGAATCTGTTGTAGTTTGGACATGAGATTAAAAATTCAGACGCATGTGATTCAAAATTCGGACGCATGGGATTCAAAATTCGGATGCATAATATAAAATTCGGATGCATCCATATTATGTTACCAAAATGTGCTCAATTGTTGTTAAAATTGATTCAAATATGTTTTAATCTCTTCTAATATGTTTGAACAACCTTAGGAAAGCTTATTTACAAAATTTGGAGCTTTCATTTATCCTATTTTAATGTTTGGACTTGATATGTCAAAAATTCGGATGCATAATAATCCTAGTCCAAATTGGTTGAAAATGAGCACAATCTAAGGGGGAGCATTGTTAAACTTTTACAACCTTAAAACCTCTCTTAGAACTTTTTCTAAATGCTTAAATGCTATATTTATATCCTAATTGTTGGAAGGAAGGAGGCAAAAGCAGGTTAGTTGGGTCATAGGCTCATAATGAGCCTTTTGTATGTCAATATGCTAAATTGGTTGATTTCTATCATTGACATCAATACTTCTCTGTGCTAATCTGTTTAAATCCATCACATATTGCATCAAAGTTTGTCATCATCAAAAGGGGGAGATTGTAAGCCCTAAGGGCAAATCATGTAATTTTGATTCATGACAAATATTGATGAGAACTAATATGTTTATAATGTGTGATAGGATTTGTGAAGAAAGAAGTTTGAAGTCTCATTGCCTTCAAGAGGAAGAGCAAAGAACAACCTCATTAAGCTATGAGTCTTTTGAGGTGTATTCAAAGATAAACTCAAGGCATTGAAGACTTGAAGTGTAGAGTAGGTATGATGATAGGTAATATCTATGTGAACTCTACACTTGTATGTCTTGGAGTCTATTGAATGCATAAGAGAGCATAAAATTGGTTTCTTAAGTTTAAAAAGACTTTGAATGAATCTTTAGCAAATGTGGTTTTGTGTTTTGAAAGTTTTTAAGTAAACTTTAAATGATCAAATGAGTTTGATTGTGGTTTTCAAACTTATATTTGTCTAAATAAGTTATCTATATATATCAAATGTATTTCAAATACTTGGAAGATTGATTTCAAATGATTTTACAAAGTTTGAACACAATTCCATGAAATTCGGTCGTCCGAATTTGGTAGCAAAAGTTTGCTACTGTTCTTCTAGAAAAATTCGGAAGAAGATTCGGACGCATGAAGAAAAATTCGGTCGTCCGAATTTTGGCCTTCAGCATGGTCACTGTTCTTCCAGAGAAATTCGGAAGAAGATTCGGACGCAGCAGGAAAAATTCGGTCGTCCGAAAAATTCGGACGCAGAATTCGGTCGTCCGAATTTCCTGAAAGTAGCCGTTAACTAGCCGTTTTATAGCTGTTTTAACTGATTTTCAAATCTATAAAAGTCATAAACGTGCAATCTTTTGCAAGAACTGAATCTTTGAATATTCTTAGCTTTCAAAAGTCTATTCCAAACATTTTCTCAAGCTCTCTTATGTCTTGTGCATTCAATTGATCAATCCAAAGACATCAAAGTGTGAAGGTGCAACTTTGTGTAAATTCTACCAACAAGTGGTAACATCTACACACTCTTCTTTACTTATTCAATTGTGTTGATCTACTAGCTCTAGCAAGGTTATCTTGATAACATAAAACCCTTTAGATAAGGGTGATCCTTGAAGTTGTGATTCAAGGTTGTTTGAGATATAAAACCATAGATTGGTAAGCCTTGTTTGTAAAAATTACTAGAAGAGGTTGTATGTGTAAAACCAAAGTGTGGTGAGCTTCTCTTGTAATCTGTGAACTTGAGCACATAGTAGAGTTATTGAAATCCTTAAGTGTATACTTAAGGTAGTGGAGGTAGATCTTGAGGATCGAACCACTATAAATTGTTTGTGTTCATTTGTTTACATTTCTTATACAGCTTTGTCATAATTTGTTTCTCTCTTATTCATATCATCTGTAAGTGGTCTATACATATAAAAGATTTGAATTTGCGAAAATTAGCCAAATACCTAATTCACCCCCCCTCTTAGGTATTTCAATTAGTAAATCTGCGAACATATCACTGATACTCTCACCCTGCTTCATGGTGTATAGCTCATAATCTCTTACTGGCATAGCAAGCTTTGACTCCTTTAGTTGATTTGTTCCTTCATGTGTTACTTGAATTGGTCTCCACATATCTTGAGCGATGTCACATCCACTAACTCGATTGTACTCATTCACATCTAGTGCACCGCTCAAAATGTTTATGGCTTAGTAATTCAATGTCATTTTTTGTTTAATTACCCTTATCAAATTCGTCTATAGGCTTTGGCTCTATAATAACTCCATCAACTGTCATTTTCATTGGTATGCAAGGACATTTCTCAACAATATTCCACAAATCAAAGTTAATAGAACAAATATATAACTTAGCTCTAGATTTTCAAAATGTGTAATTTAATCCATCAAACAAAAGTGGTCTATTTGTGGAAGAACTTTCCAAATAAGGTAAGTTTGAAACATTAGCCATAAGATCTTAACTTCTATGCTGTAAAATAACATAAAGAAGCCCTTGCTCTGATACCAATTGAAAGACCTAAGAGAGGGGATGAATTAGATCTTTGGCTAATTTTCTGTTTTATGAACTTGGTTTTAAAAGATTATATTCAATTGCTCCAATGAGAATGTGATGAACTTAATTGACAAAGCAATAAACAATTGAAAAGCAAACAACACAAGAAATTTATAGTGGTTCGATTTCTTCAAGATCTACATCCACTATCATGAGTCTACACTCAAGGATTTCAACCAATCTACTATATGCTCAAATTCAATCAATTACATAAGAGGCTCACCACAAAAGGTTTTACACCAACAACCTATTTTGCAATGCTACAAACATGGTTCACCCTACCACAAGGATTTTATATCTAAAAACAACCTTGAATTAATATTTCAAGGATCATCCTTACCTAAAGGATTTTATGTTACAAGATAACCTTGTATTGAGCAAGTAGATAACACGATTAAATAGAGAATGAATGAGATATTAGCACTGCTTGGTAGATGATTACACAAGTTAGCACCACTTCACCTTGTTGTATTTGGAATCTTGAATAATCACATCAAAGCACAAGACAAGAGAGAGTTCTAATAATTTAAAATGATTTTGGAATGTTAGGAGTTTTCAAGTGTTCAAAAATTACAAAAAATCTAAAGTTTATGGCTTTTATAGATTTTAAAAATCGATACCAACAGTCATGAAACGGTAAGCAACTGCTAGATTCTGAGGAGTTTGGATGACCAAACCTGATCTTCTGCATCCAAACTGTCATTCGAACATTACTGTGACATGCTATCTGGGAAAGTTTTGACGACCGAACTTTGCCCCTTGCATCCGAACTTGCATACGAATTTCTCTAGAAATACAATAGTCACGTTCACAGTTTGGATGTCCGATTGCATCTGAACTGTTCGAACTTTGTCAAAATATTTGAAAATCAACCTCAATAAGTTTGAAATTGTTAGACATAAGGGCAAATCATATAATCTTGATTGGTTTTGATTAATGACAAACATTGATGAGGACTATTTCTTCTACTATATGTGTGATAGGATTTTTGGATTGAGAAACAAAGTGTTCTTATTGCCTTGCAGCTAAAAGTACTAAGGACAACTCAAGTGTGATCAAGGATTAAGAACATAGAGCATGTCCTATGGATTGAAGGCTTTAAAAACTTTAGTGTATGTTTACACTTGCGTAAGTGGTATATTCTTGTAAACCCTACACTTGTGTGTCTTGGAATCTATTGAATGCATAAGAGAGCACAAAACTTGTTTTGAATCTTAAATGGCTTTGAATAATTTTTTGATTACCAAGTATTGTTTTTAAATCTTAAAAGGGTTTTGAGAAAACCTTGAGTGATCAAGTGCCCTGATAACAGTATTTAAGTTCAAAAGATTTTAAATGACTTATCCTTTAGTATAAAATGATTTCAAACCTACTGAGGATGATTTTTGAATGTTTTGGACAAAGTTTGAACAGTTCGGACGCAAGTTCAGACGTTCAAACTATGACATGGTTACTGATTTCTAGATAAACTCAGACGCAAATTCGGATGCAAGGGGTAAAGTTCGGTTGTCCGAACATTCCCAAACAACATGTCATAGTAATGTTCGGATGATAGTTCGGACGCAGAGGATCAATTCGGTCATCTGAACTCCTCAAAAACAGGCCATTACTAAGCCGTTTTACGACTGTTAAAACTGATACTTCAGATTTTTTGTAACTTTTGAATATCTAAGAAATCCTAAAACTCCAAAATCATTTGAAAATATCAAAGTTCTCTTTTGTCTTGTGCTTACAAGTGATCATTAAAGATTCCAAAGACAACAAAATGAAGTGGTGCTAAATTGTGCAATCATCTACCAAGAAGTGGTAATATCTCATCCATTCTCTATTTATTCTTGTTTTCTACTTGCTCATTACGAGGTTTTCTTGTAAACATAAAATCCTTTAGGTAAGAGTGATCCTTAAGATATTGATTCAAGGTTATTTATAGATATAAAATCCTTTGGTAGGGTGAACCTTATTTGTAGAATTGCAAAAGAGGTTGTTGGTGTAAAACCGTTTGCAGTGAGTCTCTTGTGTAATTGATTGAACTTGAGCATATAGTAGATTTGTTAAAATCCTTGGGTGTGTACTCAAGGTAGTGGATGTCGATCTAGAAGAGATCGAACCACTATAAATTGATTGTGTTCTTTGCTCGTAAATTATTTATTGCTTTGTTATTAAGTTCATTATAAATTGTCTGTGTTCATTGCTCCTAAATTGTTTATTACTTTATAATTAAGTTCATTATTCTCTCATTGAAACAATTAAACATAATCTATCCAAACTCAGTTCATAAAAAAGAAATAGTTTTTAAAAATTAGCCAAAGACCAAATTCACCCCCCATCCCCTCTTAGGTCTTTCAATTGGTATCAGAACAAGGGCTTCTTTGTGTGGTTTTATAACCTAAATGTTAAGATCTTATGGATAATGTTTCAAACTTACCTTATTTGGAAGGATCTTTCACAAATTGACCACCTTTGTTTGATGGAACAAATTATACTTTTCGGAAATCTAGAGTTAAAATATATATTTGTTCTATTATCTTTGATTTGTCGAATATTTTTGAGAAAATTTAAGAGATTCTATAAAAAGGAATTTCTTAAGAAAGGAAAAAGGCCACTCAAGAAAAGTGGACAGTCATCATCATTCAAATCCTAATGCTTTGAATGCAAAAGTACCGAACATATCGTTGCCGATTGTCCTAAAGTTTTGGAAAGGGAAAGAGACAACAAACTCAAAAAGAAATCTATCAAGAAGGTAAAGGGACTGGCTGGCGTTTGGATCCACAAGAAAGTGAAGATGACAGTGAAGGAAAAGGCAAGATATGTTTTATGGCAATAGATGATGAGGTAGAATCTACTCCTTCAATTTCCACTTGCTGTGATGATGATATTAATCCTAGTGAATTACTTGTTAAGATGTATGGAGAATTGAAAAAGGCCTCAAAAATGAATAAGGTAATGAAAACCAAAATTAATGAGTTACTGAATGAGAATTCAAAGTTATGTTTTGAAAATGGAAAACTTCTTGAATCTATCAATTGTTTAAACATTGAAAAGGAAATTGTAAATGTAGCTTTATAAAACATTTCTCTTGAAAATTAAGATCTTTGCACTAAAATCATTTCTCTAGAAACAATGCTTAGTGATCATGAAATATTGAGAAAGAAAGTTGATGACCTTACATTATGCATTGAAAAATTCACAAATGGAAAAGAAAATCTAAACAACCTACTTGGATCCCAAAGACCTTCTAGTATGAAAAATGGTCTTGGCTACATTCAGAAAAACAATGTTCCAAAATATAAAACTTTCATAGCTAAAGCCACTTCTACTTCAATGCCTCATATATGTTGCACATATTGCGGTAAAAATGGACGCAAAGTTTCAAAATGTTATGTGAAGAGAAAAATAGAAAATGGTGTTAAAACTATTTGGAGAGTTAAAGGAATTATCACTAACCCCCTTGGACCCAAGAAAATAAGGGTACCAAAAGTTACTTTTTCAAATTTGATGTAGGTTCGTTTTGCTCCAAGATCAAGCACCACTAAGTGGTTTCTTGATAGTGGCTACTCAAGACACATGACAGGAAATGCCTCACTTGTTAGTAAACTTCAAGCAACAAGTGAAGATTTTGTCACTTTTGGTGATAAAAAGAAGGGAAGAATACTTGGAATTGGTAATGGTTGTAAAGTTGAATTTAAATGTGACACTTGTATTATCAGTGTCAATTTCTTGGTAGTTGTCTTGTATATTGATATAGTAAAAAATAAGCATGTGTGTCTTTATCTACGGCTGAGGTTGAATATATCGCTGCCGGTAGTTGTTGTGTTCAAGTGCTATGGATGAAGCACACTTTACTTGATTATGGCCTAGAATTCAATTGTGTGCCTATACTATGTGATAATACTAGTGCTATCAATTTAAGCATAAATCCCATTTAACATTCTAGGACTAAGCATATAAAGATTATATTCGTGATCATGTAGCTAAAAGAGATATATGCTTGCAATATGTGAATAAAAATGAACAAATTGCTGATATATTTACCAAGCCTTTGGCTGAGGAAAGATTTAGTTACCTAAGAAAGCTCTTAGGTATCTCAAAATTTAATTACTAATGTGTGCGTTGAAGTATGGTAGAAGAAGTGAATATTTGGACGCATAATTTGGATGCATTGGGAGAAATTCGGACGTCCAAAATTTCTCTAGAAAATTCTGGACAGAATGATTCAGACGCATGATAGAAAATTCGGTGGTCCGAATTTTCTGAAACTGAAGAAACAGAGAAGTTCGGACGCAGGTTTGGACGTAGACCTAAAAATTCGGTCATCCAAACTGAGCAGTTGCGGCAATTTTAAATGAATTCGAACGGTCATATTTCATATCTTTTAACTACCAAACTCTCTTCTCTCTCAAACCCCACATAACCCTCTTACGTCTAGACACAAATCCCTCTGAAATTTCCCCACCTTCCCATCAAATTGTTTGAATTTTTGAGTTCTAAGCCCTAAACACTTCCTACAATTCACTTTCTTGGAAAGAAAAAATATCATGGTGAGAACTAAGAAAGCTAATGTTGAAAAGGGGAAAGGGAAAGCAAAGGAAGGAGATGGAGGATTGATCATAAACGAACAAAGAAGAATCAGAGTCCGTCAAATATCATTTGGAGTAGACAGATTCATCTCCATCAAAGCTACCTCAGAATTTAATGAATGGAACAAGAAAAATAGAAAAATTATCCCTGGGTACAAGGTGAACTTGGAAAGACTCTCCAATATGGGTAACATTATATCTTTTTTGGTAATATTGGATGGAGTAATTTACTAGTAGTTGATGAAGAATTTTACCCTGCACTTATAAATGAGTTTTATGCAAATCTCAAAGAAGAAAGAATTGAACATGTGGAGGAAAATGTAGTGCAATGGTATTCTTCTAGAGTATCCCAAGTAGATTTTGAGTTCTGAAATACCTAAGAGGGGGGTGAATTAGGTATTTGGCTAATTTTCGCAAACTTAAACCTTTTATGCGTTTATACCAAGAACAAGTTAAATGAGCTAATTAGAGATAATTGATAGCAAGGCAGTAATGAAAGCAATAGCAAAGAACTCAAACAATTTATAGTGGTTCGATCCTCAAGATCTACATCCACTACCTTAAGCTCACACTTAAGGATTTCAACAAATCTACTAATTGCTCAGGTTTACAAATTACAAGAGAGGTTCACCAAACTATGGTTTTACACTCACAACCTCTTCTAGTAATGTTTACAATACAAGGTTCACCAAAAACAATGGTTTTATATCTTAAACAACCTTGAATCACACTTTCAAGGATCACCCTTATCTAAAGGATTTTATGTTATCAAGATAACCTTGCTAGAGCTAGTAGAACTACAGAATATGATAAATAAATGAGAGTGTGTAGAAGTTACAACTTGATGGTAGATATTACACAAATTTGCACATTCACACTTTGATATCTTTGGATTAATCAATTGAATGCACAAGACATAAGTGAGCTTAAGAAATGTTTTCTAAATGCTTTTGAATGCTTGGAGTTTTCGAGATTTCAAGAGTTACAAAAATTTGCACGTTTATAGCTTTTATAGAATTTGAAAATCTGTTAAAACGTTCATAAAACGGCTAGAAACGGCTAGTTTCAGAAAATTCGGACGACCGAATTTTTTGGCTGCGTCCGAATTTCTCTGGATGAATTGTAACCATGCTGAGAACAAAAATTCGGACGACCGAATTTTTTGCTGCGTCCGAAAACTTCGTCCGAATTTTTTTGGAAGAACAGTGACCATGCTGAAGACCAAAAATTCGAACGACCGAATTTTTTGGCTGCGTCCGAATCTTCTTCCGAATTTCTCTGGAAGAATGGTAGCAAACTTTTGCTACACAATTCGGACGACCGAATTTTTTGAAAGCATTTTCAAACTTTGTAAAATCATTTGAGATATAACTTCAATGAGTTTGAAAAACATTTGCTATGTATAGAAAACTTATTTAACCATATATAAGCTTGAAAAACAAGAACATATGAAGTTTACTAACATATTTCATAAACAGATTCATTCAAAGCCTTTTATGATCATAAGATTCTTTTTATGCTCTCTTATGCATTCAATGATAACCAAGACATACAAGTGTAGAGTTTACATAGAAATTTACCTACAAGTTAAATGCACTCTACACTTCAAGTCTTCAATGCCTTTTGATCATCTTTAGAGCAACATTCTTCAAATTCCAAATACTTTGCTTAACTGAAGTTGTTCTTGAACTTTTGCTTCAAGGCAATGAGACTTCATACTTCTTTGTTTACAAATCCTATCACACAATATTCAAACATATTAGTCTTCAACAATATTTGTCATTTATCAAAACTACATGATTTGCCCTTAGGGCTAACAAGTTCAATGATGCATTGGTTAATAGAATTTGTGGAGTAGATGATAATGGGACAAAATATTATTCTCTGGGATAGCATTGTTGCATACATGAACTCTTCACAAATGAAAGATTTGAAGAGGCTTTCACAAATGGTAGGGAGTTTAGGTCCATTCGGGAAAGGGAAATTAAAGCCTTTGATGCTAGAGGAAGAGTTATGCATCACATGATTACCACCATGATTATCCCTAATTTTGGACATAGTTCATCTGTTGGTAACATGCATATGAGCTTAGAAGATTGAACTTTTGATTTATGGCATTAAAGCACATGATTAGTGCAAGAAAAATAGTCAACAAAGCTCTACCGTATGGGAGGGTATTAACAAGAATTTTCAAACATTTTCAAGTTAAACTTCCAGAAAGAGGACAAGCATTTAATTGTGGAGAGATATATAATAATGACTCTCTTAGAAGGATGCAATTAGTTCTTGATGAAGATGGCATATGGAGAACTAAAAGAGAACCTTTACAATATTGAACTAGAAGAGGTTGAGGAAGAAGAGGATGAGGAAGAAACAGTGGCTAGAGAAATGAAGACAAGAGAATACATGACACCTCATGTGAGGGGGATCAACATCCCCCAAAAAGAAGACTCTTTGAAGAAATTCCAACTCTTCAATCTCAACCAAATGTTGAATAAGCTCCCAGTGGTGAAGGGATTACTAGAGGTGAGACCGTAGTGGCTAAGGCATTCCAAGAAGCCTTAAACAACCACATCAAGGAGATGGAGAAAATGTACAAATTCTTTGAATCATTTGCTCTAATGGTTCTTGGAAAATTAGATAGATTGGATAATAGAGTGAAGCACATAGAGGAGATGTTAATGAGAAATGCATAAAGTGGTGAAGGACCCTCTATACCTCATGATAAGGATGACTAGGATCATGAAGGAAATGAGAAAAATGATGAAGATGATGATAGTGAAGATGAGGATGATAATGGGGATGATGATCAAGGAGGCAACAATGAGTTCGTGCAAGACAAGAAGAAAGAAATGAAGCTGTACAAGAAGAGCCACAATAAGGAGGAAGCCAAATTGAGAGAGCAGAAATCATCTCACCATCAACTATCTCCTTCAGCCAAGGAAGGGTCAAACATGTGGCAATCAAGAAGGGATTCAGCAAGGCCTCTCCATCAACATCACAAGACTGAGCATCTTTTCAAACTTATCTCTTTACTGTTTTTAATTACATATTTGTACTTAGTATAACTTATATGTGTTATTTCCATCTTGGTTTATGAAATTTCTATGCTTTTCCTTAGTTTTTGCAATTTCTGTAATAGCTTGGCTTATAAAGCTCAATGATGAAACTTTAGTGTTGATAGCTTCTTTTATTAATGATACTTTGATCACCCTAAGCTTAATGTGCTAAATTGTCTCCTTTTGATTAACCCCATCTTTGAGTGATGACAAAAAGGGGATAAAGAATGATGACTGCAAAATGTGACTACAAAATGTGCTATGTACTTGCTGCAATTGTGTTGTGTAATGTGAAAGTGCTTGCTATAATTGTGTTGTGTAATGTTCTATGTGTTGTAAACTGAGTTTTTGGAATATGGTTAAGTTGAGGTTGAAATCTTGATCTTGATTCTTGACTTGACCTATGATTTTGGATTACTTCATGAAAATAATTGAATGCATGAGTTTTGTGATTTTGTAAAGCTAAACTGAGTGTCATTGTGGACATACATATTTGACTACTTTTACAGTTCATTTGAAAATGCAAAATCACATTTTCAAACTTGTTGCAAAAAAATTCGGACTTGAAATTCAGATGCAGACCAAAAGTTCGAACACATAAAAAAATTTTCTTGCCAAAAATATTTTTTTGTTGTTCAAATTGTTTGAAAACTGTCTTAATCTTTTCTATCATATTTGAACAACCTTAGAAAAGCTTATTTTCAAAAAAATAAAGCTTTTATCTCATATATTTTACAGTTTGGACTTAAAATCTTAAAATTCAGATGCATGATTCAAAAATTCAGATGCATAGTTTAGAAATTCGAATGCATTCATATTGTGTTGCCAAAAAAGTGCTCTTTTGTTGTTTAAAGTGATCCAAATCTATTTTAATCGCCTCTGATATGTTTGAACAATCTTAGGAAGACTTTATTTCACATTAAACTCTTACCATATGAGATTTATTGCAGTTTGGACTCATAGTCTAAAATTTAAATTTTCTGAAAATGAGCATAATCCAAGGAGGAGCATTGTTAAACTTGTACAACCTTTAAAACCTCTCTTAGAATCTTTTCTTAATGCTTAAATACTATATATCCTATCCTTGTTGTTGGAAGGAAAGAGGTAAATGGAGGATGGTTGGGCATAGGCTTATATTGAGCCTTTTGAGTGTCAATATGCTAAATTGATTATTATCCATCATTGACATCAATACTTCTCTGTACTACATTGTTTAATCCATCACATTTTGCATCAAAGTTTGTCATCATAAAAAAGGGGGAGATTGTTAGACCTAAGGACAAATCATAAAGTCTTGATTGGTTTTGATTAATGAAAACATTGATGAGGACTAATTCTTATACTATTTGTGTGATAAGATTTTTGTATTGAGAAGCAAAGAGTTCTTATTGCCTTGGAGCTAAAAGTACTAAGGACAACTCAAGTGTGACCAAGGATCAATAATATAGAGCATGTCCTATGGATTGAAGGCTTTAAAGACCTTAGTGTAAGTTTACACTTAAGAGGTATATTCTTGTAAACCCTACACTTGTGTGTCTTAGAATTTATTGAATGCATAAGAGAGCACAAAACTTGTTTTTGAATCTTAAATGACTTTGAATAAATTTTTTTATTACAAAGTATTGTTTTTAAAGCTAAAAATGGTTTTGAAAAAACCTTGAGTGATCAAGTGCCTTGATAGCGGTATTTAAGTTCAAAAGATTTTAAACGACTTATCCTTTAGTATAAAATGATTTCAAACTTATTAAACAGTTCAGACGCAAGTTCGGACGTCCAAACTGTGACATGGTTATTGTTTTTCCAGAGAAATTCGGACACAAGTTCAGATGCAAGGACAAAGTTCAGTCGTCCGAACTTTCCCAGACAACATGTCATAGTAATGTTCGGACGACAGTTCGGATGCAAAGGATCAAGTTTGGTCGTTCGAACTCTTCAAAAACTAGACGTCACTAGCCGTTTTATGACAGTTAAAACCAATTTTTAAAATCTATAAAAGTCATAAACTTCAAATTTTTTGTAACTTTTGAATATCTAAGAAATCCTAACACTCCAAAATCATTTGAAAACATCAAAGCTCTCTTTTGTCTTATGCTTACAAGTGATCATTCAAGATTCCAAAGACAACAAAGTGAAGTGGTGCTAAATTGTGCAATCATCTACCAAGAAGTGGTAATATCTCATCCATTCTCTATTTATTCTTGTTTTCTACTTGCTCATTACAAGGTTTTCTTGTAAACATAAAATCCTTTAGGTAAGAGTGATCCTTGAGATATTGATTCAATGTTGTTTGTAAATATAAAATCCTTTGGTAGGGTGAACCTTGTTTATAGAATTGCAAAAGAGGTTGTTGGTGTAAAACCGTTTTGTGGTGAGCCTCTTGTGTAATTGATTGAACTTGAGCATACAATAGATTGGTTAAAATACTTGAGTGTGGACTCAAGGTAATAGATTTAGATCTAGAAGAGATCAAACCTCTATAAATTGATTGTGTTCTTTGCTTGTAAATTATTTACTGCTTTGTTATTAAGTTCATTATAAATTGCTTGTGTTCATTGCTCCTAAATTGATTATTGCTTTGTAATTAAGTTCATTATTCTCTTATTGAAACAAGTAAACATAATCTACCCAAACTCAGTTTATAAAAAGGAAATAATTTTCAAAAATTAGCTGTAGACCTAATTCACCCCCTTCTCCTCTTTGGTCTTTAAAAAATCATTTTGTACTAAAAGATGAGTCATTCAAAATTTTTTGAACTCAAAAATCGTTACCAAAACACTTGATCATTCAAAGTTTACTCAAAATCATTTAAGATTATAAAACAACACTTGTTAATTCAAATTTTATTCAAAGCCATTTGTGATTCAAAAACAAGTTTTGTGTTCTCTTATGCATTCAATAGATTCCAAGAACAAGAAGTGTATGGTTTACAAGAGTATACCTATTTATCAAGTGTAAACCTACACTAGAGCCTTTAAAGCCTTCAATCCATAGGACATGCTCTATATTCTTGATCCTTGAGCACACTTGAGTTGTCCTTAGCACTTTTAGCTCCAAGTCAACAAGAACTCTTTGCTTCTTAATCCCAAAATCCTACAACACAAATAGCATATGAAAAGTCCTTATGAGTGTTTGTCATTAATCAAAACTAATCAAAATTACATGATTTGCCCTTAGGGCTAACAGAAGGTCTTGGATGATTTGCTTACTAGCGGTTGCTGAAGCAAGTCGCAGATGGTTTCGTGCAACGATACTGGGCAGAAGATAGTCTTCTGCGAGCCAAAGGGAATCGAGTCTACGTGTCGACTGGAACTTTGAGGCGCTAACTCCTAAAAGAGATGCATGATACCCAATTGGTTGGATATCCAGGCATGGAACGGATGCAGACTTTGCTGTCTTGACGGTACTATTGACCCAAAATGATAGACTATGTAGAATTCTATGTTAATACATGTCTTGTGTGCCAACAAGACTAGTTGGAAAGGAAGAGAGAGGTGGGGTTGCTACAACCCTTGCCTATTCCAGATGGATTGTGACGATCAGTTTCTATGGACTTCATCTCTGGCTTACCCTTGGTGAACGGGATGGCGTCCATCTTTGTTGTCATTGATCGGTTCTCTACCTATGTTGTTTTCATGGCTGCCCCAAAGGCATGCCCTATTGAAATTTCAGGTGGATGATCTAGTGATATTGAAGTTGACCCCTCAAATCTGGAAGAAGGTGAGCAGCAAAAGGGTGCATCGCAGGTTGATCCCCGAGTATGACGGCCCCTTTGAGGTCGTGCAGAAAGTGAGAAGAGTGGCCTATCGGTTAAAACTACCTAGTCGTTTGTTGGTTTTCTGTAATAAAAAAATCTTTAATCAGCAGCTGAGATGGCGTACCCTAGTTGGTTGAGGTGTAGCCAACTTGTTTCTTTCCTTGTTAAATATCATTCTTTGCTAGAACAGACTAAGAGGAGTGTGGAAATTAAGTCTGTCAGCCTCATTGTAAGAATTGCCCTTGTATTATGTGATTTTAAGGCAAGGTTGGGCGTTTTGCCTCTAAACAGTGCATTCTTATTGTTTCATTACTGGTTTTCTGTTTTCCTTTGTGAATTCACTCAAACTAACTAAGGCTAACTAACCTCTTTAGTTGATGCCAGTGTGAGAATAACGTACGTGGTTCGAATTAGTCCTGTGACACTAGACCTACTAGGTCGTGTAGTAGGCTCAATCTTGCCCATATGTACTATCAAATAGATCGACACCTTGAAGAAAGGAAAAAATATCTTGTATTTTGAAGCAAAGGGATTAGCATAGATGGGAATTTGAATTTCTTTCCTCTGCTCTTTTTCGTGACCATTGCTCCTGCTTTCATATTCCTCCCATTGACTTCCCTCTTTTTTTCCTGTTGTTCTATTTCCATATATATTTTTGGAAAGATCTCTCTTTTCTCACTCTCTCAAGAGATATGCATAAAAAAGCTTGATGAAAAAATAAGGATTGTTAACTACAACGCCTTAAATTACTAATTGCAATGTGTATTATATTATTTTGTAGAAATCTTTTAAAAATTTAAGTTAATTTTGAAGATTTGAAACTCCTTCAAGTAAATCAATGCCATGAGTTGTGATTAATAAAAGAAATTAAAAGAAATAAAGAAAATAGTAAATAACTAATTTTAAAAATGAAAAAAATTAATGAAGAGAAGGGTGCCCCTGGAGTTAGTTTTACTCGCACCATTTATGCAACCCCTACCGGCATGCATTGGGATATGCTGGCGGGGTCCTGACGAATGAGTCAGGGCTGCTGGGAAGCACTTTGGCTATGGTGCTGCAAGTCCATTTTACAGGACGTACTACAACGATTTCAATCGTTGGATTAGATAGGCGATCTAATCCAATGGCTGAGGCAGGTAAAAATATTTTTAAAAAACAATTTAAAAATCGTCCCACTCTTGGGATCAAATCATCCATTTAATTCAACAACTGATATTCGGTGTAACATATTATGTAAAAAGGACGTGCGGCACTGGAGCCGAACTGGTTGGGCAACATCCTGGCTACTTTATCGAGGGTGACTCTGGAAACGATGGTTCAGTCAGGGCTTGATACAAGGCTACTATTTGCGGCCATTTTCATGCAATCACACCACTCATAAAGTTCTTGTCTTATGTGTGCTCCGCTCAAATACACCCACATATGGTTACATGCTAGAAACAACATAAGAAAACAAGATTCTCTTCATCAAGCTATTCCACACCTGTCAAACATGTAATTTCTTCCATTCAAATTGAAGTTTGATTTTTAAACACTTATTATCAGTTCACTAAGAAGGGCTTGTTTGGACGACACATAAAAAAAAAAATGGAAAAAGGGATCAGTGGTGCCGCTCGTGAGAGTATGGCGCCCTACCCATAAGTAGAGCCCACTTGTTTTCTTTTTTATTTTCTTTTTTGTTTTTAAAATAATTAATTATTTAAGAAATATTATTTTATTATTTTTTAGATTTTAATTATTATTTTAAATTTATACTAAAATTTAGAATTTGTTTGCGATATATTAGCGACAAATCTTTCTATCACTAAAAATAGGATTGCTAATTGTGACAAATGTGCATTGCAAAAAATGATCAACGGATATATCAGAACAATTTAGTAAAAGATTTGCGATGGATAATAATATATTTTAATTTTAAAAATAAAAATTTACTACTAATTAGACACAAATTTGCATTGCATTTGCGACGAATTTGATTTTAAAAAATTATTTTTTATAAAATGTCTATTGTTAGACTGTTTCGAATTCTTTTTTTTTGGTAAATAAAAGGTTGGGAGGGGGAGACCAGCATAGCAACCCCCCTCTGGGGAGACCAGAGGAGCTCCACAGCTGCCATGGAATGTCTGAGTGAGGCCAAAAGGTAATGCTTACTGTCTTGGTATAGACAGTCCCGTCACCATGACCACACCAAGATGCACATGTGGACCAGAACAGCTCTCATATGAGAGAAGTCAAGGGCCTACTCACGCAAGCGCTTTCGTTTAACTAGATTCGATCTCTTGACCTCCCATATGGAAGACGAAACCCATTCCACTTGGGCTACCACCTTGGTGGTAGACTGTTTCGAATTTGCGACAACTTTGGGACAGACATAAATTATTATTTAAAATTAAGAAATAAAATTTTAAAAGTAATTTGCGTCGGACCAACCCAACATGAAGTTATCCTTTAACATAAAAATAAAAATTCAAAAAAATTGTGGGTCTATGTGAGCCCACACATGCAGCCATGTGTGTGAAGCCCACGTGTCAAATAAACCCCTTCAATTCGCAGGTGGCGTTATTCGAACGCACATGCTTTTAGAGTTGGAATATGTTTGACTACATTAAGTCACTTATTATGCATTATTTTATTATATAATATATTTATATTATATATTGTTATATATTATTACATTAATAATTTATTTATATTATATCATAAATGAATTATCTGGATTCACGCGTAGCCATGATTGAACCTAAAGGTTAAAAAAATAATTTATTTACAAAAAATAGTAAATTAATTGTCAGATGTTTTTGCTAACTCTATAAGAGTAACTAAACTAAATTGCATCTACCAATTATAAATGCTCCATCAAGGTTAAAAATCCAAAAGAGCAAAATTCAATACCTTTAACTGTTGAATCAAAATCACGCCAAATGCTTGGTCAACCTCTTGATTCAAAGATAAAAATTCTTGGAAGGAAAAAGGATCAAATAATCAAGGTGATCATAATGAAGAATATGAGAAAATGGACCAAGTGACTACTAATGAAAAGATCCAAGATTCCTAATATAATATAGAGATTATTATCAATTATATAACTTCTGGAAGAAGCTGAAATTGAATAGACATGATTGTTGATAACTCATTTGCGTACAATGGAACACTTGATGTTTTGAAAGATAATAAGGATCTTGAACTAATATTAGTTCAAGAATATTGATATAGAGATGATTGGTCAAAATGAAAAGGTGCGACTCAATCAAAATTAAACTTGCTTTCATAACGTGAAACTTTTTGGACCTATAGTTCGAAGCCCATTGGTTACCAATAGGCATTTGTGTGAAACCAAAATGAAAATAATGACGTGGTGAGATATAAGGCACATTTTTGCATAAGGTTTTTCATAAAGACCGAGTATTCATTATGATAAGGCATATTCAACATAGTAGATGCGATTGTATTATGATACCTTGTGAGGCTAATAGTAAATGAAAAGATTGACATATGTTTGATGGATGTAGTAATTGTTTATCTATACTGGATAATGACATTTATATGAAAATCCTAGAAGGATTCAATATGCCTGCAGCACGTAAATTTAATTGTCGTGGAGATTATTCTAGTAAGTTACAAAAGTCATTGTATGGCTAGAAGAAGTCTAGATGCATGTAATATAACCATTCTAGTGAAAACTTATTAAAAGTAAGATACAAAAATAATCTAATATGCCAATGTGTCTTCGTTCATAAGTATATTTCAAGATTCGTGATACTCGCAATATTTGTTGATAATATCAATCTTATTGAAACTTCAAAAGAGCTTCAAGATATGATGAATTATTAAAACAAGAATTTGAGATTAAAGATTTTGGAAGGATCACGTTCTGTCTCAACCTACAAACTAAACATCTAAAAGATAGAAGTGTTGTTCATCAATCAACATATATGACAAAAATCATAAAAAGGTTTTACATAGACAAGACACATCCATTGAGCCCTGGCTTCCAAGGTCTCTCATTTGCAAATCCCAGTGGATGGACTTCGCATCCTCCACTTTCCAGACCCTCTTCTTCAGATGACGAGGACCTCACCCAAAAAGTACACCCAGAAAAATTTGTCACCAAAAATATCTTTTTTGTTGCCAAGGAGCTTTGGTGACAAAAACATTTCATTGCCATTTTCTAGCCAATACGTTGTAGCTAAAGGGTCTTGGTGATAAAATTTTAGTGTTGCTGCTAACATGTATAACATGAAAATAAAAATCAGATTTTTTCCAATAGGATTCTGGGCTAGGTAGTCCAACCCAAGTCACTGCACTGCAAATCGCATATGGCATGAGCTCACGTAAGCATTGCAAATCGTATTAGCTAGGGCAACGCCAAGCCCTGGAAATTGCATAAATTTGCAAACTGTGGGTTTTGATCGCGCAACCCCCATGAATTGTGGAAAAATCAAATATCGTGTTGATGATTCTACCGAACGGTAAAAGACGATGCTTGTTGCCAAGGAGTGCTTACAAGTCGAGAGAAAGGATTTCACCAAAACATTCACCCTAGTTGCCAAAATGGCCATGGTACGATCTTTACTAGCTTTGGCTCACTACAAGGAAAAATGATTTTTGCGACGGATATTTGTGATGGCAGATTCCTTAGTTATGTTGCGATGGCTTTGCAACAGAACTGCTATAAAGGAAATAAGTTGGCAAAAATTGCAACGGAAAGGAAATCGTCGCAAATCCGTCTCACATTTGGATGGAAATAAAAAAATAGATATTTTAAAAAGTTTACATATATTCCGTTGCTAAAGAATGGAGTCTTCATCAAGTGGACGTCAACAATACCATTCTCCACGAGGAATTGAATGAAGAAATTTAAATAGAGCCACGACCAGGTTTTAACCCTCCAAAGCTGAATCAATTTTGCTTTCTCAAGAAATCTATATATGGACTTAGGTAGGAAGGAATTGGTTTACCAAGTTAGTCACCACACTTTGCTGTCTCGATTTCAAACAATCTCCTAGAAAGCATACTCGTTTTTTCTACAAACAAGGTCAGACCATGCGTGCGCTCCTTGTATTTGTATATCAAACGGTATTTGGATGCAAATTTCAAAATTAAAGACCTAGGAACCTTAAAATATTCGTTAGGGATTGTGGTTGCACAATCTTGGTGAGGATTATTTCTTTGGCAAAGGAAGTACGCATGCGATGTACTCATTGAATGCGGATTTTCTGGTGCTAAAGTGGGTGCAACACACATGGAGCAACAACATAAATTCTTAGATGCTAGTGAAAAATTATTTGATAAGCCAGGAAGATATAGGGAATGGACAGATTAAATAGTATTTTGATTTGAAATTTTCTATTTTGAATTTAAAAAGAAATCATTGTTTGTAAAAAAATAAGTGAGATCCAAAATAAAAATTTTGCATTAGGTTTTGTAGTAGGATGTTATCCAAAAAGGCTAGACATAACGTATGTTGTCCATATTTTAAGTCAATTTATGCAAGAGACATTGTGAAGCGGCTTTACGTGTGGTCCGATACATAAAGGAAGTCCAGGTACAAGAATTTTGTTGCCTATGAGCAATCCAGACTCAAAATTTGGTTGCTTTCTCTGATTTATATTGGTCAGTCTGTCAATGACTCAAAGGTCTATTATTAGAGATTTTGTAAAACGTGGCAATGCTTCCATTTCTTAGAACTCGTAGAAAATAACCGGTTGTTTCACGATCATCAGCAGAAGCCAAATATTGATCAATGGCCAATGCAACTAGTGACCTCGTCTGGCTTCAATGCTTGCTCAAGTTTCTTGGAATCAGTCGGGACTAGCACGGCTGTTCTGTGACAGTCAATATGCATTGTGCATAGCAGCAAATCTGGTGTTCTGTTACAAGCAAGAGAGCTCATAATTATTTGCTATGATTAAGGTATGCTGTATTATAAATGGGTTTGAATCTTTCAAAATAAAACTTGAGACATTCCTACAAATGTCTTTAAATTAAAATATCATATAGTACTGAAATTACAGCTCTAATTTTCGAAAGTGACGCTCTAAGTATAATACAAGCTCTAGAAAGCAAGGAGGAAGATTTATCTTTAATTTGTAGGCACTCTGGTGCATGAGGCAAAGTATTTATCTTCTTCTTTTCAATGCATGATGTTTTTCCTTGTTAAACGCGAAGGAAACATGCCTATGCTCAAATAGGGCATTCTCGTGTCCCAAGCATTGCATGGCATAGCTTTCTTCCATCATTTAACTGTATCTTTGATTTGAACCCATGAGAAAACCATTGTCCAGGCTAACGAAGTTATTTTCTTTTCCTTCAAAATAATAGTGATTATTCTATCATGAGCCACTGTTTTAGCGGTCACAAAATTTAACATTTGGTACCTTTTTGTAACCCCATAATATAACTTTAAACTTTAAATTTGGTAACTTTAGTTTGTGCCTTAGATAGCGCAAGACTTAATTGCCAATGGAATTTTTGTTTTATAATGCACAGCTTGTAATAGAGAAAGGGCAAATACAACTATATAAAGCTTGTAGTACACATGCCAGACCATGCGTTTGTTCTTTTGGAGGGCGATGGCATGATGCCCGACATGTAGCGTCAGCTGAGAATAAAGGATATATTTGTCAAATTATACTATATTTAGTACAGAATGGGATTCTGCATTAATTAAAGGGTATGAAATTAGTATCCCACATTTTACCAAGAAGAAAAAATATAGGTAGGATTAGAAGATAGGCAAAACCAATTTGTATTTATTTTCAATCCAAATTTTCTCTCATTTTTCTTCGATTTTCTTTTTTACTTTGAGTTTTACTTCTCCTATTACAAATAATTTACTTTTACAAATATTAAAAATATTAAAAATATTGGGGGACATTCGCTACTCCGCAGCCCCCTTAGTTCCATCAAAGAATTAGATATTTAGTTTTTAAATTTTTGTATTAAATTTTATAGAAATAATATTTAAATATACTCTAACAGTATGCTTTGTATGGTGAAATAGAGTGTACTGAGGTGACTTTACCAACCTTATCCCATTTTTATGTTTGGTATATAAATTTTAAGTAAAAAGATCCTTACTGTAGAATAGCTTATTTCTTAAAGGAATTCTCCTATCAAACCAAAACATAAACTATTATTCATTTCTAAATTTTTTTAAATAATATAATGAAAAAAATTTCAATTATATTTTTGGTGAAAATTTTTTATTTATTTTATTCTAATATACCAAATATGCCTTTAAGAAATTAGGGGGGAGAGAGAGAAAAAGAAGAAGTGAATGGTGAGACGTTAACGGGAAAAGCTACTTTTCCTTGTCGTTGCATGAAGTTCTAGAAACGAATATGATTGCTTGCAAGAACAGCGGTCAAAGTAATGAAAAACTTTGACAATTTCAATTTAATGACACAAGCAAAACGACACGAAAATGATAGAATAAACAAATTTTGCTTTCGTAAATCACGATTCTATGTTATAATTATGTAGAGGACTTCTTGGAACAGATGACGTGACGTGTGTGTGTATTTTTTTCATTTTCATTTTCATTTTCATATTCATCTTTTAATCATTTTATGCAGCAGATAATTTTGGGTGAATTCTATATTATTAGAAAGGAGATGCCAAAAATTGATCGAAATGTTTCTTTTTCTTCTGTGCATTCCATAATTAGATAGAGTTTAGTTTTAAGATTTTTTGTCATGATTTTCGGGAGAGAAAAATTTTTTTGAAAGAAAAAGTGAGATGTGAAATGAAAAATTTGCATTGAATTTCGTGTGAAATCCAATCCAAATAAAGTAGAAAAGGAACAATCCTTAGTATACATTTGTCTGTCTTACTTTATATTATATCTTTTTTTTAAATTTTTAAAATATTATTACTGGTGGATTAAATAGTATTTTGAATTTTGTGAAAAAGAATTTTTTATAAGAGAAGAAATGAGACTCAAATTAAAAAATTTGTAAATATACGTGTATTGCTTTTTTCTTTCTAATTTTTTTATAAGTTTTATATATATTTTTTAAAAAATTAATATATGGCAATTCAATAATAATAGCCCAAAGAATGAAAAATAAAACGGAATAGAATATCTTGATTCATAATCATTGTATCTGGAAAATATGAGATGTACCACATTTCAATCTGGAAAAATTTTCTGCTCTGACACTTTAATGCAACTATCATAAAAGTCTCATCGTTTAGGTACAATCCTACCTTGAATCTAAGACACCCACATCTAGAGAAAGCACATATATTTACCTTGAAATCATCAAAAAAAAAAAGAGAAAATTTTCAAGATATTAAGTGGTTGGAGGAATCATTACTCAGGAAGTCAGGTTGGAAAATACGTCCCTTCTTCTGCCTTTTTCTTTTTTTAGATACTGGATTAAAATTTAAAGCTTTTTTCAAACAATCTATTATTATCAATTTATCATTTCCTTTTTTTGTTAATAATAATTATCTATTAATAGTAAAAATAGTAAGAGACCATTACAACTAAAGCAGTAATCAAATTCTTGCTCCAAATCAATTGATCATTTCAATTCGTACCTCTTGAAGACCACAGTATACTTTGATACCTTGACTCTTCTGATGTTCTTGTTACCTGCCTAAGCTTACAATAAACTTATTTTTCTAAAATCATTTTCAGGCACATTGACTTGTTAGTGAGGAGAGTTTTTTTTCCTCCTTTTCTATAAAAAGTGCTATACTATGTTATAATGAAACTCACACTACAAGTAAGAGTATTGCACTTGTTATAGAGTAGAGTAAACTTCTATCACAAAGAGGAATAAATCCTAAATTAGATAAGGAATAAACTCCCAACTTAGGCGTTGCAAGATTTCAACTTTTGTCACACAAAGAACGCATTTTCTTCAAAAATAGGAAATTTGGACTACGAACAAATCAAATTTATTTGAAAATCGTGTCTACATGTGCATGACAACAACAATACTATTGTAGATAGGACAATGAAGGTAGCTTTGGATTAAAAGAAACGAAGGAGAGAAAAGGAGAAGAGATGAAATGATTCTATTTTCGCTGTATAGATTGATTTTTTAGAAATATATAAAAAAAAGAATAGAACTATTAAAATGTAAGTCTTATTTTTGTCCGAACGAGGACGGGAATGTAGGGGAAGGATTCAGTTTAATAATTTTTTTTACATGGACTAAAATTTTCTTGTTTTAATTTGTATTTAGGAGTGTTTGCTATTTAGAAAAGTCCGAATTAATTTGCTATTTAGGAGTGTTTCCTCTCCACGCCCTTTTTTTCTTTTCCATCTAAATACTATCCTTCTGTTTGCTACAATCCAATTGGAGGGTTTACCAATGCCACATATTATGATTATCTAATCGGTCCAAGTCAAACAACAATGGGGAGCACGAATCATGCAGTGTTGAATATACCTAGCAATCAAAGATCCCAAGGTCGGATTTTCCATATAAAGTCGGCTTATTATGGCAGCTTGTTCCACAAATAGAGTCCAAATTCAACTGCCTTTCTCTTCCTTTTTCTCCCCAAAAAAAAAAAAAAAAAAAAAAAAAAAAAACACAAACAAACCTACTGCCTAGCTCGTCACTTCTAGGAGAATTTGATGGTTGGCTAGGATTTTGGTCCAACGCACTACAAAATGTTTCTCCTCGCCAACGTAAGTAGTGGAAAAGGTGCCTTGTGAAATTGCTAATTCAATGGATGTGATAAGTACTAACAAAAGAAATACTAGGAGTTCTAATTTTGTTAGCTTTGATAAATAATAAGTCTTAAATTTACTATCAAACAACAAAGAAAAATTTACTATTTTTGTAAAACAAAAATACCATTTTTATTAACCTTATAAATAATAAGTCTTATTTATTTGTATGCCAACAAAATTTTACTGAACGGCAAAAATTGAGTCCTTCCAACTAGTGGAAGAGGAGTTGGATTCTTGTGAACAATTTGATAGCATACAGGTCTATATTTCCTTGGACAATCATACAAGTAATTGACTATCTTATACTTATGACAAAAAGGTGTGAACAATACCCTGTTTGGTTCTTAAAGTTCCGAGTCATTCACACGTTGATCCCATAATTTTTTTTCTCTGCAATTAATACAATCTTAACCGGACAACTTTGATTGTACACTAAGTATGATTACTTTTCCTCTATGAGCATGTTAGGGATCCACAATTCCTCATTAAATCAATAAGGGTCTCTCATGGCTCAATCTCTTGAGCTCTATGAAAGATGTAAATCGTGTAATGTATCTCAATTATCTAAGTTTTGAAAATTATCTTTTATCTCATCTTTATAAAAAGAGTTGAATACTATACTTTTAAGTACCTCCATATTACCGTTACAAACTATGCTATCACTATAATACTCTCAACCTTTGACCAGTTGAGCTATGCTGAACGAGCCTCAATTCCTCATTAATTTTTCTGAATGGAGAGTAGAAGGCATAATTGGCACAAACTCTCCATCCGTACTTGTCACTTGTCATCTGCAAGCCATTGGACTTCCTTTTTTTCTTTTTTTGGAAAGTTTTCCATGGGAATTGGTTTTCTAGAAACCGGCCACTAGTTTTCGAACATGGTTTTCCATCTTTCAACCAGTAGAAAGATACTCTATATTTTACATATTTTAGTAGCAGAAAAGTGCACGAAGCTACCTTTCAAAAGGAACTATAAGATTGAGAATACAGTCAAAGAAAGTAACTATAGGACTTGCTCTATTCATTTGGCATAAATTTTTTCTCTCCTTGAACAAACAAAGTTGCCATTTGAGTTATACGAAAAGGTCCATGTTTTCGGCTAAGTGTAGGTGTGTTTAGGAATTAGGATGTTTATAATTATAGATTTAGTAGAAAGACACGTTGACTTCTGGACAAGGGCATATTTATAAGGTCCCATAAATCCCCATTTTAGGGAACAGTCAAGTGGGCTATTAGTCCCTTTCTAACATCAAGAGAACTTTGAAAAGAAACACACCCTTTTCATCCTAGCCGGATTCGCTGTTGCTTTTGGAAATTTTCGTGCGGGTTTCTAGATGAATTCTTCGAGGGAATATTATAGATTGGTTCGGTTATGGTTATTCTTGATAGTTTAAGTGGCAAAATCATTTTTGTTGCAATGTATATGTGCTATATCTTGAAGAACTTGTTGCCAATGATGTTAAATGTCTTTCCGTTCATGATAATGATGGGTATCTATGTCATACAAAATTAGGTCATGTAAGCATGGATTTGAACAAACTTTCCTCACAAGATTTGGTTAGAGGATTGCCAATTGAGAAAAATCGTATTTGTGATGCATCTCAATAGGGAAAACTAACAAAATCATCTATCAAACCCAAGAAAATGGTTTCCACTGTAAAAATTTTTGAACTTGTTCATATGAATTTATTTGGACCAATGAGGACCACTAGTCTTGGTGGTAAGAGGTATGCATATGTTATTGTTGATGATTTTTCAAGATTCACTTGGGCACTCTTTTTATCACAAAAGGATGAAGCATTTCATGAATTCGTAAGACATTTCAAAAAGGTTCAAAGCTTCCTTGATTGCAAATTGATTTCGTTTAGAAGTGACAATGGGAGAGAGTTTTACAATCAATATTTTACAAACATTTCTGATGAGAATGGAATTGTTTATAATTTTTCGGATGCCAAACACTCCAGCAAAATGGTGTTTTTGAAAGGAAAAGTCAAACTTTGCGAGAAATGGCTAGGTCTATGTCAAACTTTACAATCAAACACCACTTGCTATGTTATGAATACAATTCTTTTAAGACCATTATTAAGAAAAAAATCTTTTAAACTTCTATTTGATAGAACTCCCTCAATTGCTTATTTTAAAGTATTTGGTTGTAAGTGGTTTATATTAAATATCCGTGACAACTTGGGAAAGTTTGTAGAAAATTTGATGATGGCATCTTTCTTTGTTATTCATCTAACAAAAAGGCCTATAGAGTTTATAATAAAAGAACTTTGTGTGTTGAGGAAACCATACATGTGAGTTTTGATGAATCTAACATTTATTTGGAAGGAAAAGATGATGATGATATAGGTACTTCAGTGAATGATAATCAAACTTATTTCAAGCACCAAATTTGGAAGATCATGCCAATGAAGAAGAAATGATTGAGCAAGCAGAAGATGACCAACCTAGTGGTGACCAAGAGCTTCCCAAGGACCTAAGATATCCAAGAGGCTACCTAAGGAGCAAATAATTGGTGATGTCTCTCAAGGTGCTAAAACAAGGCGGTACTTTATTGACAACTTTGCCCTTTTATCTCACGTTGAGCCTAAAAACCATTGCTCATGCTTTGTGTAATGATTTTTGGATAGTTGCTATACAAGAGGAACTAAATCAATTTGAGAGAAACAAATTTTGGAATCTTGTCCCAAGATCCCATGATCACACTATTATTGGTACAAAGTGGGTTTTAGAAACAAACTAAATGAATCCGGAGAAGTTGTTAGAAATAAGGTTAAACTTGTTACCCAAGGATTCATTCAAGAAGGGGGCATTGAATATGATGAAAAGTTTGCTCCAATACCTAGACTTGAATCTATAAGAATGTTTTTTTTTATTTTCTTACTTTAAAGGTTTTAAATTATTTCAAATGGATGTTAAAAGTGCATTTCAAAATGATTTTATTGATGAAGAAGTTTATGTGGAACAACCCCTTGGTTTTGCTCATGAAAATTTTCTAATTATGTTTTCAAACTATCCAAAGCTTTATATGGTTTGAAACAAGTCCTAGAGCTTGGTATGAAAGATTAAGTGGTTTTCTACTTTCAAAAGGATTTTTAAGGGGAAAGGTTGACACAACTCTTCTTATAAAAACTTTTTACAACAATGATCTCTTACTTGTGCAAATTTATGTAGATGATATCATATTTGGTGCTACTAATATATCTCTTTGTGAGGAGTTTTCTAAGTTGATGCAAAGTGAATTCGAAATGAGCAGAATGAGAGAACTCAACTTTTTTCTTGGCCTACAAATCAAGCAAACCAAGGATGGCACATTCATAAATTGAGCTAAATACCAAGGAATTATTGAAGAGATTTGGAATGGACCAAGAAAAAGGTTTTAGCGCACCTACGAGTTCATCAATCAAGCTTGACAAAGACGAGAAAGGTAAAAATGTTGATAAAAAATGTATAGAGGTATAATTGGAAGCTTTCTTTATCTTACTACTAGTTGACTGGATATCATGTTTGTCGTGTACTTATTTGCTAGATTTCAATCTTGTCCAAAAGAGTCTCATATGATTGTCGTTAAGCATATTCTTCGTTATCTCATTTACACACATGATTATGGTCTTTGGTTTACAAAATTATCTTCTTTTGATCTTATTGTTTATTCAGATACTGACTATGCCGGATGCAAAGTAGAGTATAAGAGTACAAGTGGTCATTGTCAATTTCTTGGTAGTTGTCTTGTGTCTTGGTATAGTAAGAAACAAGCTTGTGTCTCATTATCTACCGCTCAGGCTGAATATATCACCGTTGGTAGTTGTTGTGCTCAAGTGCTATGGATAAAGCACACTTTAATTGATTTTGGCTTAGATTTCAAATGTGTACCTATCTTGTGTAATAATACTAGTGCCATTAATTTAAGCATAAATCCCATTCAACATGCTAGGACAAAGCATATAGAGATTAAGCATCACTTCTTTCTTGATCATGTAGCTAAAGGTGATATATTTTTGGATTATGTGTGTACAAATGAATAAATTGCAGATATTTTCACCAAGCCTTTGCCCAAGGAAAGGTTTTGCTATCTTAAAAGGAGTTTAGAAATATCAAAATTCAATCACTAATATATGTATTCAAGTGTGAAAAAAAAAGGTGAAATTTAGACATGGGTGGTTCGGACGCATGCTTTGTAATTCGAACATCTAAACTACTCTTCAAAGGATTTCAGATAGAAAATTTTAGATGCATGACTAAAAATTCAATTGTCCGAAGTTGCTGGAGTAAGAAGGAACAGAGAAATTCGGATGTGAGTTCGAACATAGAACTGAAAGTTTGATCGTCCGAACTGAGCGGTTACAGTGGAATCATTTCTCCCATTTTTTATCATCCAAACTCTCTCCTCTCAAAACGCACATAGCTCACTCTCATCCAAACTCAAATATCTTCCATATCTTATCAACTCTACTTGAAATTCTCATTTTTTTGTGTTCTAGCCCTAGATTAACCTCGAAACTCATCTTCTTTCAAAGAAAACCATCACAGTGCATTCAAAAGGAGCCAATGTTTGAAAGGGAAAAGACAAAGCAAAGGTGGTTGATAGTGGGCTAATGATCTATGAACCAAAAATTATTCTTCAAAGCTTCTCAAGAGTGGATTGCTTCATCTCTACCAAAGATGCCATAGAGTTTTAAGATTGGAACAAGAGAGACAGAAACATCATTCTTGGCTGTAAAATTGATTAGATAAACTCTTCAACATAGGTAATGTTCTATCTCTCTTTGGTGAAATTGGATGGAGTAGTCTACTAGTAGTTAATGAAAAATATTATCCTACTCCGGTATATGAGTTTTATGCAAACCTTAAGAAGGAAAAGATTGAACATATAGGATATTTCATCTAGAATATTTCAAGTTGAATTTGAATTCAATGATGCTCTAATCAATAGAATTTGTGGAGTGGATGGTAATGGAGCTAAATATTACTCTCTGGAGCAACATTGTTTTCTTCCTGAATTGTTTACAAATGAGAGATTTGAAAAAGCATTCACCAATGGTGGGAGATTTAGATCCATAAAAGAAATTGAAATCAAGGCATTTGATGCTAGGGGAAGAGTATTGCATCATATGATTACTACAATGATAATTCCCAACTTTAGATTTAAGTCATCCGTTAGAAATATGCATATTATGATAATGCTTGCCCTTCATGAACGTAGAAGATTAAACTTTGGATATATGGCTTTGAGACACATGATGGGAGCAAGGAGGATGGGAAATAAGGTCTTGCCTTATGGAAGGTTGCTTATGAAGGACCTTCAAGCATTTCCAAGTCCAATTTCTTGGAAAAGAACTAGCCAACAAGAGTGGAGAGATTTACACAAATGAGTCTCTAAAAATGATGCAGGTAATTCTTTATGTAGATGGTGTATGGAGAACAAGAAGAGAAACTCCTCAAAGAAATGAAAAGGTTGAAGAAAGTAAGGATGTTGAAGAGGAAGGGGAGGATGAAGAAGAAACTCCCTCAAAGAGAAGATTTTTGGAAGAAATGCCTACTTCTCAATCACTTGCTGATGTTCGAGAAGTCCCTAATGCTGAAGGGATTACTGGAGGAGATACCATCATTGCCAAGGTATTTCAAGAAGCTTTAAACAACCATATCAAGGAGATGGACAAAATGTATAAATCCTTTGAAAGCTTTGCTCCAATGGTTCTTGGTAAATTTGATGGATTGGAGACTAGAGTGAGGAACATAGAGAAGTTATTGATGAGAAATGCTGAAAGTGGTGAAGGAACTTCTAAATCCCAAGGAAGAGATGAGAATAATGATGATGATGAAGACAAGAAGAAAGATGAGGATGATAATGAGGATGACTTTGAATTAGTAGCTCAAGGAAATAAGAAAAATGAAAAAAAGGATAAAAATCAAGGAAGTGAAAATTAAGAGGAACAACAAAAGGATGTTGATGAAGAAGACAACTTGATTGAGAAAGCTGGAATCACCTTCAGCATCTATCATGACTTTTAGCCAAGGAAGAGTGAAGCATGTGGCAAAGGAAAAGGGAACTAGGAGATCCTTTCGATTGGTTACAACTTTGAAGCCAAACTATTCTGGGAAGGAGCTAGCTAGTAAAGGTCCATTACATATTGAACTCAAGGGAAGCATGGCCATCATCACCAACAAATATGGAGTGAAGACCATGAAAGAATTCAAGACTATGCTCTTCTTAACTCTATCCCTATTTTATTGCTTTTCTAACTTACATAACTTTTACGTCATTCCTAGCTTGTGTATCTAGTATAGCCTATGTATTTTCTCATTTCACATTTCCATGTGCCTTCTTAGCTTATGTAATGTTTTTGTGAAGCTCAATGTTTTTGCAATCACTTCTTTGGTTAATGATATTTCACTTTCACCACCCCTAATTTGTTGATGACAAAAGGGGGAGAAGAAGTGATTGTACATCATTGCTGGTAATGATTGTGTATCTTGTTTTGCATTGACTATTTGTCTCTTGATTAGTTGACGAATGAATTGTTGTTATGAGTTTGAGTTGATATGGTGTTAAGCATAAACTAATATGATGATGCTATGATTGATCATGATGATTATAAATATTGTATGGTTTATTAACTTGACTTGATGCTTGAGTGATTGATTTTAAGCACGTATTGCAAAATCCAAAAGTTTAGTCTTGAAGTTTGGATGCAGGCCAAAAGTTTGGACGCTCAAACTTTCTTGTCACAAAGGCTAATTTGCTGTTTTCACTCAAAAATGTCTTGATCTTTTTTTAAAATGGTTGAACAACCTCGCGAAGACTTGTTCTTCAAAAAATTCAAATCACCATCCTAAATATTTTGCAATTCAGACTTGAAATTTCACAATTTGGACTTATAACACTTCAAGTCCAAACGTGTTGAAAAATGAGCACAATCTAGGGGGGAGGGGTTTGAAAATCTTTTCTAACCTCTAATTCCTCTCTTAGGAAGTATTCTTAATGCTTTAAAGGTATATTTTCTATCTTGATGGATGAAAGGAGGCATATGCAGTTTGGTTGGACCATAGGCTCATCTTGAGCCATTTGAATGTCATTGTGCTAAATTGTTTATCATTCATCTATGACATTAATGCATCTTTGTGCTACATTATCTAAATTCATCATATTTTGCAGCAAGGTTTGTCATCATCAAAAAGGAGAAAATTGTAAACCCTAAGGGCAAATCTTATACTTTTGATTAATGACAAACATTGATATACGCTAACCTGAGTAATTTTTGTGTGATAGGATTCTTTGATTGAAGAAGCAAAGTGATCTCATTGCCTTGAAGGTAATTGATATCTCATATTTGTGCTTCATATAATGATCATTTTAAAATTACATATCTGTTGAATTTTAGTGTTTCAATCACCATTTACACTCCCTTTATCTCTTATTTGCTTTAGGTGAGTTTATTGAAGATTTGGAATAGAATGAAGCAAACAAGAAGATTTTACACAATGAAGAAAATAGAAAATGCAGAGCAAAATAGCACGACAGAGAACTTTCAAGTAGGATTTTGACCTCCATAGAGATTTCAAATGCAAAAGTAATCTTCTAGACAATTATAGAGGACATTATGAAGTTCTCATAATGGTAATATTTATATAAATCCAAGTTCATTTGGCCACCCTGTTTATGCTGTAAATTTACATGTCCTGGATTTTGTCCCAATTTTGACACATTATGGTAGAATGATCCTATATTGAGTTATAGATGTCCAATTGAGGTGATTAAGAGCCCTATGGAAATATAAGATCATGATCCACAATGCTTATGAAGATGTCAAGACCAACATCAGCCGATTTCATGCTTTGAATTCACCATGAAGACAAAATAGCTGTTATAGTCAACTTGCAGAATTACTGTAGCAAATTGGGTGTAGGCAGTGTCGTTTGCACCAAAATAGGGTTTTTTTGCATTTTTTCCTTTGTTTTTGGCTAGGGATATAAATACCCTTTTAAGGGGAAGAAGAAGAGGGACGGCTAGGGTTGGAAAACTCACAAAATCCACCTCCAAATTCATCAATCCTGCAAGAGAAATCAACAGAGAAGATCAAATTCTTGAAGAAGGAGCAATCAATCTTGAAGATTCAAGCTCAAGAACATAACTTTTTACAACCAAGTTGGAGAACTTCAAGCTTTGAAGAAGAGGAGATTTGAACCATGAAAATGAACAATTCTTCCTCTTTCTTTGTTGCTTTATGTTCTTTGAATTGTAATATGTTGACGAGCTAAATTCTTCAATACTTGGATGGTTATGAACTCTAGATATTATCAATGTGAATGATTGGTTCTCTTGGTTGATTGAATTCTGATTCCTTATGGATTGTTTGTGGATTTGATTGCTTGAATTGATTTGGTTGATAATTGATTCATAATTTAGATTTTTCACTTGGAATTGAGAAAGAAAGGGTGAAATATACCATGACACAAACAATGAGAGTGATTTAGGTGACTAGAGATAGAAATCTCAACACTTTCTTGATGATTAGAGAAATCTAATTGGAAATTCACAAATCTTAATGCATTATTGGGTTGAATTGGTTAGAAAAAGATTTCAACTAATTAATCTAAGAGTAGAGGACTTTCATCTAGAGATAGAGAGAGTTCTGGTTGAGGAATTTCATCAAACATAAGAAGGGCAATTCATTAACCAAGTGACTTTTCTATCACATAGGTAATTCTATGGGGATTTTCCATCCAAGTATTACTTAATTGAAATTTTCTCTAGCAAATTAAATTTTTAATAAACTGAATTTTAATGGTTAAGTTAGATTTTTATTCTTAGTAATTATTTCTACTATCTCCAGAAGCACAATTTCATAGGCTAAACAATGGAATAGAAAGTGAATAATGATATTTAACCATTCTCGTGGATACGACATTTAAATTTACTTGCCATTATACTAATCATAACGATAGATACACTTTCCTATTGTTTGTGTGCATATTACTAGAGATTGTGATAAAATTAAGTATAAGGGCATATAAAATATACAACAATAATATGAAAGGACATCTCAAATGTATTCAAGTAGTTGAAGAATAGGGCGCTTGTCCTAGGAGATTGAAGGCTTTGAAGATACTAGTGTAGGTTTACCTTTGCATAATAGGTATCTTCTTGTAAACGTTACACTTGTCCTTGGAATCTAAAGAATTCATAAGAAAGCACAAAACTTGTCTTTTAAATCTAAAAAAGTTTTGATCATTCTTGTTTTACCAAGTGAAAGACCTATTTTTTAGTCTAAAATGATTTCAAACTTGTTGTAGTTGATTTTAGAATATTTTGACAAAGTTTGAATAATTTGGACTCCAGCTCGGATGTCTGAACAGGAATCTTGACTGTTGAATTGCCAGATAAATTTGGACTACCATTTGGATGCATATGTCCAAGTTCGGTGGACTAAATTTATCCTAGCAGCCTAGTAAACAGAGAAGTTCGGATGATCATTTGGATGTAGTAGTCCATGTTCATTTAACCAAATTTTACTATTACTAGCCGTTACAAATCATTATTTGAACGTTGGAATGGAATTTTAAACCCAATAAAAATCATAAACTTCAGATTTTGAATAATTTAAAACACTTTAAGAATCTTCATACTTCCAAATCATTTGAACATCAAAAAGCTCTCTTTTATCTTATGCTGCAAAGTAACTTTTCAAGATTCCATTGACAAAAAGGTGAAGTGGTGCTAGCTTTGTCTTCATGTACCAAGTTATTGGTAATATCTTATTCTCTTACTTCATCTATTTGCTTTATTCAAGGTTTCTTGACGAGATAAAATCCTTTTGAGATGGTGAACCTTGATTGTTTTACTGAAAAGATGTTGTGGAGTACAACCCTAGTTGGGTGAGCCACCCGCTACAAGAAAATATGTGATTAGTGAGAGATTTGCGACGGATAGCTAATTTAAACATTAAAAATAAATTTTTTAATTCTAAATTTTTCCTTCTCTAATTAACAACAGATAGCTAACTTAAATATAAAAAATTTTTTAATTCTTAAATTTTTCCGTCGTAAATTCGTCGCTAATAGTGATTAGCGATAGATATGTGCGTCGCTAATTTTGTCTTTTCTTTTAGTGTCCCTTGAATCTTTGTTTAAACTATTTCTATAGTTTAATTGTTTGAAATCCTTGAACGATGACTCAACATAGTGGATGTAGATATTGAGGAGATTGAATCATAATAAATTGCTTGTGTGTTCTTTACTCTTCTTCCCTTACTTGTTTATTCATTGTTTTGATTTCAAAATCACCTTGTGAACTTCAATTCCAATCTCTTGCAAGCTAAGTTTACAAAAAGGAAAAAGTTTTTGAAAATTTTCCGAAGACCTAATTCACCCCCTCTTAGGTCTTTCAAGAGATTCCACAAATTCTATATGTGTTGGGGTGCTTTGAAAGAGGGTTGCTTTAGTGGGCATAGGAATGCTTTGGGATTGGATGGTTGTCACTTGAGGGGTCCTCACCGATGGGTATTGTTGTCAGCGGTAGGTTAGATCTCAATAACTCACACTACCCTCTTACATTTGTTGCTGTTGAGATGGAAAATAAGGATACTTGGAGTTGGTTACTGGAGATACTCATTGAAAACCTTAGGATTGCGAAAGAGGAAATATGGACCCTAATGACCAATCCAAAAAAAAGGTATATTTCATTTGGTTTTGTCATTCATTTTTAGTCCTCCTACACTGTAAGATGGCATGAAATTTGCAGTTAGTAGGGGCTGGTTCTAGCAATAGAAGGGTTGCTGCCTAAGATGAATACAAATTTTTGTATTAGAAATCTTCACAACAACTTCAAAAAAGATTTTGCTTGAAATGCATTGAAGGACCAACTTTGGATATTTGTTCGATTTACTCACCTAAACCAATTTGTAGACACTATGGCTCAAATAAAGACATTGGATGAGTTAGCGCATGAATGGTTGGTAAAAAACTGCCCCCTTCAGTATTAGTGTCAGCCTTACTTGAGGGCTGCCACTAAGTGTGACATGTTGTTGAATAACATCTCTAAAAGCTTTCATACAACCATATATTACGTGCAAGGATTAAACCAATATTTGGAACGATTGAGTACATTAGAACATACCTGATCACTAAGTATGGCGTGAATAGAGAATGGATTAAAAAAAGCAAGACGGTTTATTATGCACTATAATATGAAAATATGTTGAAATGTTGAAATGTTGAAACAAGAATCAGCTGTATTCGTTCCAAGAGGGGCTGGGAGGAAAAAGTATCAAGTGGAGTGCATGTGGGGTTATATGTTTAGCGCAGACTTAGAAACTAGGACCTACACTTGTAGGAAATGGAAAATATGTAGAATACCATGTGTGTATGTTATGTGTGCCATTGCATGTCAATGTGAGGAGACAGAAAAGTATGTTAGTGAAGTTTATCATGCTTCAACATTTTCCATTGTTTACCAGTATGTTATGAACCCAATTAGTAGACCAAATCTCTAGCCAAGCATTGGAAAATATAACATTCTGCCTCCAAAGAAGTTCAAATTAGGAAGGCGCAAAAAAATCAAGAGGAAGGAACCAGATAAGGCTATCAAAATATGGGTTACAAAAGCTTCGAAGAAAAGGTAGAATACAATCTAAGTGCAGGAAATATGTGGAGGGACAAGGCATAGTGCAAGGAGGTGTCTTGCTTTGAAAATACTAGAAATGAGCTAAAGTTGCTACTAATGGTGAGCCACATTTTGAGCCTTCAAACATGAACAAGTGTAGTAAATGTAGGGAATTAGGGCACAATAGGAGAACTTGTAGGAATCAAGGTGAAAATAAGGATAGAAATTTTACAAATGAAAAGGTAAGGTAGGTGAAAGTGCTGCACAAATGAGTTAGAGTCACCCTAACTCTCAAGTACTAGAGTATGGGTATATGCAATCTTTCTTTCATATTATTTTAGTAGCATCGCTAACTCTATTTTCCTAACTTGCTTGAGTGCACTTTCTAGGTTGATGTAACTAAGAATCAAAAGCAACAAGCTAATATGGCTCAAGAGAATGAGGAAGCAATTGAAGTATGCCTAGCTAAACTAGCCAAATTTCATCTTAATCCCATTAGTACAATAATAACTTATGATCTGATTTGTCTTTAATAGGAACATGCAAATCAGGAAGATATGGATAATGTTGAAGGAACTCAGCTATGTTCACAAGTTATGAATGCAAGTCTCAATTTTCACTCATTTCTATTGAGCATTTTACATTACTAGATCATGATAACATTTCTAACAATTTTTTATGAACATACAAACTTTGTAGCCTGGTGAAGCAGTCTAAGCGCAAGAAATTAGTGCAGGAAGGTAATGAAGTCATCCAAGTCTAATATGCATGAACATACAACAGACTCGAGTAAGTTCAATTTAAACATGTTAAAGTGATTCAATTTTTGGAAACTTTCTGTCCTAATTTCAGATTCTAATTTGTTGTTTTGGTCATTTGTAGGGAGTGCATCTCAGAAAAAAAGTCAAGATGTGTAAATTTTCTAGGCAAACCATGCACAACAAGCCAATGTGTCCAACAAAAATGGGCTAGTGGGTAAAGTAAAACATCTCATATTTTTTAGTTTGAAACATCATTTAGTGTTGTTATGAAGTTGTATATGTTGAAGATATTGCATTGCTACTAGGCTTTTTTGTTATGCTCCCTATTGTACTAGCACATTAGGATCTCAAAAGATGCTCAATGTAATGACTTAGGTGACAATGAAAGTATTCGAACTGGAATGACTTCAGACTTCAAACCTAAACTGTCTAAGAAGGTATGACTTGGATCAACACAACGGCCAACTCTTGGGCACTAAAAGGATCCTGTCCTCTTATCATTCAACAATCGAAGTAAGAAGGAAATCAATCATTCAAGGAAGGAATACTAACAATTTCTAAGTATCACCGAACAAGGATCTAAGCTAAAGCCATATCAGAAATAGAAGCAGAGAAGAAGAATAAGGGAAAGCTTAGAGAGACATGTCTTCAAAACACAAGGATATTATTACTCGGGAAACTTAGTCTGCCTTGACATTACAATAGAGGGCTCATTATATAGAGCTCTAAGAAACGTCTAGAAGGCTCAATTATTGAGCTGTGACATCACTGCTTACATAAGGATAGCAGATGAAGTCATGGCTTACGTCACACCACACTTATTAGCTTTAATCAGCTAAAAACAAACAACAGCACACTGGACAACAATAATACAGAGACAACAATAATACAGAGTACTAAATATAAAAGTCTTCACAGCTGTATTCCTCTGAAGTAGTCGGTGAGGAGACATCACTATCAGTGGAGCCAGGGTCAGTGATATTGCGCTCAATAATGATGTCCTGATGCAGAGCATGTGCCTTTGCTTTTTTCCTTTTCCTTTTGAGAGCATCTTTTCTGACAGAAGAATCAGACGTGGTCCAGGCAATATTACTAGAGACCAAACGCGGAAAGTTAAATCCATGTGATGGCTGAGAAGAGCTGGCTAACTGAAGATTAAAGTAGTCAAAAGGTGTTTCCGTGACTGGCTGGGAATCAGGCAAGTGTTGGAGGTACCAAGCATGAGCAATTTTGATGTTTATCTCATGTGGATGGTTGGTAGAATAGTTCCAAGAACCATGATCATCAGGCCAAATTTCTTGAGGCATAATCTTATTTTCAATGAAGAGATATTTTTGGGCCTCAGAATATTTGTGAGGGAGATCAAGAACAGTAATGGAATTGACCTGATACAGATGAGAGTATGGGTGGACTGTGAAGTCCGAAGTGATGGGTCGATGAATGTCAAAAAGAAGGAAATGTTTTGGGAAGGTGAGAAAGATATTCTTCCATTCTTCTAAAGGTTTAAACCAGGTTAAAAATTCAAAGAGACTTGGGGTAAAACCTTTAAGAAATGATGTCGAATTAATTTCAATGAGAATATGATATTCTTGGCAGAGATACCAAAAGAACCATTTTACTGGAGTAGGGAAATCATCAGGTCGGAGAATGAAAACCTGACTGAAAGGGAAATATGGATTAACTCCAGATGGTTTAAGGATGGATCCTCCAAATTCTCTAAAAATTTGTAACTCATAAAAATTTCTCTTTTGGATCATTGAGTCAACATAACATGGAACTGGATAGTCTGGAGGAAAGTCAGGAGGGACAATCGATGGTCCAGGATGAGCAGGATTAGCGGGTCGGATCATAGCTATCATGGGTTTGGTGGCAAAGGATTTAGGTCGGGAAAGGAAATCAGCCACAACATTGGATTTACCTTATATATGTTTGACCTCAAAGGAATATTGCGCAAACCACGATGACCATCTGAGCAATTGAGGATTTGGGACTTGCTTCTGTTTGAACTGCAACATCTTAGGAAATGAACTCATATCAGTTTCAACTAAGAACTTTGACCCAATGAGATAAAAACTGAATTTCTTTATCCCATTTTTGACAACAAGGATTTCTTTGAAGGTGGAATGATAATGTATTTCTGCTGGCTTGAATCTTCCACTTGCAAATCCACATAAATGTCTGGTTCCATTGATTTCTTCAAGTAAAACAGCACTCCAATATTTGTCACTGGCATCAGTCTGAAGTATCTTTTGACTAGTAGTTGGTAAATGCAATTTCTGTATATGGGATACTTGTTCTTTGAGAGTAGCTACAGCTTGAGTCTGTATGGATGTCCAAGAAGATGGATTTTTTCTGAGCATCTTAGTGAGTGGATGAATATGTTCAGAGGCTTTGGGAAGAAAATCTCGAACATAGTTGACAACACCAAGAAACTGTTGGACTTGTTTCTGTGTGAGATTAGACTCAGGGAACTTCTGCAATTCTTCAGAGATGTGATGTCCGGGAGAGTATGTACCTGCACTAAAATGCATTCCTAGGAAAGTAATTTCCTGTGCAGCCAAGATCATTTTCTTTTCAGAAAGCATTACGCCATAATTTTTAACAATTTGAGCAAATTGGCGTAACAGGTTTATATGTTCATCCTTTGAAGAACTGAAAAGTAGGATGCACAGGAATGCATTTTAGTGCAGGTACATAGTATCCCGGACATCACATTCTGAAGAATTGCAGAAGTTCCCTGAGTCTAATCTCACACAGAAACAAGTCCAACAGTTTCTTGGTGTTGTCAACTATGTTCGAGATTTTCTTCCCAGAGCCTCTGAACATATTCATCCACTCACTAAGATGCTCAGAAAAAATCCATCTTCTTGGACATCCATACAGACTCAAGCTGTAGCTGCTCTCAAAGAACAAGTATCCCATATACAGAAATTGCATTTACCAACTACTGGTCAAAGATACTTCAGACTGATGCCAGCGACAAATATTGGAGTGCTGTTTTACTTGAAAAAATCAATAGAACCAGACATTTATGTGGATTTGCAAGTGGAAGATTCAAGCCAGCAGAAATACATTATCATTCCACCTTCAAAGAAATCCTTGCTGTCAAAAATGGGATAAAGAAATTCAGTTTTTATCTCATTGGGTCAAAGTTCTTAGTTGAAACTGATATGAGTTCATTTCCTAAGATGTTGCAGTTCAAACAGAAGCAAGTCCCAAATCCTCAATATTACCCCAAAAGCTTAAGCTGTTAGGGAACGGCCCAGTATACCCTTTTCATCCTTCAGTCCACCACGCTCCACTGCGGGCTCTCCGGCGGACGCGCGTGTTTTAACGGGGCTCCCAAATTCCATGACTGGGAGTCGAACCCGTGACCTCCGAGATTACTTTAGGCTCTGATACCAATTACCCCAAAAGCTTAAGCTGTTAGGGAACGACCCAGTATACCCTTTTCATCCTTCAGTCTATGTTGATCCATTTTAGAGCACTGAACATATTCACGAACAGAGGAAGGTGTGTGGCGGATGAGAGATTTAAAAGTCTTCCAAGGAGAAACTATTAGAAGGGGTTGATAGGTTTGCAACTTGGTGTTACAGGTTTCTCTTTGATGGCTCTGATACCATATATGATGATAGCCTAGAAAATGAAAGTATTCGAACCCAGTCATGGAATTTGGGAGCCCCGTTAGCAGATCCCCATCTGCTAGAGTTGAAGAAACCCTTATCTATCATGTATTCAGAAACATCCCGTTCGTCTGTATCTTACAACACTTTTTTTGATATGAGATGCTCTCCATCCTAGGAATTGAAGTAGAAGCTCCATTCTAAAATTACACCCAATGACTAGAAATTTGACAAACCATTTGATATTTGATTTTTACTATATAATTCTCATAAATTTGGCAATAGCTAACAATAATTCTTAAACTACATAAAATATTCTCAAGGGAAGTCATATTGCAGAACAAAGATAAAAGCTAACAACCGTAAACATAAAACATAAATAGATACACATAACCCTAAACTTAAAGATTTTCTCAGCCACTCTTAATGCCAAGTTCAAATTCTCATATTCAGCTTCTCGGCCACTCATAATGCAAGCATCGCTTTGGACATTCTCAACTTCTTGGTAGATATTCTCTGCTTCTCTTCTGTTCGGTCTAATCTTCCCAAGAGACCAAGTATTACTTGCTTAGCTGATAGCACATAGAAGCATCATACAAGTTAAAGAAACAACATCCTCCAGCTTGCCATTTTTAGGTTTTGAGTTCAATAATGTGATATCTAAAACCAACACAAAAATCACTTTCAAAGAAGAAAAAAGATTACATCTTACCTCGTGTTTCTCACAGCTAAAAACCCTTATACCTGGGTTTGCATATGTCCATATGGTTCAGATTCTAGCCAACATCCCACAATAACATAGAGATGATCTAGGTGATGTTCGGGAGCACTTTGAGCTTCAAGGAAAGAACATCTTCTTTGATTGAGGCAGGAGATTGAAAATACAAGAAAAAAGAAAATTTGAACTGAAAAATTGTTTTCTGTTATGAAATTAATATTATGATGTCCATTATCCAATATCAAAGTGTTAATTCAATATCAGAGTTATAGAGATACTCCAACTATTGAGAAGATAGATGGTAGATTTTTATCACATCTTTAATGAATGATAGGATTTATCTTCTGATTTTTCTCTACCTTTTCTTATTTATATGTAACCTTGAACCCTATAAATAGGGTTTTACATTTATGTATTGTATACACATTGATTAATTCATTAACTCTGAGAGAATCAATAAAAGCTCCAGTGTTCTCTCTATTTTATTTCTATTTCTCTCTATATTGTCCTCATTATAGTTTACTGATTCAAGTCTCTGTATTACTATTGTGATTTCGTTGTGCTGACAACTACTATGCACCAATAAATTCACAACACATTATCAGCACGAGACACTACTACCGCATCTTTGAAGTTTATATGGAGGCAAGAAGCAAGAGTCTCTACCTACGGAGTTTAAAGTTTAATCAAAACAAAAAAGAGGTATTTTTCTACCTTTGCATTCCCATGGCAAATCTATAAAACTCAACTTTTTTTACTCTTGACCTTTCTAGAAAAACCTATTTGTCATGGACACTAGATACTCAAATTTATCGAGATGCAATGGGTCTAGCAGACACCTTTGTTAAAAATAATGCATCATTATCTCAAAATCGCGCAAAAGCCATGATTTTCGGTTTCATCATCACCATGATGATGTAAAGGCGGAATGTCTTACCGTAAGAGATCTACTTATTTTGTGGAATAATCTAAAAGAAAGATTTGTCCACTAGAAGATGGTCATTCTACCAAAAGCATGGTATGATTGGATGCACTTTTAGCCTACGGGTCTAGTAAGTTGGATATAAGTTGGGAATTTTTCAAAATGCAAGAAAGTATGCTAGCACACTTTGCTCTATTTTAGGGCTAGTATGTGATAGATCTAAGCGAGTCGGTCAGTTTGACAGTACTAAATTGTTGTGTGTCTGCGTATGCGGCACACAACCTACGTTCGAGTGAGAACCACATGCTAGGGTTGCCAGTGGCAGCCATCGCGCCTGTACCTTCTTTTTTAATTTTTATATTTTTATGTCTTTTACATTTTTGACGAACTATTTATGGGGTGTATTTGGATTGGATTTCACCACGAAACCAAATGTAAATTTTTTATTTTGAATTTTACTTTTTCTCTTACAAAAAATTATTTTTTACAAAACCTAAGACAGAAAATTTTAAATCAAAACACTATCCAATTTTACTCGATCTTTCAAAACAAAAAGTAACTTTTGGTGACGAATTCTTACTTTATAAATAAAACTTTTCGTAACGAATACTTTATTTCATGTCTTTCATGCAGAAAATCAGTTATTCAAAAAAATATCTTCACGAATGTATTGTAATGAAAGGTCTTCCGTGACAAAATTTAGACCTTTCGGGACGGAGGTGTCTTTTTTATGGCGCAAAGATATAGATAATTTACCTCCGGTCGACCCCTTAAGCATTACCTTCTTCTCCCTTTGCCATACTACCATTTGCTTTAGTTGAACCTCTATAGGGAGGTACCGAGACAAGCTAACCAAAGTCCAACCCGAATTATCCGATAGCTAATAAGCTCCTCCCTTGCAGTTGGTGGAATGAGAGTTCCAAAGAGGACGATCAAATAGACAGGTGTCCATCTAGAATTTTACAGACTCTCCATCAGCGATTCACTACTTCACCAAGGCCACCAGCATGGGGATTCCTTTAGCAAACTTCTCCAGACATGCAAAAACATCCCATGCTTCCTTTCCTACACACACTTCCTTTCCTCCCAAAAACAGCCATATTTCCTTCATAAAACCAAGGAGCATCCCAGTCTGCATAAACATCCCACGCTAACTTAGCCATTGAGGTTACATTTAGTTCCCTGAGTTTCTGCATACCTAAACCTGCTCGATTCTTCGGAGACAGACCCTATCCCAGGCCACAAGCGCATTTTTTTTTCCGGTTAGTGGAATCTCCCACAAAGACTTTTGATTCACACGCTCTAGATTGCCCTATGTGAACTTGGCAATAACAAGTCTGCATAGCATAGAAAGGAATACCCGAAGCAGATGTCCGCACCAGGAAAGCCTTAATTGGTCCAAGAAACAATAATGCGCACTACGAATTATGCAATGTTGAATATACCTAACAATCAAAGATCCCAAGGTCCCAATTTTTGTATAAAATGGGACTGATAATGGCAGTTTATATCCATAAATAGAGTCCACATTTCAACTGCATTTTTCTTCCGTTTTCTCTCAGGGGAAAAAAACAACTACTTTTCTCATCACTTCTACGTGAATTTGATAGTTGTCTACGTTGTTGGTCCACACGCTACAAAATGTTTTCTCTAGTCGAAAAGGTTGTCTTGCAGCTATTTATAAAAAATCGTGACTTTTAAGCTTTTAGTATTTACATTTCAATAGATGTGAAAAGTTTCAGTAAATAAATAACAGGAGTTCTAATTTTTTATAGCTTTGATAAAAAAATTAATAAATTTTAAATTTACTGTCCAACAACAAAGAAAAACTTACTATTTTCGTATAGAAACTTACCATTTAATTACACTAGTTAACGTCGAATTCACAAAATTTTACTATTTAGATAGATATTCGTTTGGCGCTATAACCTATTTCTCTCATTTTCTCTCTCTCTTCCTACCTATTCTGCTGCAACTTCTTTGCCGTCTGCTTCCATTTTCACTGTCCAAGGTGGAACTCTGACTTCGGCCGGAGTTCCGATCTTGCTGAAAAAAGAAACTAGATCTCTCTAAAACTTTTTTTTATTTCTCTCCCTGTTTTTCCAAGTACATAGTGAGTACATATTTATATGCCTAAGAGAAAATTCCAGAATATGACTTTCAAAATTTCATCTACCAAGACTGTGAACATAAACCAATACCTAGAACACATAAACCAAGATTAGAAATATTGACCATCACTAAGAACATCCATTGAGTATAAAAAAAATATTTTCTAGAAAATTCAAATTAACTCTAACAAAACATCCTCGTAATTTGATTTTTCTTCTGAAGTCCAAGTCTCTACTTCAATCTTCGAAAGTCTTCAAACCTTAACGATTTTGTGAATATGTCAGCCACTTGATCATGAGTGCTTACATGTCAACTTTAACTCCTTGTTAGCAATGTGCTCCCTTATGAAATGACACCTTGTATCTATATGTTTACTTCGATCATGGTTTACTGGATTCTTTGCAATCTCTTGGGCAGCCTTGTTGTCAATAAAGATTGAAGTAGCATCCTCTTGGGGCAGGCCGATTTCAGCCAATAATCTTCTGAGCCATAATGCATGACAAGCACAAGAAGTTGCTGCCACATATTCAGCTACACAAGTTGAAAGTGTAACAAGTGGCTGCTTCTTCGAACTCCATGAGACAGGACAATCTCCCGTAAAAAAACTAAAACCGGTAGTGCTTCGTCTATCATCAACATCCCTAGCAAAATCACTATCACAAAAACCCTTTAACTTGAAATTACTAGAAGGAGAATAAAACAATCCAAACTCCATTGTGCCTTTCAAGTAACGAAGAATCCTCTTAGCAGCTTTCATGCGAGTAGAAGTAGGAGCTTCCATGAAATGGCTCACCATTCCAACTGCATACAAAATATCAAGTCTTGTACATGTGATATATCTCAAGCATCCAACAAGGCTGTTGAATTGAATAGGATCCACATTCTTTCCACCATCATATTTTGATAATTTCAAACTACATTCCATGAATGTTAAAAGACCTAAGGGGGAGGGGTGAATTAGGCCTTTGGCTAATTTTCGAAAACTCTTTCTGTGTTATGAACTTGGTTTGAGAGGATTATATTCAATAACTTCAATGAGAATGTGATGAACTCAATGACAAAGTAATAAACAACTTAAAAACAAAGAACAGAAACAATTTATAGTGGTTCGATCTCTTCACGATCTACATCCACTACCTTGAGTCTACGCTCAAGGATTTCAACCAATCTACTATATGCTCAAATTCAATCAATTACACAATTGGCTCACCACAAAATGGTTTACACCAACAACCTCTTTCGCAATTCTACAAACAAGGTTCACCCAACCAAAAGGATTTTATATCTAAAAACAACCTTGAATCTATATCTTAAGGATCACCCTTACCTAAAGGATTTTATGTTAGAAGATAACCCTTGAATTAAGCAAGTAGATTACAAGATTAAATAGAGAATGGATAAGATATTACCACTGCTTGGTAAATGATTACACAATTTTGCACCACTTCACTTTGTTGTCTTCTGAATCTTGAATAATCACATGAAAGCACAAGATAAAAGAGAGCTTTGATATTTTCAAATGATTTTGGAATGATAAAAGTGTTCAAAGTTGCAAAAAATTTGAAGTTTATGGCTTTTATAGGTTTTGAAAATTGGTTTTAACAGTCTAAAAACAACTAGTAACTGCTAGTTTGTGAGGAGTTCGGACAACCGAATTTGTTCCTTTGCATCCGAACTGTCGTCTGAATATTATTTTGACATGTTGTTTGGGAAAATTTTGGATAACCAGACTTTGCCCCTTGCATCCTAACTTGCGTCTGAATTTCTTGAGAAAAACAGTAACCACGTTTACAGTTTAGACGTCCAAACTTGCGTCCGAACTATTCAAACTTTGTCAAAACATTTGAAAATCAGCCTCAATAAGTTTGAAATAATTTTGTACTAAAAGATAAGTCATTTAAATCTTTTGAAATCAAAGACCGTTACCAAAGCTCTTGTTCATTAAAAGTTTACTCAAACCCATTTAAAATTCAAAAACAAGTTTTGGTAATACAAAGTTAATTCAAAGCCATTTAAGCATTTATGCATTTAAGCATTAAGAAAGCTTCTAAGAGAGGTTTTAAAGATCATATAAGTTTAACAATGCTCCCCCTTAGATTGTGCTCATTTTCAAGAAATTTAAATTGTGGATTATGGGTCCAAATTGCAATAAATCCAACATAATGAATGTCTAAAGTGAAATAAAGCCTTCATACGGTTGTTCAAACATAGCAGAGGCGATTAAAATAGATTTGGATAACTTTAAACAACAAAAAAGTACCTTGTGGCAATACAATATGAATGCATCCGAATTTCTGGACATGCATCTGAATTTCAAGATTTCAAGTCCGAACTGTAAAATATGTGAGATGAAAGCTATAATTTTTGAAAATAAACTTTCCTAAGATTGTTCAAATATGATAGGAAAGATTAAGATAGTTTTCAAACAATTTGAAGAGCAGAAAAACATTTTTGGCAAAAAAGTTTGCATGCATCTGAACTTCAAGTCTGAACTTTTGGTAACAAGTTTGAAAAGGTGATTTTCCATTTTCAAATGAACTATAGAAGTACTCAAATATGTATAGCCACAATGGCATTCAATTTTGCTTTGTAAAACCACGAAACACATGCATTCAATTGTTTTCATGAAGTAATTCCAAAATCACCGGTCAAGTCAAGAACCAAGATCAAGATTTCAAAATCTCAACTTAGCCATATTTCAAAATCTCAGAAAACAACGAATTTCAGCTTATATGTATATATGCTCAAGTCAACATTAACACATCATATACAATCACATTCACATAATACAATATATTCAATTTAAATGCCAAACGCAGTCAAATTAAACATCAAAATGCAGCTAAATATAACGCAGAGCACATTTTGTCATCATTCCATCATTCTTTCTCCCCTTTTTCTCATCACTCAAAGATGGGGTTAACGAAAATAAGACAACATTATCACATAGCACATATGAGCAGTATTTTCAACTAGGGCCAATAACAATAATAAGCAACTGTTTAGCATATTTTTGTGAGTCAACTTCTTTTCCCCTTTCTAGCAATAATGAAGCTTGGGATAAACAAAGTATCATTAACCAAAGAAGCTCTCATGCTTGGGATATTTTTGTGATTCAAAGATACTAGTGTAGGTTTACACTTGCTAAATAGGTATACTCTTGTAAACCCTACACTTTTGTGTCTTGGAATCTATCGAATGCATAAGAGAGCACAAAACTTGTTTTCGGATGCAAACAATAAAGTTTGGTCGTCCGAATTTTCCCAGATAACAGTACAGTAATGTTCGGACGACAATTCGGATGCAGAGGATCAAGTTCGGTTGTCCAAACTCCTCAGAAACTAGTCGTTTTATGATCGTTTAAATTGATTTTCAAAATCTATAAAAGTCATAAACTCCATACTTTTGAATTAGGCTGGACAATTGAAGAATCAAAACATTCCAAAATCATTTGAAATCATCAAAGCTCTCTTTTGTCTTTTGCTTTCAAGTGATTATTCAAGATTCCGAAGACAATAAGGTGAAGTGGTGCTAACTTGTGTGTATTCATCCACCACGAAGTGTGGGTAACATCGAAACTATATCTTTACATTCTTGTTGTGATTGATTTAAGGTTGTCTAGAGATATAAAACTCTTGTAGAGGGTGAGCCATTGACTAGATTCATCAAGGTTGTTGTGTAAAAACCTTTGGTGAGGGTGAGCCTTTGAAAAGGTCCTTATATACCAATGAGAATGAGAGATGATGGAATCACTAGAGAGCCAAAGCCAATAGATGAATATGATGAAGGTGACTCTAAAATGATGACATTGAATTACCAAACCATGAATATCTTGAGTTGTGCATTGGATATGAATGAGTACAATCGAGTGAGTGAATGTGACACCGCTCATGATATGTGGAAACTACTTCAAGCCACTCATGAAGAAGAAAGAGCCGATGTATGCCTTATGACAATAAATGATGAGGTACAATCCACTCATTCTATCTCTATTTGTTGTGATGATGATGTTGATGATTCTAGTGAATTACTTGTTGAAATATATGAAGAATTAAAAAAGGCTTCAAAAAGAAATAATGAAATAAAATTCAAAATTAATGAGTTATTGAATGAAAATTCAAAAGTATATTACAAAAACAAAAAGCTTCTTGAATTTGTTGATTGTTTAAATATTGAAAAAGAAGTTTTAAATCTTTCTTTACAAAACATATCTTTTAAATATAAAGCTCTTTGTACAAAAGTTTCTTCTCTTGAAATAATGCTTAGTGACCATGAAAATTTGAAAAAGGAAGTTGATGATCTCACCTTATGTATTGAAAAATTCACAAAAAGAAGGGACAATCTTGACAAACTTCTTGGAGCCCAAAGATCCCCTCTTATTAGAAATGTTCTGGGTTATAATTAGAGTTACTTCTAGTTCAATGCCTCATACTTGTTGTACATATTATGGAAAACATGGACACAAAGCTATTATGTGCTCCGTTAAAAGAAAAATAGAAAATGGTGTTGAAACCATTTGGAGAGTAAAGTGAATCATCACTAACCCTCATGGACGCAAGCAAATGTGGGTACCAAAAGTCTCTTCATCTCATTTGGTGTAGGTACATTTTCCTCCAAGATCAAGTGCTACTAAATGGTTTCTTAATAGTGGCTTCTCAAGATACATGATAGAAAATGCATCACTCATTAGTGAATTTTAAGCTACAAACAAAGAATTCATCATATTCGATGCCAATATGGAAAATAAACAAAATTTTCTTTCAAACATAAGAAAATGATTGTCATGAACTCTTGAAATTGTTTAAATGGATTGTTTGGACCAATGAGGACCACTAGTCTCGATGGTAAGAGGTATTCATATGTGATTGTTGATGATTTCTCTAGATTTACATGGGTGATCTTTCTAGCACAAAAGGATGAAGTTCTTTTCATGAATTTGTAAGACTTTTCAAAAGGGTCCAAATCTCCCTTGAGTGCAAATTGATTTCTATTAATTGTCACAATGGGAGAGAATTTTGCAATCAAGAATTTACAAAACATTGTGATGAGAATGGGATTGTTCACAAACTTTTTGGTTGCCAAAACACCTCAACAAAATGGAGTTGTTGAAAAAAAAAATTGTACTTCACAAGAAATGGCTAAGTCTATGCTTGGTGAAAATTTTTTGAACTTCTATTTGATAGAAAATCGAATGACGGGATATTCTTTGGTTATTCCTCTAACAACACATAGAAAATCGAATGACGGGATATTCATTGATTATTCCTCTAACAACAAGGTGTAAGACCTAAGAGGGGGGTGAATTAGGTCTTAGGCTAATTATCAAAAATATTTTCTCTTTTTGCAAATCCTTTTCCGTAATAAAAGCTCTTCTTCAAATTTACAAGCTCTAAGTTTATATGTGATTTAATGGTTGAGACAAGATGATCAAATAAAAAAACCACAACCAATCAATCAACAACTAAGAACAAACAATAATAACACAAGTATGTAAACAAGTAAAGCTATAAATAAATGAACACACAATTTATAGTGGTTCGATCTTTCCAAGATTTACATCCACTACCTTGAGTCTACACTCAAGGATTTCAACCAATTCACTATATGCTTAATCCAAACAATTACACAAGAGGCTCACCCTTCAATGGGTTTTACCACAACAACCTCCTTTCAATCTAATAAACAATGTTCACCCTTATCACTAAGAGTTTTATGTCACTAGACAACCTAGACCAATCTAATCCAAGGCTCACCCTCACCAATAGGTTTTACCCAACATCCTTGATTAATCTAGTCTATGGCTCACCCTCCACAAGGGTTTTAAGTCTCTTGACAACCTTGTATCAATCACAACAATAATGTAAAGAGAGAGTTTAAATATTACCAACACTTCTTGGTGGATGAATACAATAGCTAGCACCACTTCACTTCTTGCATTTGGAATCTTGAATTTCAACCTTTGAGCACAAGGCAATTTGAGAGCTTTTCAAATAATTTTGATGTAAAACAAGTTAGATCTTGAAGGATTTTGAAGGTTTAAAAGTTGTACAAAAAATCTGGAGTTTATTGCTTTTATAGATTTGAAAAATTGGCTTTGACAGCCATAAAATGGCTAGTAACGGCTAGTTTTTTTTGAAGTTCGGATGTCCAAACTTTCTCCTATGCATCTGAACTTGCGACCAAACTTTTCTGGAATACTGTTCACATTAAATAGTAGTACTGCTCATTAAATAATCGTACTGTTCATATACTGTTCATTGAACATTGTTACTGTTAGCCCTAAGGGCAAATCATGTAGTTTTGATTAATGACAAATATTGATGAGGACTAATATGCATGTCATTTGTGTGATAGGATTGTTGGATTAAGAAGTATGAAGTCTCATTGCCTTGGAGCTAGCAATGCATGAACAACTCAAATATGTCAAAGTGATTAAAGATTGAAGAGTTTGTTCAAGATTAATGAAGGCTTTGAAGACATGAAGTGTAGGTGACATGTGGTTAATAGGTAAATATTGTAAACCCTACACTCTTAAGTCTAGGAATCTATGAGTTGCAATTGAGAGCACAAAACTTGATTTAAATGGTTTCAATGGTTTTGAACTTACCTAAATTATCAAGTTTTCATAAATGGTTTTTGCACATAAAAGATCTTTAATGACTTATCTTTAAGGCTAGAATGTTTTCCAACTTGTTTGAATTGATTTGAACATGTTTTGACAAAGTTTGAAAAATTCGGATGCAAGATTCGGGACGCAGTCCAAAAATTCGATCGTCCGAATTTTTGTAGCAAAAGTTTGCTACTATTCTTCCGGAGAAATTCGGAAGAAGATTCGGACGCAACCAAAAAAATTCGATCGTCCAATTTTGGCCTTCAAACGATGGTCACTGTTCTTCCAGAGAAATTCGGAAGAAGATTCGGACGCAAAGAAAAAAATTGGTCGTCCGAAAAATTCGGACGCAGAATTCGATCGTCCGAATTTTTCTGAAAACTAGCCGTTACTAGCCGCTTTTATGAACGCTTTGAACTGATTTTTGAATTCTATAAAAGCCATAAACTCCAGATTTTTTAGTAGAACTTTGAACTTAACAAATCTTACATTATCCAACTTGTTTTACATCAAATTGAATTGAAAAAGCTCTCAAATTGCCTTGTGCTCAAAGATTGAAATTCAAGATTCCAAAGGCAACAAAGTGTGAAGGTGAAACATTGTGTAATCATCTACCAACAAAGTGGTAACATCTTACACTCTCTCTTTTCTTATCTTAATTGTGTTTTCTACTAGCTCATTTGTAAGGTTATCTTGTGACATAAAACCCTTTTGTGGAAGGGTGAGCCATAGACTAGATTAATCAAGGTTGTAGTGTAAAACCCGTGTGAGGGTGAGCCTTGGATTAGATTAGTCTTGAGGTTGTCTTTAGATATAAAATCCTTGTGGAAGGGTGAACCTTGCTTGTATAATTACTAGAAGAGGTTGTGAGTGTAAAACCATAGTGTGGTTAGCCTCTTATGTAATTGTTAAAATTGAGCATATAGTGGATTGATTGAAATCCTTGAGTGTGGACTCAAGGTAGTGGATGTAGATCTTGGAGAGATCGAACCACTATAAATCGTGTGTTCATTTGTTTATAGCTTTACTTGTTTACATACTTATGTTATTCTTATTTGTTCTTAGTTGTTGATTGATTGGTTGTGAATATATTGTTTGATCATCTTGTCTCAACCATTAAATCACATATAAACTTACAGTTTGTAAATTTGAAGAAGAGCTTTTATTAAGGCAAAGGATTTGCAAAACAGGAAAAGATTTTGATAATTAGCCTAAGACCTAATTCACCCCCCTCTTAGGTCTTCAATTGGTATCAAGAGCAAGGTCTTCTTTTTAAGGTCTAACAACCTAGAAGTAAAGATCATATGGCTAGTTTATCAAATTTGCCTTATATGGAAGGTTCCTCCACTAATAGACCTCCATTGTTTGATGGTTCTAATTATATTTTTTGGAAGTCTAGGATTGAGATGTACATTTGTTCTATTAACTATGAATTGTGGAATATTATTGAGAAAGGTCCCTATGTGCCATTGAGATTGAAAGCCGATGGAGTTACAAGGGAACCAAAGCCTATGGAGGAGTATGATGAGAGTGATTCAAGAAAGATGACATTAAACTACCAAGCAATGAACATTCTTTGTTGTGCGTTGGTCATCAATGAATACAATAGAGTGATGGAATGTGATTCCGCTCATGAAATGTGGAAGCTACTTCAAATCACTCATGAAGAAGAAAGAGCAAATGTGTGCTTCATGGCAATGAATGATGAGGTACAATCCACTCCTTCTACCTCTACTTGTTGTGATGATGATGTTGATGTTGTAGATGATCCTAATGAACTACTTGTTGAAATGTATGAAGAATTAAAAAGGGTTTCAAAAAAGAAATAAGGAAATGAAATTCAAAATTAATGAGTTATTGAATGAAAACTCAAAATTATATTGTGAAAATAAAAAAGCTTCTTGAATCTATTGATTGTTTAAATATTGAAAAAGAAGTTTTAAATGTTTCTTTACAAAATATATCTTTTGAAAATAAAGCACTTTGTACAAAAGTTTCTTCTCTTGAAAGAATGCTTAGTGACCATGAAATTTTGAAAAGGAAGGTTGATGATCTTACATTATGTATTGACAAATTTACAAATGGAAGAGACAAGCTTGACAAAATACTTGGCTCTCAAAGATCCTCTTTTATTAGAAATGGTCTTGGTTATGATCATGTAAATAATGGACCTAAATATAAAAATTTCTTTGTTAAAGCTACTTCTAGTTCAATGCCTCATACTTGTTGTACATATTGTGGAAAACATGGACACAAAGCCATTAGGTGCTTCGTTAAAAGAAAAATAGAAAATGGTGTTAAAACTATTTGGAGAGTTAAAGGAATTATTACTAACCCCCATGGACCCAAGAAAGTATGGGTACCAAAGGATACTTCTTCTCCTTATTGCAGGTACGCTTCAATTCAAACTCAAGCACTACTAAAGGGGTATATTGATGATGTTAGCTTAAAGAATAACAGAAAACATCACATTCATAATCAAGGTCAAAGCAACCAATGAAGGATTTGTTTTTGAAGAAAGGAAGAGTTCTTGGAGTAATCAATGTTGGTAAAGGTTTCTCTCTTCTTCTTAAACAAGTTTTGCTTATTGATGATTTGAACTATAACCTGTTTAGCATTAGTTAATTGTGTGACAATGAATAAGAGGTTGAATGCCAAAATGTGAAATTTCATTTAAGAATGCTTTTAGTCAATATTTGAAAATTTGCCAACCATGACTTGTCAATTGCTTCTCTGAAGTTGATTAGGTAACATTGATTATATGAGATTGAATTCATGGTTTATATGTTCTTGAAATTGATTATATGTCGTGATAGCTATGATTGAAGATCTATGCATTTTCTTGGTTAAAAACATCTTTATGAAACTTTACAAAATGTTCAGACTTGAAGACCATAAATTCGGTCGTCCGAATTTGTATGACAAAATGATATTTTGTGATTTTGGTCAATTACTCACAAAATGTTTCAATGTGTGCTTTATCTTGATAAGCTTGAATGTCTTGTTCCTTATGATAATGATTTTCTTGGCATAAAAGATTTGGTCATGTGAACATGGATTTGTTGAACAAACTTTTCTATCAAGATTTAGTTAGAGGATTGCTAAAAATGTGTTTTGAGAAAATTATTTTTGAGATACTTGTCCATATGGAAAACAAACAAAAGAATCTTTCAAATCCATGAAAATGATTTTAGACCTCAAAACATCTTGAGCTTCTTCAAATGGATTGTTTTGGACTTATATGGAACTCTAGTATTGATGACTTGAAGTATGCCTTACTAGTAGTTGATGATTTCTAAATATTCATTTTAGCATTATTCATTGTTCGAAAAGATTAAGTGTTTCATAAGTTTGTAAAATTATTCAAAAAGGTTCAAACCTCCCTTGAAAATTGGAGAAGTGTTTCACAAGTGACAATGGGAGAATTTTGCAACCAAGTCTTTACAAAATTTGCTTTGAAAATTGAATTTCATATAATTGTTTCAATTGCAAAAACCCCACAACAAAATGGTGTTATTGAAAGGAAAACTTGAACTTTGCAAAAATTGGTCATGTCTATGCTTTGTGAAGATTCTTCTTCAAAAATATTTTTGGGCCAAAGCCGTAAACACCACATGCTATGATAAATAGGATTCTTTTAAGATCATTTTGAAGAAAAACATCTTTTGAATTCTCTTTTATAGAATGCCTCAAATTGCATATTTTAAAGTGTTTGGTTATAAATGTTTTACTTTGGATATTTGTGATAACTTACTTAAATTTAATAGAAAGCCGGGTATAAGCATATCTCTGAACTATTCTTCTAACAAAAGGCCTATAGAGTTTATAATGAAAAGAACCTTATATGATGAGGAAATCATTCATGTTTATTTTGATGAATCTTACATTTACTTGGGAAAGAAAAGATGAAGATGATGTAGGTACATCTATGAATGACAATCAAACCCATCTTCAAGCACCAACTTTGGAGAATCATACCAATGAGGAAGAAATGATTCAAGACGACCAACCTAGTGGTGACCAAGAGCTCCCAAAGAACTTAAAAGATCCAAGAGGCCACCCTAAGGAGCAAATCTTTGGTGATATCTTCCAAGGAGTAAAAATAAGGCGGTACTTTATCAATAACTTTATTCTTTTATTGCATATGAGCCTAAAAGTATTGATGATGCCTTGTGTGATGATTTTTTGGATTATTTGTATGCAAGAGGATTTAAATAAATTTGAAAGATACAATATTTTGGATATTCCTAAATCTCATGATCATTCTATTATTGGAACTAAATGGTTTTTAGAAATAAACTTATTGAATCCAGAGAAGTTGTTAGAAACAAGGTTAGACTTGTTGCCTAAGGATTCAATCAAGAAGAGGAAATTGATTATGATATGAAACCTTTGTTCCGAATGCTAGACTTGAGTCCATAAGAATGATTTTGACTTGTACTTGCTTTAAGTTATTTCAAATGAATTTCAAAAGTGCTTTTCTAAATGGTTCTATTGAGGAAGTGATTTATATGGAACAATCACCCGGTTTTGCTCATGAAAAGTTTCCTAACCATATTTTCAAACTTTCCTAAATTTTGAATGGTTTAAAACCAGCTCCTAAAATTTAGTGTGAAAGATTGAGTAGTTTCCATCTTTCAAAAGGATTTTCAAAAAGAAAACCGAAACTACCCTCTTTATAAATTCCTCATGCAACAATGATCTATAACTTGTCCAAATATATGATACAACTTTTGATGCTTCTAATACTTCACTTTGTGATGTGTTTTCCAAGTTGATGCAAAGTAAATTAGAAATGAGCATGATAGGAAAACTCAATTTCTTTCTTGGCCTACAAAACAAGCAAACCAAGAATGGCACTTTCATGAATCATGTTAAGGTATAAGCACTTTCATAAGTTTATCAACTATGCATGACAAGAATAAAAAGGTTTCATAGGAGTAGTCAACTCTATTTGACTGCAAGTAGAACTAATATTATGTTTGCAATGTGTTTGTGTGCTAAATTTCATCTTGTCATAAAGAGTTTCATTTGATTGCTATTAAACACATTCACTATTACCTTATTGATACTCTAAGTGATTATGATCTATGTTTCAAATATGTGGCTATGTTATGTGATAATACTAATGCAACAAATTTGATCATCATACTATTCAACAAACTAGGATAAAGCATATTGAGATTATACTTCATCTCATTAGAGATCATTCTACTAAGGGTAATATTTGTTTAAAGCATGATTGCACTAATGAACAAATTAATGATATTCTTACTATGCCATTAGCCGAAGAAAGGTTTGACCAATCTTGGAAGTAGCTTAGAGAATTCAAAATTCAATAACTAATAAGTGTATTCAAGTGTTGTAGCTTCAGGTGAGGACAAAGATGCCTAGCATGGGAAAAGGATAGAGAAAAGCCAAAGAAAAAGAAGGAGGATCAGTGATTAATGAACCAAGGAAGGTTCATGTTTTGCAAAGCATGTCATGGCTGGATAGATTTGTCACAGTGGAGGCTACTACTGAACTTGATGATTGGGCACAAAGGAACCATAAGATAAATCCAAGCCATAAGGTGGATGTCATCAAACTATTCGAAATGGGTAATATACTCTCATTTTTAAATGATGTGAGCTGGACTAGTTTGCCTATGTTTGATGAATGCTATTACCTTCCTTAGTTTATGAAGTTTATGCAAATATTAAGGAAGAAAGAGTTGAGTTAGTTGGTAATAAAGCTATTCAATGGTGTTCTTCAAGAATATCACAAGTTAATTTTTAGATTGATAATGCATTGCTCAATAGAATTTGTGATGTTGAGGATATTGGGTTTAGGCATTATTCTTCCGGAGAACATTGTTTTATAAGTAAGTTATACTCACATGAAAGAATTGAGAATGCCTATATAAATGGTAGAAGCCTCAAGACTAGAAAGGAGTGAGAGATAAAAGCTTTTTGCTGCTAGTAAAAGAATTTTGCATCACATGCTTACTACCTTGATTATAGCATACTTTAAACACAAATATTCTGTTGATAATATGTATGTTGTAATTATGCTAGCCATGCATAAGAAAAGAAAATTGAATTTTGGATATATATATATATATAGTGCTAAAGAATATAATGGCAGCTAGAAGAACCGAGCATAAGCCATTGTCGTATGGAAAGTCATTGACAGGAATTTTCAAGTATTTCCAAGTGATAATTGCTTTCTAGTGGTTTACCAATAAAGAGTGAAGAAGTCTACACCAACAACGCACTAAACAAAATTCCTTGGATACTTGATGATGATAATGTATGAATGGCTAGAAGAGAAAATCCTCTAAGGGGTGATAGAAGAGATGTTAGTGATAATGAAGAGAAGGAAGAAGAAAATGAACAAGAAGAAGAGGATAAAAAGGAAATCCTTGCTGGAGAAAGGAAACCTAAAATGAGGGATGAGTCATCTAGTGAGGGGGAGCAACCTTCCACAAAAGAAGACTATTTGAAGAGGTACTCTCTATTGAAGGAAAAGAAGTTGAAGATGAAAATCTCACTAAAGGTGATACCATAGTTGCCAAGGTGTTTCAAGAAATATTGGACAACCATATAGAGGAAATGAAGAAGATGGACACATTCTTCAAGTCTTTTTGCTCTGATAATTCTTGGCAAATTTGATGGTTTATAAGCTAGAGTCAAGAGTATGGAAGAAGACTTGAGAAAGATTTCTCAAGTGGTTTTAAATGATACAAGTTCCTATAAATCCAAAGAAGAAGAAAAGAAAGAAGATGAGAAAGAGGACAGTAAAGAGGAAAATGAAGAAGATCAAGAAGATAATATGAGTGGAGATGGCAGCAATAAGAATACAAAAGATTAAGGAAAAGGCAGTGAAGCATCCCAATAAAAAAGAAGAGCATGAGAATGAAGAACAAAGGGGGTAAAGCTCAATAGAACAAGCAAGAAGAAGGAGGTGAAGGGAGTTTAACAAAGTAAAATCACAAATCCATCACCAATTTCCTTCAGCCAATGGAGGAGGAAAATGTGGTTCAAAGGAAGAAGATCCAAAGATCCTCTCAATTGGTAACTTTCCAAAGCACAACAAATGAAGGACCCCATCATATAGAGCTCAAGGGAGACATGGCCATCATAATAAACAAATTTGGAAGTGAAGACCATGAAGCGCATCCAAGACTAAGCCTTTCTATCCCTAAACTCTATTTTGATACTTATTTTAGTTTATTCCTTGATGCACACGTTATGCTTTAACATTGAAATTTACTTGTGCCTTTTTAGTCATTATAATGTTTTGAAGCTCAATATGTGAAATCTTTGTGATAAGAGCTTCTTTTTCACTTTTGTTGTCCAAATACACTCACCCCAAGTTTAATTGCTACTAAAAAGGGGGAGAAGAAGTTGATAATATATTGCTTATTGTATTATTATTGAAGATACTACATAATGCTTATTGCTATTAGGATAATAATTATTTGACTAGAGAATTGCTGAATATTGCCAATATACAGTTTATGAGAATTGGCTAATATATTACTAAATTGCCAAATGAGGTTTAGTCCATATACTGCTTATATGTGATACATGCAGTCTCACTTTCATTAACCCCATCTTTGATTGATGACAAAAGGGGGAGAAGAAATGTGATGACAAAATGTGTGAAAATGAGAAATAGCAGTGGAATTCCTCAAGCATGAAGAAAAATGTGCGAATTTTCTAAAAATCCATGCATATGTCAAGGGGAAGAAAGAATGTTGACTGCAAGATGTGCTATATGCTATGTGCTTGCTGTAAATGTGCTATGTATATGTGCTATAGGTTGAAATGTAAAATGAATGTGTTTTGTGAAAATATATGGCTGCAATTGAAATTTAAATTGACTATGTTATACTATGTGAGGTTTTGGTTATTTTCTGAGTTTTTGGAATATGGTTAAGTTGAGATTAAAATCTTGAACTTGGTTCTTGACTTGACCTACAATTGAATGCATTAGTTTTGTGGTTTTGCAAAGCTAAAATGAGTGCTATTGTAGCTATACATATTTGAGTACTTCTATAGTTCATTTGAGAATGCAAAATCACCTTTTCAAACTTGCTACCAAAAATTTGGACTTGCAATTTGGATGCGTGACTAAAAATTCGGACGCATCAAGATCTTCTTGTAAAAAATGTCTTTTCTGTTGTTCAAATTGTTTGAAAACTGGTTTAATCCTTCCTATCATATTTGAACAATCTTAGAAAAGCTTATTTTCAAAAATCAAAGTTGTTATCTCACATATTTTACATTTTGGACTTGAAATCAAAAAATTCGGATGCATGAGTTTAAAAATTCGGATGCATGTTCTAAAATTCGGATGCATTCATATTTCATTGTCAAAATGTGCTCTTTTGTTGTTCGAATTGATTCAAATATGTTTTAATCTCTTACTATACGTTTGAACAACCTTAGAAAAGCTTTATTTCAATTTAAACATTCATAATATTGAATTTATTGCAGTTTGGACTTGAATTGTCAAAAATTCGGATGCATGTTCTGAAATTCGGATGCATTCATATTTTGTTACCAAAATGTGCTCTATTGTTGTTCAAATTGATTCAAACTTGTTTTAATCTCTTCCACTATGTTTGAACAACCTTAGGAAAGCTTATTTTCAAAAATTGAAGCTTTCATTTCACTTATTTTACAATTCGGACTTGATATGTCAAAATTCGGATGCATAGCATCTCAAGTCCAAACTTGTTGAAAAATGAGCACAATCTAAGGGGGAGCATGGTTAATCTTTTCTGACCTTTAATACCTCTCTTAGAAGTTGTCTTAATGCTTAAATGCTATATCTTCTATCCTAGTTGTTGGAAGGAAGGAGGCAAATGGAGGTTGGTTGGGTCATAGGCTCATATTGAGCCATTTGAATGTTAATGTGCTAAATTGGTTATCTTCTATCATTGACATCAATACTTCTTTGTTCTACATTGTTTAAATCCATCACATTTTGCATCAAAGTTTGTCATCATCAAAAAGGGGGAGATTGTTAGCCCTAAGGGCAAATCATGTAGTTTTGATTAATGACAAATATTGATGAGGACTAATATGCATGTCATTTGTGTGATAGGATTGTTGGATTAAGAAGTATGAAGTCTCATTGCCTTGGAGCTAGCAATGCATGAACAACTCAAATATGTCAAAGTGATTAAAGATTGAAGAGTTTGTTCAAGATTAATGAAGGCTTTGAAGACATGAAGTGTAGGTGACATGTGGTTAATAGGTAAATATTGTAAACCCTACACTCTTAAGTCTAGGAATCTATGAGTTGCAATTGAGAGCACAAAACTTGATTTAAATGGTTTCAATGGTTTTGAACTTACCTAAATTATCAAGTTTTCATAAATGGTTTTTGCACATAAAAGATCTTTAATGACTTATCTTTAAGGCTAGAATGTTTTCCAACTTGTTTGAATTGATTTGAACATGTTTTGACAAAGTTTGAAAAATTCGGATGCAAGATTCGGACGCAGTCCAAAAATTCGGTCGTCCGAATTTTGTAGCAAAAGTTTGCTACTATTCTTCCAGAGAAATTCGGAAGAAGATTCGGACGCAGCCAAAAAATTCGGTCGTCCGAATTTTGGCCTTCAGCATGGTCACTGTTCTTCCAGAGAAATTCGGAAGAAGATTCGGACGCAGCAAAAAAAAATTTCGGTCGTCCGAAAAATTCGGACGCAGAATTCGGTCGTCCGAATTTTCTGAAACTAGCCGTTACTAGCCGTTTTATGAACGTTTGAACTGATTTTTGAATTCTATAAAAGCCATAAACTCCAGATTTTTTAGTAGAACTTTGAACTTAACAAATCTTACATTATCCAACTTGTTTTACATCAAATTGAATTGAAAAGCTCTCAAATTGCCTTGTGCTCAAAGATTGAAATTCAAGATTCCAAAGGCAACAAAGTGTGAAGGTGAAACATTGTGTAATCATCTACCAACAAAGTGGTAACATCTTACACTCTCTCTTTTCTTATCTTAATTGTGTTTTCTACTAGCTCATTTGTAAGGTTATCTTGTGACATAAAACCCTTTTGTGGAAGGGTGAGCCATAGACTAGATTAATCAAGGTTGTAGTGTAAAACCCGTGTGAGGGTGAGCCTTGGATTAGATTAGTCTTGAGGTTGTCTTTAGATATAAAATCCTTGTGGAAGGGTGAACCTTGCTTGTATAATTACTAGAAGAGGTTGTGAGTGTAAAACCATAGTGTGGTTAGCCTCTTATGTAATTGTTAAAATTGAGCATATAGTGGATTGATTGAAATCCTTGAGTGTGGACTCAAGGTAGTGGATGTAGATCTTGGAGAGATCGAACCACTATAAATCGTGTGTTCATTTGTTTATAGCTTTACTTGTTTACATACTTATGTTATTCTTATTTGTTCTTAGTTGTTGATTGATTGGTTGTGAATATATTGTTTGATCATCTTGTCTCAACCATTAAATCACATATAAACTTACAGTTTGTAAATTTGAAGAAGAGCTTTTATTAAGGCAAAGGATTTGCAAAACAGGAAAAGATTTTGATAATTAGCCTAAGACCTAATTCACCCCCCCTCTTAGGTCTTTCAGTTACTATTCATAACTTCAAATTTTGAATAGTTTAAAGCACTTTAAGAATCTTCATATTTCCAAATCATTTGACCATCAAAAAGCTCTCGTTTGTCTTATACTTTAACTTTTCAAGATTACATCGATAAAAAGGTGAAGTGGTGCTAGCTTTGTCTTCATGTACCAAGTTGTTGGTAATATCTTATTCTCTTACTTCATCTATTTGCTTTATTCAAGGTTTCTTGACGAAATAAAATCCTTTTGAGATGGTGAACCTTGATTGTTTTACTGAAAAGATATTGTGGAGTACAACCCTAGTTGGATGAGCCTCCCTTTACAAGAAAATATGCGATTAGTGAGAGATTTGTGACGGATAGCTAATTTAAATATTAAATATAAATTTATTAATTCTCAAATTTTTTCTTCGCTAATTAGTGACGGATAGCTAATTTAAATATAATTTTTTTTAATTCTTAAATTTTTCTATCGCAAATCCGTCGCTAATAGTGATTAGCGACAGATATGTGCATCGCTAATTTCGTCTTTTCTTGTAGTGTCCCTTGAATCTTTGTTTAAACTATTTCTATAGTTGAATTGTTTGAAATCCTTGAACGATGACACAAGATAGTGGGTGTAGATATTGAGGAGATCGAAGCATAATAAATTGCTTGTGTGTTCTTTACTCTTCTTCCCTTGTTCATTCATTGTTTTGATTTCAAAATCACCTTGTGAACTTCAATTCCAATCTCTTCCAAGCTAAGTTTGCAAAAAGGAAAAAGTTTTCAAAAATTAGCCGAAGACCTAATTCACCCCCCTCTTAGGTTTTTCAAGAGTTTCCACAAATTCTATTTGTGTTGGGGTGCTTTGAAAGAGGGTTGCTTTAGTGGGCGTAGGAATGCTTTGGGATTAGATGGTTGTCACTTGAGGGGTCCTCACCGATGGGTATTGTTGTCTGCAGTAGGTTAGATCTCAATAACGCACACTACCCTCTTACATTTGCTGCTGTTGAGATGGAAAATAAGGACACTTGGAGTTGGTTACTGGAGATACTCATTGAAAACCTTAGGATTGCGAAAGAGGAAATATGGACCCTAATGACCAACCCCCAAAAAAGGTATTGAAATACCTAAGAGGGGGAGGGGGGGTGAATTAGGTATTTGGCTTATTTTCGCAAATTAAAACCTTTTATACGTCTAAGCAAAGAACATATTATATAAGTCAAGTTATAAGCAATTTATAGCACAGCAATACAAGAAAGTAAGATCAAAGAACACAAGCAATTTATATTGGTTCGATCCTCAAGATCTACGTCCACTACCTTAAGCCTACACTTAAGGATTTCATTCAATCTACTATATGCTCAGGTTTACAAATTACAAGAGAGGCTCACCACACTATGGTTTTACTTTTACAAACAAGGCTCACCACACACAATGGTTTTATATCTCAAACAACCTTGAAAAGCAGAGATATCTGAGAAATATTTAGAGTTAGGGCGTAAAAAATCCAAGTCTTTTGATGTGAAAATGGTGAAATTTCAGAAAGATTTCTGTTTGGACACGAATGGGTAGGCAAGGGTTTAAAATAGGTGAGAGTTCGGATGTGTAAATTGTGAGTAATGGCTATTTTGGTTCCTTTAAAACCGCTGTAACTGCTGTAAACCGCAAAGTTCGGAAGACCAAACTTTTTGGTCTGCGTCCGAACATGCGTCTGAACTTTTCTGTTTCTCTAGTTTCAGAAAGTTCGGACGTCCGAACTTTCTATCGCGCGTCCGAACATGCGTTCGAACTTTTTTGTCCAAAATTTTCTAACAAAGTTTGGACGAACCATTTTCACTTAATGCATCCGAATTTTTCCTACTTTTGACACACTTAAACAAACACATTAGTAATTGAATTTTTAAATTCCTAAAAGCCTTCTTAGATAGCTAAACCTTTCTTCAGCCAATGGCTTGGTAAAAATATCAGCAATTTGATCACTAGTGTTTACATATTCCAAGCATATATCCTTTTTAGCAACATGATCATGAATAAAATGATGCTTATTCTCTATATGCTTTGTTCTAGAATATTGAATGGGATTTATGCTCAAGTTGATAGCACTAGTATTATCCCATAGAATAGGCACACAGGTAAATTTTAGACTATAATCAAGTAGAGTGTGTTGCATCCATAAAATTTGAGCACAACAACTACCAGCTGCAATGTATTCAGCTTCAGCAGTAGACAAAGACACACATACTTGTTTTTTACTATACCAGGACACAAGACAACTGCCGAGAAATTGACAATGACCACTTGTACTTTTTCGTTCAACTTTGCATCCAGCATAATCAGCATTTGAATATCCAATAAGATAAAAAAATGAAGATTTTTGAAAACCACAGACCATAGTCATGTGTATCAATCAAATAACGAAAAATACGTTTGACAGAGATTAAATGTGATTCTTTAGGACATGGCTAAAATCTAGCACATAAGCACACAGCAAACATAATATCAGGTCTACTTGCTGTTAGATAGAGTAAACTTCCAATCATACCTCTATAAGATTTTTCATCAACATTTTTACCTCTTTCATCTTTGTTAAGTTTAGTTAATGAACACCAAAAATAATATCATCAACATAAATTTGCACAAGTAAAATATCATTTTTAGAAGATGTTTCAATCCATATAGAGCTTTGGTTAACTTGAAAACATGATTTGAAATTTTTTCATAAATAAAACCAGGAGGTTGTTCTACATAAACCTCTTCTTCAATAAAACCATTTAGAAAAGCACTTTTGACATCCATTTGAAATAGTTTAAAATCTTTAAAACAAGCAAATGCCAAAAATATTCTTGTAGACTCTAATCTGGCCACTGGAGCAAAAGTCTCATCATAATCAATGCATTCTTCTTGGTTGAAACCTTGAGCAACTAGTCTACCTTTATTTCTAACAACTTCTCCTAGTTCATTTAACTTATTTCTAAAGACCCACTTTGTACCAATAACAGAATGATCGTGAGGTCTAGGAACAAGAGTCCAAACTTTATTTCTCTCAAACTGATTTAAGTCTTCTTCCATAGCAATAATCCAGAAATTATCACACAATGCATCATCAATATTTTTCGGTTCAATATGAGATAAAAGGGCAAAATTATCAATAAAGTACCGCCTTGTTTTAACTCCTTGGGAGACATCACCAATGATTTTCTCCTTAGGATGACTTCTTGCATAAGTGAGATCCTTTAGAAGTTCTTGATCATTGCTTGATTGACCATCTTGTTCTTGGTCAATTATTTCTTCTTCTTTGGCATGATCTTCCAATGTGGGTACTTGGTGCTTAGTTTGATTTTAAACCATTGAGGAACCTGCATTATCTTCATTTCTTCTTTGAAGATAAATGTTAGATTCATCAAAAGTTACATGAATAGTTTCTTCAACACATAATGTCCTTTTGTTATAGACTCTATATGCCTTTATATTTGATGAATAGCCAAGAAATATGCCTTCATCTGATTTTCTATCAAACTTACCAAGATTGTCACTAGTGTTTAAAATAAAGCACTTACAGCCAAAAACTTTAAAATAGACAATTGATGGAGTTTTATCAAATAGAAGTTCAAAAGGTATTTTTCTTATAAAAGGTCTTAGTAAAACTCTATTCATTACATAATAAGCTGTATTTACAGCTTCAGCCTAAAAATATTTTGGTAAGGAATTTTCACAAAGCATTGATCTAGCCATTTCTTGTAAAGTCCTGCTTTTCCTTTCAGCAACACCATTTTGTTGAGATGTTTTGGCAGCTGAAAAATTATGAGTGATGTCATACTCATCACAAAATTTTGTAAAATCTTGGTTACAAAACTCTCTTCCATTGTCACTTCTAATAGAAATCAGTTTGCAATCAATAGAAATTTGAACCTTTTTGAAAAGTTTTGAAAATTCATAAAATGTTTCATCTTCTTGTGATAAGAAGGTTGCCCATGTAAATCTTGAAAAATCATCAACAATCACATAACCGTATCTTTTACCACCAAGACTAGTAGTCCTCATAGGTCCAAATAAATCCATGTGAACTAGTTCAAGAGGTTTTGAGGTAGAAACCATTTTATTTGGTTTAAAAGATGTTTTTGATTGTTTTCCATATTGACAAGCATCACAAAGACAGGTTTTATCAAAATGCATTTTTGGTAATCCTCTAACTAGTTCTTATGTAGAAAGTTTGTTAATAAATCCATGCTCCATATCCTAATCTTCTATGCCATAAAAATCCATCATTGTCATGAATGAGAAGACATTTAATATCATTAGTGTTAGCCCTAAGGGCAAATCATGTAATTTTAATTAATGACAAATATTGATGAGAACTAATATGTTTATATTGTGTGATAGGATTTGTGAAGAAAGAAGTTTGAAGTCTCATTGCCTTCAAGCCAAAGAGCAAGAACAACCTCAATAAGCTATAAGCCTTTTGAGGTTTATTCAAAGATGAACTCAAGGCATTGAAGACTTGAAGTGTAGAGTAGGTATAATGATAGGTAATATCTATGTAAACTCTACACTTGTATGTCTTGGAGTCTATTGAATGCATAAGAGAGCATAAAATTGGTTAAATTCTTAGTAAATGTGGTTTTGTGTCCTAAAAGTTTTTAAGTAACTTTATATGATCAAAGGAATTTGATTTTGATTTTCAAACTGATATTTGTCTAAATAAGTTTTCTATATATACCAAATGTATTTCAAATCCTTGGAAGTTAAATCTCAAATGATTTTACAAAGTTTGAACATGATTCCAAGAAATTCGGTCGTCCAAATTTGGTAGCAAAAGTTTGCTACTGTTCTTCCAGAAAAATTCGGAAGAAGATTCGTATGCATGAAGAAAAATTCGGTCGTCCGAATTTTGGCCTTCAGCATGGTCACTGTTCTTCCAGAGAAATTCAGACGAAGATTCGGACGAAGCAGGAAGAATTCGGTAGTCCAAAAAATTCGGACGCAGAATTCGGTCGTCCGAATTTCCTGAAAATAGCCGTTAACTAGCCGTTTTATAGCTGTTTCAACTGATTTTCAAATTTTATAAAAGTTATAAACGTGCAATCTTTTGTAAGTTTTGAATCTTGAATACTCTAAGATTTCTAAAGTCTATTACAAACATTTTTCAAGCTCTTTTATGTCTTGTGCATTCAATTGATCAATCCAAAGACATCAAAGTGTGAAGGTGCAACTTTGTGTAATTTCTACCAACAAGTGGTAACATCTACACACTCTTCTTTACTTATTAAATTGTGTTGATCTACTAGCTCCAGCAAGGTTATCTTGATAACATAAAACCCTTTAGATAAGGGTGATCCTTGAAGTTATAATTCAATGTTGTTTGAGATATAAAACCATAGTGTGGTGAGCCTTGTTTGTAAAAAATTACTAGAAGAGGTTGTAAGTGTAAAATTATAGTGTGGTGAGCCTCTCTTGTAATCTGTGAACTTGAGCACATAGTATAGTATTTGAAATCCTTAAGTGTAGGCTTAAGGTAGTGGAGGTAGATCTTGAGGATCGAACCACTATAAATTGTTTGCATTCATTGTTCTACATTTCCTATATTGCTTTGCCATAAAGTGTTTCCCTCTTGTTCATATCATCTGTTATTGATCTATACATATAAAATGTTTGAATTTGCAAAAATTAACCAAATACCTAATTCACCCCCCTCTTAGGTATTTCAATTGGTATCAGAGCTAGAACTTCTTTGTGTGGTTTTACAACCTAGAAGACAAAGATCTTGTGGCTAATATTTCAAACCTACCCTACCTAGAATGATCTTCTACAAACAAACCTCCATTGTTTGATGGAACAAATTACACTTTTTGGAAGTCTAGAGTTAAAATATATATTTGTTCTATCAATTTTGATTTATGGAACATAGTTGAGAAAGGTCCCTATGTCCCAATGAAAATGAGAGCAGATGGAGTAACCTCAGAACCCAAATCCACTGATGAATTTGATGAGCATGATTCAAGGAAAATGACATTAAATTATCAGGTCATGAATATATTAATTTGTGCATTAGATGTTACTGAAATATAATAGAGTTAGTGGGTGTGATTCTGCTCATGATATGTGGAGATTACTCCAAATTACACATGAAGGTACTAATCAAGTTAAAGAATTTAAACTTGCTATACTTGTTAGAGATTATGAACTGTTTACTATGAAACAAGGCGAAAATATTAGTGATATGTTTACAAGGTTTACTAATATTTTCAATGGCTTGAAAGCTTATGGTAAAAGCTATACTATGGGAGAGCAAAACAGAAAGATTTTGGATGCAGCTTATTGGATCACTACTTACACATGAAATGAAGATGAAACTGTTGAATGATAAGGAAGATGAGGAAAAGGGAAGAAAATGAGTAGTTCTTAATGCCTCAAATAACTTGGGTGAACAAGAACAATCTTCAAGTGAAGAAGAAGGAGGAAACAGTGGAGAAGAAGAGATTACAATGGCAGTAAAGAAGTTCAATTCATCAATCTCATAAAGGTGCTGATTGCATTAGTTAAACCAAATGGCATGACTAACCACTCATACAATCCATACTTAGTTTTGAAAGCAGTTTTCCATTCATCTCCTGGTTTCATTCTAATTTGGTGGTATCCACTTTTCAAATCAATTTTTGTAAAAATACATGCACCATGCAGTTCATCAAGCATGTCATCTAACCTAGGAATAGGATGGTGATACTTTACAGTGATTTTGTTCACAGCTTTACAATCCACACACATCCTCCACGTTCCATCCTTCTTCGGCACCAATAGTACAGGTACAGCACAAGGACTCAAGCTCTCTCTCACGTGTCCTTTCTCTAATAGCTCATCAACTTGTTTATGAAGCTCTTTTGTTTCCTCAGGATTACTCCGGTAAGTTGGACGGTTAGGTATTTGAGCTCTAGGCATAAAGTCTATTTGGTGCTCTATGCCTCTCAAGGGTGGTAATCCCGAGGGCATTTCTTCAGGAAAAACATCCGCATAATCCTGCAAAAGAGATGAAAACACGCTAGGCAAAGAATCAAGAAGGTTAGTGTCAGAAACCAAACACTCTATATCTTACTATGACTAGTGCTCTCCTCTTTCCCATCGCTCTTCTCATGTCTTTTCCTCTGGCATACAAGTTGACTTTTCTCTCTTTTTGTTCAATGCATCTTTCACTCACTGTGTAGTCACTCACATTTGGGCCACTCCCAATTTTCTTTTGGGCCTCTTGTATAAGAATGAAATTTCTGCCCTTAAATTTGAAGGAGTACCTATTGGTATACCCATCATGTGATACTCGCCTATCAAACTGCCAAGGTCTTCCAAGGAGTATATGACCAGCCTCCATGGGAACCACATCACACAACACCTCATCCACATATCTACCAATTGAGAAGGTCACCAATACCTGTTTAGTTACCTTCACATCCGCACTATCATTAAACCATTGTAACTTATAAGGTTCTGGATGTTTCATGCAAGTCAGCCCCAATTTCTCTACCATGGTGGTACTAGCTGCATTGGTACAACTTCCCCCATCAATGATCAAATTGCACACTTTTCCTCCCACTAAACACCTTGAATGAAAAAGATTTTCTCTTTGATCTACAATCTCTTCTGCAGCCCGAGTACTCAATACTCTCCTAACTACAAGTGCTTCCCTTGTAACAGCCCTCTCAAAGCAATCATCATCATCAAAGGCATTTTCATGAACAAATTCAGTTTCACTACTGCTATCCTCGGAATCAATCACTCCATTGTCTCTCATAATCATAATCTTCTTATTAGGACATTGAGATGCAAAATGACCAGTTCCGAAGCATTTAAAACATTTCATGGAAGAATGCTTACTAGAGGTAGCTTGGGTGTTGGAGGTACCTTTCATTTCAGATCCCCCGATTGGTTTCTTAGGTGCTTCCTTGAATTCCACTCCCTTATCCTTAGGCTTGTCCTCCTTTTTAGGCCATCTAGAGTTCCATCCATAGTTAGAATTTGCTCCGCTCCTTGCTGCCAGTCTAGTCTTTAGCTGTCTCTCCACTTTCATGGCCATGTTCACCATGTCCTCAATCTATAGGTAGTGTTACAGCTCCACAACGTTAGCTATCTCCCTATTGAGCCCACTCAAAAATCTGGCCATTGTCGCCTCCGGATCTTCCTCGATGTTGGCTCGGATCATAGCCACTTCCATCTCCTTGTGATAGTCTTCAACTGATTTAGGTCCTTGAGTGAGTCGTTGAAGTTTTTGGTGCATCTCCCTATAGTAGTAAGAAGGCACAAAACGCTTCCTCATGCATGCCTTCATTGCTCCCCACGTAGCAATCGACATCTCTCCATTTCTCCTCCTAGATGTCACCATTTGATCCCACCATATTAGTGCATAATAAGTAAATTCAACGGCTGCAATTTTTACCTTCTTATCCTCGGAAAAGTTGTGACACTCAAAAATCAAATCCACCTTCCTTTCCCACTCTAAGTAAGCGTCGGCATCATTCCTTCCTTTGAATGCGGGAATCTGCATTTTAATGGATTTGAGGCTCCGTCTCTTCTATTAAATGGCAAGTCCCTTTGAAATCTCCTAGGTCGGCGTGCCTCAATCTCCTCCTCCTCCGCAAACTCATCCTCCTCCGGTTCATACCGAGGTAGAGGTCGACGAGGTGGTGGTTGTTGTTGGCACACTCCTGCACGTCTCCCTTGAGGTTCTGCACGTCTCTCTTGTCTGATTTCATCAATTTGTTCTCTTATCTTATCAAAGGCTTGGTTGAACCTCTCAAATTGTTGCTGCATAGCTTTCAAAGTGAAAGCAATATTTGCATCTCCCCCTTGGTGCTCCTCGGTACTACCTCCTTGTGACATTTCGAAGTGATATTGTACCTGCAAAACAACGTTAGAAATAAACAACCTCACACACTCCCTCACGTGTTTCACTCAAATGTTATCACTTCCCTCGTGTTTATGTCACGGCAATGACACCCTCAAATGAGCTCACACACTCTTGCCTTTTACCACTCAATTCCTCTTAAACTCAAGCTACCCTCTGGAGCCCAAATAACATGCAACAACCAGTCCAAAACAATAGCTTATAATCTTCATTTCAAGTATCAAACAACGACCAGCCCAAGAACACTAGGTTACAAAAGCATCAAGCAATGACCAGCCCAAGAACACTAGGTTACAAGTGTTTACAAATATCAAACAATGACCAGCCCAAGAACAGTAGGTTACAACCTTCCAAGTACCAAACAGCCCAAAGACAATAGGTTACAATTGTCTAAGTAGCAAACGATAACCAATACACTAACAATTGTTTACAACGCAACCAATACACTAACAAGTGCTTACAATCTTTGAAACTTCAACTGTCCAGCAACAAATTGCCAACAATAGTCCAGTTTACAACAATATCCAACCCAAGAACAGTAAATAGCATACAATCTTAGAAGCTCAAAACAAGAACTATAACAAGCTAACAATTGGAACAAACAAAATTTTAAAAATTGTCTATCACAAGTAACTCAAAATGGTCCAACAAGAAGTATGAATATACTAGAAAGAAAAAATTTTTTGCACTGACTTTGTACTCTTTTTTTTTTTTTCGGACCGACTTTTTTTCTGTTTTTTTTTTCTTTTCTTTTCTTGTCTAAAATATATGTGCATATGTATTTGATTGTACTGTTTTTTTTTATAACAATTTATCCCAAGCAAATATTACAAAATGCTTAATACAAAGAATTGGAAACCTAGGCTGAAAATTTCACACCTTTTGAAGCTTCTCGGTTAGTCTTTGAAGAAGCCGTTTGAAGTGGCTGTTCGGCAGTCTTCGAGCTTCAACGAAGCAAAATGAAAATCCTCTCCACACCTCGGCTCTGATACCAAAATGACGTGCAATCTGCGGAAGAAGCAATGGAGTTTATGGAAATTTCAGCTTTGAACAACAATGACTCTACTTTTACACAACTTACAATTCTTATACACAAAAGATAATTAAATTCCTACGACACCTCTTAGAAACTTGTTCTAAGCAATCTCGATAATAAGAATTTAACCAAGTAAGAACAACACTTACACACCACAATTGGAAGTCTCAATTGATAAGTGAAAATGAGGTTCTTGGAGTAACAAGAGTAAGAGGAATGAAACCTCTCAAGTGGTGGCGGCAGCCCCTCATAAAATGACACTCAAATCTGCCCTAATTTTCCTCCAAGAAGACTACTTATAGCTAGGGTTTGAAAGAAATGGTTGGGCTTAATGATACATATAAGCCCAACATAAAAACAAGATACATATGAGCCCAAAATAAAACAATTCCAACAAGGTTGACAACCCAAGTCTTTAAAACATAATTGCCTCTTGGACTTAAGCCCATTACATAGCCTTCAAGTCCGGCCCAAGTATTTGAGACAAATGGACCAAGTTGAGCTGTAGTCCAACTAAATCTCCTCCAACAAGTTTGGTCTTCAAATGTTGATCCACATAGGCAAACAAGGCCTCTTGAAGCGTCTTAGCCCTAGCTCTAGTTATTGGCCCGACCGGTATGATTAGCTCTTTATTTGACACGTCTAAGCCATCATAGCAATCCGTAGGCTTGCTCACATCAATAAGGAAATGAAAACCAAAATTAAGGATCTATTGAATGAGAATTCAAAATTGTTTTGTGAAAATAAAAAGCTTCTTGATTCTATTGAATGCTTGAATATTGAAAAAGAAGTTTTAAATGTCTGTTTACAAAACATGTCCCTTGAAAATAAGATTCTTTGTGAAAAGATTTTATCTCTTGAAAGAATGCTTGTTGATCATGAGACTTTGAAAAAGAAGGTTGATGAACTTACACCATGTATAGAAAAATTTACAAAAGGAAGGGACAATCTTGATAAAATTCTTGGAGCTCAAAGATCTCCTCTTGTAAAAAATGGTCTTGGTTATAATTATGTAAACAATATGCCTAAATATAACAACTTCTTTGTTAGAGCTACTTCTACCTCCATGCATCATATTTGTTGTACTTATTGTGGAAAACATGGACATAAAGTCACCAAATGTTATGTTAAAAGAAAAGTAGAGAATGGTGTAAAAACCATTTGGAGAGTTAAGGGAATTATTACTAACCCTCACGGACCCAAGAAAGTATGGGTACCAAAGGATACTTCTTCTCCTTTATTGCAGGTACACTTCAATTCAAACTCAAGCACATCTAAGAGGTATATTGATGATGTTGGCTTAAAGAATAATGGAAAACACCTCATTTATAATCAAGGTCAAAGCAACCAAAGAAGGATTTGTTTTTGAGGCAAGAAGAAAGGAGGAATTCATGGAGTAACCAATGTTGGTAAAGGTTCATCTCTTCTTTTTAAACAAATGTTGCTTAGTACTGATTTGAACTATAACTTGCTTAGCATTTGTCAATTGTGTGATACTAAATGCCAACATGCAAAGTTTCAACTAAGAATTCCTTTGTTAAAATTTGAAAATTTGCCAACCATGACTTGTCAATTGCTTATATGAAGATTAGGTAACATTGAGGATATGAGATTGAATTCATGGTTGATATGTTCTTGAAATTGATTATATGTCATGATAAAATAATTAAAATAGCGATGGTTGAATATCTATGCATTTGCTTGGCCAAAAAAAAAATCTTTATGAAACTTTACAAAATGTTCATTTTTGAAGTTTAAATGTAGACCATAAGTTTGATTGCCCGAACTTGTATGATAAAATGATATTTTGTGATTTTGATCAATTACTCATAAATATTTCAATTTGTGTTTTATATTGATAAGCTTGAATGTCTTGTTGCTTATGATAATGATTGATTTTCTTGACATAGGAGATTTGATCACGTAAGCATGGATTTTTTGAACAAACTTTTCTCTCAAGATTTAGTTGGAGGATTGCTAAAAATGTGTTTTGAGAAAATTGTCTTTGACATACTTGTTAATATGGAAAACAAACAAAAGAATTTTTTCCAAACCCATGTAATGCATTTATACCTCAAAACATCTTGAGCTTGTTCATATGGATTGGTTTGGACCAATGAGGATCACTAGTCTTGATGGTAAGAGGAATTCATATATGATTGTTGATGATTTCTCTAGATTTACATGGGTGATCTTTCTAGCTAAAAAGGATGAAGTTCTTTCATGAATTTGTAAGACTTTTCAAAAGGGTCCAAATATCTCTTGTGTGCAAATTGATTACTATTAGAAGTCACAATGGGAGAGAATTTTACAATCAAGATTTTACAAAACATTGTGATGAGAATGGGATTGCTCAAAATCTTTTGAACTTATATTTGATAGAATACTCTAGAATTTAAACATGCATGACTGGTTGTATCAAATTTACATGAATACGTGTAACAAAGTACTTTATATTGAATACTACTTGCCTGTATTGCCTATTTCAAAGTTTTGGTTACAAGTGCCATATATTGAATATGTGCGATAACTTGAAAATTTTGATTGAAAATTGAATGATGGGATATTCCTTGGTTTTCCTCTAACAACAAGGCTTATAGAGTTTCTAAGAAAAAGAATCTTACATGATGAAGAAACTATTCATGTTAGTTTTGATGAATCTTACATTTACTTGGAAAGAAAAGATGAAGATGATGTAGGTACATCTGTGAATGACTATCAAACCCATCTTCAAGCACCAACTTTGGAGGATCACACCAATGAGGAAGAAATGATTGAACAAAATCAAGATGACCAACCTAGTGGTGACCAAAAGCTCTCAAAGAACCTAAGATATTCAAGAGGGCACCCTAAGGAGCAAATCATTGGTGATATCTTCCAAGGAGTAAAAATAAGGAGGTACTTTATCAATAACTTTATTCCTTTTATCTCATATGAGCCTAAAAGTATTGATGATGCATTGTGTGATGATTTTTGGATTATTACTATGCAAGAGGAATTAAATCAATTTGAAAGATACAAAATTTCAAAATTCCTAAATCTCATGATCATTCCATTATTGGAACTAAATAGTTTTTAGAAATAAACTCAATGAATCCGAGGAAGGTGTAAGAAATAAATCAAGATTTGCCACCCAAGGATTCAATCAAGAAGAGTGAATTGCTTATGATGAAACCTTTGTTCCAAATGCTAGACTTAAGTCCATAAGAATGCTTTTGACTTTTACTTTCTTTAAAGGTTTTAAATTATTTCAAATGAATGTCAAAAGATCTTTTCTAAATGGTTTTATTGAGGAAGAGATTTATGTGGAACAATCACCTAGTTTTGATCATGAAAAGTTTCCTAACCATGTTTTCAAATTATCCAAAGCTTTGTATGATTTAAAAAAAGCTCCTAGAGCTTTGTATAAAAAAAAAATTGAGTGTTTTTCTTCTTTCAAAAGGATTTTCAAGAGGAAAGGTTGACACTACTATTTAAAAAAAAAAAACCCTCTTGTAACAATGATCTATAAGTTGTCCGAATATATGATACAATTTTCTTTTTGGTGCTTTTAATACTTCATATTGTGATGTGTTTGCCAAGTTAATGCAAAGTAAATTTGAAATGAGCATGATAGGAAAACTCTATTTCTTTCTTGGCCTACAAATCAAGAAAACCAAGGATGTCACTTTCATGATTCAAGTTAAGGTATAGGCACTTCCATAAGTTTATCAACTATGCTTGACAAGAATAAAACGGTGTCATAGGAGTAGTCAACTATATTTGATAGCAAGTAGAGCCAATATTACATTTGTCATGTGCTTGTGTGCTAGATTTCATCTTGTCCTAAAAGTCTCATTTGATTGATGTTAAACACATTTTCTATTACCTTATTGATACTCTAAGTGATTATGGTCTATATTTCAAATGTGTGGCTATGTTATGTGATAGCACTAATGCAACAAATTTGACCATCATATTATTTAACAAACTAGGACAAAGCATATAGAGATCAAATTTCATTTCATTAGAGATCACTCTACTAAGGGTAATACTTGTTTAAAGCATGTTTGTATTAATGAACAAATTAATGATATTGTTACTAAGACATTGGCCGAAGAAAGGTTTAACCAATCTTAGAAGAAGCTTACAGATTTCAAAATTCAATAAATAGTGAGTGTATTCAAGTGTTGTAGCTCCAAGTGAGGACAAAGAAGCCTAGCATGGGAAAAGGAAAGGGAAAAGCAAAAGAAAGAGAAGGAGGACCAGTGATCAATGAACCAAGGAAGGTCTATGCTCCTCAAAGCATGTCATGGCTAGATAGATTTGTCATAGTGGAGGCTGCTACTGAATTTGATGATTGAACAAAAAGGAACGATAAGACAAATCCAAGCCACAAGGTGGATATCATCAAACTATCCGAAATGGGTAATATACTCTCAGTTTTTAAATTATGTGAGCTAGACTAGTTTGCTTGTGTTTGGTGAATGCTATTACCTTCCTTAGTTTATGAAGTTTAATCAAATATTAAGGAAGAAAGAGTTGAGCAAGTTGGTAATAAAGATATGCAGTGGTTTTCTTCAAGAATATCACAAGTTAATTTTTGAGATTGATTATGCATTGCTCAATAGAATTTGTGATGTTGAGGATGTTGGGTTTAGGCATTATTCTTCCGGGGGACATTGTTTTATAAGTGAGTTATACTCACATGAAAGAATTGAGAATGCCTATATAAATGGTAGAAGCCTCAAGACTAGAAAGGAGAGAGAGATAAAAGCTTTTTGATGCTAGTAAAAGAATTTTGCATCACATGCTTACTACCTTTATTATAGTATACTTTGGGCACAAATCTTATGTTGATAATATGTTTGTTGTAATTATGCTAGTCATGCTTAAGAAAAGAAAATTGAATTTTGGATATATAGTGCTAAAGAATATAATGGCAGCTAGAAGAACCGAGCATAAGGCATTGTCGTATGAAAGGTTATTAACAGGAATTTTCAATTATCTCCAAGAGCAATTGTCTTCTAGTGGTCTACCAATAAAAGAGTGAAGAAGTCTACACCAACAACTCACTAAAGGGAATTCCTTGGACACATGATGATGATAATGTATGAAGGACTAGAAGAGAAACTCCTCTAAGGGGTGATAGAAGAGATGCTAGTGATAATGAAGAGAAGGAAGAAGAAAATGAACAAGAAGAAGAGGATGAAGAGGAAATCCTTGCTAGAGAAAGAAATATAAAAAGGAAGCATGAGTCACCAAGTGAAGGGGAGCAACTCCCCACAAAAAGAAGACCATTTGAAGAGGTATCCTTCATTGAAGGAAAATAAGTTGAAGGTGATAATCTCACTAGAGTTAATACCATAGTTGCCAATGTATTTCAAGAGGCACTGAACAACCATGTAAAGGAAATGAAAAAGATGGACAAATTCTTCGAGTTCTTGGCTCCAATGATTCTTGGCAAATTTGATGGTTTATAAGCTAGAGTCAAGAGTATGGAAGAAGACTTGAGAAAGATTTCTCAAGTGATTTTAAATGGTGCAAGTTCCTATAAATCCAAATGAAGAAGATCAAGAAGATAATATGGGTGAAGATGGCAGCAACAAGGATGATAGTTATGACAGTGAAAATTGAGATGGCTATTAATTTGTTTCTAAAGAAGAAAGAAGATGAAGAAAAAGGCAGTGAAGCACCCAAAGAGAAAGAAGAGCATGAGAATGAAGAATAAAGAGGTAAAGCTCAAGAAAATAAGCAAGAAGAAGAAGGTGAAGGGAGTTTAACAAAGTCAAATCATAAATCCATCACCAATTTCCTTCAGACAAGAGAGAAGGAAAATATGGTTCAAAGGAAGAAGATCCAAAGATCCTCTCGATTAGTAACTTTCCAAAGTCGAACTACACGGGCAAGGAGTCAACAAATGAAAGACCCCATCATATAGAGATCAAGGAAACATGGCTATCACAACGAACAAATTTGGAAGTGAAGACCATGAAGCGCATCCAAGACTAAGCCTTTCTATCCCTAAACTCTATTTTGTTGCCTATTTTAGTTTATGCCTTGATGCACATGTTATGCTTTAACATTGAAATTTACTTGTGTCTTTCTAGTCATTATACTGTTTTGAAGCTCAATATATGAAATCCTTGTGATAAGAGCTTCTTTTGTTTCACTTTTGTTGTCCAAGTACTCTTACCCCACCTTTGATTGATGACAAAAGGGGGAGAAGAAATTCGATGACAAAATGTGTGAAAATATGAAATAGCAGTGGAATTCCTCATGCATGAAGAGAAAATGTGTGAATTTTCTGAAAATCCATGCATATGTCAAGGGGGAGAAAGAATGACTACAAAATGTGCTATGTGCTTGTTATAATGTGAATCATGCTGCAATGTGCGCTATGTATATGTTGATGTGCAATAGATAATGAGTAATGTGAAAATATTTGGCTGCATTTCTGCATTTGAAATTTAAATTGAATATTTTATGATATGTAAGTTTTTTGTTATTTTCTGAGATTTTGGTATATGGTTAAGTTGAGATTGAGTTGAGCTTCTTTTGTTTCACTTTTGTTGTCCAAGTACTCTTACCCCACCTTTGATTGATGACAAAAGGGGGAGAAGAAATTCGATGACAAAATGTGTGAAAATATGAAATAGCAGTGGAATTCCTCATGCATGAAGAGAAAATGTGTGAATTTTCTGAAAATCCATGCATATGTCAAGGGGGAGAAAGAATGACTACAAAATGTGCTATGTGCTTGTTATAATGTGAATCATGCTGCAATGTGCGCTATGTATATGTTGATGTGCAATAGATAATGAGTAATGTGAAAATATTTGGCTGCATTTCTGCATTTGAAATTTAAATTGAATATTTTATGATATGTAAGTTTTTTGTTATTTTCTGAGATTTTGGTATATGGTTAAGTTGAGATTGAAATCTTCAACTTGGTTCTTGACTTGACCTATGATTTTTAATTACATCATGAAAACAATTGAATACATGAATTTTTGTGGTTTTGCAAAGCTAAACTAAGTGCCTTTGTGGACATACATGTTTGAATACTTCAACATTTCATTTTAAAAGGTAAAATCACCTTTTCAAACTTGTTGCAAAAATTTGGACTCAAAATTCGGATGCAAGGTTCGAAAATTCGGATGCATGTTTCAGAAATTTGGATGTGTGTATATTTGTTGCCAAAAAGTGCTTCTTTGTTGTTCAAATTGATTCAAATATGTTTTATTCTCTTCCATTATGTTTGAACAACCTTAGGAAAGATTTATTTCACATTGAATTTATTACAATTTGGACTTGGAATGTCAAAATTCGGATGCATGTTCTAAAATTTATATGCATCCATATTGTGTTGTCAAAATGTGCTCCTTTGTTGTTCAAATTGATTCAAATATGTTTTAATCTCTTCTAATAAGATTTAACAACCTTAGGAAAGCTTATTTACAAAATTTGCAGCTTTCATTTTATTTATTTTAAAGTTTGGACTTGCTATGTAAAAAATTCGAATGCATGATATCTCTAGTCCAAATGTGTTGAAAAATGAGCACAATCTAAGGGGGAGCATTGTTAAACTTTTACAACCTTAAAACCTCTCTTAGAACTTTTTCTAAATGCTTAAAAGCTATATCTTCTATCCTAATTGTTAGAAGAAAGGAGGTTAATGGAGGTTTGTTGGGTCATAGGCTCATATTGAGCCTTTTGTATGTCAATGTGCTAAATTGGTTGTTTTCTATCATTGACATGAATACTTCTTTGTGCTACTTTGTTAAATCCATCACATTTTGCATCAAAGTTTGTCATCATCAAAAAGGGGGAGATTGTTAGCCCTAAGGGCAAATCATGTAGTTATAATTAGTTTTGATTAATGACAAACATTGATGAGGACTAATATGCTTGTATGTTGTGTGATAGGATTTGTGGATTAAGAAGTTTGAAGTCTCATTTCCTTGAAGCTAAAATGCAAGAACAACTCCAATATGTCAAAGTGATTGAAGATTGAAGAGTTTGTTCAAGATGTTAGAAGGCTTTGAAGACAAAAAGTGTAGGTTGCATGTGCTTAATAGGTAAACTTTGTAAACCCTACACTCTTAAGCCTTGGAATCTATGAGTTGCAATTGAGAGCACAAAACTTGATTTAAATGGTTTCAATGGTTTTGAACTTATCTAAATTATCAAGTTTGCATACATGATTTTTGCACTTAAAATGTCTTTAATGACTTATCTTTGAGGCTAGAATGTTTTCCAACTTGTTTGAATTGATTTGAACATGTTTTGACAAAGTTTGAAAAATTCGAATGCAAGATTCGGACGCAGGACAAAAAATTCGGTCGTCCGAATTTTGTAGCAAAAGTTTCTACTATTCTTCCAGAGAAATTCAGAAGAAGATTCGGACGCATGGAAAAAATTCGGTCGTCCGAATTTTGTAGCGAAAAATTCGGATGCAGAATTCGGTCGTTCGAATTTTCTGAAACTAGCCGTTACTAGTCGTTTTATCACCGTTTTAACTGATTTTCAAATTCTATAAAGGCTAGAAACTCTAGATTTTTGAAAGAACTTTTGCACAAAAGAAATCCTTGAAGCTCTAACTTGTTTTACATCAAAATTATATCAAAAGCTCTCAAATTGCCTTGTGCTCAAAGATTGAAATTCAAGATTCCAAAGGCAAGAAGTGAAGTGGTGCTAGCAATTGTATTCATCCACCAAGAAGTGTTGGTAACATTCAAATTCTCTCTTTACATTTTTGTTGTGATTGATACAAGGTTGTCAAGAGACTTAAAACCCTTGTGGAGGGTGAGCCATAGACTAGATTAATCAAGGTTGTTGTGTAAAACCCATTGGTGAGGGTGAGCCTTGGATTAGATTGGTTTAGGTTGTCTAGTGACATAAAACTCTTAGTGATAAGAGTGAACCTTGTTTATCATATTGAAAAGAGGTTGTTGTGGTAAAACCCATTGAAGGGTGAGCCTCTTGTGTAATTGCTTGGATTAAGCATATAGTGAATTGATTGAAATCCTTGAGTGTGGACTCAAGGTAGTGGATGTAGATCTTGGAGAGATCGAACCACTATAAATCGTGTATTCATTTCTTTATAGCTTTACTTGTTTTACATACTTGTGTTAATTATTATTGTTTATAGTTGTTGATTGATTGGTCGTGGTCTTTTAACTTAATAATCTTGTCTTAACCATCAAATCACAAATAAACTTGAAGTTAGTGAATTTAAAGAAGAGCATTTATTAAGGCAAAGGATTTGCAAAAAGGGAAAAGATTTTCGATAATTAGCCAAAGACCTAATTCACCCCCCCTCTTAGGTCTTTCAAGATGCTGTCCATCCTAGGAATTGAAGTGGAAGCTCCATTCTAAAATTACACCCAGTGACTAGAAATTTGACAAACCATTTGATATTTGATTTTTACTATATAAATCTCATAAATTTGGCAATAGCTAACAGTAATTCTTAAACTACATAAAATATTCTCAAGGGAAGTCATATTACAGAACAAAGATAAAAGCTAACAACCGTAAACATAAAACATAAATAGATACACATAACCCTAAACTTAAAGATTTTCTTAGCCACTCTTAATGCCAAGTTCAAATTCTCATATTCAGCTTCTCAGCCACTCATAATGCAAGCATCGCTTTGGACATTCTCAACTTCTTGGTAGATCTTCTTTGCTTCTCTTCTGTTCGGTCTAATCTTCCCAAGAGACCAAGTATTACTTGCTTAGCTGATAGCACATAGAAGCATCATACAAGTTAAAGAAACAACATCCTCCAGCTTGCCATTTTCAGGTTTTGAGTTCAATAATGTGATATCTGAAACCAACACAAAAATCACTTTCAAAGAAGAAAAAAAGATTACATCTTACCTCGTGTTTCTCACAGCTAAAAACCCTTATACCTGGGTTTGCATAGGTCCATATGGTTCAGATTCTAGCCAACATCCCACAATAACATAGAGATGATCTAGGTGATGTTCGGGAGCACTTTGAGCTTCAAGGAAAGGACATCTTCTTTGATTGAGGTAGGAGATTGAAACTACAAGAAAAAAGAAAATTTGAACTGAAAAATTGTTTTCTATTATGAAATTAATATTATGGATGTCCATTATCCAATATCAAAGAGATAATTCAATATCAGAGTTATAGAGATACTCCAACTATCGAGAAGATAGATGATAGAGTTCTATCACATCTTTAATGAATGATAGGATTTGTCTTCTGATTATTCTCTACATTTTCTTATTTATATGTAACCTTGAACCCTATAAATAGGGCTTTAATTGATGTATTGTATACACATTGATTCATTCATTTACTCTGAGAGAATCAATAAAAGCTCCAGGGTTCTCTCTCTATTTTCTTTCTATTTCTCTCTATATTGTCCTTATTATAGTTTACTGATTCAAGTCTCTGCATTACTATTGTGATTTCATTGTGCTGACAACTACTATGCACCAATAAATTCATAACACATTATCAGCACGAGACTCTATTACAGCATCTTTGAAGTTTATATGGAGGCAAGAAGCAAGAGTCTCTACCTACGGAGTTTAAAGTTTAATCAAAGCAAAAAAGAAGTATTTTTTCTACCTTTGAATTCCCATGGCAAATCTTACAAAACTCAATTTTTTTTACTCTTGACCTTTCTAGAAAAAACTATTTGTCATGGACACTAGATACTCAAATTTATCGAGATGCAATGGGTCTAGCAGACACCTTTGTTAAAATAATTTCTTCATCATCTCAAAATCGCGCAAAAGTCATGATTTTCTATTTCATCATCACCATGATGATGTAAAGGCGGAATTTCTTACCGTGAGAGATCTACTTATTTTGTGAAATAATCTAAAAGAAATATTTGCCCACTAGAAGATGGTCATTCTACCAAAAGCATGGTATAATTGGATGCACTTATTCCTACGAGACTTTAAATCTGACAATGAGCTGTTATGAAGCTCAACCAAGAAGTCCTACTCTACTCCCTGAAGTGAATGCAGTTAGAACTAATAGTTATGTCGTGGTCATGGTCGAAGCCATGGATATGGGTGTGGCCATGGTAGGAATCATCCATATAATCATGACGATTAGAATAGATACATCTGGATATAGTGGATCCTGAAGACACCATTTAAGAAATACAAAGCATCAAAGTCACTTTATTACTAGCAAATTGCGAATGAAGCATCCAATCACGAGAAGCTGATTATCATATAAATGCTAGTTATGATTTGTTATAAGTGTGCCATAAAGATTTTATGTCTATCAATATGCAAAATTTTATCGCGTTTAGAATTTCTCCTCAATTAAAATTATAAGGAGAAATATTACTAGTAATGTGATGAATAAAAGATTTTTCCTTTCTCATATCTCAAACATGCTCCTGTAGTAGCAATATCGAGAAAAGATTTTTTAGAAGTATTTTAAATCTTCTGAAACTAAATGAGTCATTGATAAAATATTTTGACGTCCAATCAATTGATTTTTTGTCATTCCTTGAAGTGAATGTCATTGAAACTTATAATATATTTATGAATGAGATTTTAGTCACGACTAGTAGAAATGCAATTTATTCTTATGCAGTATGAAGGACTCATTAAATTTTCAGTGAGTAGATACTCACAAGAAGTGAGAAAATAATGAGAAGGAAAAATGAGAAGTAATAATTCTAACATATTATTGATGCAATATGAAATGTGAACTATAAAAGTGAATATTTGGCATGACTTATGGTGTATGATTCTTCGTAAGACCTAGTACTGATTACGAAAAAATATATTTCTAGTGGTGGATATAATAATACATAATAACACTTAATATGTGTTTGTTAGCCCTATGGGCAAATCACGTTGTTTTGATTAACGAAAAACATTGATCATTGCAAAGTCCTAAGAGAATAATGTTGATAACTTTGATATGGACTAATGTGCTTTGATTTATTGTGTGATAGAATTTTTGGATGGAGAAGTATACAAGTCTCACTGCCTTGAAGCTACAATGCAAGAAAAACTCAAATATGTCAAAGTGATTGAAGATTGAAGGGTTTTTTCAAAATGATTGAAGGCTTTGAAGACATGAAGTGTAGGTTACATGTGCTAAATAGGTAAGCTTTGTAAACCATACACTCTTAAGTCTTGGAATCTATGAGTTGAATTTGAGAGCACAAAACTTGATTTGAAAACTTTCAATGGTTTTGAATTCACTTGGATTACCAAGTTTTCATCAATGGTTTTTGCACTTAAAAGGTCTTTAATGGTTTTTGCATCTTTGAGGCTAGAATGTTTTCCAAATTATTTGAATTGATTTGAAATGTTTCAACAAAGTTTAAAAAATTTGAATGCACGATGAAAATTTGGTCGACCAAATTTTTCTTGCACTGTGAACAATAACTTTTTTTTCCACAGAAATTCGGAGGTAGAGGAGAAAATTCGATTGCCCGAATTTGAATAGTAATTGTGAACAGTATTGTTTCGATTAACAGTAATTTCAAAAAAATTCGGCTGCAAAATTCAGATGCACATGGTGAAATTTGGTCAATCGAATTTTACTGTTATTAGCCCTTAGTAGCCATTTTTGAACGTTTGAGCTAATTTTTAAACCCTATTCAAACCTCAAACTTTGAATGTTTTAAATCCTACAAGCTCTAACTTGTTTTACATCAAAATTATTTGAAAAGATATCAAATTGCCTTGTATTCAAAGGTTGATATTCAGGATTCCAAAAGCAAGAAGTGAAGTATAGATCATCTAAATCTATACTTAATCTATTTACTTTGTTGATACAAGGCTGTGAAGAGAAATAAAACCCTTGTGAAGGGTGAGCTATTGACTAGACTGATCAAGGTTGTCGTGTCACATAAAACCTTTTGGTGAGGGTGAGCCTTTGATTAGATTGGTCTAGGTTGTCTAGTGATAGAAAACCCTTGGTTATAAGGGTGAGCCTTACTTATTGATTGAAAAGAGCTTGTTGTGGTAAAACTTATTGAAGGGTGAGCCTCTTGTGTAATTTCTTGACTTGAGCATTTAGTGAGTTTGTTAAAATCCTTAAGTGTGGACTCAAGGTAGTATATCTTTGAGAGATTGAACCACTATAAATCATATGTTCATTTCTTTATAACTTTATTTGTTTACATACTTGTTTTATTATTATTTGTTCTTAGTTGTTGATTGATTGGTTGTAGTTTCATTGTTTGATCATCTTGTCTCAATCATTAAATCACATATAAACTTAGAGTTTGTGAATTTGAAGAAGAGCTTTTATCAAGGCAAAGGATTTGTTAAATGGGAAAAGATTTTGATAATTAGCCAAAGACCTAATTCATCCTCCCCCCCTTAGGTCTTATGTTTGTATCAGAGATAGAGCTTCTTTGTAAGGTCTAAGAACCTAGAAGTTAAGATTCTATGATTAATACATCAAATTTGACTTATATTGAAGGATCCTCCATTAATAGACCTTCATTGTTTCATGGTTCTAATTATACTTTTTGGAAGTCTAAGATTGAGATTTACATTTGTTCTATTAACTATGAATTGTGGAATATTGTTGAGAAAGGCCCCTATGTGCCATTGAGATTGAAAGTTGATGGAGTTACAAGGGAACCAAAGCCCATGGAGGAGTATGATGAGAGTGATTCAAGGAAGATGACATTAAACTACCAAGCAATGAACATTCCTTGTTGTGCATTGACAGTCAATGAATACAATAGAGTGATGAAATGTGATTCTGCTCATGAAATATGGAAGCTACTTCTAGTCACTCATGAAGAAGAAAGAGCAAATGTGTGATTCATGGCAATGGAAGATGAGGTACAACCTACTCCATCTGCCTCTACTTCTTATGATGATGATATTGATGATCCTAGTGAGATACTTGTTGATATGTATTAAAGATTGATGAATTATTAATTGATAATTCAAAATTATTTTGTGAAAACAAAAGGCTACTTGATTCTATTGAATACTTGAACATTGAAAAAGAAGTTTTAAATGCTTCCTTAGAAAATTTGTCCCTTGAAAATAAAGCTCTTTGTGCAAAGAATTCTTCTCTTGAGAAAATGATTGTTGATCATGAAATTCTAAAAAAGAAGGTTGATGACCTTACTCTATGTGTTGAAAAGTTTACAAATGGAAGGGATAATCTTGACAAACTACTTGGATCCCAAGGATTCCTATTTGGTAAAAATGGTCTTTGTTACAATTACGTAGGCAATGGTCCTAAATACAGAAATTTCTTTGTTAGAGCTACTTCTACCTCAATGCCTCATACGTGCTGTATTTATTATGGAAAACATAGCCACAAATCTACTAGACGCCATGTTAAAAGAAAAGTAAAGAATGGTGTAAAAATGATTTGGAGAATTAAAGGAACCATCACTAACCCTCATGGACCCAAGAAAATATGGGTACCAAAGGTTACTTCCTCTTATCTATTGTAGGTCCACTAAGTGGTTCTTTAATAGTGATTGCTCAAGACATATGATGGGAAATGCCTCTCTTATAGGTGAGCACCAAGCTACAAATGAAGACTGTTACATTTGGTAACAAGAAGAAAGAAAGAACCCTTGGTGTATTGGTAAAGGTTCTTTCCTCTCATTAAACAAGTTTTGCTCATTGTTGATTTGAACTATAGCTTGCTTAGCATTAGTTAATTGTGTGACAATGAATAAGAAGTTGAATGCCAAAATGTGAAATGTTATTTAAGAATGCTTTTAGTCAAGATTTGAATTTTGTCAACCGTGACTTCTCAATTGCTTCTATGAAGTTGATTAGATAGCATTGATGTTGTGGAATTCAATTCATGGTTGATATGTTCTTGAAATTGACTTTATGTCCGGACAAGATGATTAAAATAGCTATGATTGAATATCTATGATTTGGTTTGCCAAAATCATCTTCTTGAAACTCTACAAAATGTTTAGACTTGAAGTTCGGATGTAAACCATAAATTTGGTCGTCCGAACTTGTATGACAAAATGATATTTTGTGCTTTTGATCAACACTTACAAAATGTTTGAATGTTTGTTTTATCTTTATAAGCTTGAATGTCTTGTTGCTTATGATAATGATGAATTTCCTTGGCATAGAAGATTAGGTTATGTGAGCATGGATTTGTTGAACAAACTTTCCTCTCAAGATTTAGTTGGAGGATTGTCAAAAATGTGTTTTGAGAAAATTTCCTTTGAGATACTTGTCAATATGAAAAAAAGAAAAAGGAATCTTTCAAACCCATGAAAATGATTTTATACCTCAAAACATCTTGAGCTTGTTCATATGGATTGATGGACTTATGAGGAACTCTAGTATTGGTGACTTGAAGTATGCTGTTAGCCCTAAAGGGCAAATCATGTAGTTTTGATTAATGACAAATATTGATGAGGACTAAATGCTTGTATGTTGTGTGATAGGTTTTATGAACTAAGAAGTATGAAGTCTCATTGCCTTGAAGTTAAAATGCAAGAACAACTCCAATATGTCAAAGTGATTGAAGATTGAAGAGTTTGTTCAATATGTTAGAAGGCTTTGAAGACAAGAAGTGTAGGTTGCATGTGCTTAATAGGTAAATTTTGTAAACCCTACACTCTTAAGTCTTGGAATCTATGAGTTGCAATTGAGAGCACAAAACTTGATTTAAATGGTTTCAATGGTTTTGAACTTACCTAAATTATCAAGTTTTCATAAATGGTTTTTGCACATAAAAGATCTTTAATGACTTATCTTTAAGGCTAGAATGTTTTCCAACTTGTTTGAAATGATTTGGATATGTTTTGACAAAGTTTTAAAAATTCGGAAGAAGATTCGGACGCATGCAGAAGAAATTCGGTCGTCCGAATTTTGTGAAGAATTTTTTCTGCACTGTAAACAGTAAACAACACATGAATAGTAACACTGTGAACAATGAACAACGCATGAATAGTAACACAGTGAACAGTAAACAACGCATGAATAGCAACACGATGAACAGTGAACAACGCATGAATAGTAACAATATTCACGTGAACAGTACACTATTCATTTGAACCGTTTACTATTCTTCCAGAGAAATTCGGACGAAGCTGGAAAATTCGGTCGTCCGAATTTTGTGAATAGTGCATGGACAGTGACTACTGTTCACATGAACAGTGCCAACTGTTTTTCCAGAGAAATTCGGACGAAGATTCGGACGAAGCTGGAAAATTCGGTCGTCCGAATTTTTGTGACCGGTGCATGAATAGTGCATAAACAGTACCACTAGATTACTAGATTAAAATCAATTAGAATGTTTTTGGCATTTGCATGTTTTAAAGGTTTCAAACTCTTTGAAATGATGTCAAAGGTGCTTTCTTAAATGGCTTTATTGATGAGGAAATTTAGATAGAACAACCTCCTAATTTGGCTAATGAAGCAAGCTTGGTATGAAAGATTGAGTAGTTTTCTTCTTTCAAAAGTTTTTTAAGGAACATAACTCTTTTCATAAAAACTTATTTTCCGTCTATTGAGATCGATATACAATGTATAAGTTACCTGTATGATCCACATTGAAAGACCTAAGAGGGAGGTGAATTAGATTTTTGGCTAATTTTCGCAAATAAATTTCTTTTACAATTCTAAGCAAGACCAGATTGTATGTGCTTTGTTAAATGAGAGAATAAGTCAATTAATATCAAAGCAGTAAAGCAATGTAAGATCAATGAACACAAACAATTTAGAGTGGTTCGATCTATTTAAGATCTACGTCCACTACCTTAAGTCTACACTTAAGGATTTCAAACAATCTAGTATATGCTCAAGTTCAACAATTACATAAGAGCCTCACCACACAATAGTTTTACACTCACAACATCTTTTAGAAATTTTACAAACAAGGTTCACCCTACCAAAGGATTTTATATCTACAAACAACCTTGAGTCAATGTCTCAAGGATCTCCCTTATCCAAAGGATTTTATGTTATCAAGATAACTTTGCAAGAGCTAGTAGAAAATACTATTTAATAAAGAGACGAGAATGTGTAGCTGTTACCACTTGTTGGTAGATGATTACACAATGTTGCACCTTTACACTTTGTTGTCTTTAGAATCTTGAAAGCAAAAGACAAAAGAGAGCTTTAATGTTTGCTAAAGGCTTTGGAATGTTTAGAGTTCTTATAGATTCAAATCTTACAAAAATTCTTGAGTTTATACATTTTATAGAATTTGAAAATCAGTTTTAACAGCCAACCAAATTTTACTGTTGCATGTTTCTGGAAAAATACAGACAACCGAATTTTTTAATGCATCCGAACTTTCGTCCGAATTTCTCTAGAAAAACAGTAACCATTGCTGGCTATAAAAATCGTACGACCAAATTTTTTGGAAGCACAATAGCCATTTTAAAGTTTGGTTTTCAAACTTTGTAAAATCATTTGAGATTTAACTTCAGTAAGTTTGAAAATATTTTGTATGTATAGATAAGTTATTTAGCCATTTTTAAACTTAAGAGCCATAATCAGATCTCTTTGATCATGCAAAGTTTACTCAAAATCTTTTAAGATACAAAAAAATATTTATTAACAAAAAGTTCATTCAAAGCCATTTAAGATTAAGAAAAATAATTTTATGCTCTCTTATGCATTCAATAGATTCCTAGACAAACAAGTGTAGAGTTTACAGAAAAATATACCTATCTAGCATATGTACCATACACTTCCAGTCTTCAATGCTTTTTAATCATCTTTGAACAACCTTCTTCAAACTTCATTCACTTTGACATATTGGAGTTGTTCTTGAATTATGGCTTCAAGGCAATGAGACTTCATACTTTTTAATCCACAAATCCTATCACACAACGTACAAGCATTAGTCCTTATCAATATTTTTCATTAATCAAAACTAATCATAACTACATAATTTGCCCTTAAGGCTAACACACATAAACTATGCATTTATAGGTATGTGTTGAATATAACAACCACGTCTTCAACTCATGTTGAAGAAATAAAAATTCATAATGTTGTTTGAGAATATATGTGATCATGATTAATGTATACGAGACAAATATTTATCCTCTAAGAAGATATTACAACTGTATTGTTGGATGATAATAAAGTTTTGAATACATCAAAGAATATACCATAAAGTATATATTTCATGGGATTCTTTTTACTTATGAACTGTAGAAGAGATCAGATATTGATGTGCAACAAATTAAATCAATTGATGATTCGATAAATCTAGTCACCGAGACATTATCAATAACAACATTTGGTTGGAAAACATCAGTTAAGAAATCTCAAAAGTTATCTCATCAGGGGAGTAAATATGTCATAAAAGAGTTGTGTGCTCTTTTTCCTTCACTAGAGGATTTTTTCACTGGGTTTTTTATCTAGTAAGGTTTTAACGAGGTATAATCTTATGCAATGGACATCCAAGGGAGAGTGTTATGAAATTAATAGTATGGATGTTCATTATCCGATATCAAAGAGATAATCCAATATCAAGGTTATAGAAATACCTCAACTATCTAGAAAATAGATGGTAGAGTTCTATCCCATCTTTAATTAGTGATAGATTTGTCTTTTGAGTGATGTATTAAATACGCACATTGATTCATTCATTTACTCTCAGAGAATCAATAAAAGCTCTTGTGTTCTCTATTTATTTATTTTTTATTTCTCTCTATATTCTCTTCATTATTATTTACGTATTAAAATTCTCTATATTACTGTTACGATTTTGTTGTGTCAACGACTACTGCGTGCCAATAAATTAATGACAATTTATAATTAAAAACTAATTTAAAACTGCAAAAAATAATTTCAAATCAATTTTAAAATTATTTTTTCAGTTTAAAAATTCAATTTCTAATAAGTTTATAATTGGTTCAAAATAAATTCTTTTTTATTTTTTGAGGTATTAAAAAATTTAAAATCAGTTTTAATCGGTTTAAAAGGAAATCGATTTCAAGTTGTGGAGGATAATTCACATCAATTGCGTAGAGGGAACGAAATTATAGAGAGAGGAATATATGGAGTAGGGCTTTTAGGGAAGAAGAAAATGGTTACGTGCTTGTTGTGCGGTGTCTAGTCATTAATGGACTGGAGGAATGGTCTGAAAGGGGAAAAAATACCCTTTAAATCTATTATACGTGCCGAAGCACGCTGGAGTCCTGTCGGATTCTGCCGTGTTAGTGTTATTTTGATAAATGGCATGGTGTGAAAATTGGTCATGGGGATAAAAAGATTTTTTAAAAAATTGACTAATGAGAGAAAAGTTAAAATTGTTCATAGACAAATATAGCCAATTTCTCTTTGAAAGTCAATCTTTTAAAATTTGTTCTAGTAAAATTTTGTAGTAAAAAATCCTTTAACAAACATAAGTTGATTCTTAAATCATCTTGAAAAAATATTGATTCATGAACTATTCAGATCATTGTGTTCAAATATATTATATATCATAATAGGTTAATTTGTTAATGATAGATAATATGTATCTTTAATTTGTCATTTAAGTTTGACTAATATTAAATGATAAGTAAATATGAACACAGAGGATACAATATATGTAAAAAATGCAAAACCCAAAACTATTGCAAAGCTTAGCTCAACGATGGAGGATACAATATATATATATATATATATATATATATATATATATATATATATATATATATATATTATTTTATATTTTAAAAGTATTAGTGATTGACCAAATATTCTTTCTATCCTAATCGTTGATATATATATTTGTATATAACATAGAAAGAAAAAGAGAAGAAAAAAAAAAGAAAAAAGCATAGAGCCACAAAAAAAACAAAAAAAGACCCAAGTTTGCGGGTTGGTCTTTTAGCCTACGGGTCTAGTAAGTTGGATATAAGTTGGGAATTTTTCAACATTTAAGAAAGCATGCTAACCCACTTTGCTCTATTTTAGGGCTAGTATGTGATAGATCGGAACGAGTCGGTCAGTTTGACAGTACTAAATTATTGTGTGTCCGCGTATGCGGCACACAACCTACGTTCCAGTGAGAACCACATGCTAGTGTTGCCAGTGGCAACCATTGCGCATGTATCTTCTTTTTTAATTTTTATTTTTTTCTGCTTTTACATTTTTGACAAACTATTTATGGGGTGTATTTGAATTGGGTTTCACCACGAAACTAAATGTAAATTTTTTATTTTAAATTTTACTTTTTCTCTTACAAAAAATTCTCTTTTACGAAACATAATATAGAAAATTTTAAATCAAAACACTATCCAATTTCACTCAATCTTTCAAAACAAAAAGTAACTTTTGGTGACGAATTCTTACTTTATAACAAAAACTTTTCGTAACGAATACTTTATTTCATGTCTTTCATGCAGAAAATCAGTTATTCAAAAAAATATCTTCACGAATGTACTGTAATGAAAGGTCTTCCGTGACAAAATTTAGACCTTTCGGGACGGAGGTGTCTTTTTTATGGCGCATAGATATAGATAATTTACCTCCGGTCGACCCCTTAAGCATTACCTTCTTCTCCCTTTGCCATACTACCATTTGCTTTAGTTGAACCTCTATAGGGAGGTAGCGAGACAAGCTAACCAAAGTCCAACCCGAATTATCCGATAGCTAATAAGCTCCTCCCCTGCAGTTGTTGGAACGAGAGTTCCAAAAGAGGACGATCAAATAGACAGGTGTCCATCTAGAATTTTACAAACTCTTCATCAGCGATTCACTACTTCACCAAAGCCACCAGCATGGGGATTCCTTTAGCAAACTTCTCCAGACATGCAAAAACATCCCATGCTTCCTTTCCTACACACACTTCCTTTCCTCCCAAAAACAGCCATATTTCCTGCATAAAACCAAGAAGCATCCCAGTCTGCATAAACATCCCACGCTAACTTAGCCATTGAGGCTACTTTTAGTTCCCTGAGTTTCTGCATACCTAAGCCTGCTCGATTCTTCGGAGACAGACCCTATCCCAGGCCACAAGCGCATTTTTTTCCCGGTTAGTGGAATCTCCCACAAAGACTTTCGATTCACACGCTCTAGATTGCCCTATGTGAACTTGGCAATAACAAGTCTGCATAGCATAGAAAGGAATACCCAAAGCAGATGTCCGCACCAGGAAAGCCTTAATTGGTCCAAGAAACAAAAATGGGCGCTACGAATCATGCAATGTTGAATATACCTAACAATCAAAGATCCCAAGGTCCCAATTTTTGTATAAAATGGGACTGATAATGGCAGTTTATTTCCATAAATAGAGTCCACATGTCAACTGCATTTTTCTTCCGTTTTCTCTCAGGGAAAAAAAAGTCAACTACTTTTCTCATCACTTCTACGTGAATTTGATAGTTGTCTACGTTCTTGGTCCACACGCTACAAAATGTTTTCTCTAGTCGAAAAGGTTGTCTTGCAGCTATTTATAAAAAATCGTGACTTTTAAGCTTTTAGTATTTACATTTCAATATATGTGAAAAGTTTCAGTAAATAAATAAAAGGAGTTCTAATTTTTTATAGCTTTGATAAAAAAATTAATAAATTTTAATAAAGAAAAACTTACTGTTTTCGTATAGAAACTTACCATTTCATTACACTAGTTAACGTCGAATTCACAAAATTTTACTATTTAGATAGATATTTGTTTGGCGGTATAACCTTTTTCTCTCATTTTCTCTCTATCTTCCTACCCATTCTGCTGCAACTTCTTTGCCGTCTGCTTCCACTTTCACTGTCCAAGGTTGAACTCTGACTTCGGCTGGAGTTCCGATCTTGCTAAAAAAAGAAACTGGATCTCTCTAAAACTTTTTTTTATTTCTCTCCCTGTTTTTCCAAGTACATAGTGAGTACATATTTATATGCCTAAGAGAAAATTCCAGAATATAACTTTCAAAATTTCATCTACCAAGACTGTGAACATAAACCAATACCTAGAACACATAAACCAAGATTAGAAATATTGACCATCACTAAGAACATCCATTGAGTATCAGAAAAAATATTTTCTAGAAAATTCAAATTAACTCTAAAAAAACTCCCCCGTAATTTGATTTTTCTTCTGAAGTCCAAGTCTCTACTTCAATCTTCGAAAGTCTTCAAACCTTAACGATTTTGTGAATATGTCAGCCACTTGATCATGAGTGCTCACATGTGAACTTTAACTCCTTGTTAGCAATGTGCTCCCTTATGAAATGAAACCATGTATCTATATGTTTACTTCGATCATGGTTTACTGGATTCTTTGCAATCTCTTGGGCAGCCTTGTTGTCAATAAAGATTGAAGTAGCATCCTCTTGGGGTAGGCCGATTTCGGCCAATAATCTTCTGAGCCATAATGCATGACAAGCACAAGAAGTTGCTGCCACATATTCAGCTACACAAGTTGAAAGTGTAACAAGTGGCTGCTTCTTCGAACTCCATGAGACAGGACAATCTCCCATAAAAAAACTAAAACTGGTAGTGCTTCGTCTATCATCAACATCCCTAGCAAAATCAGTATCACAAAAACCCTTTAACTTGAAATTACTAGAAGGAGAATAAAACAATCCAAACTCCATTGTGCCTTTCAAGTAAAGAAGAATCCTCTTAGCAGTTTTCATGTGAGTAGAAGTAGGAGCTTCCATGAAATGGCTCACCATTCCAACTGCATACAAAATATCAGGTCTTGTACATGTGATATATCTCAAGCATCCAACAAGGCTGTTGAATTGACTAGGATCCACATTCTTTCCACCATCATATTTTGATAATTTCAAACTACATTCCATGGATGTTGAAAGACCTAAGAGGGGTGGGGGTGAATTAGGTCTTTGGCTAATTTTTGAAAACTCTTTCTGTGTTATGAACTTGGTTTGAGAGGATTATATTCAATAACTTCAATGAGAACGTGATGAACTCAATGACAAAGTAATAAACAATTTAAGAACAAAGAACACAAACAATTTATAGTGGTTTGATCTCTTCACGATCTACATCCACTACCTTGAGTCTACACTCAAAGATTTCAACCAATCTACTATATGCTCAAATTCAATCAATTACACAAGAGGCTCACCACAAAATGGTTTACACCAACAACCTTTTTCGCAATTCTACAAACAAGGTTTACCCTACCAAAAGGATTTTATATCTAAAAATAACCTTGAATCTATATCTCAAGGATCACCCTTACCTAAAGGATTTTTATGTTAGAAGATAACCCTTGAATTAAGCAAGTAGATAACAAGACTAAATAGAGAAGGGATGAGATATTACCACTGCTTCGTAAATGATTACACAATTTAACACCACTTCACTTTATTGTCTTTGGAATATTGAATAATAACATGAAAGTACAAGACAAAAGAGAGCTTTGATGTTTTCAAATGATTTTGGAATGTTAGGATTTCTCAAGTGTTCAAAGTTACAAAAATCTAAAGTTTATGGCTTTTATAGATTTTGAAAATTAGTTTTAACAGTTCTGAAACGGCTAGTAACGGCTAATTTCTGAAGAGTTCGGACAATCGAATTTGATCCTTTGCATCCGAACTGTCGTCCGAACATTACTGTGACATGTTGTTTGGAAAAATTTGAATGACCGAACTTTGCCCCTTGCATTCTAACTTGCGTCTGAATTTCTCGAGAAAAACAGTAACCATGTTCACAGTTTAGACGTCCAAACTTGCGTCCGAACTATTCAAACTTTGTCAAAACATTTGAAAATCAGCCTCAATAAGTTTGAAATAATTTTATACTAAAAGATAAGTCATTTAAATCTTTTGAACTCAAAGACCGTTACCAAAGCTCTTGGTCTTCAAAGTTTACTCAAACCCATTTAAAATTCAAAAACAAGTTTTGGTAATACAAAGTTAATTCAAAGCCATTTAAGCATTTAAGCATTTAAGCATTTAAGCATTAAGAAAGCTTCTAAAAGAGGTTTTAAAGATCAGAAAAGTTTAACAATGCTCCCCCTTAGATTGTGCTCATTTTCAAGAAATTTAAATTGTGGATTATGGGTCCAAATTGCAATAAATGCAACATAATGAATGTCTAAAGTGAAATAAAGCCTTCCTACGGTTGTTCAAACATAGCAGAGGCGATTAAAATAGATTTGAATCACTTTAAACAACAAAAGAGCACCTTTTGGCAACACAATATGGATGCATCCGAATTTCTGGACATGCATATGAATTTCAAGATTTCAAGTTTGAACTGTAAAATATGTGAGATGAAAGCTATAATTTTTGAAAATAAACTTTCCTAAGGTTGTTCAAATATGATAGGAAATATTAAGACAGTTTTCAAACAATTTGAACAGTAGAAAAAAAATTTTGGCAAAAAAGTTTGGATGCATCTGAACTTCAAGTCTGAACTTTGAAACGCACACGGGATGTGGCTTCCTCTTGGGGAGCTGGCCTTTCATCCCCATCACCTCAAGTACCTCCACCAATGATCAACATTGGGAATGGTACGCTTCACGTCAACACAACTTCATGATCATTGAGCGTATTGTTTCTACTGAGGTAAATGAGATGTTTAATATTTCTCACTAAAACAAAACAAACACACAAAAATACAAGCTAAACACTTCAATTCACCAATAATTAAAAAATTACAAACAAGAAAATAAGTGCTAACACTAGTAACCAGCATTACAACAACAAATAAGTAAAATGACTAAATCAATAGAGTTCAAGCTTTCCTAATATTAACCAATTATCCCCAGCAACAGTGCCAAAAACTTGTTGTGTTTTTCTATGCCTTTATACTTACTTTTATCACAATCTCTAACAATTTGTGCACAAACACTAGACAAGTGTACCTATCTTTTTTATTAGTATAATGGCAAGTAAATTTAAATGTCGTATCCACAGGAACGGTTAAATATCATTACTCTCTTTCCACTCCACTGTTTAGCCTATGAAATTTGCTTGTGAGATAATAGAAATTATTACTGAGAATAACAATCTAAATTAAACAATAAAATGTAGTTTAGCTAAAACTTAAATTGCAAGAGAAACTTTCAATTAAGAAAGGAATACTTGAATGGAAAATCCCCCTAGAATTATCTATGTGATAGAAAGTCCCTTGGTTGATGAATTGTCCTTCTTATGCTTGATGAAATTCCTCAATTAAAACTCACCCTATCTCTAGATGAAAGTCCTCTACTCTTAGACTAATTAGCTGAAATCTCTTTCTAACCAATTTAACCAAAGAATGTATTAAGATTTGTAAATTTTCAAATAGATTTCTCTCGTTACTAAGAAGATGTTAAGGTTTCTATCTCTAGTCACCTAAATTATCCCCATTATTTGTATATGGTCTATTTCACCCTTCCTTTATCAATTCCAAGTGAACAATTTTAGATTATGAATCAATTATCAATCACCCTTCCTTTCTCAATTCCAAGTGAAAAAAATTCCAGATTATGAATCAATTATCAATCAAATCAATTCAACCAATCAAACACACAAACAATCCACAAGAAATTCAAACTCAATCAACCAAGGAAACAATTCATTCGCATAGATAAAAACTAGGGCTCATAACCATCCAAGTATTCAAGAATTTAGCTTATCAACATATTACAATTCAAAGAACATAAAGCAACAAAAAAAGAGGAGAAATTACTCATTTTCATGAAATCTTCTCTTCTTCAAGGCTTCAAGTTGTTCACGTTGTGTGAGAAAATTAAAGCTTTTTTCTTGAATCTGTAAGATTGATGTTCTCCTTCGTCAAAGATTCAATCTTCTCTCTTAATTTCTCCTGCAAAGATTGATGAATTGGAAGAGGAATTTGTGAATTTTTTCTCTGTTTTGTAGCCTTCTTCCAACCCTAGTTGTCCTCTATCAAATGCCCTAAAAGTGTATTTATATGCCAGCCCAAAAGATAGAGAAAAATGGTAGAAAAAAAAAGATTCTACATGACACAAATAGTGCCACTTAGTGCCCTAAAGGTAGTGCCGTTTGGTCCCAGTTTTTCTAGAGTGTTTTGCTACATGACTATGATAGTGGTTTTGCATTCTAGGTAAATTCATAGCATGAAATTTGCTGATCTAAGGCTTGATGTCTACTAAAAGTTTTAGATCATGCTCGTAGCTTTCCATAAAGATTTGAATCACCTCAATCGGACATCTAGAACTCAAGATATGATCATCCTACTAAAATGTGTCAAAACTGGGATAAAATCCATGATAGTGATATTGTAACATAAGCAGGGTGGCCAAATGAACTTGGATTGGCATACATTTTACCATTCTAGAAACTCAAGAATGTCCTCTATAAATGTCTAGAAGATCACTTTCGTATTTGAAATCCTTATAGAGGTCAATTCCCACTTGAAAATTCTATATCATGCTATTTTGCTATGCATTTCTTTGTTCTCTTCATTGTGTAAAATCTCCTTGTTTGCTTCATTTTATTCCAAATCTTCAATAAACTCATCTAAAGAAAATAAGAGATAAAGGGAGTGTAAAATGTGATTGAAACACCAAAATTTAACATAAATTTGAGCTCAAAATGATCATTATATAAAGCACAAATATAGAATATCATTCTTCTGGAAAGATTGCATTTCTTCTTCCATTGCACCTACCTACAACTGTCTGAACTTCGGATGGCTTCTGGGTTGGTGGATGGAACATCATCAATAACTAGAAGTGCATAAGCTACCATATTAGTAAAATGAGCAGGTTTTTGAATCTCTTCTCTTGTTCTTCTAACGGCAATTGGCTCCAATGCTGCAAAGGTTCTTGGGTTGAAACTTTTTCCTCATCTAACTCTTCTTCTGACCTCAGAGAGTCACTACTGGTGCTATTTGCTGTGATCAAGACAGTCTGCTCAAATTGCACGTGCTTCGAAATACACTCCACCTGCTGCGGCGTGCCATCAACCCCTCATGGATTTACCATATTCAACATGGCAGATTCATCAAAGGTAACATCCCTACTGATTATCATCTTTTGTGCCTCTAGATAGCACAACCAGTATCCTTTAACTCTAGCATTGAAGTCCATAAATAGAGCCTTCTTTGCCTGTGGATCCAACTTTGATTTATTCACATGATAATATGTAGTAGAATAAAAAACACGTAAAGTATCATGATTAATAGCAGGTTTTTTGCATCATACCTCCAAAGGAGTTTTTACATCTATAGCGGATGATGGCAAATGATTGGCGAGATATTGAGCATATATTATAGCCTTAGCCCAAAATTTTCTGCCTAACCCAACATTAGAAATCATACAATGAACTTTCTCTACCAGTGTCTTGTTCATACTATCTGACACCCCATTCTACTGTGATGTTTTTCTGACTGTAAATGGATCACTCTTGTATTCTCCACCATTGTCTGTTCGGAAAAACTTGATCTTTTTCCCTGTCTGGTTTTCAACTTCAACTTTCCACTTAACCTTTCTTTCTCGGTCGTTTAATATAAGTGGATCGGGCTGGGGTCTTCGCTTGCAGGTGAAGGTACTAAAAACTCCAAGCACAACATCCTTGTTCTTCAGCCTAAAATTTTCTGCCTAACCCAACATTAGAAATCATACAATGAACTTTCTCCACCAGTGTCTTGTTCATACTATCTGACACGCCATTCTACTGTGATGTTTTTCTGACTGTAAATGGATCACTCTTGTATTCTCCACCATTGTCTGTTCGGAGAAACTTGATCTTTTTCCCTGTCTGGTTTTCAACTTCAACTTTCCACTTAAGAAAAACTCCAAGCACATCATCCTTGTTCTTCATAGTAAACACGCAAACTCTTTTAGAAAACTCATCAGCGAAAGTGACAAGATAATGCCTACCACTAATTGACGGAGTCTTGGTAGGTCCGCACACATCTGAGTACACATAATCTAGATTTCCTTTGGTATTGTGGATTGCAATGCCAAATTCACTCTTCGTTGTTTCCTAGAACACAATGCTTACAAAATTCTAATTTGCAAGTCTTCGAACCTTCCAACAATCCCTGCTTGGCAAGAATTTGCAAGAATTCTTCATCAGCATGTCCTAACTGCATATGCCACAACTTTATTGCATTTGCATCATTCTTGGTACCTGAATTTGCTGCTGCCACTGCCCCAATCACTGTACTACCTTGGTAGTAATACAGATTGTTCTTCCTCACGCCTTGAAAAATACAAAATCTTACGAATATACCCGATAAATAATATTGAATACTATAATCGAAAAGAAATAGTAACAATTAAATAAATATGGAATAAAAGAGACACGAAAAAAACACAACAGAAAAAATTTGATAATGGAGTTTGGCAAACATTTGCCTAGTCTTTGAGCACCACTCAAGCAGACCACTTATATTTATATGTGGGGGAAGAGTACAAATTTGGGATGATTTTAAATGGGAAGAGAAGGAGTTCATTTACAAATGCCAAACTCCCCCCTCAAAACAAAGGCATCTAATGTGAGATGCAAAGTGGTAAGAAAAAAGTGAACACCAATACATACAACTCATTAATTGCCTCTACATATCCTTGAATATGCGACTGTTCAATCTTATATATAAGGAAAATTGGATTCTCAGATTTAGACATCAGTAAATTTTATTTTTGAAAATATTGAAAAGAGTAGTATAGACATTGATATGGCCTTGGCCTTTTAGATCTTCCTCATGTTCTCTAATCATAAGTTACCAGCAAAAGTTAATTAACTCTGTTTAAAAAATGTTTTAGAAAGGTTAGAGAGATCAGAACTTTGATTCACTTACAAAAAATATAGCTATAGTTCTTCACAATTATTCAAAACACACCTCCCTTGTCAATGTGTTTCACTTACAAAGGGACGAATTTTGTTAGAAAAATAGATATTCTACTAACTATCTGCTCTTTTCCATCAAAATTCCTATGGGCTGCGTTGAATTTTGTGTCAACTTCGTCAAGATACACCAAACAAAATGTCAAACTCTAATTAATGACATAAGCTTCTGCAATTGAACCTTCTGGATAAGCGTTATTTGTCACTGTCCCCTTTAGACTTCCAAGATACCTAAATTAAGTCCATTCTTTATTGGTTCAAAAGATAAAACATACTTAGAACTAAGCACTAAATCTTTAATTGATAGCAGTATTATTGACCTTTTGTTGTGCTGTTTCTATGCCTTTATACTTAATTTTATCACAATATCTAACAATTTGCACACAAAAACTAGGCAAGTGCACCTATCGTTTTGTTTAGTATAATGGCAAGTAAGTTTAAATATCGTATCCACGGGGATGGTTAAATATAATTACTCACTTTGCACTCTGTTAGCCCTAAGGGCAAATCATGTAGTTATGATTAGTTTTGAATAATGGCAAACATTGATGAGAACTAATGTACTTGTATGATTGAGTGATAGGATTGATGGATTTAGAAGCATGAAGTCTTTTTGCCTTGGAGTCACAATTCAAGAACAACTCAACTATGCCAAAGGGGATTGAAGATTGAAGAGTATGTTCAATATGATTGAAGGTATTGAAGACTTAGAGTGTAGAGTTCTTATACTAAATAGGTATATTTTTCTATAAACTCTACACTTGTATGTCTTGGAATCTGTTGAATGCATGAGAGAGCACAAAACTTGTTTCTAAAATGGTTTTCAATAAACTTTGTGATAACAAGTATGTTTTTGAAATCTCAAATGATCTTAAGAAGATTTTGTATGATTAAAATATTGTGGTAACGGTTTTTGTGCCTAAATGATGTGTCCATTCTTGCAAAACATTTTCAATGTTATTAACAATGAATTTCAAAAGATTTGACTAAATTTGATAAGTTTGGATGCAATTTTGGTCGTCCAAACTCTGGAAATGGTTACTGTTCTTCTAGAGAAGTTCGGACGCATGGAGCAAATTTCGGTCGTCCAAACTTTCTTTGATAGCATGGTCACTGTTTTTCCAGAGAAGTTCGGACGCATGAGGAAAAGTTCGGACCTCAGAACTTTCCCAGACAGCTTGGCACAGTAAAGTTCGGACGCAAGTTCGGACTAATGGCATGAAGTTCGGACGTCCGAACTTCTCTGAAACTAGCGTTACTAGCCGTTTTATAACTGTTGCATTTGAATTTTCAGATATATAAAAGCTATAAACTTCAGATTTTTTTGTAACTTTTGAATCCTTGTGAACTCTAAACATTCTAAAACTTTTAGCAAACATTTTTCAAGCTCTCTCTTGTCTTGTGCATTCAATTGATCAATCCAAAGACATCAAAGTGTGAAGGTGCAAATATTTTATAAACATCTACCAACAAGTGGTAACATCTACACACTCTTTTCTTCTTATCATATTATGTTTTCTACTAGCTCTTTCAAGGTTATCTTATAACATAAAACCCTTTAGTTAAGGGTGATCCTTGAAGTTGTAATTCAAGGTTGTTTGTAGATATAAAACCATTGTGTGGTGAGCCTTCTTTGTAAAAGTTACTAGAAGAGGTTGTGAGTGTAAAAACATAGTGTGGTGAGCCTCTCATGTAATTTGTGACCTTGAGCATATAGTAGATTGGTTGAAATCCTTAAGCATAGGCTTAAGGTAGTGGACGTAGATCTTGACGATCGAACCACTATAAATTGCTTGAGTTCTTTGTTCTTACATTCCTTATTGCATTTCTATTAACTGTTTTTAACTTCATATATAGAATCTGTTCTTTGCTTAGATTAATAAAAGGTTTTTGTTTGCAAAAATTTTCCAAATACCTAATTCAACCCCCCGTCTTAGATATTTCAATTGGTATCAGAGCAGGAACTTCTTTGTGTGGTTTTACAACCTAGAAGTTAAAGATCTTATGGCTAATATCTCAAACTTACCTTACCAAGAAGGATCTTCCACAAATATACCACGTTTGTTTGATGGAATAAATTACACTTTTTGGAAATATAGAGTCAAGATATACATTTGTTCTACCAATTTTGATTTGTGGAATATTATTGAAAAAGTTCCTTATGTTCCTATGAAAATGAAAGCAGATGGTGTGACCTTAGAGCCAAAATCTACTGATGAATTTGATGAGCATGATTCAAAGAAAATGACTTTAAATTATGAAGCCATGAATATATTGAGTTGTGCTTTAGATGTTACTGAATATAATAGATTTAGTGGTTGTGACGCTACTCATGATATGTGGAGATTACTCCAAATAACTCATGAAGGTACAAATCAAGTTAAAGAATCTAAACTTGCCATGCTTGTTAGAGATTATGAATTTTTTACCATGAAACAAGGTGAAAATGTTAGTGATATGTTTACTCGTTTTTACCATTTTTAATGGCTTAAAAGTTTATGGTAAAAGCTATAATATGGGAGAGCAAAACAGGAAGATTTTGGATGCTCTACCAAAATCTTGGCAGCCGAAGACACTTGTTATTGAGGAGTCCAAGGATTTGAAACTCTTCCACTTGAAGAGCTTATTGGATCTCTGCTTACACATGAAATGAAGATGAAGAGATTAAATGACAAGGAAGATGAAGAAAAGGGAAGCAAATGAGTTGTACTCAAGGCTTCTAATCATTTGAGTGAACAAAAAATCTTCAAGTGAAGAAGAAGAATGTAACAGTGGTGAAGAGGAAATTGCCATGGCAATTAGGAAGTTCAAGAGATTCTACAAAAAAGAGTTTCTCATTAATGACAAGAAAGCCAGCCAAGAAGAGTGTACAGAGCATCTTGTTGCTGATTGTCCCAGAGTTTTGGAAAGGGAAAGAGACAGCAAGAACAAAAAGAAATCTGCCAAGAAAGGAAAAGGACTGGCTGGAACGTGGGATCAACAAGGCAGCGAAGATGACAGTGAAGAAAAGGCCAATATATGTTTTATGGCTATTGATGATGAGGTACATTCTTCTCCCTCTATTTCTAATCTTGATGATGATGATGTTGATCCTAGTGAACTGCTTATAGAAATGTATGTAGCGTTGAAAAAGGCTTCAAAAAGAAATAAAGATATGAAATAAAAAATAAATAATTTGTTAAATGAGAACTCGAATTTATGTGCTGAAAATGGTAAACTTCTTGAGACCATCAATTATCTTAATATTGAAAAAGAAGTTTTAAATGCAACCATACTAAACACATTTTTTGAAAACAAAGAGCTTTGCTTAAAAGTTACTTCTCTTGAAAATGCTCATTGATCATGAGTTTTTGAAAAGAAAAGTTAATGATCTTACTTCGTGCATTGAAAAATTTACAAATGGAAGAGAAAATTTAAATAAATTACTTGGTTATCAAAGATCTTCATTTGCAAAACATGGTCTTGGTTTTTCTCATGATAGCTATATTCCAAAGTATAAAAACTCTTTTGTTAAAGAGACTTTTAATTCTAGGTCTCATATTTGTTGTACATATTGTGGCAAGCATGGACACAACGTTTCTAGATGTTTTGTAAAAAGAAAGATAGAAAATGGTGTTAGGACTATTTGGAAAATCAAAGGAACTATCACTAACCCCATTGGACCCAAGAAAATACGGGTACCAAAAATCACTATTTCTAATTTGGTGTAGGTTCAATTTTCTTTAAGATCAAGTGCCACAAAATGGTTTCTTGACAGTGGATGCTCAAGACACATGACAGGAAATGTCTCACTTGTTAGTGTGCTTCAAGCAACAAGTGAAGCCTTTGTCACATTTGAAGATAAGAAGAAAGGAAAAATCCTTGGTATAGGTAACATTGGTAAAGGCTCATTTCCTCTTATTAAGCAAGTATTACTTATTGATGGTTTGAAGTATAATTTACTAAGCATTAGTCAATTATGTGACAATGGATGTAAAGTAGAATTTAAATGTGATACTTGTACTATTCTTGATAGTGAAAGTAGCAAAACCATTTTTTTTTGAGATGAGTATGGCATAACTCATAATTTTTCTGCTGTCAAAATACCTCAACAAAATGGTGTTGTTGAGAGCAAAAATAGAACTTTACAAGAGATGGCTAGATCAATGCTTTGTGAAAATTCTTTGCCAAAATACTTTTGGACTGAAGCTGCAAATACTGCTTGCTATGTAATGAATAGAGTTTTATTAAGACCTTTCATAAGAAAAACAACTTTTAAACTTTTATTTGATAAAACCCCTTCAATTTTCTATTTTAAAGTTTTTGGTTGTAAGTATTTTATCTTAAACACTAGTGATTATCTTGGTAAGTTTGATAGAAAATCTGATGAAGGTATATTTCTTGGTTATTTTTCAAATTAAAAGAACATTGTGTTGAAGAAACCATACATGTAACTTTTGATGAATTTAACATTTACCTTCAAAGAAGAAATGAAGATGATACAGGTTCTTCAATGTTTGAAAATCAAACTCATCTTCAAGCACCCACTTTGGAAGAACATGCCAAGGAAGAAGAAATAATGTAGCAAGAACAAGATGGTCAACAAAGCAATGATCAAGAGCTTCCAAAGGATCTAACATATGCAAGGGGCCATCCTAAGGAGCAAATCATTGGTGATGTCTCCCAAGGAGTAAAACAATGCGGTACTTTTTTGATAATTTTGCGTTTCATCTCATTTAGAACCTAAAAACATTGATGATGCATTGAGTGATAATTTCTGGATTATTGCTATGGAAGAAGAGTTAAATCAGTTTGAAAGGAATAAATTTTGGACTCTTGTTCCAAGACCCCGTGATCATTCCATTATTGGTACGAAATGGTTTTTTAGAAATAAATTAAATGAACTAGGAGAAGTTGTTAGAAATAAGGCTAGACTTGTTGCTCAAGGCTTCGGCCAAGAAGAAGGTATCGACCATGATGAAACTTTTGCTCCAGTAGCCAGATTGGAATCTATAAGAATACTTTTGGCTTTTGCTTTTTTTAAAGGATTTAAGCTATTTCAAATGGATCTCAAAAGTGCTTTTCTAAATGTCTTTATTAAAGAAGAGGTCTATGTAGAGCAACCTCCTGGTTTTATTCATGAAAATTTTCCAAATTATGTCTTTAAGTTAACCAAAGCTCTCTATGGATTGAAACAAGCCCCAAGAGCTTGGTATGAAAGATTAAGTGGATTTCTTCTTTCAAAAGGTTTTGCAAAAGGAAAAGTAGACACAACTCTTTTTATAAAAACATCTACCAATAAGGATATTTTACATGTACAAATTTATGTTGATGATATTATCTTTGGTGCTACTAACATAGCTCTTTGTGAAGATTTTGCCAAATCTATGCAAAATGAATTTGAAATGAGCATGATGGGAGAATTCAATTTCTTTCTTGGGATGCAAATTAAGCAAACCAAGGATGGAGTCTTCATCAATCAAGCAAAGTACACCAAGGAGCTCTTGAAAAGATTTGGAATGGATCAAGCTAAAGGGATAGGTACTCCAATGAGTTCATCAACTAAACTTGATAAAGATGAAAAAGCTCTATAATTGGAAGTTTACTCTATCTCACAGCAAGTATACCTGATATTAAGTTTGTTGTGTGCTTATGTGCTAGATTTCAATCATGTCCTAAAAAATCTCATTTAATCTTTGTCAAACATATTTTTCGTTATTTGATTGATACACATGACTATGGTCTTTAGCTTTCAAAATCTTCATCTTTTTACCTTATTGGATATTCAGATGCTGACTATGCTGGATGCAGTGTTGAACGAAAAAGCACAAGTGGTCATTGTGAATTTCTTGGTAGTTGTCTTGTGTCTTGGTATAGTAAAAAATAAGCTTGTGTGTCTTCGTCTACTGCTGAAGCTGAATACATTGCAGCTGGTAGTTGTTGTGCTCAATTATTATGGATGCAACACACACTACTTGATTATGGTATTAAATTTAATTGTATACCTATTCTGTGTAATAATACTAGTGTCATAAAATTTGAGCATAAATCGCATCCAACACTCTAGAAAAAGCATATAGAGATTAAGCATCATTTTATTCGTGATCATGTTGCTAAAAGAGACATATGCTTAGAATATATAAATTCAAATGACCAAATTGCTGATATATTCACAAAGTCTTTGGCTGAGGAAAGGTTTACTCATTTAAGAAAGCTCTTAGGAATCTCAAAATTCAATTACTAATGTGTTTATTTAAGTGTGTTAAAAGCAGGAAAAACTTGGATGCATTGAGTGAAAATGGAACGTCCAAACTTTGACAGAAAATTCTAGACAGAAAAGTTCGGACTCATGTTCAGACGTAGACCAAAATGTTTAGACGTCCGAACTTTGCGGTTACAACACTTTTTAAGAAACTGAACTAGCCGTTATTCTCATAATCTCTCATCCGAACTCTCTCCTTCTCAAAATTTCTCTCTGCCCACTCGCGTCCAAACATAAATCCCTCTGAGATTTCACCATTTTCACATAAAAACACTTGAATCTTAGAATTCCCAACCCTACACACCGTTCAAAACTCACTGCCTTTCTGTTAGAAGATCAAAATGGTGAGAACTAAAGAAGCTAATGTTGAAAAAGTTAAAGGGAAAGCAAAAGTCAGTGAAGAAGGACGAATTATCAATGAACCAAGGAGAATTAGGGTTCCTCAATCATCATCTGGAGTAGACAAGTTCATCTCAATCAAAGCTGCAACAGAATTTGAAGAATGGAACAAGAAATCAAGGAGAATCATCCCTGGAAATAGAGTTGATTTTGAAAAGCTCACCAATATGGGTAATGTCCTATCTTTATTTAGTGATATTGGGTGGAGTAATCTGTTAGCTATAGATGAAGAGTATTATCCCTCTCTTGTATATGAATTTTATGCTAATCCAAAAGAAGAGAGAATAGAATATGAGGGAGAAAATGCTAATCAATGGTATTCCTCTAGAGTCTCACAAATAAATTTTGAATTAAATGATGCATTGGTAAATAGAATTTGTGGAGTGAGTGATGTTGGAGCAAGATATTTTTCTTTGGGACAACACGGCTATGAACGAGAACTACTTACAAATGCTAGATTTGAAGAAGCTTTCACAAATGGTAGAGAGTTTAGGACCGTTAAGGAAAGGGAAGTTAAGGCCTTAGATGCAAGAGGAAAAGTTATGCATCATATGATTACAACCATGATAATTCCTAACTTTGGTCACAAAACATTTGTGGGGAACATTCATATGGTAATTATGTTTGCTTTGCATGAGCATAGGAGATTGAATTTTGGATACATGGCATTGAAGCATATGATTGGGGTTAGAAAGACTGATAACAAGGCTTTACCATATGGAAGACTTCTTACAAGATTTTTCAAATATTTTCGAGTCAAGCTTCCTATTAGAGGACAAATTTATACAAATGATTCTCTCAAGAGGATGCAATTGACTCTTGATGATGAGGGAGTATGGAGGACTAAAAGAGAGACTCCTCCAAGGAGAGTTGAAGTAGAGGAAAGTGATGAAACTGAAGAAGAAAAAGAAGATGAGGCAGAAACATGGGCAAGGGAAATGAAAACTAAGAGAAGACATGATTCAACAAGTGAGGGGGAGCAGCCTCCCTCCAAAAGAAGACTTTTTGAAGAAGAGCCAACTTCACAATCACATCCTATTGCTGGGGAAGGTACTGATGCTGAAGAGATTTCAAGAGAGAATAATATTCAAGAAGCACTGAACAACCACATGAAAGAAATGGAGAAAATGTATAAATTCTTCGAAACATTTGCTCCTCTGGTGCTTGGAAAACTGGACAGTCTAGAGAATAGAGTCAAGCACATTGAGAAAATATTGATAAGAAATCCTCAAAGTGGTGAAGGGCCTTCTAGAACTCAAAAGGGGAAGAATGATGAGGATGATGAAGATAACAAGAAGAATGAAGAAAGCAGTGACAGTGACAGTGGACATGATGATAATGATGGTGATCAAGGGGATGGCAATGAGCAGATCATGGAGTCTCAAGGAAGAGATCAAGAAGTGCAGCAAGCTAAAATCAGTTAAGAAGGAGCCCAAATTGTAAGAGCTAAAATAGGAACCCCATCAAATCCAACATTTGGCCATATAAAGGTCAAGCAGGTTGCTATCAAGAAGAAGCCAAGAAAGGACTTTCCATCAATATCCAAAGACTAAGCATATCTTCACTCTCATTTTCTTTTACTGCTTTTATTTATTTTTCACCTTTACTGGCATGTTTTATGCAAACATCTCTGTTTTTGCATTTAAGTTTCTGCATTCTGTCACTAGATTAATATGGCCTATGTAATAGTGTTAATGGTATGAAGCTCAATGATGAAACCAGAGAGCTTCCTTTAGTAGTGACAGTCTCATTTTCATTTTCCCATTATTGAGTGATGACAAAAGGGGGAGAAAGAAAGAAGATGAGCTGCAAAATGCATGCACTGTGTGAAAACTTTTTGACATGTGTGCTGCAAATGAGAAATGTGTGTACTGCAATGTATGTTTGGCTTATTTTGATTATATTTATACATTTGAAATTTAAACTGGAAAGAATTATAATATGTGAGGATAGACTTTATACGTTTGGACTTGAAGTTTGGATGCAAACCAAAAAGTTCGGATGCATCCAAACTGTTTTGCCAAAACTGATTTTTCTGTTGTTCAAATTGTTTGAAAACTGTTTCAAATCCTTCTATCATATTTGAACAACCTTAGGAAGGCTTACTTTCAAATATTACAGCCTTCATCTTGCATATTTTAAAGTTTGGACTTAAAATTTAAAAGTTCGGATGCATGTTCTGAAATTCGGATACATCCATATTTGTTGTCAAAATGTATTCCTTTGTTGTTCAAATTGATTCAAATATGTTTTAAACTCTTCTAATATGTTTGAAAAACCTTAGGAAAGCTTATTTTCAAAAATTGCAGCTTTCATTTCTCCTATTTTATTGTTTGGACTTGATATGTCAGATTTCGAATGCTTAGCATCACAAGTCCAAACTTATTAAAAAATGAGCACAATCTAAGGGGGGGCATTGTCAAACTTTTACAACCTTAAAACCTCTCTTAGAACTTTTTTCTAAATGCTTAAATGCTATATCTTATATCTCGGTTGGAAAGAACGAGGTAAATAGAAATTGGTTGGGTCATAGGCTCATATTGAGCCTTTTGTATGTCAATGTGCTAAATTGGTTATTATCCATCATTGACATTAATGCTTCTTTGTACTGCATTGTTTAAATCCATCACATTTTGCATCAAAGTTTGTCATCATAAAAAATTGGGAGATTGTTAGCCCTAAGGGCAAATCATGTAGTTTTGATTAGTTTTGAATAATGGCAAACATTGATGAGAACTAATGTACTTGTATGGTTGAGCGATACGATTGATGGATTTAGAAGCATGAAGTCTTTTTGCCTTGGAGTCACAATGCAAGAACAACTCAACTATGCCATAGGGGATTGAAGATTGAAGAGCATGTTCAATATGATTGAAGGCATTGAAAACTTAGAGTGTAGAGTTCTTATACTAAATAGGTATATTTTTCTGTAAACTCTACACTTGTATGTCTTGGAATCTGTTGAATGCATGAGAGAGCACAAAACTTATTTTTAAAATGGTTTTCAATAAACTTTGTGATAACAAGTATGTTTTTTAAATCTCAAATGATCTTAAGAAGATTTTGCATGATTAAAATGTTGTGGTAACGGTTTTTGTGTTTAAATGTGTGTAAATGTTGTGTCCATTCTTGGAAAACGTTTTCAATGTTATTAACAATGATTTTCAAAAGATTTGACTAAATTTGATAAGTTTGGATACAAGTTTGGTCGTCCAAACTCTGGAAATGGTTACTGTGCTTCCAGAGAAGTTCAAACGTAAGTTTGGACTTATGGAGTAAAGTTCGGGCGTCCAAACTTTCTCTGATAGCATGGTCACTATTTTTGCAGAGAACTTCGGACGCATGAGGAAAAGTTTGGAGATAGCTTGGCACAGTAAAGTTCGGACCCAAGTTCGGACAAATGGTATGCATACATAAGTCCATCCATATGTATGCATAAAATTCTTCTGGAAGAGGATCATAAGCCATCAAGACAACCCCAAAGGCGACTCAATCCTTTGATGCAAGAGATGGTGAAAAAAGAGATCATCAAACTACTCGATTTAGGTATTATCTATCCCATTTCTGATAGAGTATGGGTAAGTCCAGTCCAAGTAGTTCCAAAAGAAGGTGGGTTCATTGTTGTTCAAAATGATAATCATGAATTGATTCCCACTAGATTGATTACGGAGTGGAGGGTTTGTATTGACTATCATAAATTGAATAGCGTCACCCGTAAAGACCATTTCCCTCTTCCCTTCATCGATCAGATTCTTGAAAGATTGAGTGGTCGTGCTTTTTATTGTTTTCTTGATGGTTATTCAGGGTATTTTCAAATTGCTATCGAACCTAAGGATCAAGAAAAAACTACTTTTACTTGTTCTTATGGTACTTTTGCATATAGAAGGATGCCATTTGGGTTATGTAATGCTCTAGGGACCTTTCAAAGATGCATGACTGCAATATTTCATGACATATTTGAGCATTGCATGGAAATATTTATGGATGATTTTTCTGTTTATGGAAATTCCTTTGATGATTGCTTATCTAACCTCAATAAAGTGTTGCAGAGATGTGAAGAAACTAACCTAGTTTTGAATTGGGAGAAATGTCACTTTATGGTGCATGAAGGTATTGTACTAGGTCATAAAGTTTCTCATCAAGGCATTGAGGTTGATAAAGCAAAAGTGGATGTCATTTCTAAATTACAATCACCATCAAACCTCAAGACTTTGAGAGGTTTTTTAGGACATGTTGGGTTTTATAGGCGTTTCATTAATGATTTTTCTAAACTTGCTAAACCTCTCACTACTCTTTTATTGAAGGATATGCCATTTAATTTCTCTGATGATTGTTTACAGGCCTTTAATATCCTGAAAGATAAGTTAATTTCAGCACCAATTCTAATAGCTCCCGATTGGTCATTACCTTTCGAGCTCATGTGTGATGAAAACGAATTGATTTGAAACTAATTAGAAACTGATTTGAAACAAAATTTTGAAATCAATTATAAAATTCATCAAAAAATTAAAATAAATTGATTTAAGAACCAATTTCTTAATCTATTAGAAAATAAAAAATTTTAATTTTGAAACTGAATTTAATCACTTTCTAATTAGAATCGATTTGAAATTGATTATAAAATTTATCAAAAAATTTTAAAAATAATTTAGAAACCAAAAATTTTCTCTCTTCTTGCTATCGAATTTGACAAATCCATCACTTGTAGCTTCAAGTTCACTAATGGAAGAAGCATTCCTCTTCATATGCTTTGAGCATCCATTATCAAGAAAACATTTGATAGCACTTGATCTTGATGAAATATGTATCTATATCAAAAGAGAGGAAGTGACTTTTGGTACCCACACTTTATTGGATCCAAGGGGATTAGTAATAATTTCCTTAGCTCTCCAAATAGTCTTAACACCACTCTCAACCTTTCTTTTCACAGAACATCTAGTGACCTTGTGACCATTTCTACCATAATATGTACAACATGAATAAGGCATAGAAGTAGATGTAGCTTTGACAAAGTAATTTTTGTATTTTGAAACATAGTTGACATGATTGTATCCAAGACCATTTTTAACAAAGGAAGAATCTTCGAAATCCAAGAAGTTTGTCGAGATTATCTCTACCATTTGTAAACTTTTCTACACATAAAGTAAGATCATCAACTTTCTGTTTCAACATATCATAATCCATAATCATTTTCTCTAACGAAGATATTATGGCACAAAGAGATTTGTTCTCAATAGATATATTTTGTAAAGAAACATTTTAAACTTCTTCCTCAATATTTAAACAATCAATGGATTCAAGAAGTTTTTTGTTATCACAAAATAATTTTGAATTATCCTTCACTAAATTTTCAATTTCGAATCTTATCTTTTTGATTCTTTTTGAAACCTTCTTCAATTCGCTGTACATGTCTACAAGTAATTTACTAGGATCGTCAATGTCTTCATCACAATGTGTGGAAGTTGAAGGAATAGATTGTACCTCATCATTCATAGCCATGAAGCACATATTTGTTCTTTCATCATTGTCATCTCCACTATCTTCATTGGCTTGTTGATCCCAAGTGCCTACCAATCCTTTGCCTTTCTTAATAAACTTCTTCTTCTTCAATTTAGCATCGCTTTCTTTCTCCATTGCTTTAGGACAATCGGCTATAAGATGTTCGGTACTCTTGCACCCATAGCATTGAGCTTTGAACAATGAAGATAATTGTTCTCCTTTCTTGGAAGGCCTCTTTCCTTTCTTGAGACATCCCTTTTTGTAGAATTTCTTGAACTTTTACACAACCATGGCCATTTCATCTTCTTCTTCATCACTAGATGAGTCTTCTTGTTCACTTTGATTCTCGGAGGCTTTGAGGACTACTTCGTTTCTCTCTTTATCCTCATCTTCAAGATCATTTAATCTTTTTAGCTTCATCTCATGAGTGAGCAATAATCCAATAAATTCCTCAAGAGGAAGAATATTTAAGTCTTTTGATTCATCAATTGCAAGAGTTTTTGGTTGCCAAGACTTGGGTAGAGCATCCAAGATCTTTATATTTTGTTCACCAAGTAATTCTTCCCATATGACTTTAGTCCATTTGAGATGTTTGAGAATCTTTGAACATATCACTAATATTCTCTCCTTGCTTCATAGTGAATAATTCATAATCCCTCACTAGCATAGCAAGCTTTGACTCCTTCACTTATTTGTGCCTTCGTGAGTAACTTGAAGAAGTCTCCACATGTCATGAGCAATATCACATCCGCTTACTTGGTTATATTCGTTGACATCCAAAGCACAACTCAAGGTGTTCATAGCATGATAGTTCAAGGTTATCTTTCTTGAGTCACTTTCATCGTATTCATCCATAGGATCGGGTTCCCTTGTTACTCCATCAGCTCACTCCCTTATTGGTATATAGGGATCTTTCTCAGTGATATTTCACAAATCAAAGTTAATAGAACAAATGTATATCTTAATTCTAGATTTACAAAATGTATAATTTATTCCATCAAATAAGGAGGTTTATTTGTGGGGGATCCTTCCAAATAAGGTAAGTTTGAAATATTAGCCATAGGATCTTATCGTCTAGATGGTAAAACCTATGCAAAAGAAGTCCAAGCTCTAATACCAATTGAAAGACCTAAGAGGGGGTGAATTAGGTCATTGGCTAATTTTTTAAAACTTTTCCGTTTTTAACAAAATTAACTTGGAGGATGATTGAAATCAAATACTTCACAAAATAAGCAAGAGCACAATAAGATTCAATTGTAAAGAAAGTTGAGAGTAAGAGACAATACAAGTGATTTATAGTAGTTCGATCACACAAGATCTACATCCACTACCTTGAGCACCTAGTCAAGAATTTCAATCAATATCAACTATAACTTCAAGTTGATCAATTTATACAATAGAGGCCCAGCCGTCAACGGTTTTACAGTACAACCTCTTCTCAAATGCAAATAATCAAGGTTCACCTTAACACAAGGTGAAAGACCTAAGAGTGGGGGTGAATTAGGTCTTTGGCTAATTATCGAAAATCTTTTCTCTTTTTGCAAATCCTTTGCCTTAATAAAAATTCTTCAAGTTTATATGTGATTTGATGGTTAAGACAAGATTATCAAATTATAATATCACAACCAATCAATCACCAACTATGAACAAATAATAATAACACAAGTATGTAAACAAGCAAAGCTATAAAGAATTGAACACACGATTTATAGTGGTTCGATCTCTCCAAGATCTACATCCACTACCTTGAGTCCACACTCAAGGATTTCAACCAATTCACTATGAGCTTAATCCAAGCAATTACACAAGAGGCTCACCCTTCAATGGGTTTTACCACAACAACCTCTTTTCAATATAATAAACAAGGTTCACTCTTATCACTAAGAGTTTTATGTCACTAGACAACCTAGACCAATCTAATCCAAGGCTCACCCTCACCAATGGGTTTTACACAAATAACCTTGATTAATCTAGTCTATGGCTCACCCTCCACAAGGGTTTTATGTCTCTTGACAACCTTGTATCAATCACAACAATAATATAAAGAGAGAATTTGAATGTTACCAACACTTCTTGGTGGATGAATACAATTGCTAGCACCACTTCACTTCTTGCCTTTGGAATCTTGAATTTCAATCTTTGAGCACAAGGCAATTTGAGAGCTTTTGATATAATTTGATGTAAAACAAGTTAGAGCATGTAAGATTTGTTAAGTTCAAAGTTCTACTAAAAAATCTGGAGTTTATGGCTTTTATAGAATTCAAAAATCAGTTCAAACGTTCATAAAACGGCTAGTAACGGCTAGTTTCAGAAAATTCGGATGACCGAATTCTGCGTCCGAATTTTTCGGACGACCGAATTTTTTCTGCTGCGTCCGAATCTTCTTCCGAATTTCTCTGGAAGAACAGTGACCATGCTTTGAAGGCCAAAATTCGGGACGACCGAATTTTTTTGGCTGCTCCGAATCTTCTTCCGAATTTCTCCGGAAGAATAGTAGCAAACTTTTGCTACAAAATTCGGACGATCAATTTTTGGACTCGCGTCCGAATCTTGCATCCGAATTTTTCAAACTTTGTCAAAACATGTTCAAATCAATTCAAACAAGTTGGAAAACATTCTAGCCTTAAAGATAAGTCATTAAAGATCTTTTATGTGCAAAAACCATTTATGAAAACTTGATAATTTAGGTAAGTTCAAAACCATTGAAACCATTTAAATCAAGTTTTGTGCTCTCAATTGCAACTCATAGATTCCAAGACTTAAGAGTGTAGGGTTTACAATATTTACCTATTAACCACATGTCACCTACACTTCATGTCTTCAAAGCCTTCATTAATCTTGAACAAACTCTTCAATCTTTAATCACTTTGACATATTTGAGTTGTTCATGCATTGCTAGCTCCAAGGCAATGAGACTTGCTTCCTTCTCAATCCAAAAATCCTATCACAACATACAAGCATATTAGTCCTCATCAATATTTGTCATTAATCAAAACTACATGATTTGCCCTTAGGGCTAACAATCTCCCCCTTTTTGATGATGACAAACTTTGATGCAAAATGTGATGGATTTAAACAATGTAGAACAAAGAAGTATTGATGTCAATGATAGAAGATAACCAATTTAGCACATTGACATTCAAATGGCTCAATATGAGCCTATGACCCAACCAACCTCCATTTGCCTCCTTCCTTCCAACAACTAGGATATAAGATATAGCATTTAAGCATTAAGACAACTTCTAAGAGAGGTATTAAAGGTCAGAAAAGATTAACAATGCTCCCCCTTAGATTGTGCTCATTTTTCAACAAGTTTGGACTTGAGATGCTATGCATCCGAATTTTGACATATCAAGTCCGAATTGTAAAATAAGTGAAATGAAAGCTTCAATTTTTGAAAATAATCTTTCCTAAGGTTTTTCAAACATAGTGGAAGAGATTAAAACAAGTTTGAATCAATTTGAACAACAATAGAGCATATTTTGGTAACAAAATATGAATGCATCCGAATTTCAGAACATGCATCCGAATTTTTGACAATTCAATTCCAAACTGCAATAAATTCAATATTATGAATGTTTAAATTGAAATAAAGCTTTTCTAAGGTTGTTCAAACGTATAGTAAGAGATTAAAATATATTTGAATCAATTCGAACAACAAAATAGCACATTTTGACAATGAAATATGGATGCATCCGAATTTTTTAAACTCATGCATCCGAATTTTTTGATTTCAAGTCCAAAATGTAAAATATGTGAGATAACAACTTTAATTTTTGAAAATAAGCTTTTCTAAGATTGTTCAAATATGATAGGAAGGATTAAAACAGTTTTCAAACAATTTGAACAACAGAAAAGACATTTTTGACAAGAAGATCTTGATGCGTCCGAATTTTTGGTCTGCATCCGAATTTCAAGTCCAAATTTTTGGAAACAAGTTGAAAAGGTGATTTTGCATTTTCAAATGAACTATAGAAGTACTCAAATATGTATAGCTACAATAGCACTTAGTTTAGCTTTGCAAAACCACAAAACTCATGTATTTAATTGTTTTCATGATGTAATGTAAAGTCATAGGTCAAGTCAAGAACCATGATAAAAACTTCACAATCCCAACTTAACCATTTTCAAAATCTCAGAAAACAATCATTTTAAATTTCAAATGCAACCAATTAGTTTCACAGTACACATTCATAGCACATTCACATTACACATCACAATTACATCAAGCAATTGCAGTACAACAAACACATATCATTTTTGTTCTTTCTCCCCCTTGACATATGCATGGATTTTCAGAAAATTCACACATTTTCTATTCATGCATGAGGAATTCCACTGCTATTTCATATTTTCACACATTTTGTCATCATATTTCTTCTCCCCCTTTTGTCATCACTCAAAGATGGAGTTAATGAAAATGAGACAACTTGTATCACATATAAGCAGTATATTAATCAACTCTCATAAACAGTATAGTTCTAGTCAAATAATTATCATCCTAATAGCAATAATCATTATGTAGCATCTCAACAATAATAAATTGGCTTCTTCTCTCCCTTTTTATCAGCAATTTAAACTTGGGTGAGAGTACTTGGACAACAAAAGTGAAACAAAAGAAGCTCTTATCACAGAGATTTCACATATTGAGCTTCAAATCATTATAATGACTAGAAAGACACAAGTAAATTTCAAAATTAAAGCATAACATGTGCATCAAGGAATAAACTAAAATAAGCATCAAAATAGAGTTTAGGGATAGAAAGGCTTAGTCTTGGATGCTCTTCATGGTCTTCACTTCCAAATCTGTTTGTTATGATGGTCATGGTTCCCTTGATCTCTTGGCTAAAGGAAATTGGTGATGGATTTGTGATTTGACTTTGTTGAACTTCCTTCACCTCCTTCTTCTTGCTTGTTCGTTGCTCTTCATTCTCATGTTCTTCTCCTTCTTGGGGTGCTTCACTGCCTTTTCCTTCATCTTGTCTTCTTCTTTGGCAACAAATTGATAGCCATCTCAATTTTCACTGTCATTACTATCTTCCTTGTTGCTACTATCTTCACCCATTTTATCTTCTTGATCTTCTTCATTTGGCTTTATAGGAACTTTCACCATTTAAACCACTTGAGAAATCTTTCTCAAGTCTTCTTCCATATTCTTGACTCTAGCTTCTAAACCATCAAATTTGCCAAGAATTATCAGACCAAAAGACGTGAAGAATTTGTCCATCTTCTTCATTTCCTCTATATGGCTATTCAATGTCTCTTGAAATACATTGGCAACTGTTGTATCACCTATAGTGAGATTATCATCTTCAACTTCTTTTCCTTCAATAGAGAGCACTTCTTCAAACAGTCTTCTTTTGTGAAAGGTTGCTCCCCCTCACTTGGTGACTCATGCCTCATTTTAACTTTCCTTTTTCCAACAAGGAATTTCTCTTCATTCTCTTCTTCTTCTTCATTTTCTTCTTCCTCAACCTCCTCACTTTCTTCAATATCACTAGCATCTCTTCTATCACCCCTTAGAGGAGTTTCTCTTCTAGTCCTTCATACATTATCATCATCAAGTGTCCAAGAAATTCCCTTTAGTGAGTTACTGGTGTAGACTTCTTCACTCTTTATTGGTAGACCACTAGAAGACAATTGCACTTGAAGATACTTTAAAATTCCTGTTAATAACCTTTCATACAACAATGCCTTATGCTCGGTTCTTCTAGCTGCCATTATATTCTTTAGCACTATATATCCAAAATTCAATTTTCTTTTCTTAAGCATGACTAGCATAATTACAACATACATATTATCACCAGAATATTTGTGCCCAAAGTATGCTATAATCAAGGTAGTAAGCATGTGCTGCAAAATTCTTTCACTAGCATCAAAAAGCATTTATCTCGCTCTCCTTTCTAGTCTTGAGGCTTCTACCATTTATATAGGCATTCTCAATTCTTTCATGTGAGTATAACTCACTTATAAAACAATGTCCCTCGAAAGAATAATGCCTAAACCCAACATCCTCCACATCACAAATTCTATTGAGCAATGCATAATCAATAAAAAAATCAACTTGTGATATTCTTGAAGAATACCACTAAATAGCTTTATTATCAACTTGCTCAACTCTTTCTTCCTTAATATTTGCTTAAACTTCATAAACTAAGGAAGGTAATAGCATTCATCAAACACAAGCAAACTAGTCCATCTCACATCATTTAAAAATGAGAGTATATTACCCATTTTGGATAGTTTGATGACATCCACCTTGTGGCTTGGATTTGTCTTATGGTTCCTTTTTGTCCAATCATCAAATTTAGTAGCAGCCTCCACTGTGACAAATCTATCCAGCCATGACATGCTTTGAGGAACATGAACCTTCCTTGGTTAATTGATCACTAGTCCTCCTTCTCACATCTTTTGCTTTTCCCTTTCCTTTTCCCATGCTTGGCTTTAGTGTCCTCACCTGGAGCTACAACACTTGAATACACTCATTAGTTATTGAATTTTGAAATTTCTATGCTTCTTCTAAGATTGGTCAAACCTTTCTTCGGCCAATGGCTTAGTAATGATATCATTAATTTGTTCATTAATGCAAACATACTTTAAACAAGTATTACCCTTAGTAGAGTGATCTCCAATGAGATTAAGTTTGATCTCTATATGCTTTGTCCTAGTTTGTTGAATAGTATGATGATCAAATTTATTGCATTAGTGTTATCACATAACATAGCCACACATTTGAAATATAGACCATAATCACTTAGAGTATCAATACAGTAATAGAGAATGTGTTCAACAACAATCAAATGAAACTCTTTAGGACAAGATGAAATCTAGCACACAAGAACATGACAAACATAATATTGGCTCTTCTTGCTGTCAAATAGAGTTGACTACTTCTATGAAACCATTTTATTCTTGTCAAGCATAGTTGATAAACTTATGGATGCTTATACCTTAACTTGATTCATAAAAGTGCCATCCTTGGTTTGCTTGATTTGTAGGCCAAGAAAGAAATTGAGTTTTCCTATCATGCTTATTTCAATTTTACTTTGCATCAACTTGGAAAACACATCACAAAGTGAAGTATTAGAAGCACCAAAAATTGTATCATATATTTGGACAAGTTATAGATCATTGTTGCATGAGGATTTTATAAAAAAAAGGTAGTTTCAGTTTTCCTCTTGAAAATCCTTTTGAAAGAAGGAAACTACTCAACCTTTCACACTAAATTGTAAAATCTGGTTTACGCCATTCAAAACTTAGGATAGTTTGAAAATATGGTTAGGAAACTTTTCATGAGTAAAAACAGGTGATTGGTCCACATAAACCACTTCCTTAATAAAACCATTTAGAAAAGCACTTTTTCACATTCATTTGAAATAACTTAAAGCAAGTACAAGTCAAAAGCATTCTTATGGACTCAAGTCTAGCATTCGAAACAAAGGTTTCATATCATAATCAATTTCCTCTTCTTGATTGAATCCTTAGGCAACAAGTCTAACCTTGTTTCTAACAACTTCTCCGGATTCAATAAGTTTATTTCTAAACCATTTAGTTCCAATAATAGAATGATCATGAGATTTAGGAATATCCAAAATATTGTATCTTTCAAATTTATTTAATTCCTCTTGCATAGCAATAATCCAAAAATCATCACACAAGGCATCATCAATACTTTTAGGCTCATATGAAATAAAAGAATAAAGTTATTGATAAAATACCGCCTTATTTTTACTCCTTGGGAGATATCACCAATGATTTGCTCCTTAGGGTGACCTTTGTGGATATCATAAGTTCTTTGAAAGCTCTTGGTTACCACTAGGTTGGTTATCTTGATTTTGTTCTATCATTTCTTCCTCATTGGTATGATTCTCCAAAGTTGGTGCTTGAAGATGACTTTGATATTCATTCATAGATGTACCTACATCATCTTCATCTTTTCTTTCCCAAGTGAATGTAAGATTCATAAAAAATAAACATGAATGGTTTCCTCATCATATAAGATTCTTTTCATTATAAACTCTATAGGCCTTTTTTGTTAGAAGAATAGTTAAGAGATATATCTACATCCAATTTTCTATCAAATTTAAGTAAGTTTTCACAAGTATTCAGAATAAGACATTTATAACCAAACACTTTAAAATATGCAATTTTAGGCATTTTATAAAAGAGAATTCAAAAGATTTTTTTTCTTCAAAATGATCTTAAAGGAATTCTATTTATCATAGCATGTGGGGTTTAAGGCTTTGGCCCAAATATATTTTTGAAGAAGAATTTTCATAAAGCATAGACCTAGCCAATTTCTGCAAAGTTTAAAATTTTCTTTCAATAACACCATTTTATTGTGAAGTTTTTGCAGTTGAAACAATTATATGAAATTCAATTTTCAAAGCAAATTTTGTAAAAACTTTGTTGTAAAATTCTCCCATTGACACTTGTAATAGAGATCAATTGCACTCAAGGGAGGTTTGATCTTTTTGAGTAGTTTTTCAAACTTATTTAACACTTCATCTTTTTGAGCAAAGAAGAATGCTAAAGTGAATATTGAGAAATCATCAACTACTAGTAAGGCATACTTCAAGTCATCAATACTAGAGTTCCTCATAAGTCCAAAACAATCCATTTGAAGAAGCTCAAGATGTTTTGAAGTCTAAAATCATTTTCATGGGTTTGAAAGATTCTTTTTGTTTGTTTTCCATATGGACAAGTATCTCAAAGACAATTTTCTCAAAAACATATTTTTTAGCAATCCTCTAACTAAATCTTGATAGAAAAGTTTGTTCAAGAAATCCATGTTCACATGACCAAATCTTTTATGCCAAGAAAATCATTATCATAAGCAACAAGACATTCAAGCTTATCAAGATAAAACACATATTCAAAAATTTGTAAGTGATTGATCAAAATCACAAAATATCATTTTGTCATATAAGTTCGGGCGACCGAACTTATGGTCTACATCCAAACTTCATGTCCAAATATTTTGTAAAGTTTCATAAATATGTTTTTGACAAGCAAATGCATAGATATTCAATCATAGCTATATTAATCATTTTATCATGACATATAATCAATTTCAAGAACATATCTACCATGAATTCAATCTCATATCATCAATGTTACCTAATCAACTTCATAAAAGCAATTGACAAGTTATGGTTGGCAAATTTTCAAAGCTAAACAAAATGGATTCTCAACTGAAACTTTGCATGTTAGAATTTTAACTTCTTATTCATGGTCACACAATTGACTAATGCTAATCAAGTTATAGTTCAAATCAGCAATAAGCCACATTTGTTTAAAAAGAAGAAAGAAACCTTTACCAACATTGGTTACTCCAAGAATTCTTCCTTTCTTCTTGTTTCAAAAATAAATCCTTCATCGGTTGCTTTGACCTTGATTATGAATGAGATGTTGTCTGTTATTCTTTAAGCCAACATCATCAATATACCCCTTTAGTAGTGCTTGAGTTTGAATTGAAGCGTACCTGCAATAAGGAGAAGAAGTATCCTTTGGTACCCATACTTTCTTGGGTCCATGGGGGTTAGTAATAATTCCTTTAACTCTCCAAATAGTTTTAAAACCATTTTCTATTTTTCTTTTAACAAAGCACCTAATGGCTTTTTGTCCATGTTTTCCACAATATGTACAAAAAGTATGAGGCATTGAACTAGAAGTAGCTTTAACAAAGAAATTTTTATATTTAGGCACATTGTTTACATAATTATAGCCAAGACCATTTTTAAAAAGAGGAGATCTTTGAGCTCCAAGAATTTTATCAAGATTGTCCCTTCCTTTTGTAAATTTTTCTATACATAATGTAAGCTCATCAACCTTCTTTTTCAAAGTCTCATAATCAACAAGCATTCTTTCAAGAGACAAAATCTTTTCACAAAGAATCTTATTTTCAAGGGACATGTTTTGTAAAGAGACATTTAAAACTTCTTTTTCAATATTCAAACAATCAATAGATTCAAGAAGCTTTTTGTTTTCACAATATAATTTTAAATTTTCATTCAATAAATCATTAATTTTGGTTTTCATTTCCTTATTCCTTTTTGAAGCCTTCTTTAATTCTCCATACATCTCAACAAGTAATTCATTAGGATCATCAATATCATCAACATCATCATCACAATAAGTAGAGGTAGAAGGAGTGGATTGTACCTCATCATTTATTGACATAAAACACATATTGGCTCTTTCCTCGTGTGTTGCTTGTAGAAGTCTCCACATATCGTGAGCGGTGTCACATTCACTCACTCTATTGTATTCATTCACATCCAATGCACAACTCAAGATGTTCATTGCTTGGTAGTTTAAGGTTATCTTTCTTGAGTCGTTCTCATCAAGTTCCTCCATAGACTTTTGTTCCCTTGTAATTCCATCAGCTTTTATTCTCATAGGAACATAGGGACCTTTCTCAATGATACTCCACAAATCAAAGTTAATAGAACAAATAAAAATTCTAATTCTAGATTTCCAAAATGTAAAATTAGAACCATCAAACAAAGGAGGTCTATTTGTAGAGGAACCTTCCATATAAGGCAAATTTGATAAACTAGCCATAGAATCTTTACTTCTAGGTTGTTAAACCTTAAAAAGAAGACCTTGCTCTGATACCAATTGAAAGACCTAAGAGGGGGGGTGAATTAGGTCTTTGGCTAATTATCGAAAATTTTTTTCTCTTTTTTGCAAATCCTTTGCCTTAATAAAAGTTCTTCTTTAAAATCACAAACTTCAAGTTTATATGTGATTTGATGGTTAAGACAAGATTATCAAATTATAATATCACAACCAATCAATCACCAACTATGAACAAATAATAATAACACAAGTATGTAAACAAGCAAAGCTATAAAGAATTGAACACACGATTTATAGTGGTTCGATCTCTCCAAGATCTACATCCACTACCTTGAGTCCACACTCAAGGATTTCAACCAATTCACTATGAGCTTAATCCAAGCAATTACACAAGAGGCTCACCCTTCAATGGGTTTTACCACAACAACCTCTTTTCAATATAATAAACAAGGTTCACTCTTATCACTAAGAGTTTTATGTCACTAGACAACCTAGACCAATCTAATCCAAGGCTCACCCTCACCAATGGGTTTTACACAAATAACCTTGATTAATCTAGTCTATGGCTCACCCTCCACAAGGGTTTTATGTCTCTTGACAACCTTGTATCAATCACAACAATAATATAAAGAGAGAATTTGAATGTTACCAACACTTCTTGGTGGATGAATACAATTGCTAGCACCACTTCACTTCTTGCCTTTGGAATCTTGAATTTCAATCTTTGAGCACAAGGCAATTTGAGAGCTTTTGATATAATTTGATGTAAAACAAGTTAGAGCATGAAAGATTTGTTAAGTTCAAAGTTCTACTAAAAAAATCTGGAGTTTATGGCTTTTATAGAATTCAAAAATCAGTTCAAACGTTCATAAAACGGCTAGTAACTGGCTAGTTTCGGAAAAATTCGGATGACCGAATTTCATGCGTCCGAATTTTTCGGACGACTGAATTTTTTTCTGCTGCGTCCCGAATCTTCTTCCGAATTTCTCTGGAAGAACAAGTGACCATGCTTTGAAGGCCAAAAATTCGGACGACCGAATTTTTTGGCTGCGTCCGAATTTTCTTCCGAATTTCTCTGGAAGAATAGTAGCAAACTTTTTGCTACAAAATTCGGACGACGAATTTTTGGACTGCGTCCGAATCTTGCATCCGAATTTTTCAAACTTTGTCAAAACATGTTCAAATCAATTCAAACAAGTTGGAAAACATTCTAGCCTTAAAGATAAGTCATTAAAGATCTTTTATGTGCAAAAACCATTTATGAAAACTTGATAATTTAGGTAAGTTCAAAACCATTGAAACCATTTAAATCAAGTTTTGTGCTCTCAATTGCAACTCATAGATTCCAAGACTTAAGAGTGTAGGGTTTACAATATTTACCTATTAACCACATGTCACCTACACTTCATGTCTTCAAAGCCTTCATTAATCTTGAACAAACTCTTCAATCTTTAATCACTTTGACATATTTGAGTTGTTCATGCATTGCTAGCTCCAAGGCAATGAGACTTGCTTCCTTCTCAATCCAAAAATCCTATCACAACATACAAGCATATTAGTCCTCATCAATATTTGTCATTAATCAAAACTACATGATTTGCCCTTAGGGCTAACACAAGGGTTTTATATCAACACAATAACCTTAAAAACAACAAGTAGATGAAGTTTGAGGTAAGAAAGTTACCAACAACTTGGTAGATGATGAAAAATTAGCATACATTCTCCTTTTGTCGAAGGAATCTTGGCTTTGAACTTTTGAGAACAAGACAAAAGAGCACTTTTTTGATAGAGAATGATTGGCAAAATATAAGAATCTTTAAAGCTCAAAAACTACTTCAAAATCTAAAGTTTATGTCTTTTATAAGATTTAAAAATTAGTTGCAACATTCAAATAACGGCTAGTAACAGTAAAATTCGATCGACCAAATTTGGACTCTTGTGTCCGAAATTGTCGTCAAAATTTCTCTAGAATTTCCGCTGTAGCATAAATTCAGTTGACCAAATTTAGACACTCTCATCCGAATTGGTCCTGAATTTCTCTGAAATTTCTACTGAAGCACAAGTTCGGTCAACCGAATTTGGACACCCACATTTGAATTGGTCGTCCAAATTTCTCTGAAAATTCAACTTTCATGAGTATTTTTAAAAATTCATTTAGAAAGATTTGAAATCAACCTTAGTAAGTTTGAAAACATTTTTGGTCTATGTGATAGATCATTTAAAAGTCTTTTAGTCCAAAAGCCGTTATATAGAACTTGGTAAAAACATTTGTAAGATAGATAACTTGAGATTTAAAAACAAGTTTGAAGTTTTCTTGAAAAAAATTTTAGATTCCTAAGGCAAAAGTGTGCAAGGTTTACAAAGATATACCTATAATGCATAGTAAACCTTCATTAAGATCTTCAAAGCCTTCAGTCATCTTAAACAAACTCTTCAACCTCTTGGACATATTTGAGTTATTCTTCCATTGTAGCTATAAGGTAATGATACTTGTTTGTTACTCAATCCAACAATCCTATCACATAATAATCAAACACATTAGTTGATATCAAAGTAATCAACAATATTCTCTTAGGAATATGCAATGATCAATATCTGTCATAATTCAAAATAACATGATTTGAACTTAGGGCTAATAATCTCCCTTTTTTATGATGAAAAACATTAATGCAAAATGTGACGGATTTAGACAATTTAAGCACTGAGAAGAATTTATGTCATACACTAGTTGAAGGTGATAGTAATTGAAAAGCAGTTTTAGACATATTATAGCAAAATAACGTTAACATGAATTAGTAAAGTAGGATGATCAAAAAATTCTAACCAATATTGATTTGAAACTGATCAGAAACTGATTTGAAACCAAAATTTGAAACCAATCTTAATTGCTTTTCAATTAGAACCAAATTTGAAAATGATTATAAAATTCACCAAAAACTAAAAATATATTTTGATTTAGAAATTGATTTCTTAATCTATTAAAAAATAAAAAAAAATAATTTAGAAACTGACTATAAAATTTATTTAAAAACAAAAAAATTTGCAAACTATCAAAATCAATTTGGAACCGATCTGAAATAGTTTCTCTAGTGGTTTGAAATTGGTTTCTAATTACAAACCAACTTTTGCAGTTTCACATTTCAGTTTCAAATATGCTGTTTTCTTGTAGTGTACTTCGTGAGGTGGTTTAATCATAATCTTGTCAAGTGCAGTCCAGCTCCTCTTGAACTTCATTTTCCAGCTCTTGAAAGAAAATAGCACACTTTTACACATGAGCAGCATAACAAGAAGATAAAGTGTGCTACTGAACTCTCTTAAGATATTGTTTCTACAACATGAGTTCAATGAGCAACTCTCACAAGAATATTGAGTAAGATACATAGGATTCTCTCGTTAGAATTTGCAAGAGTATTTCATAACAATACCGAGAAATCCTTTTGAGAGTTGATCTATGAGAGTTGTTGTTTTGCTTTGCCAAGAAGCTCTCTTTATAATTGCTAGAGATCCCAAGAAAATACCGAGAAATCCCTAGAAAGTAGGATACATATTTGTTTGATATTTGATGTAGATAGATTTTCATAAGATTCTCAAAATTCTATAATCTTTAGGAGATACCAAATATCTACTACTTGCCTTAATGGAGTTCTGCTCAAATAATGACAACTTCCAAAAAAGGCTCCTTAATGCCATAAAGGTCTTCTTGGCAAATACGATCGCATGAAATCCTTGTGCCAAGAAACTTTCTATAAATGATCCATGTCATAACAGGGGCATGTTGGGAGGTAGGGATACTTTGAGCCCAGTGATGAAGCTAGCACTATCGCTACCACCCTTCTATTGCCTGGTTTGAACTACATTCCACTCGTACTACTATATCATTTTTCAAGCATGTTCTTGATCACTAAAGCCTTTTTAGGGTCTATTTGGTTTAAGGATTTTAGTGAGGAAAAATGAAATTGAAAGTTTGCGTGTTGTTTGGTTTACTAAGAAAAATACTATGGAAATGGACAATGATTTCCAAGAAAGCAATTTTTCTTCTTTGGTTTGTGAGATTTTACAATGAAAAGAATAAAATCATTTTTAGAAAAGTATAAAGAAATAATAATTTAAATGGTTAACAATTTAGAAACTTCTAACTAGCAGTCAACTTGCACATTTAGGAGTGATAAGTGGGGTTCTATTTGATCACAATTGAACTGAGCATCTAGTTTTTGCACTCAATTCGTATAATACTCAAACACTATTCGAATCCGTTCGATTAACATTTCAAACTTGAAATTTTAATTAAGTTCGTTCATTTATTTATTTGTAAAGTTCAAAGTTCATTAGTATTAGACTTATTTAATTTTTGTGAATTGTTTGAATAACTCAAATAATGTTCAAGTTCAAGTTGTTTGAATAAAATAATAAAAATAAAAAATAAATGGCAAGTAATGAAGTAAGAAAATAAATTTTAATATCAAAGTATAAAATTTGATATAAAATATAAGAATAATAAACTTATTTATTTGTTTACAAACGTTCAAATTTATTCCATGTTAGCCCTAAGGGCAAATCATGTAGTTTTAATTAATGACAAATATTAACGAGGACTAATATGCTTCTATGTTGTGTGATAGGTTTTGTGAACTAAGAAGTATGAAGTCTCATATCTTTGAAGCCAAAGTGCAAGAACAACTTCAGTAAAGCAAAGTGATTGAAGTTTGAAGAAGGTTGTTCTTAGATGATCTAAAGGCATTGAAGACATGAAGTGTAGAGTGTATATACTTAGTAGATTGAATGAATCTTTTGATGAATGTGGTTTTGTGTCCTAAAAGTTTTTAAGTAAACTTTATATGATCAAAGGAATTTGATTTTGGTTCTCAAACTTATATATGTCTAAATAAGTTTTCTATACATACCAAATGTTTATCAAACCTATTGAAGTTAAATCTCAAATGATTTTACAAAGTTTGAATATGCTTCCAAAAAATTCGGTCGTCCAAATTTTGTAGCAAAAGTTTGCTATTGTTCTCTAGAAAAATTCGGAAGAAGATTCGAACGCATGAAGAAAAATTCGACCGTCCGAATTTCGGCCTTCAGCATGGTCACTGTTTTTCCAGAGAAATTCGAACGAAGATTCGGATGCAGCAGAAAGAATTCGGTCGTCCGAAAAATTCAATTACAGAATTCGGTAAAACTGAACTAGCCATTTTACAGCTCTTAAAACTGATTTTCAAATTCTATAAAAGTTATAAACGTGTAATCTTTTGTAAGTTTTGAATTCTTGAAAACTCTAAGCATTTTAAAGCCTTTTACAAACATTTATTAAGCTCTCTTATGTCTTGTGCATTCAATTGATCAATCCAAAGACATCAAAGTGTAAAGGTGCAAGTTTGTGTAAAAATCTACCAACAAGGGGTAACATCTACACACTCTTATTTTTTTATCAAATTGTGTTTTTCTACTAGCTCTTGCAAGGTTATCTTGATAACATAAAACCCTTTAGATAGCGGTGATCCTTGAAGTTGTGATTCAAGGTTGTTTGAGATATAAAACCATTATGTGTGGTGAGCCTTGTTTGTAAAAGTTACTAGAAGAGGTTGTGAGTGTAAAACTACAGTGTGGTGAGCCTCTCTTGTAATTTGTAAACCTTAGTATATAGTATATTGATTGAAATCCTTAAGTGTAGGCTTAAGGTAGTGGACGTAGATCTTAAGGATCGAACCACTATAAATTACTTGTGTTCTTTGATCTTACTTTCTTGTATTGCTCTGCTATAAATTGCTTATAACTTGACTCATATAATCTGTTCTTTGCTTAGACGTATAAAAGGTTTTAATTTGCGAAAATTAGCCAAATACCTAGAAATTCTATGTGTGGTTTGACAACCTAGAAGACAAAGATCCTATGGCTAATATTTCAAACCTACCTTACCTAGAAGGGTCATCTACAAATAGACCACCGTTGTTTGATGGAACAAATTACACTTTTTGGAAGTCTAGAGTTAAAATATATATTTGTTCTATCAATTTTGATTTGTGAAACACAGTTGAGAAAGGTCCTTATGTTCCAATGAAAATGAGAGTAGATGGAGTAACCTCAAACCCAAATCCACTGATGAATTTGACGAGCATGATTCAAGGAAAATAACATTAAATTATCAGGTCATGAACATATTAAGTTGTGCATTAGATGTTACTGAATACAATAGAGTTAGTGGGTGTGATATGTGGAGATTACTCCAAATTACACATGAAGGTACTAATCAAGTTAAAGAATCTAAACTTGCTATGTTTGTTAGAGATTATGAGCTGTTTACCATGAAACAAGGTGAAAATATTAGTGATATGTTTATAAGGTTTACTAATATTTTTAATGGCTTGAAAGCTTATGGTAAAAGCTATTCTATGGGAGAGCAAAACAGGAAGATTTTGGATGCTCTACCAAAATCATGGCAGCCAAAGACACTTGCTATTGAGGAGTCCAAAGATCTAAAAACTCTTCCTCTTGAAGAGCTTATCGGATCACTACTCACACATGAAATGAAGATGAAACTGTTGAATGACAAGGAAGATGAAGAAAAGGGAAGAAAAGGAGTTGTACTCAATGTTTCAGAACACTTGAGAGAACAAGAACTATCTTCAAGTGAAGAAGAAGGAGGAAACAGTGGAGAAGAAGAGATTGCAATGGCAGTGAGGAAGTTCAAGAGATTCTACAAAAAGGAGTTTCTCAAGAAAGGAAGGAAGCCAGTCAAGAAGAGTGGACAATCCTCATCCTATAATCCTCAATGTTTTGAATGCAAGAGCACAGAGCATCTTATTGCTGACTGTCCCAAAGTGTTAGAGAGGGAAAGAGATAGTAAAAACATAAAGAAATCTGCCAAGAAAGGAAAAGGATTAGCTGGAACGTGGGATCAATAAGAAAGCGAGGATGACAGTGAAGGGAAGGCCAACATATGCTTTATGGCCATTGATGATGAGGTACAATCTTCACCTTCTATTTCAAATTTCTGTGATGATGATATTGATTCTAGTGATTTGATTATACAACTGTATGAAGAGTTGAAAAAGGCTTGAAAAAGAAATAAAGATATGAAATTCAAAATCAATGATTTATGAAATAAGAATTCAAAATTATGTGTTTTAAATGATAAACTTCTTGAGACCATTAATTGCCTACCATTGGAAAAGAAGTTTTGAATACAACCATACAAAATGTATCTTTTGAAAACAAAAAGCTTTGTACAAGAATTATTTCTCTTGAATCAATGCTAAAAGATCATGAGTCTTTAAAAAGGAAAGTTAATGATCTTACTTTATGCATTGAGAGATTTACAGAGGGAAGAGAAAATTTAAATAAACTACTTGGTTATCAAAGATCTTCATTTGTTAAACATGGTCTTGGTTTTACACATGATCGTTTTGATCCAAAACAAAAAAAGATATTTGTTAAAGAATCTTCTCATTCTAGGTCTCATATTTGTTGAACATATTGTGGTAAGCATGGAAACAAGGTTTCTAGATATTTTATGAAAAGAAAGATAGAAAATGGTGTTAAGACCATTTGGAAAGTCAAAGGAACTATTACTAACCCCCTTGGACCCAAGAAGATATGGGTACCAAAAATCACTCTTTCTAATTTGGTATAGGTACAATTTGCCTCAAGATCAAGTGCCACTAAATAGTTTCTTGACATTAGCTGTTCAAGGCACATGACTGGAAATGCATCACTTGTTAGTGAGCTTCAAGCTACAAGTAAAGGTTTTGTCACATTTGGAGATAAGAAGAAAGGGAAAATAATTGGAATAGGCAACATTGGTAAAGGTTCTTTCTCTCTTATCAAGCAAGTCTTACTTATTGATGGTTTAAAGTATAATTTACTTAGTATTAGTCAATTATGTGACAATGGTTGCAAAGTTGAGTTTAAATGTGATACTTGTACTATTCTTGACAGTGCAAGTAATAAAACTATTTTTGTTGCTAAAAGAGTTAGTAATGTATATGTGTTATATCTTGATGAGCTTATTACTAAGGATATTAAATGTCTTGCCATTCATGACAATGATGGATTTTTATGGCATAGAAGATTAGGAAATGTAAGTATGGATTTATTGAACAAACTTTCTACACAAGAACTAGTTAGAGGATTACCAAAAATGCATTTTGATAAAACCCGTCTTTGTGATGCTTGTCAATATGGAAAACAATCAAAAATATCTTTCAAACCAAAGAAAATGGTTTCTACCTCAAAACCTCTTGAACTAGTTCACATGGATTTATTTGGACCTATGAGGACTACTAGTCTTGGTGGTAAAAGATATGCGTATGTGATTGATGATGATTTTTCAAGATTTACATGGGTAGTCTTCTTATCACAAAAATATGAAACATTTTATGAATTTTCAAAACTTTTATGGAAGAGAGTTTTGTAACCAAGATTTTACAAAATTTTGTGATGAGTATGGCATCACTCATAATTTTTCAGCTGCCAAAACATTTCAACAAAATGGTGTTATTGAAATAAAAAACAGAACTTTAGAAGAAATGGCTAGATCAATGCTTTGTGAAAATTCCTTACAAAAATATTTTTGGGTTGAAGCTGTAAATACAGGTTGCTATGTAATGACTAAAGTTTTACTAAGACCTTTTATAAGAAAAACACCTTTTGAACTTCTATTTGATAAAACTCCATCAATTGTCTATTTTAAAGTTTTTGGCTGTAAGTGCTTTATTTTAAACACTAGTGACAATCTTGGTAAATTTGACAGAAAATCAGATGAAGGCGTATTTCTTGGATATTCATCAAATAAAAAGACATATAGAGTCTATAACAAAAGGACATTATGCGTTGAAGAAACTATTCATGTAAAAATGAAAATGAGAATGATGCAGGTTCCTCAATGGTTGAAAATCAAACTCAACACCAAGTACCCACATTGGAAGATCATGCCAAAGAAGAAGAAATAATGGAGCAAGAATAAGATGGTCAATCAAGCAATGATCAAGAACTTCTAAAGGATCTCACATATGCAAGAAGTCATCCTAAGAAGCAAATCATTGGTGATGTCTCCCAAGGAGTTAAAAAAAGGCGGTACTTTATTGATAATTTTGCCCTTTTATCTCACATTGAACCGAAAAATATTGATGATACATTGTGTGATAATTTCTGGATTATTGCTATGGAAGAAGAGTTAAATCAGTTTTAGAGAAATAAAGTTTGGACTCTTGTTCCTAGACCTCATGATCATTCTGTTATTGGTACAAAGTGGGTCTTTAGAAATAATTTAAATGAACTAGGAGAAGTTGTTAGAAATAAAGCTAGACTTGTTGCTCAATGTTTCAACCAAGAAGAATGTATTGGTTATGATGAGACTTTTGCTCCAGTGGTCAGATTAGAGTCTATAAGAATACTTTTGGCATTTGCTTGTTTTAAAGATTTTAAACTATTTCAAATAGATGTCAAAAGTGATTTTCTAAATAGTTTTATTGAAGAAGAGGTTTATGTAGAACAACCTCCTGGATTTATTCATGCAAAATTTCCAAATCATGTTTTCAAGTTAACCAAAGCTCTATATGGATTGAAACAAGCTCCAAGAGCTTAGTATGAAAGATAAGTAGTTTTCTTCTTTCAAAAGGTTTTACAAAAGGAAAAGTGGATACAACTCTTTTTATAAAAATATCTTCTAAAAATGATATTTTACTTGTGCATATTTATGTTGATAATATTATTTTTGGTGCTACTAATACTTCTCTTTGTGAAGATTAGGCCAAATCCATGCAAAATGAATTTGAGATGAGCATGATGGGAGACTAAATTTCTTCCTTGGGCTACAAATTAAGCAAACCAAGGATGGAGTCTTCATCAATCAAGCAAAGCATACCAAGGAGCTATTGAAAAGATTTAGAATGGATCAAGCAAAAAGAATAGGTACTCCAAAGATGAGAAAGGTAAAAATATTGATGAGAAATTATATAGAGGTATGATTGGAAGTTTACTCTATCTCACAGCTAGTAAACCAGATATTATGTTTGCTGTATACTTGTGTGCCAGATTCCAATCATGTCCTAAAGAATCTCATCTAATTTCTGTCAAACGTATTTTTCGCTATTTGATTGATACACATGACTATGGCATTTGATTTTCAAAAACTTCATCTTTTGAACTTATTGGACACTCCAATGCTGACTATGCTGGATGCAAAGTTGAACGTAAAAGTACAAGTGGCCATTGTCAATTTCTTGGTAGTTGTCTTGTATCTTGGTTTAGTAAAAAGTAAGCTTGTGCGTTTTTATCCACTGCAGTAGCTGAATACATAGCTGCAGGTAGTTGTTGTGCACAATTGTTATGGATGCAGCATACCTTACTTGATTATGGTCTTAAATTCAATTGTGTGCCTATACTATGTGATAATACTAGTGCTATCAATTTAAGCATAAATCCCATTCAACATTCTAGGACTAAGCATATAGAGATAACACACCATTTCATTCGTGATCATGTAATTAAGAAAGATATATGCTTAGAATATATAAATACAAATGATCAAATTGCTGCCATATTTACAAAGCCTTTGGCTGAGAAAAGGTTCAATCACCTAAGAAGACTCTTAGGAATTTCAAAATTCAATCACTAATGTGTGTGTTGAAGTTTTGATGAAACAAAAAATTTTCAGATCCAGAATTCGGATGCACTACAGAAAATTCGGTCGAATGAAAGGAAACAGAGACTTTTGATCAAGAATTCGGACGCAGGTCTGAATTTTACGAACGCGACTGTTTAAATGAAAATTAAACAATCTTCTCAACACTTTAACTTCCGAATTTCACATCCTTTTAAAAGGCTCTCATACCCATTCACATCCGAATCAAAATCCCCTTCAAAACCACACATTCACATCCCGATTTGCATTCATCTTTGAACTTCTAACCGTAAATTCATACAAAAAATCAGTACTTCTCAACAGAAAATATCAACGGTGAGAACAAAGAAGCCAAATGTCGAGAAAGGGAAAGGAAAGGCTAAGGAAGGAGATGGAGACTCAATCTTCAACCAACCAAAAAGAATTCGAATCCCTCAAACATTATCTGGAGTTGACAGGTTTGTCTTGATCAAGGCTACTCATGAATTTGATGAATGGAATAAAAATAGCAGAAAGATTAGCCCTGGATATAAGCTGGATGTTGATAAATTCTCTAGCATGGATATTGGTTGGAGTAGTTTGTTGTTCATTGATAAAGAATTTTATCCTACCTTGATATATGAATTCTATACAAACCTAAAAGAAGAAAGAATTGAGATGGTAGGGGATAATGTGATACAATTGTATTCATCTAGAGTATTCCAAGTTGACATTGAATTTAGTGAAGCATTGATAAGCAGAATTTGTAGAGTAGGTGACCATGGAGCTAGATATTATTCGCCTTCCATGCATTGCTATGATTGTGAACTCTTTACATATGGTAGATTTGAAGAGGTATTTACAAATGGAAGAGTGTTTAGATCTATAAAAGAGAGGGAAATCAAGAACTTGGATGCTAGAGGTAGAGTGTTGCATCATATGGTAACTACTATGATTGTTCCTAACTTTGGACATAAGTCATCAGTTGGAAATATGCATATGGTAATCATGTTAATTTGCATGAGCAGAGGAGATTGAACTTTGGTTATATAGCCTTGAAACACATGATTACTACCAGAAAAACAGCAACCAAAGCATTCCCATTTGGAAGGTTTTTGACAAGAATCTTTAAGCATTTTAAGATTAAACTTCCGGGAAGAGGTCAAGCTTTTAAGAGTGGGGAGATTTACACCAATGAAACTCTTAAGATAATGTAATTAGTTCTTGATTAGGATAATAATGGAGGACAAAAAGAGAAACCCCTCCAAAAAGAATAGGAAGAGAAGAAAAGATAGAAAGTGAAGAAGAGGAAGATGAAGAGGATGAAGAAGAAACCCTTGCTATAGAAATGAAGACAAAGAGGAAGCATGACACCTCAAGTGAGGGGGAGTAACCTCCAACAAAAAGGAGATTGTTTGAAGAAGAAACTGGAATTAGTTCAAGTGGTGGAGGAGTTACTAAAGGTGACACCATAGTGGCCAAAGCATTCCAAGAAGCCTTGAACAATCATGTCAAGGAAATGGAAAAGATGTATAAGTTTTTTGAATCATTTGCTCCAATGGTTCTTGGAAAGTTAGATGGACTAGAGAGTAGGGTAAAGCACATTGAAGAAATCCTTATGAGAAATGCTCAAAGTGGTGAAGGACCCTCTAAGCCTCAAGATAGAAATGAGGAAGAAGGAGATAAGGAAGAAAAGAAAGGAGATGATAATAACAGTAATGATGAAGATGATGATGAAGATGGAAATGAAGAGACTGTGGTAGAAGAAGAGGAAGAACATGCACATGAAGAGCCACAAACAGCAGGCAGCCAAGTAGCTCAAGCTAAAATAGTCTCTCCATCAATAATCTCTTTCAGTCAAGGAAGAGTGAAGCACTTTGCCATCAAGAAAGGAGTGAGCCGAGCCTCTCCATCAACATCAACATCACAAGACTAAGATTTCTTTCCTTCTATTCTATTTATTGCTTTTTATCTGTTATTGTATTTACTGTTATTGTGAGTTATGTATTCTGAACTTGTTAAGTATTTTGCTGCATTTTATGTAATAGTGAAGCTCAATGATGAAATCTCAATGATGAGAGATTCTTTTATGTTTTAAATTAATAATCTCTTTTTCATTGATCCCTCTTTTTTTTTAGTGATGACAAAAGGGGGAGAAAAATGATGAATGATGACTGCAAGGATGATATGATGACTGTGCAATGATGAATGAGATGACTGCAATGATGATTTTGTGATGAACTCGATTATGCAAAATGCATTTTGCATCTATGCTTGAAATTTTGTAACGCTAAACTGAGTTGCAAAAACTTTGGATTCAAAATTCGGATACAAGGTTTAAAATTTCAGATGAATCCATATTTGTGGCCAAAAAGTTATCTTTTGTTGTTCAAATTTATTCAAATATGTTTTAATCTCTTCCATTATTGAAAAACCTTAGGAAAGCTTTATTGCACTTTAAACATTCATTATATTGAATTTATTGCAGTTTGGACTTGAAATTTTAAAATTGGGATGCATCCATATTTCATTGTCAAAATGGGCTCCTTTGTTGTTCAAATTAATTCAAATATGTTTTAATCTCTCATAATATTTTTGAAAAATATTAGGAAAGCTTATTTATAAATTTTAAAGCTTTTAGTTATCTTATTTTAAAGTTTGGACTTGCTATGCTAAAATTCGGATGCATGATATCTATAGTCCAAATGTATTGAAAAATGAGCACAATCTAAGGGGGAGCTTTGTTACACTTTTACAACCTTAAAACCTCTCTTAGAAGTTTTCTAAATGCTTAAATGCTATATCTTCTATCCTAGTTTAGTTGGAAGGAAGGAGGTAAATGGAGGTTGGTTGGGTCATAGGCTCATATTGAGCCTTTTGCATGTCAATGTGCTAAATTGGTTATTTTCTATCATTGACATTAATACTTATATGTACTACATTATTTTAATCTATCACATTTTGCATCAAAGTTTATCATCATAAAAAATGGAGAGTTGTTAGCCCTAAGGACAAATCATGTAGTTTTGATTACTGACAAATATTGATGAGGACTAATATGCTTCTATGTTGTGTGATAGGTTTTGTGAACTAAGAAGTATGAAGTCTCATTGCTTTGAAGCCAAAGTGCAAGAACAACTTCAGTAAAGCAAAGTGATTGAAATTTGAAAAAGGTTGTTCTTAGATGATCTAAAGGCATTGAAGACTTGAAGTGTAGAGTGTATATACTTAGTAGGTAAATCTCTATGTAAACTCTACACTTGTATGTCTTGGTTATCATTGAATGCATAAGAGAGCATAAAATGAGTCCTATGATCTTAAAAGGCTTTGAATGAATCTTTTGATGAATGTGGTTTTGTGTCCTAAAAGATTTTAAGTAAACATTATATGATCAAAGGAATTTGATTTTGATTTTCAAACTTATATATGTCTAAATAAGTTTTCTATACATACCAATGTTTTTCAAACTTATTGAAGTTAAATCTCATATGATTTTATAAAGTTTGAATATGTTTCCAAAAAATTCGGTCGTCCAAATTTTGTAGAAAAAGTTTGCTACTGTTCTTCCAGATAAATTCGGAAGAAGATTCGGACGCATGAAGAAAAACTCGGTCGTCCGAATTTTGACCTTCAACATGGTCATTGTTTTTCCAGAGAAATTCGGACGAAGATTTGGATGCAGCAGGAAGAATTCGATCGTCCGAAAAATTCGGACACAGAATTCGATCGTCTGAATTTCCTGAAAATAGCCGTTAACTAGCCGTTTTATAGCTGTTAAAACTAATTTTCAAATTCTATAAAAGTTCTAAACATGTAATATTTTGTAAGTTTTGAATTCTTGAAAACTCTAAGCATTCTAAAGTCTTTTATAAACATTTCTTAAGCTCTCTTATGTCTTGTGCATTCAATTGATCAATCCAAAGACATCAAAGTGTGAAGGTGCAAGTTTGTGTAAAAATCTACCAATAAGTGATAACATCTACACACTCTTATTTATTTATCAAATTGTGTTTTTCTACTATCTCTTGCTGTCTTCATCTTGTTGTCTTTGAAATCTTGAATAATCACATTGAAATACCTAAGAGGGGGATGAATTAGGTATTTGGCTAATTTTTGCAAAGTCAAACCTTTTATGTATATACATCAATAACAGATTATATGGACAAAATAGAAACAATTTAAGGCAGAGCAATATAAGAAATGTAGACCAAGAAACACAAGCAATTTATAGTGGTTCGATCATCAAGATCTACCTCCACTACCTTAAGCTTACACTTAAGGATTTCAATTACTCTACTATGTGCTTAAGTTCACAGATTACAAGAGAGGATCACCACACTATGATTTTACACTCACAACCTCTTCTAGTAACTTTTACAAACAAGGCTTACCACATACAATGGTTTTATATCTCAAACAACCTTGAATTACAACTTCAAGGATCACCCTTATCTAAAGGATTTTATGTTATCAAGATAACCTTGCTAGAGCTAGTAGACCAACACAATTTAATAAGTAAAGATGAGTGTGTAGATGTTACCACTTGTTGGTAGATATTACACAAAGTTGCACCTTCACACTTTGATGTCTTTGGATTGATCAATTGAATGCACAATACATAAGAGAGCTTGAGAAATGTTTGTAAAAGACTTTAGAAAGCTTAGAGTATTCAACGATTCAAAACTTGCAGAAGATTGCACGTTTATAGATTTTATAGAATTTGAAAATCAGTTATAACAGCTATAAAACGGCTAGTTAACGGCTATTTTCAGGAAATTCGGACGACCGAATTCTGCGTCTGAATTTTTCGGACGACCAAATTCTTCCTGCTGCGTCCGAATCTTCGTCCAAATTTCTCTGGAAGAACAGTGACCATGCTGAGGGCCAAAATTCAGACGACCAAATTTTTCTTCATGCGTCCGAATCTTCTTCCGAATTTCTCTGGAAGAACAGTAGCAAACTTTTGCTACCAAATTTGGACGACCGAATTTCTTGGAATCATGTTCAACCTTTGTAAAATCATTTGAGATTTAACTTCTAAAGATTTGAAACACATTTGGTATATATAGAAAACTTATTTAGACATATATAAGTTTGAAAACCAAAATCAAATTCCTTTGATCATATAAAGTTTACTTAAAAACTTTTAGGACATAAAACCACATCTATTAAGAAATTTATTCGAAGCCTTTTAAAATTAAGAAACCTATTTTATGATCTCTTATGCATTCAATAATCTCCAAGACATACAAGTGTAGAGTTTACATAGATATTACCTATCATCATACCTACTCTACACTTTAAGTCTTCAATGCCTTGAGTTCATCTTTGAATAAACCTCAAAAGACTTATAGTATATTGAGGTTGTTCCTGCTCTTTGGCTTGAAGGCAATGAGACTCCAAACTTCTTAGTTTACAAATCCTATCACACAATATAGACATATTAGTTCTCATCAATATTTCTCATTAATCAAAATTACATGATTTGCCCTTAGGGCTAACACACATGAAAGCACAAGACAAAAGAGAGCTCTAATAATTTCAAATGATTTTGGAATGTTAGGATTCTTCAAGTGTTCAATCTTAGTTTATAATCTAGACTTTATGGCTTTTATAGCTTTTAAAAATTAGTTCTAACTGTCATAAAACGACTAGTAACGGTTAGTTTTTGAGGAGTTTGGACGACTGAACTTGATCCTCTGCGTCCAAACTATCGTCCGAACATTACTATGATATGTTTTCTGCGAAAGTTCGGACGATCGAACTTTACCCCTTGCATCCAAATTTGCGTCCGAATTTCTTTAGAAATAAACTAGTCATGTTCAGAGTTTGGACGTCTGAACTTGCTTCTGAACTGTTCAAACTTTATCAAAATATTTAAAATCAACATCAATAAATTTGAAATCATTTTGTACTAAAAGGTAAGTCATTTAAAAACTTTTGAACTCATAGACCGTTACAAAAGCTCTTGATCATTCAAAGTTTACTCAAACCCTTTTAAGATTCAAAATCAAGTTTTGTGCTCTGTTATACCTATTTAGCAAGTGTAAACCTACACTAGAGTTTTCAAAGCCTTCAATCCATAGGACATGCTCTATATTCTTGATCCTTGAGCATACTAGAGTTCTCCTTAGCACTTTTAGCTCCAAGGCAATAAGAACTCTTTGCTTCTCAATCAAAAAATCCAATCACACAAATAGCATATGAATTAGTCTTAATCAATGTTTCTCATTAATCAAAACTACATGATTTTCCCTTAGGGCTAACAAATATGATCACCCTGATCATTTAATCCTCTTTTCTTATGAGGATTTTTATCTATCAAACCAAGAGATCGAACACACTTCTGGTATCATTTTGATTCAATAGCTATAGGTGTTACCACATTTCTGGCATAATTTTGATTCAATAGCTATAGGTGTTACCACATTTCTGGCATAATTTTGATTCAATAGCTATAGGTGTTACCACATTTCTGGCATAATTTTGATTCAATAGCTATAGGTGTTTGCACTTTTGGGACATCAACCCAAATAGGAGCATCTGTAGCTGGTAGATGTGATTTTGTTAGCCTTGTAGAGTCAGCAAAGCCATCTGGTAAATGATTGGCTATCTAAAAGACCTGGAGGGGATGAGGGTGGATTAGGTCGTTGGCTAATTATTGAAAACTTTTTCCTTTTAACACAAGTTTGGAATTACTCAAACAAGGAAGCACAATATGTTCCCTGATTGATAGAATGGTAAGTAATGGTAGTACAAGCAATAACTTAACAATTAATAACAGGTAATAATAATGCTAATATGTAGACAATATAAAGCTGTAAAGAATTAAATACACAATTTATAGTGGTTTGATCTCTTCAAGATCTACATCCACTACCTTGAGTCTTCACTTGAAGATTTCATCCAATTCACCAAAAGCTTAGCTCAAGCAATTGCACGAGAGACTCGTCTTTCAATGGTTTTACCATACCAATCCATTTGTTAACAAACAAGGCTCACTCTTTATCACAAAGGATTTTATGTCACTAGAATTTGTATTTTCATTGGCTTAATATAGAGAACACGCAATACCCCTCCATTCCCCAGGATACATACATACATTTACATCATATATCATGTCTGCTTCTTCATCTAGTATAGTTGCATTTAATTCCCCTGTTAAGTCTCAGTCTTCTCGTTTATCTAATGTTTATGAACTAGATTATGTTTCAGAAAAGGATAAATATCCACTGTCTGCATATCCTATTGTTAACCCATATAGTATTTATCAAAAAACCAAAATAGTGTTGGTGTTCGTCTTAAACAAGTGTTTGGAAAATCCCAATTTCATTCACATTCTAAAGATTTTGTCCAAGCCTCTCACTTTTCTACCCACAAACTTCCTGCTTCTACTCATGAGCAATATGTTACCCTTGAAATCCCTTCCGAATTCCCTGTCAATTGGATCAAAGAGGGCTATTCCCATATTCACTTCGGAGCGGTAAGATTGGCTTTGACCCTTCATGCAAAGAAAGGATTGCCTATGGTTTCTCAGATTGCTTTGCTGGATTCAAGGTTTCGTAAATATGAACATGCTGTGATAGGGACTGTCCAAACTACTTTTAATTCGGGTACCATCTTCATTACCCTCATCCCTAATTTCACCATGCATCTTGAAGATCCTTCATTACCCAAAGTCTTCAAAGTCCAGATCCAGATCTCTGGACTAGAACTTGATAACACGTACCTTGCTACACTCCACCACCAAATGGCCTACAGAATCCAAAACCATGCCTTAGATCTGCCGTTACCATCTCAACTTCAAAATGGTGAATCTATCTTCCTTTCAGTTGACTCACCAAACACTCCTCACTGTACCTTTGTTCCCAGACAGATAACCAAAGAACAATTACAAGCCTTGTTACCTACCTCGTGGACCACCAGCTATGAAAAACATCAAGCCACCTCTGCAAAACCAATCTAAAACACTGAACCCACTTTCACCACCAAAAAGAATGGTACTATAGAAATACGCTTTTCTGGAAGAAATGAGGTTTCCATAGTCTTCCCTACAGAGTTTTTAGTTATGGATGGAGATAAATGGAGTTCTCTGAATATTCCTATTACAAAGTTTGCCACTGATGGACGATCGGTATTACAGGATAAAACCCATACAGGTCACATTTGGTATGATGTTTGTTCATGTCCTGACTGCCTGGAGGAATCCACGGAAGAAGAACGAGATTGTTCTAAAAGATCTACTCAGAAAGCTTTGAGACAGCAGTTTGTGAATCAGGAAAAGACTTTGAGTATTATGTCACTTCTGGATCCAAACCAAGACCAACTGATCTGAGTTTCATGATTGAACCAATAGATCCACCTACACCACCTTCAGGAAACATCTAGTTCCCACCTTTGCACACTTTCCAGAAGGACCAGACTACACATGCTTGGAAAGTCAAGCCTCCAAAAGCCCTTGACGAGAAGGGACAGCCAAAACTAGTTTCAGCTGCAGAAGCAGTTCTCAATTGGCAAACGGATAATGCTGTGGCCCAAAATACGGCTCTTAAACAAATCCTGTCCAACTAGGAGTCTCTCAAAGTCCAAGCCCAACATCAAAACTGTCAAACGACATTCTTGGCCCAAACTATTTCTGAGGTACGCTCTAAGGTTGAAGCATTGCACTAGCAACTTTCGTTTCTAGTCCAATACACAACTGAATGGTCACCCAAGATGACTAAGATACTTTCCGAGAAAGAATCCCTACAACACTAGCTTAGATCTCTTGAAACACAACACTAATCTCTCATTCAGCAGTCTCAAACCAATATTTTTACCAGTCCTTCTTATTTCCCACAACTTCCTACAACACCTCCACTACTCACATCTCAGACATTTTGGCCTACCCCTAGTTCAACTTATTCACCATCATTAGCCTTATGGAAAGATTCCCCGCATCATAAGAAACGCAGCCCAAAGCAGCCAGCTGAACCTCAGCCGCACAAACACTCACCACAACCATCATCTTCCCAAACACCTACCTCCTCACCATTATCTAAACCATCAGATCCTATTATAGGAGCCTCCTCGACACCACCTCAGTCAATCATGACCTTCACAGATTCGAACCCAATATCCTATCTTCTTAAACAGGTCATAACTCCACCATCACAAATCCTTCCCATTATCCCTACCTCCTTGGAACTGCTTTCTTTCTCGGATACTGACCTAGAAACCTCTTCTGTTGAGTCTATTGATCCATTAGACCCTCCTGATCATATCTACATGATGGGACCAGAACCAGTTGTTGAACCAGTAGAAACACCCATGGAGGGTGAACCCCAAGAACCTCTTCAAACAGTTAAGACTGTTGTCAAGGTGCAAGGCATGGGATGAGTGTATGAGATGGTGCAGGTTTAGTAGGATAAGGGTTCCTACTCAAATAATCTGCTAAGATGTTAGCCTTACCAGGGATATGTTTTACAATGAAAGTGTACTGGGAAAACTATTGCTGGCAACGTAAGAGCTGGGCATCTGGAATAGTTTTTTGTTTGAACTAAATCATCCTTGGGAAGGAAGACATATCCATCTCGATTTGGAAATGGTGGCTGACCAGGAAGAATTCAAATTTCTCAATTCCTCTTTTAACTGCAAGAATCTCTTTGAAAGTGGAATGATAATGTTTTTCTGATTCCTTGAACTGTCCACTTTGATATCCACAAATATGGCGCTGGCCATCAATTTCTTCAAGTAGAATTGCTCCCGAAAATTTGTCTAAAGCATCTGTCTGTAGGATGTGAAGTCCATCAACCGGAATCTGTAATGGTGAGGCTTTGGATGCCAAAGACTTCAATTGTTTGACTGCTGCCGTATGTTGAGCTGTCCACAAAGGAGGGGACTTTTTGAGTCTGGCTGAGAGTAGAGCTTTGGGTTGAGCGACTCGGTGGATGAAATTATGAATATAATTCACAATTCCAAGATGCTGCTGCAATTGCTGAGTGCTAAGGATTTCATCAGGAAATTCTTGTAACCTGTGAGCAATGTGAGGCTATGGGACATAACTCCCATTGAACAATTTCATTCTTAGAAAATCAATTTCTTGTTTTCCCAAAATCATTTTCTTTTCTGAAAGCATGATTCCATATGACTGAGCAAGTTTGTGAAACTTCTGGATAAGCTCAAAATGAGAATCAATATCTTTTGAAAAGAGAAGAATGTCATCAATGTAAATCAAGATGTTGGGAAACAGTTCATGGAAAATTTTTGTCATAGCCTTTTGAAAATAAGAAGGTGCAACCTTTAATCAGAATGGCATGACAGTCCATTGAAAATGATGGTTGGAATACAGAATGCAGTTTTGAATCTATCATCTGGAGAAATTCCAAGTTGCCAAAATCCTGCTTTTAAATCAAATTTTGAAAACCATTTTGCATTTGCAAGATATTGGAACAGTGTATTCCGCCTGGGTAGAAGAAACTTGTCATCTAACAAGACTTTGTTCAAAGTCTGGTAATTGATCACCAATCTCATTTTCCCTCTAATTTGTTCTGCTCTCTTGTTCACATAAAAGGCTTCTGAGGCCCATGAAGAAGATGTGGGCTCAATCAGATTTTCAGAGAGAAGTTGTTGTATTTCTTCGGTGGCTAAACGATTGTGGTCTGGGGACATTCAACTATGACTAGCCTTTTGTGGTGTACTCTCATAATCTGTCTTAAATGGAAGCTGAATATAAAAGTCTGTATTCTTCCAGAGAGGATTTGGGCATTTAAGCAAGAAGTCAGAATGAGACTGAGCACAAGAAATCTTAACTATTTTTGAACGAACAGAATGAAAGGGATCAGATATATCTGGAGAGAGTTGAAAGAAATTCTGGGATAGTGCCCAGGGCACGGAGTGACCTTTGTACAAAATATCGGAAGGAGTGTATGACAACTACAGTATCTGATACAAGATATCAAACCCTATGATTAAATCTTTCTGAGGAAGTGCTGATCCTAAGATTAGGTAGGATTTGTATATGTACATTCTTACTAATCTATGTCTCTTAAATCTGTACCAACCCAAGACTTCTTCATGTGAAAAGTGGTATAATCTGGGTGACAGCTGTTCTGGGCCGACTTGTATGTGGAGGTTGAGAATGGGCCGTTGGAGACTGATAACCATATATGTGCTGGATCGGGTACATAGAAATCTAAACCAACCAGATGGATCGAGAAACCCTTTTAACAATTTGAACATTCTCGATTGGTCTGGTGTAATATTATGTCCTTGGTCACAGCTCCAAATGTAAGAAAACAGGCTTGAACAGTTGAATACAAAGGCAATCTTATGGGCTTCCAATAGGTACCAAACATAACATGGTGTGGTATGGGTGATCAGGGTGATTTTGGATACCACGAAAAACTGTTGTACCGTTGTGTTGTAAAAGGATTCTGTGAAACAGTCTGTAGTTCACGGAACTTCTGAGAGGTAGGGTATAATCCAAGATAGTTTCTATGACTTCAGAAGGAAGATGTGAGAGATTGAAAAATCTTTCTGAGGAAGTGCTGATCCTAAGATTTGGTGCTGAATTATAAGATTAGGTAGGATTTGCATATCTATATGCTTACTAATCTTATCGATGTTGCTTTCAGCTTTGTTAAAAGTTACTTTAGCTTTATTGCTTTGTTTTTTTAGTGAGTGTAGGAAATGGCTAGGAGAGAATCTGACATTGGCTCGTCCAAGAGGTCAAAGAGTGATTCAATGTCTAGACCAATCTAATCCAAGGCTCACCCTCACCAAAGGGTTTTACACAACAACAGTGATTAATGTAGTCAATGGCTCACACTTAACAATGGTTTTAAATCTCTTGACAACCTTGTATTAATCACAACAAGAATATAGAAATAGAGTTATGAAAGTTACTAACAATTCTTGGCGAATAAATACAGTTGCTAGCACTACTTCACTTCTTGCCTTTGGAATCTTTGATTTCAGCCTTTAAGCATAAGGCAATTTGAGAGATTTTCAAATAAATTTGACATAAAACTTGTTAGAGCATGCAATATTTCAAGAATTCATAGTTCATTCAGAAAATATGAAGTTTGGGGTTTAAATAGAGTTTAAAAATTAGTTCCCACTTTGGCACAAATTCAGTCGACCAAATTTGGACACCATCGGGTCATCTGAATATATCTAGAAATTCACGTTCCATGAGGTAAAATTCAAAGGTCCAAATTGGAGTCCAAATTTTTCAAACTTAGTTTAGTATGACTTGAAATCAACCACAATAAGTTTGAAAACATTCTATCATTAAAGATAAGTCATTAAAAGGCTTTCAGGTGCAAAAAACCGTTAATGAAAACTTTATAATTCAAGTCCAAAACTTCATGAAAGTCTTTTCAAATCTAGTTTTATGCTCTCAAATGCAACCCATAGATTCATAAGCTTAAGAGAGTAGGGTTTACAAAGTTTACCTATTATGCACATGTAACCTACACTATATGTCTTCAAAGTCTTCAATCATCTTGAACAAGCTCTTCTATCTCCTTGACATATTTGAGTTGTTCTTGCATTGTAGCTTCAAGGCAATGAGACATGTATACTTTTCAATCCAAAAACCATATCACACAATAATTGAACACATTAGTCCATATCAGAGTAATCAACAATATTGTCTTGCACTACAAGAAAATAGGCAATTTGAAACTATAACTTTAGTTTCAAATCAATTTTTTAATAGGAATTTGAAAACGCTTTGAAACTGACGAAAGTCAATTTCTATTTGGGTGGTCGCGGCCCGGATTAGAAACCAAAACAATGGGTTTCTAATTTTGAAATTGAAAATTAGAAACCGAATTCGGTTTCTAATTTGATCCAACAACCAACTCCTTTACAAAAATAGAAACCGACCCAAAAACTTATTAGAAACCTCCAAATTTAAAATTGGAAACCGTTTTGAAACTGATTTGAAATCGGGTCAGATAATAGTTAAATCGTTTAAAAATTTATTAGAAAATGCTTTGAAATCAACAATTATTTTAAATTTGTTAACTTAGAAACCGACTTGAAACCGAATATACAAAAAATATTTTTTATTTTTGATATAGAAACAAATTTGTAATTGAATTTCCCTAAATTTAGTTTTTTTAATTTCACAAAGTTAGAAACTGATTTGAAATTGAATTTTATATTTAATTTTGTATAATTTTTAAAATTATTTAGAAACCGATATTTTAGTTTCAAATCGGTTTTTAAGGAATTTATTAATTAAAAATTATTAAATTTAGAAACTGGTTTTTCGATTTCAAATTGGTTTATAAAAATTTGTAAATAAAAAAGTTAATCATTTTATTAGAAACTGATTTTGTTGGTTTCAAATTAGTTTCTAAAAATTTGTAAATATAAAAATTTTAATTCATTTTATTCAAAAACTTATTTTAGTGATTTCAAATCGGTTTCAAAAAATTTGTAAATTTAAAAAAAAATTAAATTCATTTTATTTAGAAACCAATTTGGTGGTTTTGAATCAGTTTTTAAACATTAAAAATTTTAAAATAGAAAATTATGTATTTTTAGTTGCTCCCGGCAAATTATAAAAACACCCAAATGCAAGCATCAAACCATCACTAGGCAAGATTAAGTCAACCAAACCAAAATAAATACTCTTAATAATAAAACAATACTCCAAATCTAAACATAAATATCAATCCATTCATAGTAAAAATGATAAATGCAATGAAATAGAAATAACAGTTTAAGAAATCCCAGGTCTCTGAAAAAGCTGGATTGAATGTCGTGTCGTACTCGATGTCTTCATCTTCATCATCTGATGAGTCAGCCTCCTTAGGAATAACAAGCCCAGGTTATGCAAATATCTTCTTTTGTGCCTCATATATTTTATCATGTTCGTCTTCATCTTCATCATCTTCGACTTCATTTTATGCTCCAATTCGGCTCGATTGTTAGCTTCTATGCTCTCTCTCATTGCCTGCAAAGCCGATGACGGTGCCTCATGAATACATGGACGACTGCCTGAACCCACACTTTCTCCCTTGAGACGAAGAAACTCCGATGCAAGACCGTAGACATGGCCTTTCTTGAATCCATTAGCTGCCTTCACCATCAACGTCAACTCATCAGGTACGTTCCTACCTCTCAATAGCAGTTTGAGTTGCTTGAGTTATAAGATTTTAAAAATTTTCCTGTAAAGTTTTCAATGATAAAATATATAAAATTAGATATATAACGTAAACAAATTATTAGAAGAACAGAAATATCAAAATTAAACTTAAAAGAATAAATTATCGTTAAATACTTTTCACGGATAAGTATTTGACTTATAAAAAGTTATGATAATGAATTTATGAAGTTTTAATATATCATAGACAGGATAAAAATCTTACCCAATAATTCTCACTACGAGCTTCAACAAATTGGCCTTTCTTTGGACCATTCTAAACTTTATGTGTGCAAAGCCAACAATCCGAGAGCTTCAAATTATCCCCTAACTCCTTTTGCTACATATTAATTTAAGAAAAATCATAGAACATGAGAAACAAAAATCTAATAAATAATATAAAAAATATTTAATGGTAAAGGAAAAAACTAACCAATCTCTTTTCATGCTCTTGAAAAGAGATAGAACCACTGGTATGGCATCCGTCACCATGTCCATCGAGGCCATCCTTTCTATTCTTTCTTCATCTGTTAGACTTTTTCTTGAACTCATCAGACTACCAATACTTGTATAACGGTAAGTACGCAACCTCAGGCATTCAATCCGACCTCTAATTACTTCTCCTTACATTACATAGGATGCCTTTCATCCGGCTTGCACAACAGATCCTCCAAGCTTTGCAAATGAGGCCGTCATGCTTTAGATCTCACATGTAGACCTTCTGTAATATTGGAGGAAAACAATTCCTTATTGTTTGATGAAAAATATCATTGAACATTATCACCCACGCACATCTGGTGGTATCTTGCCAAACCTGTTGCACATGCCAAAAAACATCCTCTGAAAAATATCAGTAATGCTCCCAGTGTAGACAAATTGATCGCTGAAACTAAAAGAATATAAACAACGTGTTACCTTGTAGTATTAAATAATTTGCAACACTACGCTATCATAATGGTTATACTATGACAAAATGTGAGCTACTCAATAATGAAATATGTAACAAACATATAACTGAATTCTATGCTTACGTATGACCTTATAGGAAAATCAATGTACGGGAGTCTACATGATCTGCAGAGTTGAAAGAATATGGAGGAACACTACTCGAGGGGACACAGGTTGTTGGATCAACTAGTCTCTTAACTCTATGGTCTTGGAACCGTATTCGCTGCAGTCGATGGTGGTGTCCTAGACTCTAGGGATGATGGTACAACTAGGGCATCGAGAATGCCTAGGAGAGCTTAGGAGAGCTGCAGGTGCCCTAGTTGAGCTGCAGGACATATCTAACGAGGTAACATATCTGCAAATATAAAAAAGATCTGTTAATGTTCAGATAAAAAAAGTCTATTACTACAGTTATGAATTGCAAAGCAAACAAACAAAAGGGAACAAATTTATTAGCAGCCAGATTTAGAGTCTAAGTCATGTGTATCTGCTTTGTTGTTTTTCATCTAATTCCCAACTCCCCTCTTCTTCATCTTCACCTTTGTTATGTACATCCTACTCCAAGTCAGATTCTGTGCACCTTGTGTTAACTTCAACCATCTCTTCCATACCCGAGGCATGTGTAAGTGGACCAATCTCCTCAACCGCAACGTTAAATTGTGAACTTCGAGCATGGTCTATTTCCTTCTAATATGTGTTATCAACCACATGCACCTCCATTGTTCGAGGCTTAGATATGCATATATTCCACTAATCTGTTAGAGGCCTCCTACTGCCCGGATAGAGTGTGAAGTAAACCTGTTCTGCTTGGTAGGTGAATACAAATGTGTCAAATCTATGATACCATCTTTTGTGGTTTATTTCTGCAATTTTGTACTGTGGGTGCATCTTAACACCATGATTCTCCACATTTTCATACCAATCACATCAAAACAAAGCCACCCTTAGAATTCATCCCAAAAATTCAAGTTCTACGATATCCCTTAGAATTTCATAATAATCACCCTTAACAAAGCCACCACTGTTGGCTATCTTTTTCCCTTTCCCATAATCTAATGTATTAAATCTATAACAATTCACAAAGTCTCTGCTAAACCTCTTCACTCTACGAGATGGTCTCCAAGTAAAATTTCTCAGCAATGGGTACTTAGGATCATTTTTTGAAGATTACATTTGACATAAATAATACAAATACGTTAAATAGGAAAAAATCCCAATAAATTTGTTTGTTTCTCAAATGTGTACTTACATGTTCGCTAATCCATGCAATGAACTCTTCATTGATTAGTGCATCCCCTGAAATGTAAGGATCATATATCTGGACTAGATTTTTGTATTTTCTGTGGTTTCATAATGCAAATACTAATAATGATGTAAGACGAATAAAATGTGGGGAGGAAATTACTTTGTTCGAAAGGGCACTTACTCGATGCTCAACCTCTTCACAATTCAAAAATATGTAATTCAAAGCTGCCTTGTACTCTTGATCCATTAAGAACTTCAAAGAAACCTTACCCATCCCTTTTCCAAGAAGGTTGCAAACTGACAAGACATTGGGAAGTCTTCCTGGTCATCCGCATCCTCATTTCTTCCAACAGATGCACTCCTCGTTGTCACGTATTCCTCAAAATAATAGCGAAAAAACATGGCGACCTCTTCAACCAAGTATGCATTGCATATCGACCCCTCAATCCTCAACTTGTTCTTTATTTTCTTTTTCAGGTGGTGCAAATACCTAGATTTCATAGGAGCATGTCAATGTGTGAGGAATGCTACTCAAATAATACAAAGGGTGAGAAGCATTATTTGGGACAAAAATGTACCTTTCAAATGGGTACATCCGCTAATATTGAACTGGACCACATACCTTTGCCTTGTACGGCAAGTGCATTGCCAAATGTTCCATCACGTCGAGGAATCCCGGTGGAAATATTCACTCTAATTTGCAAAGTATAAGGGCAATATTCTGCTCCAAATCCCACATATAGGCAACACTCAATTTTGGAGCACATAAATCTCTATAGAAATGGATAACATTAGTCAAAGCGCTCCAAACCTTTGCCAGTAGTACTTGACGGAAAGCAATGGGCAATAGATGCTCCATGAATACGTGACAATCGTGAGTCTTCATTCCACTCGTTTTTAATTCATGCATATCAACACTGTAAGACCTAAGGGGGGTGAATTAGGTCTTTAGCTAATTATCAAATTTTTTTTCCCTTTTTGCTAATCCTTTGCCGTAATAAAAGCTCTTCTTCAAATTCACAAGCTCTAAGTTTATATGTGATTTAATGGTTGAGACAAGATGATCAAATAATAAAACCACAACCAATCAGTCAACAACTAAAAACAAACAATAATAACACAAGTATGTAAACAAGTAAAGTTATAAATAAATGAACACACGATTTATAGTGGTTCGATCTTTCCAATATCTACATCTACTACCTTGAGTCCACATTCAAGGATTTCAACCAATTCACTATATGCTTAATCCAAGCAATTACACAAGAGGCTCACCCTTCAATTGGTTTGACCACAACACCCTCACCAATCTAATAAACAAGAGTTTTATGTCACTAGACAACCTAGACCAATCTAATCCAAGGCTCACCCTCACCAATGGGTTTTACACAACAACCTTGATTAATCTAGTCTATGGCTCACCCTCCGCAAGGGTTTTAATTCTCTTGACAACCTTGTATCAATCACAACAATAATGTAAAGAAAGGGTTTGGATGTTACCAACACTTCTTAGTGGATGAATACAATTGCTAGCATCACTTCACTTCTTGCCTTTGGAATTTTGAATTTCAACCTTTGAGCACAACGCAATTTGAGAGCTTTTCAAATAATTTTGATGTAAAACAAGTTAGAGCTTGAAGGATTTTGAATGTTCAAAAGTTCTTTTAAAAATATGGAGTTTATGGCTTTTATAGATTTGAAAAATTGGCTTTAACAGTCATAAAATAGCTAGTTTAAGAAAATTCAAACGATCGAATTTTTCGGACGTCACTGTTGCAGGTTTTTGGAAAAATTCGGACGACCGAATTTTTTCCCTGCGTCTGAATCTTAGTCTGAATTTTTCTGGAAAAATAGTAACCATGCTGAAGACAAAAATTCGGACAACTGAATTTTTCTTCATGCGTCCGAATTTCTCTGGAAAAACAGAAACCAATATTTGCTACAAAAATCGGACGACCGAATCTTTTGGAAGCACTTTCAAACTTTGTAAAATCATTTGAAATTTAACTTCAACAAGTTTAAGAACATTTTGTATGTATGAATAAGTTATTTAGACATATATAAGCTTGAAAACTATATTCAAATTTCTTTAATCATGCAAAGTTTACTAGACACAAGACCACATTCATCAAAAAGATCATTCAAAGCCATTTAAGTTTAAGAAACTAATTTTGTGCTCTCTTATGCATTTAATAGATTCCAAGACACACAAGTGTAGAGTTTACATAGATTTACCTATTTAGCATATATACTCTACACTTCAAGTCTTCAATGCCTTTAGATAATCTTTGAACAACCTTCTTCAAAGTTCAATCACTTTGGCTTTTTGAAGTTGTTCTTGCACTTTGGTTTGAAGGCAATGAGACTTCATACTTCTTAGTTCACCAATCCTATCACACAATATATAAGCATATTAGTCCTTATCAATATTTGCCATTAATCAAAAACTACATGATTTGCCCTTAGGGCTAACAATCTCCCCCTTTTTGATGATGACAAACTTTGATGCAAATGTGATGGATTTAAACAATGTAAAACGAAGAAGTATAGATGTCAATCATATATATTAACCAATTTGGCACATTGACATTCAAAAGGCCCAATATGAGCCATAACCTAACCAACCTCCATTAACCTCCTTCCTTCCAATTACTAGGATAGAATATACAATCATTTAAGCATTTAGAAAAGCTTCTAAGAGAGGTTTTAAGATTGTAAAAGTTTAACAATGCTCCTCCTTAGATTCTGCTCATTTTTCAACAAGTTTGGACTTGAGATATTGTGAATCCAAATTTTGACATATCAAGTCCGAACTGTAAAATAAGTTAAATGAAAGCTGCAATTTTTGAAAATAAGCTTTCCTAAGGTTGTTCAAACATATTAGAAGAGATTAAACCATATTTGAATTAATTTGTTCTTACCAGGGCTGCACGTATTATGAAAATTTTTTCTTTTTGAAATGCCATATGTTTCGACTCATTCAGTCCACAATTGATTCAACTCTTTGTTAAGTGGTTGCAAGTAAACGTCTACTTTATGCTTTGGATTTTGCGGGCAAGTAAACGTTCTTGGCCGTCAAGAACGTCATAGGATTCTTCATGCACATCCAAGGTGGCAAATTATGCAGAGTAAGTATCATTGGCCAAGAGGAGTATTGTTTTCTCGACATTCCAAACGGTGAGAATCCATCTGTACATAGGTCTATCCTAACATTCTGTGATTTAGCTGCAAAAACTAGATATTGCCTATCTAAATGTAGCCATGACTCCTCATCGTGAGGGTGGCTCGCTATTCTTTGCTCTGGCTGACTTTCCACATGCCACTGTAATAGGAAAGTTGAGCATCTTCTTAAAGGGGTATCCACAACCTCGAACATCTTGTAGAACCTCTGTGCGAAAGGATTGGGATGTTCCTCAACATCAGCCCGGTTAGTAAAGAAACTAGGCCCTGCAACATCGAATACCATTTCACGATATGAATTATGGTCCAAGTGGCTGCTCGAAATGGGAGGTTGCGATGATTCGAATGGTATGAGCCTCTCACCATGAGACGTGCAATTGTAATAATTTGGAACAAATCCCTTACTATAAAGATGCACCTACAAAACTTCAGCATCTTGATATTTCTTATTCTTAAATCTTGAACCTTTTCTCTTTTTGAAGGAATTTCTCTTTTTGTTCTCCATAAACGATCGTCATCAAGTACTAATTACATCCTTCTAAGAGAGTCATTAGTATAGATTTCTCCACTCTTGAAAGCTTGTCCTCTTAAAGGAAGTTTGACTTGGAAGTGTTTGAAAATTCTTATTAATAGTCTCCCATACGGTAAACCTTTGTTGGCTATGTTTCTTGCACTAATCATATGCTTCAATGTCATGAATCTAAAGTTTAGTCTTCTATGCTTATGCAAGGCAAGCATAATCACCATATGCATAATGGTAATCATGTGATGCATAACCCTTCCTCTAGCATCAAAGGCTTTGATTTCCTTTTCTACCATTTGTGAAAGCCTCTTCAATTCTTTCATTTGTGAACAATTCATGAATAAAGCAATGCTGTCCCAATGAGTAATATCTTCCCTCATTATCATCTATCCCCCAAATTCTGTTCACTAAGGCATCATTGAACTCAAAATTCACTTGATATACTCTAGAGGAATACCATTGAACTACATTATCCGCTCATGTTCAATTCTCTCTTCTTCAAGATTTGCATAAAACTATATATAAGGACAGGATATAATTCTTCATCAACTATTAGTAAATTGTTCCAATCAATATCATCAAATAGAGATAGAAGATTACCCATATTGGTGAGTTTATCCAAGCTTACTTTATTTCCAAGAATAATTTTTCTGTTCTTCTTGCTCCATTATATTCTTTAGCACTATATATCCAAAATTCATTTTTCTTTTCTTATGCATGGCTAGCCTAATTATAGCATATATATTATAAATAGAAGATTTGTACCCAAAGTATGCTATAATCAAGGTAGTAAGCATGTGATGCAAAATTCTTTTACTAGTATCAAGCTTTTATCTCTCTCTCCTTTATAGTCTCGAGGCTTCTACCATTTATACAGGCATTCTCAATCCTTTCATGTAAGTATTACTTACTTATAAAACAATGTCCCTCGGAAGAATAATGCCGAAACCCAACATCCTCAACATCAAAAATTCTATTGAGAAATGCATTATGAATCTCAAAAATCAACTTGTGATATTCTTGAAGAATACCACTGAGTAGTTTTAATACCAATTTGCTCAACCCCCCCCCCCCCCCTTTTTTTAATATAAACTTCATAAACTAAGGAAGGTAATAGCATTCATCAAACACAAGCAAACTAGTCCAACTCACATCATTTAAAAATGACTGTATATTACCCATTTCGGATAGTTTGATGACATCCACCTTATGGCTTGGATTTATCTTATGGTTCCTTTTTGTCCAATCATCAAATTTAGTAGCAGCCTTTACTGTGACAAATCCATCCAGCCATGACATGCTTTGAGGAACATGAACCTTCCTTGATTCATTGATCACTGGTCCTCCTTCTCTTTCTTTGGATTTCATTTTCCTTTTCTCATGCTAGGCTTCTTTGTCCTCACCTAGAGCTACAACACTTGAATACACTCATTAGTTATTGAATTTTGAAATCCCTAAGCTTCTTCTTAAGATTGGTCAAACCTTTCTTCAGCCAATGGATTAGTAATAATATCACTAATTTGTTCATTAGTTCAAACATCTTTAAACAAATATAACCCTTAGTGGAATAATCTTTAATGAGATGAAGTTTGATCTCTATATGCTTTGTTCTAGTTTTTTGAATAGTATGATGGTCATATTTGTTGCATTAGTGTTATCACATAACATAGCCACACATTTGAAATACATACCATAATCACTTAGAGTATCAATAAGGTAATAGAGAATGTGTTTAACAACAATCAAATGAGACTCTTTAGGACAAGATGAAATCTAGCACACAAGCACATGACAAATATAATATTGGCTCTACTTGCTGTCAAATAGAGTTGACTACTCCTATGACACCTTGTTATTCTTGTCGAGCATAGTTGATAAAATTATTGAAGTTCTTATACCTTAACTTGATTCATGAAAGTTCCATCCTTGGTTTGCTTGATTTGTAGGCCAAGAAAGAAATTGAGTTTTCCTATCATGCTCATTTCAAATTTACTTTGCATTAACTTGGCAAACACATCACAAAGTGAAATATTAAAAGCACCAAAATTGTATCATATATTTGGACAACTTATAGATCATTGTTAGAAGAGGTTTTTATGAAAAGAGTAGTATCAACCTTTCATCTTGAAAATCCCTTTGAAAGAAGAAACCACTCAATTTTTCATACCAAGCTCTAGGAGCTTGTTTTAAATCATACAAAGCTTTGGATAATTTGAAAACATGGTTAGGAAACTTTTCATGATCAAAATCGGGTGGTTGTTCCACATAAACCTCGTCCTCAATAGAACCATTTAGAAAAGCACTTTTGACATTCATTTGAAAGAGTATGAAACCTTTAAAACATGCAAATGCCAAAAGAATTCTAATTGATTTAAATCTACTAACTGGAACTAAAGTCTCATTATAATCAATGCCCTCTTTTTGATTGAATCCTTGGGCAACAAGTCTAACCTTATTTCTAATAACTTCTCCGGATTCATTGAGTTTATTTCAAAAAACCATTTAGTTCCAATAACGGAATGATCTTGAGATTTAGGAATTTTTCAAATTTTGTATCTTTCAAATTGATTAAATTTCTCTTGCATAGTAATAATTAAAAAATCATCACACAATGCATCATCAATACTTTTAGGCTAATATGAGATAAAAGAAAAAAGTTATCGATAAAGTACCTCTTTATGTTTACTCCTCGGGAGATATCACCAATTATTTGCTCCTTAGGGTGGCCTTTTTGGATATCCTAAATTCTTTGGGAGCTCTTGGTCACCACAAGGTTGATCTTCTTGATTTTGTTCAATCATTTCTTTCTCATTGGTATGATCCTCCAATGTTGGTGCTTGAAGATGGGTTTGATAGTAATTCATAGATCTACCTACATCATCTTCATCTTTTCTTTCCAAGTAAATGTAAGATTCATCAAAACTAACATGAATGGTTTCCTCATCATGTAAGGTTCTTTTTGTTATAAACCCTATAAGCCTTGTTGTTAGAGAAATAACGAAGGAATATCCCATCATTCGATTTTCTATGAAAATTTTCAAGTTATCGCACATATTCAATATAAGGCACTTGCAACCAAATACTTTGAAATAGGCAATACGGGCTAGTAGTATTCAATATAAATTACTTTATGTTAGCCCTAAGGGCAAATCATGAGGTTATGGCTAGCTTTGATGAATGACAAATATTGATAAGGACTAACATGCTTGTATGTTGTGTGATAGGATTGTTGGATTAAGAAGTATGAAATCTCATTGCCTTGAAGCCACAATGAAAGAACAACTCCAATATGTCGAAGTGATTGAAGATTGAAGAGTTTGTTCAAGATGATTGAAGGCTTTGAAGACATGAAGTGTAGGTTACATGTGCTTAAGAAGTAAACCTTGTAAACCCTACACTCTTAAGCCTTGGAATCTATGAGTTGCATTTGAGAGCACAAAACTTGATTTGAAAAGTTTCAATGGTTTTGTACTTACCTTAATTATCAAGTTTTCATCAATGGTTTTTGCACTTAAAATGTCTTTAAAGACTTATCTTATAGGCTAGAAGGTTTTCCAACTTGTTTGAATTGATTTGAATATGTTTTGACAAAGTTTAAAAAGTTTGGATGCAAAGTTCAGACGTCCGAACTTTTCCTGCACTCTGAATAGTACCACTATTTTTTTAGAGAAATTTGGATGCAAGTTTGGACGCAGAAGGCCAAGTTCGAACGTCCGAACTTCTCAGAAACTAGTCGTTTTATGATTGTTAAAACTAATTTTTCAAATATATAAAAACCAAAAACTCCAGATTTTTAAGAGAACTTTGAAACTTCAAAAATTCTTCAAGCTCTAACTTGTTTTACATCAAAATTATTTGAAAAGCTCTCAAATTGCCTTGTGCTCAAAGCTTGAAATTCAAGATTCCAAAAGCAAGAAGTGAACTGGTGCTAGCTATTGTATTCAACTACCAAGAAGTGTTGGTAACATCCAAACTCTCTCTTTACATTATTGTTGTAATTGATACAAGGTTGTCAAGAGACTTAAAATCCTTGTGGAGGGTGAGGCATAAACTAGATTAATCAAGGTTGTTGTGTAAAACCCATTGGTGAGGGCGAGCCTTGGATTAGATTGGTCTAGGTTGTCTAGTGACATAAAACTCTTAGTGATAGGAAATGAACTCATATCAGTTTCAACTAAGAACTTTGACCCAATGAGATAAAAACTGAATTTCTTTATCCCATTTATGACAGCAAGGATTTCTTTGAAGGTGGAATGATAATGTATTTCTGCTGGTTTGAATCTTCCACTCGCAAATCCACATAAATGTCTGGTTCCATTGATTTCTTCAAGTAAAACAGCACTCCAATATTTGTCGCTGGCATCAGTCTGGAGTATCTTTTGACCAGTAGTTGGTAGATGCAATTTCTGTATCTGGGATACTTGTTCTTTGAGAGCAGCTACAGCTTGAGTCTGTACAGATGTCCAAGAAGATGGATTTTTTCTGAGCATCTTAGTGAGTGGATGAATATGTTCTGAGGCTCAAGGAAGAAAGTCTCGAACATAGTTGACAACACCAAGAAACTGTTGGACTTGTTTCTGTGTGAGATTAGACTCAGGGAACTTCTGCAATTCTTCAGAGATGTGATGTCCGGGAGAGTATGTACCTGCACTAAAATGCATGCCTAGGAAAGTAATTTCCTGTGTCCGCAACCATACTTCCCAGTGGACAAACCGCACCAGCCAACCCTGTTGAAACTGTTCTCAATTGGCAATCTGAAAATGCTGTTGCTCAGAACAAGATCTTATCTCAGATAGATCAGAAAGTTACCCAGGTTAATTCCCGTCTTGCTACTGTTGAAATTAAAGTTGATTCTCAAGTACAAGATCTGGAAGCCACTAAAAGGCTAATCGTCAATATGGAGAAAAGATTGAAACAAGTTCCTTATGATTTGCCTATGCCTGGAGTTAATCCTGTTGAGGTCATTCGACAAAAACAGAAAGAGGTAGCTGATCTTGAAGGATACATTGCTTATCTCAACCTTTAAGAAATGATGCCGAATTGATTTCAATGAGAATATGATATTCTTGACAGAGATACCAAAAGAACCATTTTACTGGAGTAGGGAAATCATCAGGTCGAAGAAAGTCGTCCTGCAAGAAATCATCCAAGAGAAAGAAGTTCTCCAAAATTCATACTACAGACAGACGATCTTCAAAGAAAAAATGGAGATACTTTAGAAGGAAACACACATCTTCCAGAAGCCCCAGAAACAAGTCAGACTATTGCTATGTCTGCAAGCAAAAGGGCCATTATGCCAAACAATGTCCTCAGAAGAAGAAAAGGCAGAACCTCATCTCTCAGATTGAACAGGTTAGCCCTGTCTATGATGACAATGACCTTGAATCTCTCTTTTCTGAACAAGATGAATTGGATGAACATACTCTCTTTGCCATTGAAGAAGAAGAAATTCCTCTGTCATATCACATTGCAGAACCAGTTGAACCAAACACTGTTGAACCAACTCTTTCAGACATTGTTCCCCCAGGTTGAGTCTAAATCACAGGTTGAGTCTACTCTTTACTCTCCTCCTCCACCAGCTACTACCTTACCTTCAGCCTCTTCCAGTTTCTTTCCACCTTTCACAAATCCTTTTCAACCACCACCTAAAACACAGTACTCAACTTTCGGAACCATGGGATATGAAAGGTCCAAAGCTTCTCCAAGTACTTTCAATGCTGCTCAATGGTTAAAAGCCAAACAAGCACAGCGACAACCACCGTCATCTACTCCTTCTCCGGAAGTCCACAAGCAAGCCATGATTCAGAATCCACTGACTACTCTCCTTCAGCAGGCTGCCACATCTCAGCCTGTCCCTCATATTGCTGTTGTTCAGGAACAGACTCCATCCGAAACTCTGTATTCTTCCTCAACAGAATCTGAATCATCTTCTGCCTCAGATACAGCCTCTGAACCAGACTCTTCTACACAATCTTCCACAGATGAACTTGAGATTCCACAAATAAACATGGCTCGTGAAGAAGAAGAACCCGAAGTAACATCAGAAGCTACTCCCATAGTTGATGAACCAGAATCATCTCACTAGTTCAGGAACCTTCACATTTCAGCTGGATGACATTCCTCCAAATAAATGGGCAGTAAGGCTTCAAGAGTTCCATGCTTGGATGACCACTAGAGAACTCACTGGAATCACAGCAGAAAGTATTCTTACAGAGTTCACCTCCAGATTCACCGGCACATTGAAGCATTGGTTTACAACTCTCAATTATGTTGAGAGAACTCAATTTTTAAATTCTTCAATTGATCAAGCTTCTTCATTACTATATTACTGTTTTCTTGGTGAACCCGATTCTGATCTTGAATTAAAACGAAAAGAATTCTTTCAAATGAAGTGTTATTCTTTTCAAAGGTCAGATTTAGATAAACATTTGCAACGCATGACTCAATTATTTTATCTTCTTGGTGCAGATGTTAGTTTGAAACAAGCCTTCCTCAGCTCAATCCCTCAGGCCTTAGCTCAAGGAGCTGATGTTTACATAAGACATAAATACCAATCCATCCTTGGTATGACTCCTGGCCAAATCCGACAAGCCATCCTTCAAAGCCTTGAAGATCTGTGCCACAAATGACAAGTTATCAAGCAGTATCTCAAAGGTGATAAAGAGATTGACCAAGTATGCAGACGTTCAGATCTGATCATTAAATCATGCTGCAATAAGTCGTCCTGCAAGAAATCATCCAAGAGAAAGAAGTTCTCCAAGATCCATACTACAGACAGAAGATCTTCAAAGAAAAAATGGAGATACTTTAGAAGAAAACACACATCTTCCAGAAGCTCCAGAAGCAAGTCAGACTATTGTTATGTTTGCAAACAAAAAGGCCATTATGCCAAACAATGTCCTCAGAAGAAGAAGAGGCAGAACCTCATCTCTCAGATTGAACAGGTTAGCCCTGTCTATGATGACAATGACCTTGAATCTCTCTTTTCTGAACAAGATGAATTGGATGAACATACTCTCTTTGCCATTGAAGAAGAAGAAATTCCTCTGTCATATCACATTGCAGAACCAGTTGAACCAAACACTGTTGAACCAACTCTTTCAGACATTGTTCCCCCAGAACCTGATCCAACACTTCCAGAAAAACCTTCTGTTCCGATTCTTGCTATTCAATCTCCTAAAACACATCCTCAAGCCCCTGTTCAAATCCGAACATCCAAGTATGATAAACCCATTCCTGCCATAGCTTTTTTTGATACAGGAGCTGCAGTATCCATGATGAATCCATCTGTTCTACCCCTCAAAATCGGACACAACACAATAAAGAATTCATAACTGCTGATGGTAAAACATTCTACACATCCTTGATCACTAAACACCCCATTACCATCCAGTTCTTCCCAAAATGTGAAGTTCGTTTACATTTGATTGGTTGTACTGAAACTGACAAAGATCTTCTTGTTGGTTTTGACATATACAGTAAACTTCACAGGTTCCAAATTCTTCCCAATGGTATTCGTTTTGGTAAACATTTCAGAGAATACGGTACTATCCCAAGACTTTACCAAATCACTCCTAATCCTATCACTGAGATTCATAAACTTCTTGTTTCCCAATCTTGTGCCGAATCCCATACAGAATTCCTCACCAAATGTTCTCATCCATTATGGCAAAATCCTCAGTTCTTCATTAAACTCCCATTCAAGAAAAATGAGGATATCAATCCAACCAAAGCCAGTCATTCTGGCATGAACCCTGACCACCTCCAGTTAGCCACAAAAGAATGCCTTGACCTCCTTCAGTCTGATCTTATTGAACCAACAGATTCCCAATGGTCTTGTGAAGCATTCTATGTTGATAAACGGGCTGAACAAGCTCGTGGGAAAATGAGACTGGTAATTAATTATCAGCCTCTCAACCATTTTTTACAAGATGACAAATTTCCATTACCACACAAGAACACACTGTTGCCACAACTTTCTGGTGCAAAATGGTTTTCCAAATTTGATTTGAAATCTGGTTTTTGGCAATTAGGCATTCATCCTGATGAACGTCCTAAAACAGGCTTTTGCATACCTAACCAGCATTTCCAGTGGAAAGTAATGCCCTTTGGATTAAAACCCGCACCATCTTTATTTCAAAAAGCCATGGTCAAGATCTTTGAACCACTGTTGCACTCTGCACTGGTTTATATTGATGACATCCTACTCTTCAGTTCTTCAAAGGATGAACATATAAACCTATTACGCCAATTTGTTCAAATTGTTAAAACCTATGGCGTAATGCTTTCTCAGAATTCTGATGGCTCTGTGTCCATCAAATTTGACCACAAGCTTTGACCTAGAGACTGAAAGTATTCGAAAGGGAATAACTTCAATACTCAAACCTGGACTGTCTAAGAAGGTATGACTTGGATCAACACAACGGCCAACTCTTGGGCACTCAAAGGATCCTGTCCTCTTATCTTTCAACAATCCAAGCAAGAATGAAATCCATCATTCAAGAAGGAATACTAACAATTTCTAAGTATCACCAAACAAGGATCTAAGCTAAAGCCATATCAGAAATAGAAGCAGAGAAGAAGAGTATAGGAAACTTAGAGAGACATGTTTACAAAACACAAAGGATATTATTACTCGGGAAACTCAGTCTGCCTTGACATTACAACGAAAGGCTCTTTATATAGAGCTCTAGGAAAAGCCTAGAAGGCCAAATTATTGAGCTGTGACATCACTGCTTACATAAGGGTAGCCGATGAAGTCATTGTTTAGGTCATACCACACTATTAAATTTAATCAGCTAGAAACAGACAACAGCACACTGGACAACAATAATACAGAGTACTAAATATGAAAGTCTTCATAGCTGTATTCCTCTGAAGTAGTCGGTGAGGAGACATCACTATCAGTGGACCCCGGGTCAGTGATATTGCGTTCAATAATGATGTCTTGATGCAGAGCATGTGCCTTTGCTTTTTTCCTTTTTCTTTTGAGAGCATCTTTTCTGACAGAAGTGTCTGAAGTGGTCCAGGCAATATTACTAGAGACCAGACGTGGAAAGTTAAATCCATGTGATGGCTGAGAAGAGCTGGCTGGTTGAAGATTAAAGTAGTCAAAAGGTGTTTCTGTAACTGGCTGGGAATCAGGCAAGTGTTGGAGGTACCAGGCATGGGCTATCTTGATGTTTGTTTCATGGGGATGGTTGGTAGAATAGTTCCAAGAACCATGATCATCAGGCCAAATTTCTTGAGGCATGATCTTATTTTCAATGAAGAGATATTTTTGGGCCTCAGAATATTTGTGAGGGAGATCAAGAACAGTAATGGAATTGACCTGATACAGATGAGAGTATGGGTGGACTGTGAAGTCAGAAGTGATGGGTCGGTGAATATCAAAGAGGAGGAAATGTTTTGGGAGTGTGTTCATCCAGTTCATCTTGTTCAGAAAAGAGAGATTCAAGGTCATTGTCATCATAGACAGGGTTAACCTGTTCAATCTGAGAGATGAGGTTCTGCCTTTTCTTCTTCTGAGGACATTGTTTGGCATAATGACCCTTTTGCTTGCAGACATAGCAATAGTCTGACTTGTTTCTGGGGCTTCTGGAAGATGTGTGTTTCCTTCTAAAGTATCTCCATTTTTTCTTTGAAGATCGTCTGTCTGTAGTATGAATTTTGGAGAACTTCTTTCTCTTGGATGATTTCTTGCAGGACGACTTTCTTCGACCTGATGATTTCCCTACTCCAGTAAAATGGTTCTTTTGGTATCTCTGTCAAGAATATCATATTCTCATTGAAATCATTTCGGCATCATTTCTTAAAGGTTGAGATAAGCAATGTATCCTTCAAGATCAGCTACCTCTTTCTGTTTTTGTCGAATGACCTCAACAGGATTAACTCCAGGCATAGGCAAATCATAAGGAACTTGTTTCAATCTTTTCTCCATATTAACGATTAGCCTTTTAGTGGCTTCCAGATCTTGTACTTGAGAATTAACTTTAATTTCAACAGTAGCAAGACGGGAATTAACCTGGGTAACTTTCTGATCTATCTGAGATAAGATCTTGTTCTGAGCAACAGCATTTTCAGATTGCCAATTGAGAACAGTTTCAACAGGGTTGGCTGGTGCGGTTTGTCCACTGGGAAGTATGGTTGCGGACACAGGAAATTACTTTCCTAGGCATGCATTTTAGTGCAGGTACATACTCTCCCGGACATCACATCTCTGAAGAATTGCAGAAGTTCCCTGAGTCTAATCTCACACAGAAACAAGTCCAACAGTTTCTTGGTGTTGTCAACTATGTTCGAGACTTTCTTCCTTGAGCCTCAGAACATATTCATCCACTCACTAAGATGCTCAGAAAAAATCCATCTTCTTGGACATCTGTACAGACTCAAGCTGTAGCTGCTCTCAAAGAACAAGTATCCCAGATACAGAAATTGCATCTACCAACTACTGGTCAAAAGATACTCCAGATTGATGCCAGCGACAAATATTGGAGTGCTGTTTTACTTGAAGAAATCAATGGAACCAGACATTTATGTGGATTTGCGAGTGGAAGATTCAAACCAGCAGAAATACATTATCATTCCACCTTCAAAGAAATCCTTGTTGTCAAAAATGGGATAAAGAAATTCAGTTTTTATCTCATTGGGTCAAAGTTCGTAGTTGAAACTGATATGAGTTCATTTCCTAAGATGTTGCAGTTCAAGCAGAAGCAAGTCCCAAATCCTCAACTGCTCAGATGGTCAACGTGGTTTGCGTAATATTCCTTTGAGGTCAAACATATCAAAGGTAAATCTAATGTTGTGGCTGATTTCCTTTCCCGACCTGAATCCTTTGCCACCAAACCCATGATAGCTATGATCCGACCCGCTAATCCTGCTCATCCTGGACCATCGATTGTCCCTCCTGACTTTCCTCCAGACTATCCAGTTCCATGTTATGTTGACTCAATGATCCAAAAGAGAAATTTTTATGAGTTACAAATCTTTAGACAATTTGGAGGATCCATCCTTAAACCATCTGGATTAAACACATCCTCAAGCCCCTGTTCAAATCCGAACTTCTAAGTATGATAAACCCATTCCTGTCATAGCCTTTTTTGATACAGGAGCTGCAGTATCCATGATGAATCCATCTGTCCTACCCCCTGAAAACTGGACAAATCACAAGAAGGTTCCAAGAACCATGATCATCAGGCCAAATTTCTTGAGGCATGATCTTATTTTCAATGAAGAGATATTTTTGGGCCTCAGAATATTTGTGAGGGAGATCAAGAACAGTAATGGAATTGACCTGATACAGATGAGAGTATGGGTGGACTGTGAAGTCAGAAGTGATGGGTCGGTGAATATCAAAGAGGAGGAAATGTTTTGGTAAAGTGAGAAATATATTCTTCCATTCTTCTAAAGGTTTAAACCAGGTTAAAAATTCAAGGAGACTTGGGGTAAAACCATTAAGAAATGATGTCGAATTGATTTCAATGAGAATATGATATTCTTGACAGAGATACCAAAAGAACCATTTTACTGGAGTAGGGAAATCATCAGGTCGAAGAATGAAAACCTGACTAAAAGGGAAATATGGATTAACCCCAGATGGTTTAAGGATGGATCCTCCAAATTCTCTAATGATTTGTAACTCTTAAAAATTTCTCTTTTGGATCATTGAGTCAACATAACATGGAACTGGATAGTCTGGAGGAAGGTCAGGAGGGACAATCGATGGTCCAGGATGAGCAGGATTAGCGGGTCTGATCATAGCTATCATGGGTTTGGTGGCAAAGGATTCAGGTCGGGAAAGGAAATCAGCCACAACATTAGATTTACCTTTGATATGTTTGACCTCAAAGGAATATTGCGCAAACCACGTTGACCATCTGAGCAGTTGAGGATTTGGGACTTGCTTCTGCTTGAACTGCAACATCTTAGGAAACGAACTCATATCAGTTTCAACTAAGAACTTTGACCCAATGAGATAAAAACTGAATTTCTTTATCCCATTTTTGATAGCAAGGATTTCTTTGAAGGTGGAATGATAATGTATTTCTACTGGTTTGAATCTTCCACTCGCAAATCCATATAAATGTCTGGTTCCATTGATTTCTTCAAGTAAAACAGCACTCCAATATTTGTCGCTGGCATCAGTCTGGAGTATCTTTTGACCAGTAGTTGGTAGATGCAATTTCTGTATCTGGGATACTTGTTCTTTGAGAGCAGCTACAGCTTGAGTCTGTACAGATGTCCAAGAAGATGGATTTTTTCTGAGCATCTTAGTGAGTTGATGAATATGTTCTGAGGCTCTGGGAAGAAAGTCTTGAACATAGTTGACAACACCAAGAAACTGTTGGACTTGTTTCTGTGTGAGATTAGACTCAGGGAACTTCTGCAATTCTTCAGAGATGTGATGTCCGGGAGAGTATGTACCTGCACTAAAATGCATGCCTAGGAAAGTAATTTCCTGTGTAGCCAAGATCATTTTCTTTTCAGAAAGCATTACGCCATAGGTTTTAACAATTTGAGCAAATTGGCGTAACATGTTTATATGTTCATCCTTTGAAGAACTGAAGAGTAGGATGTCATCAATATAAACCAGTGCAGAGTGCAACAGTGGTTCAAAGATCTTGACCATGGCTTTTTGAAATAAAGATGGTGCGGGTTTTAATCCAAAGGGCATTACTTTCCACTGGAAATGCTGGTTAGGTATGCAAAAGCATGTTTTAAGACGTTCATCAGGATGAATGCCTAATTGCCAAAAACCAGATTTCAAATCAAATTTGGAAAATCATTTTGCACCAGAAAGTTGTGACAACAGTGTGTGCTTGTGTGGTAATGGAAATTTGTCATCTTGTAAAAAATGGTTGAGAGGCTGATAATTAATTACCAGTCTCATTTTCCCACGAGCTTGTTCAGCCCGTTTATCAACATAGAATGCTTCACAAGACCATTGGGAATCTGTTGGTTCAATAAGATCAGACTGAAGGAGGTCAAGGCATTCTTTTGTGGCTAACTGGAGGTGGTCAGGGTTCATGCCAGAATGACTGACTTTGGTGGGATTGATATCCTCATTTTTCTTGAATGGGAGTTTAATGAAGAACTGAGGATTTTGCCACAATGGATGGGAACATTTGGTGAGAAATTCTGTATGGGATTCAGCACAAGATTGGGAAACAAGAAGTTTATGAATCTCAGTGACAGGATTAGGAGTGATTTGGTAAAGTCTTTGGATAGTACCGTATTCTCTGAACTGTTTACCAAAACGAATACCATTGGGAAGAATTTGGAACCTGTGAAGTTTACTGTATATGTCAAAACCAACAAGAAGATCTTTGTCAGTTTCAGCACAACCAATCAAATGTAAACGAACTTCACATTTTGGGAAGAACTGGATGGTAATGGGGTGTTTAGTGATTAAGGATGTGTAGAATGTTTTACCATCAGCAGTTATGAATTCTTTCTTGTGTTGTGTCCAGTTTTCAGGGGGTAGAACAGATGGATTCATCATGGATACTGCAGCTCCTGTATCAAAAAAGGCTATGGCAGGAATGGGTTTATCATACTTAGAAGTTCGGATTTGAACAGGGGCTTGAGGATGTGTTTTAGAAGGTTGAATAGTGAGAATTTGAACAGAAGGTTTTTCTGGAAGTGTTGGATCAGATTCTGGGGGAACAATGTCTGAAGAGATTGGTTCAACTGGTTCTGCAATATGATGTGACAGAGGGATCTCTTCTTGAGTTGAGAAAGTTCTTGACCGTTTCAACATGTTTAAACATGTCTCTCTAAGTTTCCTATACTCTTCTTCTCTGCTTCTATTTCTGATATGGCTTTAGCTTAGATCCTTGTTTGGTGATACTTAGAAATTGTTAGTATTCCTTCTTGAATGATGGATTTCATTCTTGCTTGGATTGTTGAAAGATAAGAGGACAGGATCCTTTGAGTGCCCAAGAGTTGGCCGTTGTGTTGATCCAAGTCATACCTTCTTAGACAGTCCAGGTTTGAGTATTGAAGTTATTCTCTTTCAAATACTTTCAGTTTCTAGGTCATCACTATATTTGGTATCAGAGCCATTGGTGTATCAGAAATAAAGCTAGAGTTGAAGAAACCCTTATCTATCATGTATCCAGAAACATCCCGTTCGTCTGTATCTTTAGATACTACCCCTTCGTTCCGTCAAAGCGCATCCAAAAAACTAGATTATTTGTATGAAGTTACTATAGATTCCTCATCTCAATTTGCCCCTGAGAACCATCCTTTCATGAACCCTTATACTAATTATGCCAAGTTCATAGTTTCTCCTTGGAAGACTTTTAAATCTCTCATCCTCCACACACCTTCCTCTGTTCGTGAATATGTTCAGTGCTCTAAAATGGATCAACATCCTATTATCGCTACTGGTAAAGAGCAATTTGTCACTCTTTACATTCCAGAAGACTTTCCTCATCAATGGAAGCAACATGGCTACACTCACCTCCACTTCGGTGCTGTCCGTATTGCCCTTACTCTCCATGGCAGAAAAGGTCTCCCTATGGTAACCCGAGTTGCCCTTTTGGATACTCGATTTCTCGCATATCAACATGCTTGCATAGCCACAGTTGAAGCAACGTTGAATGCAGGCACATTATTCATCACACTGTACCCAAACTTCAACATGTCATTGGCAGATCCCCATCTGCTAGATGCCCTCAAGGTACAAGTCCAGATAGCAGGAGCCTCCCAGGTACATGATGCTCTTACTGCCACCTTACACTATCAGATGATCTACCGAGTCCAAAATCATGCCATAGATCTCTCCCTTCCTGGTGGAGAAGATGCTTTGGTCATCAAAGTAGATGATAAACAATCAGCAGTTTGCACACATGTTCCCAGACAAATCCCTAAAAATGAACTTCTCAGTCTTCTGCCTGATGCTTGGATCACAGAATATGAAAAGATCCACGAAGCTGCAAATCAACCTTTGGAATCTTCCACTTCTCAGATCTCTCAGATTTCTGATGGCTCTGTGTCCATCAAATTTGACCATAAGCATCTCCAGTCTGTTAAGCAAACTTATCCTCGGATTTCCATGATCCGACTCCCAGTTGCTAATCCTCCGTCTTATCACCAAGCTGAACTTGACAAACTTGCTACAGCAGATCCCTCAGACCCACTTATATCTTTCCGGGATACCTTCCCAGATATTATCAAGTTGTACCAACCAGATGCTAGACCAGTGGTCTTTGAAACTGATCCGTTCTCCAATCATTGTTATTGGGGTGGATGTACTTCTTGTGAATCATGTCAGAATTGCTGCCTTGAATGTGGTCTCGATCCAGAAGACTGCATCTGCAATCAATCCCGCAGAAGAAGGAAGAAGAAACAACCTCCTTCTCCGTGCTCCAACAAAGCACCTAACATAGATCCAGATTACCAGCAAGGAGCTCAAGTAGTTCAGACCCGCAGCAGGTATGATCCTTCTATAGCAGAAGTCCCTTCTACATGGTTACCTCCTAAACCAAAACCACCACTTCATCCCTATTACCAGAAATGTCTCAAAATCCTTGCCAAAGAGAAACCTGTAACACCAAGTTGCAAACCTATCAACCCCTTCTATAAACCACCTAAACCATCAACTCCTATTCCGGCCATTTGCATGTTCCAACCTGCAGAATTTCCTCCACTCAACTCTCCCTTTCCCCAAACTACACCTTTTACCAAAGACAATGCCAGGCATTCTCACAAAATCCAGAATTCGTCCGCAACCATACTTCCCAATGGACAAACCGCACCAGCCAACCCTGTTGAAACTGTTCTCAATTGGCAATCTGAAAATGTTGTTGCTCAGAACAAGATCTTATCTCAGATAGATCAGAAAGTTACCCAGGTTAATTCCCGTCTTGCTACTGTTGAAATTAAAGTTGATTCTCAAGTATAAGATCTGGAAGCCACTAAAAGGCTAATCGTCAATATGGAGAAAAGATTGAAACAAGTTCCTTATGATTTGCCTATGTCTGGAGTTAATCCTGCTGAGGTCATTCGACAAAAACAGAAAGAGGTAGCTGATCTTGAAGGATACATTGCTTATCTCAAATCACAGGTTGAGTCTACTCCTTACTCTCCTCCTCCACCAGCTACTACCTTACCTTCAGCCTCTTCCAGTTTCTTTCCACCTTTCACAAATCCTTTTCAACCACCACCTAAAACACAGTACTCTGTTTTCGGAACCATGGGATATGAAAGGTCCAAACCTTCTCCAAGTACTTTCAATGCTGCTCAATGGTTAAAAGCCAAACAAGCACAGCGACAACCACCGTCATCTACTCCTTCTCCGGAAGTCCACAAGCAAGCCATGATTCAGAATCCACTGACTACTCTCCTTCAGCAGGCTGCCACATCTCAGCCTGTCCCTCATATTGCTGTTGTTCAGGAACAGACTCCATCCGAAACTCAGTATTCTTCCTCAACAGAATCTGAATCAACTTCTGCCTCAGATACAGCCTCTGAACCAGACTCTTCTACACAATCTTCTTCAGATGAACTTGAGATTCCACAAATAAACATGGCTCGTGAAGAAGAAGAACCCGAAGTAACATAAGAAGCTACTCCTATAGTTGATGAACCAGAATCCTCTCACACATCCAAGAAACTCACTAGCTCAGGAACCTTCACATTTCAGCTGGATGACATTCCTCCAAATAAATGGGCAGTAAGGCTTCAAGAGTTCCATGCTTGGATGACCACTAGAGAACTCACTGGAATCACAGCAGAAAGTATTCTTACAGAGTTCACCTCCAGATTCACCGGCACATTGAATCACTGGTTTACAACTCTCAATTATGTTGAGAGAACTCAATTTTTAAATTCTTCAATTGATCAAGCTGCTTCATTACTATATTACTATTTTCTTGGTGAACCTGATTCTGATCTTGAATTAAAACGAAAAGAATTCTTTCAAATGAAGTGTTATTCTTTTCAAAGGTCAGATTTAGATAAACATTTGCAACGCATGACTCAATTATTTTATCTTCTTGGTGCAGATGTTAGTTTGAAACAAGCCTTCCTCAGCTCAATCCCTCAGGCCTTAGCTCAAGGAGCTGATGTTTACATAAGACAGAAATACCAATCCATCCTTGGTATGACTCCTGGCCAAATCCGACAAGCCATCCTTCAAAGCCTTGAAGATCTGTGCCACAAACGACAAGTTATCAAGCAGTATCTCAAAGGTGATAAAGAGATTGACCAAGTATGCAGACGTTCAGATCTGATCATTAAATCATACTGCAATAAGTCGTCCTGCAAGAAATCATCCAAGAGAAAGAAGTTCTCCAAGATCCATACTACAGACAGAAGATCTTCAAAGAAAAAATGGAGATACTTTAGAAGAAAACACACATCTTCCAGAAGCTCCAGAAGCAAGTCAGACTATTGTTATGTCTGCAAACAAAAAGGCCATTATGCCAAACAATGTCCTCAGAAGAAGAAGAGGCAGAACCTCATCTCTCAGATTGAACAGGTTAGCCATGTCTATGATGACAATGACCTTGAATCTCTCTTTTCTGAACAAGGTGAATTGGATGAACATACTCTCTTTGCCATTGAAGAAGAAGAAATTCCTCTGTCATATCACATTGCAGAACCAGTTGAACCAAACACTGTTGAACCAACTCTTTCAGACATTGTTCCCCCAGAACCTGATCCAACACTTCCAGAAAAACCTTCTGTTCCGATTCTTGCTATTCAATCTACTAAAACACATCCTCAAGCCCCTGTTCAAATCCGAACATCCAAGTATGATAAACTCATTCCTGCCATAGCTTTTTTTGATACAGGAGCTGCAGTATCCATGATGAATCCATCTGTTCTACCCCCTGAAAACTGGACACAACACAATAAAGAATTCATAACTGCTGATGGTAAAACATTCTACACATCCTTGATCACTAAACACCCCATTACCATCCAGTTCTTCCCAAAATGTGAAGTTCGTTTACATTTGATTGGTTGTGCTGAAACTGACAAAGATCTTCTTGTTGGTTTTGACATATACAGTAAACTTCACAGGTTCCAAATTCTTCCCAATGGTATTCGTTTTGGTAAACAGTTCAGAGAATACGGTACTATCCCAAGACTTTACCAAATCACTCCTAATCCTGTCACTGAGATTCATAAACTTCTTGTTTCCCAATCTTGTGCCGAATCCCATACAGAATTCCTCACCAAATGTTCTCATCCATTATGGCAAAATCCTCAGTTCTTCATTAAACTCCCATTCAAGAAAAATGAGGATATCAATCCCACCAAAGCCAGTCATTCTGGCATGAACCCTGACCACCTCCAGTTAGCCACAAAAGAATGCCTTGACCTCCTTCAGTCTGATCTTATTGAACCAACAGATTCCCAATGGTCTTGTGAAGCATTCTATGTTGATAAACGGGCTGAACAAGCTCGTGGGAAAATGAGACTGGTAATTAATTATCAGCCTCTCAACCATTTTTTACAAGATGACAAATTTCTATTACCACACAAGCACACACTGTTGTCACAACTTTCTGGTGCAAAATGGTTTTCCAAATTTGATTTGAAATCTGGTTTTTGGCAATTAGGCATTCATCCTGATGAACGTCCTAAAACAGGCTTTTGCATACCTAACCAGCATTTCCAGTGGAAAGTAATGCCCTTTGGATTAAAACCCGCACCATCTTTATTTCAAAAAGCCATGGTCAAGATCTTTGAACCACTGTTGCACTCTGCACTGGTTTATATTGATGACATCCTACTCTTCAGTTCTTCAAAGGATGAACATATAAACCTGTTACGCCAATTTGCTCAAATTGTTAAAACCTATGGCGTAATGCTTTCTGAAAAGAAAATGATCTTGGCTACACAGGAAATTACTTTCCTAGGCATGCATTTTAGTGCAGGTACATACTCTCCCGGACATCACATCTCTGAAGAATTGCAGAAGTTCCCTGAGTCTAATCTCACACAGAAACAAGTCCAACGCAATATCACTGACCCGGGGTCCACTGATAGTGATGTCTCCTCACCATTGAGCAGCATTGAAAGTACTTGGAGATGGTTTGGACCTTTCATATCCCATGGTTCCGAAAGCAGAGTACTGAGTTTGCCATAAGGAACACTGTTGAACCAACTCTTTCAGACATTGTTCCCCCAGAACCTGATCCAACACTTCCAGAAAAACCTTCTGTTCCGATTCTTGCTATTCAACCTCCTAAAACACATCCTCAAGCCCCTGTTCAAATCCGAACCTCCAAGTATGATAAACTCATTCCTGCCATAGCCTTTTTTGATACAGGAGCTGCAGTATCCATGATGAATCCATCTGTTCTACCCCCTGAAAACTGGACACAACACAAGAAAGAATTCATAACTGCTGATGGTAAAACATTCTACACATCCTTGATCACTAAACACCCCATTACCATCCAGTTCTTCCCAAAATGTGAAGTTCGTTTACATTTGATTGGTTGTGCTGAAACTGACAAAGATCTTCTTGTTGGTTTTGACATATACAGTAAACTTCACAGGTTCCAAATTCTTCCCAATGGTATTCGTTTTGGTAAACAGTTCAGAGAATACGGTACTATCCCAAGACTTTACCAAATCACTCCTAATCCTGTCACTGAGATTCATAAACTTCTTGTTTCCCAATCTTGTGCCGAATCCCATACAGAATTCCTCACCAAATGTTCTCATCCATTATGGCAAAATCCTCAGTTCTTCATTAAACTCCCATTCAAGAAAAATGAGGATATCAATCCCACCAAAGCCAGTCATTCTGGCATGAACCCTGACCACCTCCAGTTAGCCACAAAAGAATGCCTTGACCTCCTTCAGTCTGATCTTATTGAACCAACAGATTCCCAATGGTCTTGTGAAGCATTCTATGTTGATAAACGGGCTGAACAAGCTCGTGGGAAAATGAGACTGGTAATTAATTATCAGCCTCTCAACCATTTTTTACAAGATGACAAATTTCTATTACCACACAAGCACACACTGTTGTCACAACTTTCTGGTGCAAAATGGTTTTCCAAATTTGATTTGAAATCTGGTTTTTGGCAATTAGGCATTCATCCTGATGAACGTCCTAAAACAGGCTTTTGCATACCTAACCAGCATTTCCAGTGGAAAGTAATGCCCTTTGGATTAAAACCCGCACCATCTTTATTTCAAAAAGCCATGGTCAAGATCTTTGAACCACTGTTGCACTCTGCACTGGTTTATATTGATGACATCCTACTCTTCAGTTCTTCAAAGGATGAACATATAAACCTGTTACGCCAATTTGCTCAAATTGTTAAAACCTATGGCGTAATGCTTTCTGAAAAGAAAATGATCTTGGCTACACAGGAAATTACTTTCCTAGGCATGCATTTTAGTGCAGGTACATACTCTCCCGGACATCACATCTCTGAAGAATTGCAGAAGTTCCCTGAGTCTAATCTCACACAGAAACAAGTCCAACAGTTTCTTGGTGTTGTCAACTATGTTCGAGACTTTCTTCCCAGAGCCTCAGAACATATTCATCCACTCACTAAGATGCTCAGAAAAAATCCATCTTCTTGGACATCTATACAGACTCAAGCTGTAGCTGCTCTCAAAGAACAAGTATCCCAGATACAGAAATTGCATCTACCAACTACTGGTCAAAAGATACTCCAGACTGATGCCAGCGACAAATATTGGAGTGCTATTTTACTTGAAGAAATCAATGGAACTAGACATTTATGTGGATTTGCGAGTGGAAGATTCAAACCAGCAGAAATACATTATCATTCCACCTTCAAAGAAATCCTTGCTGTCAAAAATGGGATAAAGAAATTCAGTTTTTATCTCATTGGGTCAAAGTTCTTAGTTGAAACTGATATGAGTTCATTTCCTAAGATGTTGCAGTTCAAGCAGAAGCAAGTCCCAAATCCTCAACTGCTCAGATGGTCAACGTGGTTTGCGCAATATTCCTTTGAGGTCAAACATATCAAAGGTAAATCTAATGTTGTGGCTGATTTCCTTTCCCGACCTGAATCCTTTGCCACCAAACCCATGATAGCTATGATCCGACCCGCTAATCCTGCTCATCCTGGACCATCGATTGTCCCTCCTGACTTTCCTCCAGACTATCAAGTTCCATGTTATGTTGACTCAATGATCCAAAAGAGAAATTTTTATGAGTTACAAATCTTTAGAGAATTTGGAGGATCCATCCTTAAACCATATGGAGTTAATCCATATTTCCCTTTTAGTCAGGTTTTCATTCTTCGACCTGATGATTTCCCTACTCCAGTAAAATGGTTCTTTTGGTATCTCTGTCAAGAATATCATATTATCATTGAAATCAATTCGGCATCATTTCTTTCGTGCTAGATTAAGTATGTTAAAATATTTCATAATTTTTATAATAAATATTTTACTATATGGTATACTATTAATAAACTATTAATATTAATCCTATTATATATCTAGATCTGACATATATTTTTTATTTTTTATTATAATATATTATTTTTATAATACTATTTAAAATTTTAAAATATAATTTCATGCTCGATCGAATATTCTCAAAAGAAATAAATCAGAAGAAGTATATATGTAGGGGTGTTGGTCGGGTCAGATGGTGTGGTATGCTGAAGTTAATAACAATAATAATAATAACAATAATCTTATAATAAATTAATTTTTTTGGGTATGGGTATCCGTGTATCTTATAATACTAGTACAAACTCCCACACTACGTGCGAAAATATTCGTTAGTGATCCCGTTTATTTTACTTTAAACACTAATATGGGTTATAATTTATATAAATAGAAAAAATAACTGTTAGCTCTAAGGGCAAATCATGAAGTTCAAATTAAGTTTTGAATAATGACAAACATTGATATGGACTAATTTGTGTGTCAATTTTGTGATAAAATTATTGGAGTAAGAAGTATGAAGTCTTATTGCCCTTGAAGCCACAATACAAGAACAACTCAATTATGTCAAAAGTGATTAAAGATTGAAGAGTATGTTCAAGATAATTGAAGTTTTTGAAGAATTGAAGTGTATGGTACATATGTTAAATATGTATATTTTTTTGTAAACTCTACACTTGTATGTCTTGGAATCAGTTGAATGCATAAGAGAGCACAAAAACTTGTTTTTGAAATGGTTTTAAATGAACTTTTTGATAACAAGTATGTTTTTGAAGTTTCAAATTATCTTAATTAAACTTTGGATGATTAAGATGTTTTGGTAACGATTTTTGTGTTTGAAAGTGCTTAAGTGACTTATCTATTTATACAAAAAGATTTAAATGTTATTAAGGATGATTTTTAAATGATTTGACAAAGTTTGATAAGTTTTGATGTAAGTTGGACGTCCAAACTTTGAAAATGATCATTGTGCTTCCAGAGAAATTCGGACGCATGAGAAAATATTTGGATGTCCAAACTTTTTCTGATAGCATGCTTACTGTTTTTCCAGTGAATTTCGGACGAATGTTCGGATGCATAAGGAAAAGTTTGGACGTCCGAACTTTTCCAGACAGTTTGGCACCGTGAAGTTTGGACGCATAGTAGAAATTTCGGATGTCCGAACATTTCTGAAACTAGCCATTTTATAGCTGTTGCATTTGATTTTTCAAATCTATAAAAGATATAAACTTCAAATTTTTTGTAAGTTTTGAATCTCTAAGAACTCTAAATATTCCAAAGTTTTTAGCAAACATTAAAAGCTCTCTCTGTGTCTTGTGTTTTCAATTGATCATTCAAGATTCCAAAGACAACAAAATGTGAAGGTACAACATTGTGCAATCACCTACCAATAAAGTGGTAACATCTTACACATTCCCCTTTCTTCATTCAACTGTGTTTTCTACTAGCTCATGCAAGGTTATCTTGAAAACATAAAATCCTTTAGCTAAGGGTGATCCTTGAGACATTGATTCAAGGTTGTTTGTAGATATAAAATCCTTTGGTAGGGTGAACCTTGTCTGTATAATTGCAAAAGAGGTTGTGAGTGTAAAACCATTGTGCGGTGAGCCTCTTATGTATTGTTGAACTTAAGCATATAGTAGATTGTTTGAAATCCTTGAGTGTAGGCTCAAGGTAGTGGACGTAGATCTTGAAGATATCGAATCATTATAAATTGTTTGTGTTTATTGTTATTATATTGTTTATTACCTTGACATTGATTGATACATTTTCTTATTGAAACAAACACACATAATCTGGTCTAGCTTAAAATTGTAAAAATAAATTATTTTTGAAAAATTAGTCAAAGACCTAATTCACCCCCCCCCCCTTTGGTCTTTCAATAACTAAAACTTCAAATCAATACGTGCTTTGTCATCACATAAAAGGAAGTTTTTGAATAAGAAATTGTTAGCCCTAAGGGAAAATCATATAGTCTTGATTGGTTTTGATTAATGACAAACATTGATGAGAATTAACTCATATGCTATTTGTGTGATAGGATTGTTGAATTGAAAAGCAAAGAGTTCTTATTACCTTTGAGCTAAAAGTGCTAAGGACAACTCAAGTGTCCTATGAATTGAAGGTTTTCAAGACTCTAGTGTAGGTTTACACTTGCATAATAGGTATATTCTTGTAAACCCTACACTTATTTGTCTTGAAATCTATTGAATGCATAAGAGAGCACAAAACTTGTTTTTGAATCTTAAGTAATTTTGAATAGACTTTTAATTATCAAGTATTGTTTTTGAATCTTAAATGGTTTTGAGTAAACTTTGAATAATCAAGTTCTTTGGTAAAGGTATTTGAGTTCAAAAGATTTTAGATGACTTATCTTTTAGTACCAAAATGATTTCAAACTTAGTGAGGTTGATTTTCAAATGTTTTGACAAAGTTTGAACAGTTCGGACACAAGTTCTGACGTCCAAACTGCGAACATTGTTACTATTTTTCTAGAGAAATTTGGACGTAAGTTCGGATGCAAGGGGCAATGTTCGATCGTCCGACATTCCCAGACAACATGTCACAGTAATATTCTGACGAAAGTTTGGATGCGAAGGATCAATTTCGGTCGTCAAAACTCCTAAGAAACTAGCTGTTACTAGTAATTTTATGATTGTTAGAACCAATTTTCAAAATATATAAAAGGCATAAACTTCAGATTTTTTGTAACTTTTGAATATCTAAGAAATCCTAACATCCAAAATCATTTGAAAACATCAAAGCTCTCTTTTGTCTTGTGCTTACATGTGATTATTCAAGATTCCAAAGACAACAAGGTGAAGTGGTGCTAAATTGTGTAATCGTCTACCAAGCAATGGTAATATCTCATCCATTCTCTATTTACTCTTATTTTCTTGTAAACATAAAATCCTTTAGGTAAGGGTGATCCTTGAGATATTGATTCAAGATTGTAGATATAAAATCCTTTGGTAGGGTGAACCTTGTTTGTAAAATTGCAAAAGATGTTATTGGGGTAAAACCGTTTGTGGTGAGACTCTTGTGTAATTGATTGAACTTGAGCATATATTAGATTGGTTAAAATCCTTGAGTGTGGACTCAAGATCGTGGATGTAGATCTTGAAGAGATCGAACCACTATAAATTGATTGTGTTATTCGCTCATCAATTATTTACTGCTTTGTTATTAAGTTTATTATAAATTGTTTGTGTTCATTGCTCTTAAATTGTTTATTGCTTTGTTATTAAGTTCATTATTCTCTCACTGAAACAAGTAAACATAATCCGTTCAAACTCAGTTCATAAAATGGAAATAGTTTTCGAAATTTAGCCAAAGACCTAATTCACTCCCCTCTTAGGGTTTTCAATTGGTATTAGAGCAAGAGCTTCTTTGTGTGGTTTTACAACATAGAAGTTAATATCTTATGGCTAATGTTTCAAACTTACCTTATTTGGAAGGATCTTCCACAAATAGACCACCTTTGTTTGATGGAACAAATTATACATTTTAGAAATCTAGAGTTTGGAGTATTGTTGAGGGGTCCTTACGTACCAATGAAAATGATAGCTGATGGAGTTACTTTAGAGCCAAAGCCCATAGAGGAATTTGATGAGAATAATTTGAAGAAAATGACTTTAAATTACCAAGCCATGAACATTTTGAGATGTGCATTAGATGTGGCTGAATACAATCGAGTTAGTGGATGTGACATTGCTCATGATATGTGGAGACTACTTCAAGTAACACATGACGGAACAAACCAAGTAAAGGAGTCAAAGCTTGCTATGCTAGTAAGAGACTATGAGCTATTCACCATGAAGCAAGGTAAGAATATTAGTGATATTTTTACAAGATTTACTAACATTTCCAATGGTCTAAAATCTTATGGGATGAACTATACAATTGGAGAACAAAATAAAAAGATATTGGATGCTCTACCAAAATCTTGGCAACCGAAGACTCTTACTATTGAGGAATCAAAAGACTTGAAAACTCTTCCACTTGAAGTGCTCATTGGATCACTGGTTATACATAAGATGAAGGTCAAAAGATTGAATGATATTGAAGATGAAGAGAAGGGAAGAAAGGGAGTTGTACTTAAAACTTCCAATCATCTTAGTGAACAAGAAAAATCATCAAGTGAAGAAGATGTAAATAGTGAAGATGAGGAGATGGCTACGGCAGTAAGAAAATTCAAGAGATTCTATAAAAAGGAATTTCTCAAGAAAGGAAGAATGTCAATCAAGAAAAGTGGATAGTCCTAAAGCTTTGGAAAAGGAAAGAGACATCAAACTCAAAAAGAAATCTATCAAGAAGGGCCAGGGACTTGCTAGCACTTGGGGTCAACAAGAAAGTGAAGATGAGAGTGAAGGAAAAGCCAACATATGTTTCATGGCAATAGATGATGAGGTACAATCTACTTCTTCTATTTCCACTTACTGTGATGATGATATTGATCCAAGTGATTTACTTGTTCAGATGTATGGAGAATTGAGAAAGGCCTCAAAAAGGAATAAGGAAATGAAAACCAAAATTAATGAGTTCTTTAATGAGAATTCAAAGTTATGTTTTGAAAATGGAAAACTTTTTGAGTCTATTAATTGCTTAAACATTGAAAAGGAAATTTTAAATGTAACTATACAAAATATATATCTTGAAAATAAATATCTTTGCACAAAAATAATTTCTCTAGAAACAATGCTTAGTGATCATGAGATATTGAAAATGAAAGTCGATGATTCTACATTGTGCATTGAAAAATTTACATATGGAAGAGAAAATTTAAACAAACTACTTGATTCTTAAAGCACCAGTGGTCATTGTCAATTTCTTGGTAGTTTTCTTGTATCTTGGTATAGTAAAAAACAAGAATGTGTCTTTATCTACTACTGAGGCTGAATATATCGCTGCCGGTAGTTGTTGTGCTCAAGTGCTATGGATGAAACACACTCTACTTGATTTTGGTCAATAATTCAATTGTGTGCCTATACTATGTGATAATATCAGTGCTATCAATTTAAGCATAAATCTCATTTAACATTCCATGACTAAGCATATAGAGATTAAACATCATTTTTGAAATACCTAAGAGGGGGGTTGAATTAGGTATTTTGCTAATTTTTGTAAATTCAAACCTTTTATATGTATAGATCAATAACAGATGATATGGACAAGAGAGAAACAATTTATGGTAAAACAATATAAGAAATATAGACCAATGAACACAAGCAATTTATAGTGGTTCGATCCTCAAGATCTACCTCCACTACCTTAAGCCTACACTTAAGGATTTCAATAACTCTACTATGTGCTCAAGTTCATAGATTACAAGAGAGGCTCGCCACACTATGGTTTTACACGTACAACCTCTTCTAGTAATTTTTACAAACAAGGCTCACCACACTATGATTTTATATCTCAAACAACCTTGAATTACAACATCAAGGATCACCCTTATCTAAAGGGTTTTATGTTATCAAGATAACCTTGCTAGAGCTAGTAGATCAACACAATTTAATAAGTAAAGATGAGTGTGTAGATGTTACCACTTGTTGGTAGAAATTACACAAAGTTGCACCTTCACACTTTGATGTCTTTGGATTGATCAATTGAATGCACAAGACATAAGAGAGCTTGAGAAATGTTTGTAATAGACTTTGGAAAGCTTAGAGTATTCAAGGATTCAAAACTTAGAAAAGATTGCACGTTTATAGCTTTTATAGAATTTGAAAATCAGTTTATGAGACGAATTGGATAAATATCCGGACCACCCTCTATTTTCTATTATAGAAAAAGGGATGAGAAATAAAAAGGAATATCGAAAATTCGAGTGGCTAAAGCTGAAGCAGCTACTTTCGAAGTAACAGAAAGAAATTTGATACCAGATGAATCAAGAAATAGGATTTTTGAGATAAAGATAAGGAATAAACTAAAACAAACTATGGATAAATCCAAACGACCTTTTCTTAAATCCAAGCGATCTTTTCGTAGGCGTTTGCCCCCGATTCAATCGGGGGATCGAATTGATTATACCGCAATTGGTGCATTGGTCTTTGCCGCGTTAATGCTTTTTGCTGGCTGGTTTCACTATCATAAAGCAGCTCCAAAATTGGCTTGGTTTCAAGATGTAGAATCTATGTTGAATCACCATTTAGCGGGGTTACTAACCGTTGGCACCCGTCCTACATTTTGTCTCTGTGGACCGAGGAGAAAAGGGGCTCGGCAGGAAGAGGAGTGTGCCATGAGAGAAGCAAGGAGGTCCACCTCTTTCAAATATACAACATGGATTCTGGCAATGTAATGTAGTTGGACTCTCATGTCGATCCGAATGAATCGTCCTTTCTACGGAGGTCAATCTTTGCCTTCTTTTTGAAGTAAAAACTCAGGGTGATTTCTTCTTGTTCTTCGACTTACCATTGCAGAACAATGAACTGAAAGCAAACAATACAGAATTTCTGGAAATGCAAGCATGAGGAATATGAAGAACAGGACTAATTCAAACCCCATGGCCGTTGCTATAATTCTTTCTCAATGATGGACTTTTATATGAATAATAATGGCTTGAAGAAGAGGGTAAAGATGATGAATTTGTTCTCTTGATCGATGTAGGCTCCTAGGAATGCTATTTCTGAATGATCTTGATCTTTGGCAGTGATGATGATGGCTTTGGATTTGGAGCAGAACCAGTTGAATTGCTTCGAGATAGAAAATGTATGGATCGGATTAAAGAATTGGTTCTACGACTATCGAAATTCAAACTACTACTTCTTCGAAATTGCCAGAAAGGCTTGGATTGTGGCTTCTTTTCTTCTTCTTCTGCATCTTCTGCATCATCAGAATTTGAAAATCAGTTGAAACAGCTATAAAACGGCTAGTTAACGGCTATTTTCAGGAAATTCGGACGACCGAATTCTGCGTCTGAATTTTTCGGACGACCGAATTCTTCCTGCTTCGTCCGAATCTTCATCTAAATTTCTCTGGAAGAACAGTGACCATGCTGAAGGCCAAAATTCGGACGACCAAATTTTTCTTCATGCGTCCGAATCTTCTTCCGAATTTCTCTAGAAGAACAGTAGCAAACTTTTGCTACCAAATTTGGAAGAAGGAATCATGTTCAAACTTTGTAAAATCATTTGAGATTTAACTTCCAAGGATTTGAAATACATTTGGTATATATAGAAAACTTATTTAGACAAAAATCAGTTTGAAAGCCAAAATCAAATTTCTTTGATCATATAAAGTTTACTTAAAAACTTTTAGGACACAAAACCACATTTACTAAGAATTTATTCAAAGCCTTTTAAAATTAAGAAACCAATTTTATGCTCTCTTATGCATTCAATAGACTCCAAGACATACAAGTGTAGAGTTTACATAGATATTACCTCTCATTATACCTACTCTACACTTCAAGTCTTCAATGCCTTGAGTTCATCTCAAAAGACTTATAGCTTATGAGGTTGTTCTTGCTCTTTGGCTTGAAGACAATGAGACTTCAAACTTCTTTCTTCACAATTCCTATCACACAATATAAGCATATTAGTTCTCATCAATATTTGTTATTAATCAAAATTACATGATTTGCCCTTAGGGCTAACAATCTCTCCCTTTTTGATGATGACAAACTTTGATGCAAGATGTGATGGATTTAAACAGAGTAGCACAAAGAAGTATTCATGTCAATGATAGAAAACAAACCATTTAGCACAGTGACATACAAAAGGCTCAATATGAGCCTATGACCCAACCAACCTTCATTAACCTGCTTCCTTCTAACAATTAGGATAGAAGATATAGCATTTAAGCATTTAGAAAAAGTTCTAAGAGAGGTTTTAAGGTTGTAAAAGTTTAACAATGCTCCCCCTTAGATTGTGTTCATTTTTCAACAAGTTTGGTGTAGAGATACTATGCATCCGAATTTTGACATATCAAGTCTCCACATATCATGAGCAGTATCACAATCACTAACTCTATTGTATTCAATTACATCTAATGCACAACTTATAATGTTCATGGCCTGATAATTTAATGTTATTTTCTTTGAATCATTTTCATCAAATTTGTCTATAGACATAGGTTTTAAAGTCACTCCATCAGCTCTTATTTTCATAGGTATGTACGGACCTTTTTCAACAATATTCCCACAATCAAAATTAATAGAATAAATATATATTTTAACTCTAGATTTCCAAAAAGGATAGTTTGTTCCATCAAACATAGGTGGTCTATTTGTGGATAATCCTTCTAGATAAGGTAAGTTTGAAATATTAGCCATAAGATCTTAACTTCTAGGTTGCAAAACCGCACAAAGAAGCCCTTGCTCTAATATCAATTGAAAGACCTAAGTGGGGGAGGGGGAGGGTGAATTAGGACTTTGGCTAATTTTTGAAAATAATTTCCTTTTACAATGTTTAAGCTAAACTAGATTATGTGTTTTTGTTTCAATGAGAGAATATATCAATCAATGTCAAAGCAATAAACAATTTAAGATCAATAAACACAAGCAATTTATAGTGGCTTGATCTCTTCAAGATCTACATCCACTACCTTGAGCCTACACTCAAGGATTTCAAGCAATCTATTAAATGCTCAAGTTCAACAATTAAATGAGAGGCTCACCACACAATGGTTTTACACTCACAACCTCTTTTGCAATTTTACAAACAAGGTTCACCCTACCAAAGGATTTTATATCTACTAACAACCTTGAGTCAATATCTCCAGGATCACCCTTATCTAAAGGATTTTATGTTTTTCAACATAACCTTGCAATGAGCTAGTAGAAAATACAATTGAATGAAGAAAGGAGAATGTGTAAGATGTTACCACTTTGTTGGTAGATAAATACACAATGTTGCACCTTCACACTTTGTTGCCTTTGGAATCTTGAATGATCAATTGAAAGCACAAGACAAAAGAGAGCTTTAATGTTTGCTAAAGACTTTTGAATGTTTAGAGTTCTTAGAGATTCAAAACTTGCAAAAATTCTTGAGTTTATAGCTTTTATAGAATTCAAAAATCAGTTTTAACAGTTATAAAACGGTTAGTAACAGCTAGTTTTAGAAAATTCGAACGACCGAACTTTTCTTATGCGTCCGAACTTATCATCCGAATTTTACTGTTGCATATTTTCTAGAAAAAATCGGACGAATGAATTTTTCTCATGCGTCCGAACTTGAATTTGAATTTCTCTGGAAAAATAATAACCATGCTGGTAAGGAAAATTCGGACGACCGACTTTTTTTCTCTGGAAAAACAGTAACCATGCTAGTTATGAAAATTCGGACGACCGAATTTTTTAGAAGCACAGTAACCATTTTAAAGTTTATTCATTCTCAATGTGATCATATTTTCTATGTATTATGTTGTGGAAACAAGCATGCTCTCACATTTCAACATCTAGAAATGTTTCTAAAACACAAATTATTACGAGCCGTTATATTACTCATATTAGTTTAACTATACTTTCAATAGAGCTGTCATATGCATTATAGGCTTTAATATTTTTCTTCTATACAAATTCAGAACATGTTTCCTTCTAATTGCTGTCAATATCTCAATTCTTCTTGTGAAAAATATATCAATTTGTCATTCAATATCTCGTGAAATAAAAAGAATTCTAGGCGGATTGCTGTCCCGCCAATACTGTGAGGCATTAGCAATTATTGAGGGTATGTTTGCAAGATTTTTGAAAAGTTATTTTTATTAATAAATAAGGCTTTTTTATTGCCCATCATGTACACTGATGACACTTGGCCAAAAAAAAAAAAAAAAGAAGAAGAAAGTGTAAGACGGATCTGAAATTTGCCATCAAGTAGTAGGTCTCTTCTTTTCCGTTCTTAGAGACAGCAACCAGCCTACTCATTTACATATCCAAAAAGCTTGTCCTGTGAATTCTTGCCATATATATTGTTGAATACTTCTTTCATTTTTTACTATTTTCATATATAGATTAAGAAAGAATAAAAAAAGAGGTTATTTCTAATATATCCTTAAATAATTGGACTAATATGATAGAGAATAGCATAATAATATTTATTGTCAAAGTTATTTTAATGAAATAATACTTAAAATTTATAAAAGATTAATTATTTTTAAAATAGATAAAAATTAAACAATATTATGTTTAAAAAATAATAATATACTAGTTATTGCACTTTATATATGTCATATCTGTAAGCTATTGTTAATGGAAACTGTTGCTTTTCCCTTCCAAAAAAAAAAAAAAAGAGTGAAATTTTGGGTTTTGAAAGAGGAATTCAAGCTTCAGTATATGTAGCTTAAGAATTTAATCCCCCAAAAAAAAAAAGAAAAAGAAAAAAGGGAAAGCAACAAATTTCTTGTTTTCCAAAGAAAGCTACACGTACATGTTCGCCTTTGTTTGCCAGTGCAAGTAGTCCTCAAATTCGAAGACATTTTTCTCATGCTGTCGGGGGAGATTGATCAGACTTAGCCCGAAAAATGTATAAGAGAAAAAGTGTAATAAAAATAAGTCAGATTTTGATTTTAATTTAAATTGTATTAATAATTATAAAAATAAATTATTTATTGAAAAATGAAACTACCAATTTTTCCTTCCAATTGCAGTCCAAGGACAAGTTTCAAACTAGTCCTTAAACGTCAAGAAATCATACAGAAATCTTCTCTCCCTTCCGCTCAGCTTTACCTGTTTTCTAATTTCTTGTACAGTACCGTAATAAATGGCTCAATTGAACGAAGAATTTTCTAGATCTATTGGTGGTAAAAGAGTAATTTTATGCAAAAAACTTCTGATAAATAAGAGACAACCATATTTCTTATTTGGACAACATCTTTCTATGGAACTCATTTTTTTACTTTTAGTTTAACTTTTTTTTTACAAATAATTTCTTTTTACAAAATTCAATATAAAAAATTTCAAATCAAAATACTATTTAATTCTACCTATTCTTAGCCAATAATTATTTTTCTTGAGGGAGATGACTCCAGAAGATGTACACCTTTGGGCTTCGCTGCTACTATGGATTCAACTGGGGTTATCTCTATGTTCAAGCTCTCAAGAAGGTGACACGCTTCTTCCCCAGCCTTCCCTACTTTTGGAGTATTATAAAACTTTCACTACGTTTAATTTTTAAACCAGAGAGCATTGCTCCATCAGATATTTCCAGAAGAAAGTTGTGGAATGCCTCAGTGTCAGATGATTACTAGCTAGCTTGTAAAATTAATGCAAGTAATTCAAGTGGGTTCCATCGCACTCGAAACAAATCTTGCTTCGGAACTGAATTTCAACCTCAATTTGGAGAATCAAGTGGTGGAAGGATTTGATTATGTAATTTTTACTAGTAATGTGAAATCTTTTATATTAAAATAAAGGGTAGCGCGGTTGCTGTTGCAAATCACAACCAATCGGAATTTTCAGTTAAGAGAAGCAGATAGCATGTCAAGTTTAGTGGAAACCCTGCATTCAAAATATTATCCCTTGCAGTATAAGTATTAACCGTATCTATGAATTAATATCCAGACCTTTTTTCCTCCCCTTTTTAACCCTTACTTGAATTAAAAACCTTAAAGGACATCATACAGCACCAGTGCCTTCTCAAACTACAGATATCCCTTCATTACACATGCATGTGATAAAAACATCTGACTGCTTACTATTAAACAAAAATTTAATAACTATTTACATAATCGTTATAAAAACAATAACTATATAAACTTAAAATAAAAATCATATATATTCTTAACAAAAATAATGCACCTTTCTTTTTGTGCTTTCTTAAATGGTTTTGACCAGATAAAATGAATGAGAAGAGACAAAATTCTACCACTAAAATGATAAAATAACTGTAAATCAAAAACTAAAATTGTAGGAATTGAAATTCGTGTTCAATAATTGTAGGGATACAATGTGACCATGCTTTGTGATCTATATATCTTTAACAAATATATCACAACCTTCATGTAGAATAAAATAGTCACCAATCTTATTCACCAAAACCAACTACCTTTCAGAAAAAATGGTACCAGGAAACCATTACTAAAGTATAAAATCTGACCAACAATCGAATAATTATGCCTATATGGTTAGCTACTACCTATAAAATAATATTTTCACCAGATTGTCCTCTACAAATTACACAACCACTGCCGGCAATAGTTGAAATAAAATAAATATTACACAGCCACTACCTGCAATAGTTTTACAAGGACAATGGCTCGGCGTTGTGAATATATGTTATGGAAATTTTGAATTTGTTATTTTTTCGTAGCTCGATTTTGTGAATAAATGTGCTGTTAAGCTTCAATTGTTATTTTGCCGTTGCTAGGCTTTTCTGAATCAATGTGTTATTAATTTTAAATTATTATTTTGCTTTGGCTCGGCTTTTGTGAAAATATGTAGTAGTAATATAAGTTGTTGTTTTACCGTGGCTCGACTTGTATGTTTATATAATATACTAAACCATGAGAATTGCTTGGCATTTGATATGTTGTAAATGTGAATTATGTGTAAACTCCACCGTCGGAATATGAATTGACTCCCCTGCGAGGTGAGATTTATTGATTTGTGTGGAGAGTCTCTTTGCGCCGTGTGTGAGAAGGCCATTGAGAGATGTTGTGTGGAGAGTCCCTTTGCGCTGTGTGTGAGAAGGCCATTGGGAGGTGTTGTGTGGAGCGTTCCTTTTGCTGCGTGTGAGATGGCCATTAGAAGGGCGACAGAAGTTTTTATGTGTTTGTGTGGACTCGTAAGAGTCGTAAGAATTGTGTTTGTTGATTTGACCGTTATATTTCAAAATAGTGATTATTATTTGAATGTACATATATAAATATATTCTATTTTACGTAATTTTCAAATCAGACTATTTTTTTGTACCAATAAAGTTATTCTCATAAAAAAATCAATGATAACTTATATCTATTTTTAAAATGTTATAAACTCAATACATTTGCTTTCAAACTGTACAAGTACCTAGAAATTTCACTAGGCTTCGTAGCTCATTATTCTCTCATTATATTTCAGGATTTTCATAGTGGAATTGAGAGTATAGTTCTCTTTCTACAATGCATGTGACAGTTGAATCCTCAGTAGCAGCTAATATTGTAGAGGTCTTTATCATTTGTAATTATTTTTGGTTTATCAATGCATTGTTGTTAGCCCTAAGGGCAAATCATGTAGTTATGATTAATGACAAACATTGATAAGGACTAATATGCTTGTATGTTGTGTGATAAGATTTTTGAATTAAGAAGTATGAAGTCTCATTGCCTTGAAGCCACAATGCAAGAACAGCTCGAATATGTCAAAGTGATTGAAGATTGAAGAGTTTGTTCAAGATGGTTGAAGGCTTTAAAGACATAAGTGTATGTTACATGTGCATAATAGGTAAATTTTGTAAATTCTATACTTTTAAGTCTTGGAATCTATGAGTTGCAATTGAGAGCACAAAACTTGATTTAAATGATTTCAATGGTTTGAACTTACCTTATTTATCAAGTTTTCATCAATGGTTTTTGCACTTAAAATGTCTTTAATGACTTATCTTATAGGCTAGAAGGTTTTCCAGTCAGTCCTTTTCCTTTCTTGGCAGATTTCTTTTTGTTCTTACTGTCTCTTTCCCTTTCCAAAACTCTGGGACAATCAGCAACAAGATTCTCGGTACTCTTGCATTCAAAACATTAAGGTTTGAATGAGGAAACTATCCACTCTTCTTGGCTGGCTTTTTTCCCTTTTTGAGAAACTCCTTTTTGTAAAATCTCTTGAACTTCCTAACTGCCATGGCAATTTCCTCTTCACCGCTGTTACATTCTTCTTCTTCACTTGAAGATTTTTCTTGTTCACTCAAATGATTAGAAGCCTTGAGTACAACTCCTTTTCTTCCCTTTTCTTCATCTTTCTTGTCATTTAATCTCTTCATCTTCATTTCATGTGTAAGCAGAGATCCAATAAGCTCTTCAAGTGGAAGAGTTTTCAAATCCTTGGATTCCTCAATAGTGAGTGTCTTCGGCTGCCAAGACTTTCGTAGAGCATCCAAAATCTTCCTGTTTTGCTCTCCCATAATATAGCTTTTACCATAAGCTTTTAAGCCATTAAAAATGTTAGTAAACCGAGTAAATATATCACTAACATTTTCACCTTGTTTCATAGTAAACAGTTCATAATCTCTAACAAGCATAGTAAGTTTAGATTCTTTAACTTGATTTGTACCTTCATGAGTTATTTGGAGTAATCTCCACATATCATGAGCAGAGTCACAACCACTAACTCTATTATATTCAGTAACATCTAAAGCACAACTCAAGATGTTCATGGCTTGATAATTTAAAGTCATTTTCTTTGATTCATGCTCATCAAATTCATCAGTAGATTTTGGCTCTAAGGTCACACCATCTGCTTTCATTTTCATAGGAAAAAAAGGACCTTTTTCAATAATATTCCAAAATTAAAATTGATAGAACAAATGTATATCTTAACTCTAGATTTCCAAAAAGTGTAATTTGTTCCATCAAACAAAGTATTAGCCCTAAGGGAAAATCATGCAGTTTTGATTAATGACAAATATTGATGAGAACTAATATGTTTATATTGTGTGATAGGATTTGTGAACTAAGAAGTTTAGAGTCTCATTGCCTTCAAGCCAAAGTGCAAGAGCAAGCTCAATAAACTATGAAGTCTTTTGAGGTTTATTCAAAGATGAACTCAAGGCATTGAAGACTTGAAGTGTAGAGTAGGTATGATAATAGGTAATATCTATGTAAACGCTACACTTGTATGTCTTGGAGTTTATTGAATGCATAAGAGAGCATAAAATAGGTTTCTTAATCTTAAAAGGCTTTGAATAAATTTCTTAATGAATGTGGTTTTGTGTCCTAAAAGTTTTTTAAGTAAACTTTATATGATCAAAGGAATTTGATTTTGGTTTTCAAACTTATATATGTCTAAATAAGTTTTCTATATATACCAAATGTTTTTCAAATCTTTGGAAGACAAATCTCAAATAATTTTACAAAGTTTGAACATGATTCGGAGAAATTCGGTCATCCAAATTTGGTAGCAAAAGTTTGCTACTGTTCTTCCAGAGAAATTCGGAAGAAGATTCGGACGCATGAAGAAATATTCGGTTGTCTGAATTTTGGCACTCAGCATGGTCACTGTTCTTCTAGAGAAATTCGTACGAAGATTCGGACGCAATAGGAAGAATTCGGTCGTTCGAAAATTTCGGACGCAGAATTCGGTCTTCCGAATTTCCTGAAAATAGCCGTTAACTAGCCGTTTTATAGCTATTCTAACTGATTTTCAAATTCTATAAAAGCTATAAACGTGCAATCTTTTGCAAGTTTTGAATCCTTGAATACTTAAGCATTCTAAAGTCTTTTACAAACATATCTTAAGCTCTCTTATGTCTTGTGCATTCAATTGATCAATCCAAAGACATCAAAGTGTGAAGGTGCAACTTTGTGTAATATCTACCAACAAGTGGCAACATCTACACACTCATTTTTATTTATTAAATTGTGTTGGTCTACTAGCTCTAGCAAGGTTATCTAGTTAACATAAAGCCCTTTAGATAAGGGTGATCCTTGAAGTTGTAATTCAAGGTTGTTTGAGATATAAAACCATTGTGTGTGGTGAGCCTTATTTGTAAAAGTTACTAGAAGAGGTTGTGAGTGTAAAACCATAGTGTAGTGAGCCTCTCTTGTAATCTGTAAACTGGAGCACATAGTAGAGTAATTGAAATCCTTAAGTGTAGGCTTAAGGTAGTGGAGGTAGATCTTGAGGATCAAACCACTATAAATTGCTTATGTTCTTTGATCTACATTTCTTATATTATTTTGCTATAAATTGTTTCTATCTTGTCTTTATAATATGTTATTGATCTATACACATAAAAGGTTTGATTTTGCAAAAATTATTCAGCCAAATACCTAATTCACCCCCCTCTTAGGTATTTTAATTGGTATCAGAGCTAGAACTTCTTTGTGTGGTTTTACAACCTAGAAGACAAAGATCCTATGGCTAATATTTCAAACCTACCTTACCTAGAAGGATCTTCTACAAACAACAACCGTTGTTTGATGGAACAAATTACACTTTTTGGAAGTCTAGAGTTAAAATATATATTTGTTCTATCAATTTTGATTTATGGAACATAGTTGAGAAAGGTCCCTATGTCCCAATGAAAATTAAAGTTGATGGAGTAACCTCAGAACCCAAATCCACTGATGAATTTGATGAGCATGATTCAAGGAAAATGACATTAAATTATCAGGCCATGAACATATTAAGTTGTGCATTAGATGTTACTGAATACAATAGAGTTAGTGGGTGTGATTCTGCTCATGATATGTGGAGATTACTCCAAATTACACATGAAGGTACTAATCAAGTTAAAGAATCTAAACTTGCTATGCTTGTTAGAGATTATGAACTGTTTACTATGAAACAAGGTGAAAATATTAGTGATATGTTTACAAGGTTTACTAATATTTTCAATGGCTTGAAAGCTTATGGTAAAAGCTATACTATGGGAGAGAAAAACAGAAAGATTTTGGATGCTCTACCAAAATCTTGGCAGCCAAAGACGCTTGCTATTGAGGAGTCCAAAGATCTAAAAACTCTTCCTTTTGAAGAGCTTATTGGATCACTACTTACACATGAAATGAAGATGAAACGGTTGAATGATAAGGAAGATGAAGAAAAGGGAAGAAAATGAGTAGTATTTAATGCTTCAAATAACTTGAGTGAACAAGAACAATCTTCAAGTGAAGAAGAAGGAGGAAACAGTGGAGAAGAAGAGATTGCAATGGCTATGAAGAAGTTCAAGAGATTCTACAAAAAGGAATTCCTCAAGAAAGGAAGAAAGCCAGTCAAGAAGAGTGGACAATCCTCATCCTATAAACCTCAATGTTTTGAATGCAAGAGTACATAGCATCTCATTGCTGACTGTCCCAAAGTGTTAGAGAGTGAAAGAGAAAGCAAAAATAGAAAGAAATCTGCCAAGAAAGGAAAAGGATTAGCTGGAACGTGGGATCAACAAGAAAGTGAGGATGACAGTGAAGGGAAGGCCAACATATGTTTTATGGCCATTAATGATTAGGTACAATCTTCGCCTTCTATTTCAAATTTTTGTGATGATGATATTGATTCTAGTGATTTAATTGTAGAATTGTATGAAGAGTTGAAAAAGGCTTCAAAAACAAAAAAAGAAATGAAATCCAAAATTAATGATTTTTCAAATGAAAATTCAAAATTATGTGTTGAAAATGATAAATTTCTTGAGACCATTAATTCTCTTACCATTGAAAAACAAGTTTTGAATACTACCATACAAAATGTATCTTTTGAAAACAAAAAGCTTTGTTCAAGAATTATTTCTCTTGAATCAATGCTAAAAGATCATGAGTTTTTAAAAAGGAAAGTAAATGATCTTACTTTATGCATTGAGAGATTTACAAATGGAAGAGAAAATTTAAATAAATTACTTGGTTATCAAAGATCCTCATTTGTAAAGCATGGTTTTGGTTTTACACATGATTGTTTTGATCCAAAACAAAAAGGGTTATTTGTTAACGAATCTTCTCATTTTAGGTCTCATATTTGTTGCACATATTGTGGTAAGCATGGACACAAGGTTTCTAAGTACTTTATAAAAAGAAAGATAGAAAATGGGGTTAAGACCATTTGGAAAGTCAAAAGAATTATTGCTAACCCCCTTGAACCCAAGAAGATATGGGTACCAAAAATCACTCTTTCCAATTTGGTATAGGTACAATTTGCCTCAAGATCAAGTGCCACTAAATAGTTTCTTGATAGTGGCTGCTCAAGGCACATGACTGGAAATGCATCACTTGTTAGTGAGCTTCAAGCTACAAGTGAAGGTTTTGTCACATTTGGAGATAAGAAGAAAGGGAAAATACTTGGAATAGGTAATATTGGTAAAGGTTCTTTCCCTCTTATCAAGCAAGTTCTACTTATTGATGGTTTAAAGTATAATTTACTTAGTATTAGTCAATTATGTGTCAATGGTTGCAAAGTAGAATTTAAATGTGATACTTGTACTATTCTTGATAGTGCAAGTAATAAAACTATTTTTGTTGCTAAAAGAGTTAGTAATGTATATGTGTTATATCTTGATGAGCTTATAACTAATGATATTAAATGTCTTGCCATTCATGACAATGATGGTTTTTTATGGCATAGAAGATTAGGACATGTGAGTATGGATTTATTGAACAAACTTTCTACTCAAGAACTAGTTAGAGGATTACCAAAAATGCATTTTGATTTGTGATGCTTGTCAATATGGAAAACAATCAAAAACATCTTTTAAACCAAAGAAAATGGTTTCTACGTCAAAACCTCTTGAACTAGTTCACATGGATTTATTTGGACCTATGAGGACTACTAGTCTTGGCGGTAAAAGATATGCTTACATGATTGTTGATGATTTTTCAAGATTTACATGGGTAATCTTTTTATCACAAAAAGATGAAACATATTATGAATTTTCATAAATTTTCAAGAAGGTTCAAATTTCTCTTGATTGCAAACTGATCTCTATTAGAAGTGATAATGGAAGAGAGTTTTGTAACCAAGATTTTACAAAATTCTGTGATGAGTATGGCATCACTCATAATTTTTCAGCTGCCAAAACACCACAACAAAATGGTGTTGTTGAGAGGAAAAACATAACATTAAAAGAAATGGCTAGATCAATGCTTTGTGAAAATTCTTCACCTAAATACTTTTGGGCTGAAGCTGTAAATACAGCATGTTATGTAATGAATAGAGTTTTACTAAGACCTTTTATAAGAAAAACACTTTTTGAACTTCTATTTGATAAAACTCCATCAATTATCTATTTTAAGGTTTTTGGTTGTAAGTGGTTTATTTTAAACACTAGTGACAATCTTGGTAAGTTTGATAGAAAATCAGATGAAGGCATATTTCTTGGCTATTCATCAAATAAAAAGGCATATAGAGTCTATAACAAAAGGACATTATGTGTTGAAGAAACTATTCATGTAACTTTTGATGAATCTAACATTTATCTTCAAAGAAGGAATGAAGATGATGCAGGTTCCTCAATGGTTGAAAATCAAACTCAACACTTAGTACCTACATTGGAAGATCATGCTAAAGAAGAAGAAATAACGGAGCAAGAACAAGATGGTCAATCAAGCAATAATCAAGAACTTCCAAAGGATCTCACATTGCAAGAAGTCATCCTAAGGAGCAAATCATTGGTGATGTCTCCCAAGGAGTTAAAACAAGACGGTACTTTATTGATAATTTTGCCCTTTTATCTTATATTGAACCGAAAAATATTGATGATGCATTGTGTGATAATTTCTAGATTATTACTATGGAAGAAGAGTTAAATTAGTTTGAGAGAAATAAAGTTTGGACTCTTGTTCCTAGACCTCATGATCATTCTGTTATTGGTACAAAATGGATCTTTAGAAATAAGTTAAATGAACTAGGAGAAGTTGTTAGAAATAAAGCTAGACTTGTTGCTCAAGGCTTCAACCAAGAAGAAGGCATTGATAATGATGAAACTTTTGCTCCAGTGGCCAGATTAGAGTCTATTAGAATACTTTTGGCATTTACTTGTTTTAAAGACTTTAAACTATTTCAAATGGATGTCAAAAGTGCTTTTCTAAATGGTTTTATTGAAGAAGAGGTTTATATAGAACAACCTCCTGATTTTATTCATGAAAAGTTTCCAAATCATGTTTTCAAATTAACCAAAGCTCTAGATGGACTGAAACAAGCTCCAAGAGCTTGGTATGAAAGATTAAGTGGTTTTCTTCTTTCAAAAGGTTTTACAAAAGGAAAAGTAGATACAACTCTTTTTATAAAAATGTCTTCTAAAAACAATATTTTACTTGTGCAAATCTATGTTGATGATATCATTTTTGGTGCTACTAATACTTCCCTTTGTGAAGAGTTTGCTAAATCCATGCAAAATGAATTTGAGATGAGCATGATGGGAGAACTAAGTTTATTCCTTGGGCTGCAAATTAAGCAAACCAAGGATGGAGTCTTCATCAATCAAGCAAAGTATACCAAGGAGCTACTAAAAAGATTTGGAATGGATCAAGCAAAAGGAATAGGTACTCCAATGAGTTCATCAACTAAACTTGACAAAGATGAGAAAGGTAAAAGTATTGATGAGAAATTATATAGAGGTATGTTCGGAAGCTTACTCTATCTCACAGCTAGTAGACCAGATATTATGTTTGTTGTATGCTTATATGCTAGATTCCAATCATGTCCTAAAGAATCTCATCTAATTTCTTTCAAACGAAGTTTTCGTTATTTGATTGATACACATGACTATGGCCTTTGGTTTTCAAAAACTTCATCTTTTGAACTTATTGGATACTCTGATGCTGACTATGCTGGTTGCAAAATTGAACGTAAAAGCACAAGTGGTCATTGTCAATTTCTTGGTAGTTGTCTTGTATCTTGGTTTAGTAAAAAGCAAGCTTGTGTGTCTTTATCCACTGCAGAAGCTGAATACATAGCTGCAGGCAGTTGTTGTGCACAATTGCTATGGATGCAGCACACCTTACTTGATTATGGTCTTAAATTCAATTGTGAGCCCATACTATGTGATAATACGAGTGCTATTAACTTGAGCATAAATCCCATTCAACATTCTAGGACTAAGCATATAGAGATAAAACATCATTTCATTCGTGATCATGTGATTAAGAAAGATATATGCTTAGAATATATAAATACAAATGATCAAATTGCTGACATATTTACAAAGCCTTTGGTTGAGGAAAGGTTCAATCACATAAGAGGACTCTTAGGAATTTCAAGATTCAATGACTAATGTGTGTATTGAAGTTTTGATGAAAACAAAAAATTTTCGATCCAAAATTCGGATACACTACAGAAAATTCGGTCACAGAGACTTTTGATCAAGAATTCAGACGCAGACCTGAAAATTTGGTCATCCGAATTTTACAGACTTGACTATTTAAATGAAGATTAAACAGTCTTCTCAACACTTCAACTTCCGAATTTCACATCCATTTTAAAGCCTCTCATACCCATTCACATCCGAATCAAAATCCCTTCAAAATCACACATTCTCATCCCGATTTGCCTTCACTTTTAAACTTCTAACCCTAAATTCATACAGAAAACCAATACTTCTCAAAAGAAAACATCATGGTGAGAACAAAGAAGCCAAATGTTGAGAAAGGAAGAGGAAAGGCTAAGGAAGGGGATGGAGACTCAATCCTCAACCAACCAAGAAGAATTCGAATCCTCAAACACTATATGGGGTTGACAGGTTTGTCTCAATTAAAGCTACTCATGAATTTGATGAATGGAATAAGAATAGTAGAAAGATCATTCCTGGATATAAGGTGGATATTGATAAATTGTCAAGCATGGATATAGTCCTATCTTATTTCAATGATATTGGTTGGAGTAGTTTGCTATTCGTTGATGAAGAATACTATCCTACTTTGATATATGAATTCTATGCAAACTTGAAAGAGGAAAGAATTGAGAAGGTAGGGGATAATGTGATACAATGGTATTCATCTAGAGTATCCCAAGTAGACATTGAATTTAATGAATGATTGATAAACAGAATTTGTGGAGTGGGTTAAAATGGAGCTAGATATTATTCATCATCCATGCATTGCTATGATCGTGAACTCTTTACATATGTTAGATTTGAAGAAGCATTTATCAATGGAGAGGGAAATCAAGAACTTGGATGCTAGAGGTAGAGTGATGCATCACATGGTAACTACTATGATTGTTCCTAATTTTGGACATAAGTCATCGGTTGGAAACATGCATATGGTAATCATGTTTGCCTTGCATGAGCATAGGAGAATGAACTTTGGGTATATAGCCTTGAAACACATGATTACTGCAAGAAAAACAGTAACTAAGGCATTCCCATTTGGAAGGTTATTGACAAGAATCTTTAAGCATTTTAAGATCAAACTTCCGGGAAGAGGGCAAGCTTTTAAGAGTGGTGAAATTTACACTAATGAAACTCTTAGGACAATGCAATTAGTTCTTGATGAGGATAATGTATGGAGGACAAAAAGAGAAACCCCTCCAAAAAGAATGTAAAGAGAGAAAATGATAGAAAGTGAAGAGGAGGAAGAAGAAGAGGATGAAGAGGAAACCCTTGCTAGGGAAATGAAAACAAAAAGGAAGCATGACACCTCAAGTGAGGGGGAGCAACCTCCGACAAAAAGGAGACTGTTTGAAGAAGAAACTGGAATTGGTTCAAGTGGTAAAGGAGTAAATAGAGGTGACACCATAGTAGCCAAAGCATTCCAAGAAGCCTTGAACAATCATATCAAGGAAATGGAGAAGATGTATAAGTTCTTTGAATCATTTGCTCCTATGGTTCTTGGAAAATTAGATGGACTGGAGAATAGAGCAAAACACATTAAAGAAATCCTTATGATAAACACTCAAATTGGTGAAGGACCCTCTAAGCCTCAAGATGGAAATGAGGAAGAAACAGATAGAGAAGCAAAGAAAGGAGATAGTAAGGACAGCAGTGATGAAGATGATGATCAAGGTGGAGATGAAGAACAGATTCTATACATCAAGTTAATTCTAAGCAAAGAACAGATTCTATATATCAAGTTAAAGACAGCTGATAGCAAAGCAATAAGGAATGCAAGAACAAAGAACTCAAGCAATTTATAGTGGTTCTATCGTCAAGATCTGCGTCCACTACCTTAAGACTATGCTTAAGGATTTCAACCAATCTACTATAAGCTCAAGGTCAAAAATTACATGAGAGGCTCACCACACAATGGTTTTACACTCACAACCTCTTCTAATAACTTTTACAAACAAGGCTCACTACACAATGGTTTTATATCTACAAAAAACCTTGAATCACAACTTCAAGGATCACCCTTAACTAAAGAGTATTATGTTTGAAAGACCTAAGAGGGGGGGTGAATTAGGTCTTTGGCTAATTATCGAAATCTTTTCCCCTTTTTGCAAATCCTTTGTCTTAATAAAAGCTCTTATTTAAATTCACAAACTTCAAGTTATATGTGATTTGATGATTAATACAAGATTATCAAACTATAAGACCATAACCAATCAATCAACAACTAAGCATAAATAATAATCACAAGAATGTAAACAAGTAAAGCAATAAGAAAATGAACACACGATTTATAGTGGTTCGATCTCTCCAAGATCTACATCCACTACCTTGAGTCCACACTCAAGGATTTCAACCAATCCACTATATGCTCAAATTCAACAATTACATAAGAGGCTCACCACACAATGGTTTTACACTCACAACCTCTTTTAGTAATTATACAAACAAGGTTCACCCTTCCACAAGGGTTTTATATCTAAAGACAACCTAAAGACCAATATAATCAAAGGCTCACCCACAAACGGGTTTTACACCACAACCTTGATTAATCTAGTCTATGGCTCACCCTAACACAAAAGGGTTTTATGTCACAAGATAACCTTGCAATGAGCTAGTAGAAAAAGCAGAATTAAAATGAAGAATGGAGTTTGGATATTACCAACACTTCTTGGTAGATAATTACAATTGCTAGCACCACTTCACCTTTGCCTTTGGAATCTTGAATGTACACCTTTGAGCACAAGGCAATTTGAGAGCTTTTCAATTTGATTTGATGTAAAATAAGTTAGAGCATGTAGGATTTGTTAAGTTCAAAGTTCTACTAAAAAATCTGGAGTTTATGGCTTTTATAGAATTCAAAAAATCAGTTCAAACGTTCATAAAAGCGGCTAGTAATGGCTAGTTTTAGAAAATTCGGATGACCAGATTCTGCGTCCGAAATTTTTTGCTTCAAAATTCGGACGACCGAAAGATTTTTGCATGCGTCAGAATCTTCTTCCGAATTTCTCCGGAAGAAACAGTAGCAAACTTTTGCTATAAAATTCGGACGACCCGAATTTTTATGCTGCGTCCGAATCTTCTTCCGAATTTCTCTGGAAGAATAGTAGCAAACTTTTGCTACAAAATTCGGACGACCGAATTTTTGAATTTGCGTCGAATCTTCTTCCGAATTTTTCAAACTTTGTCAAAACATGTTCAAATCAATTCTAACAAGTTGGAAAACCTTCTAGCCTAAAAAGATAAGTCATTAAAGACCTTTTAAGTGCAAAAATCATTTATGAAAACTTGATAATTTAGATAAGTTCAAAACCATTGAAACCATTTAAATCAAGTTTTGTGCTCTCAATTGCAACTCATAGATTCCAAGACTTAAGAGTGTAGGGTTTACAATATTTACCTATTAACCACATGTCACCTACACTTCATGTCTTCAAAGCCTTCATTAATCTTGAACAAACTCTTCAATCTCTAATCACTTTGACATATTTGAGTTGTTCATGCATTGCTAGCTCCAAGGCAATGAGACTTCATACTTCTTAATCCAACAATCCTATCACAACATACAAGCATATTAGTCCTCATCAATATTTGTCATTAATCAAAACTACATGATTTGCCCTTAGGGCTAACAATCTCCCCCTTTTTGATGATGACAAACTTTGATGCAAAATGTGATGGATTTAAACAATGTAGTATAAAGAAGTAATGATGTCAATGATAGAAGATAACCAATTTAGCACATTGACATACAAAAGGCTCAATATGAGCCTATGACCCAACCAACCTCCATTTGCCTCCTTCCTTCCAACACAACTAGAATAGAAGGTATAGCATTTTTACATTTAGAAAAAGTTCTAAGAGAGGTTTTAAGGTTGTAAAAGTTTAACAATGCTCCCCCTTAGATTGTGCTCATTTTTCAACAAATTTGGACTAGAGATACTATGCATCCGAATTTTGACATATCAAGTCCAAACTTTAAAATAAGTAAAATGAAAGCTGTACATTTTGTAAATAGGCTTTCCTAAGGTTGTTCAAACGTATAGTAAGAGATTAAAACATATTTGAATCAATTCGGTCAACAAAAGAGCACATATTGACAATGAAATATGGATGCATCCGAATTTTGACATATCAAGTCCAAATTGTAAAATCAGTGAAGTGAAAGCTTCAATTTTTTGAAAATAAGCTTTCCTAAGGTTGTTCAAACATAGTGGAAGAGATTAAAACAAGTTTGAATCAATTTGAACAACAAAAGAGCACATTTTAGCAACAAAATATGGATGCATCCGAATTTTTGAAACATGCATCCGAATTTTGAATCATGCATCCGAATTTTAAGATTTCAAATCCAAAATGTAAAATATGTGAGATAACAACTGTAAATTTTGAAAATAAGCTTTTCTAAGATTGTTCAAATATGATAGGAAGGATTAAAACAGTTTTCAAACAATTTGAACAACAGAAAAGACATTTTTGACAAGAAGATCTTGATGCGTCCGAATTTTTGGTCTGCATCTGAATTTCAAGTCCAAATTTTTGGAAACAAGTTGAAAAGGTGAGTTTGTATTTTCAAATGAACTATAGAAGTACTCAAATATGTATAGCTACAATAGCACTTAGTTTAGCTTTGCAAAACCACAAAACTCATGTATTTAATTGTTTTCATGATGTAATGTAAAGTCATAGGTCAAGTCAAGAACCATGATAAAAACTTCACAATCCCAACTTAACCATTTTCAAAATCTCAGAAAACAATCATTTTAAATTTCAAATGCAACCAATTAGTTTCACAGTACACATTCATAGCACATTCACATTACACATCACAGTTATATCAAGCAATTGCAGTACAAAAACACATAGCATATTTTGTTCTTTCTCCCCCTTGACATATGCATGGATTTTTAGAAAATTCACACATTTTCTATTCATGCATGAGGAATTCCACTGCTATTTCATATTTTCACACATTTTGTCATCACATTTCTTCTCCCCCTTTTGTCATCACTCAAAGATGGGGTTAATGAAAATGAGACAACATGTATCACATATAAAGCGATATATTGATCAACTCTCATTTGGCAATTTAGCAATGTATTGACCAACTCTTATAAACAGTATAGTTCTAGTCAAATAATTATCATCCTAACAGCAATAATCATTATGTAGCATCTCAACAATAATGAATTGACTTCTTCTCTCCCTTTTTATCAGCAATTTAAACTTGGGGTGAGAGTACTTGGACAACAAAAGTGAAACAAAAGAAGCTCTTATCACAGAGATTTCACATATTGAGCTTCAAATCATTATAATGACTAGAAAGGCACAAGTAAATTTCAATGTTAAAGCATAATATGTGCATCAAGGCATAAACTAAAATAGACAACAAAATAGAGTTTAGGGATAGAAAGGCTTAGTCTTGGATGTGCTTCATGATCTTCACTTCCAAATTCGTTTGTTATGATGGCCATGTCTCCCTTGAGCTCTATATGATGGGGTCCTTCATTTGTTGACTCCTTGCTCGTGTAGTTGTGCTTTGGAAAGTTACCAATTGAGAGGATCTTTGGATCTTCTTCCTTTGAACCACATTTTCCTCCTCCATTGGCTGAAGGAAATTGGTGATGGATTTGTGATTTTACTTTGTTAAACTCCCTTCACCTCCTTCTTCTTGCTTGTTCTATTGAGCTTTACCCCTTTGTTCTTCATTCTCATGCTCTTCTTTTTCTTGGGATGCTTCACTGCCTTTTCCTTCATCTTTTGTATTATTCTTTAGCAATAAATTGATAGCCATCTCAATTTTTACTGTCATTACTATCATACTTATTGCTGCCATCTCTTTTCTTCTTCTTTGGCTTTATAGGAACTTACACCATTTAAAATCACTTGAGAAAACTTTCTCAAGTCTTCTTCCATATTCTTGAGTTTAGCTTCTAAATCATCAAATTTGCCAAGAATCATCAGAGCAAAAGACTTGAAGAATTTGTCCATCTTCTTCATTTTCTCTACATGGTTGTTCAATGTCTCTTGAAACACCTTGGCAACTATGGTATCACCTCTAGTGAGATTTTCATCTTCAACTTCTTTTCCTTCAATAGAGAGTACTCTTCAAATAGACTTCTTTTTGTGGGGTTGCTCCCCCTCACTAGATGAGTCATGCCTCATTTTAGGTTTCCTTTCTCCAGCAAAGGATTTCCTTTTTATCCTCTTCTTCTTCTTCATTTTCTTCTTCCTTCTTTTCTTCATCATTGCTAGCATCTCTTTTATCACCCTTAGAGGATTTTCTCTTCTAGCCATTCATACATTATCATCATCAAGTATCCAAGGAATTCTCTTTAGTGAGTTGTTGGTGTAGACTTCGTCACTCTTTATTGGTCAACTTACTACAAGACAATTGCACTTGGAGATACTTGAAAACCTTGGTAAACAATTTGCTATGTGGCAAAGCCTTACGTTCGGTTCTTCTAGCTGCCATTATATTCTTTAGCACTATATATCCAAAATTCATTTTTCTTTTCTTATGCATGGCTAGCATAATTACAGCATACATATTATCAACATAAGATTTGTTCCCAAAGTATGCAATAATCAAGGTAGTAAGCATGTGATGCAAAATTCTTTCACTAGCATAAAAAAGCTTTTATCTCTCTCTCCTTTCTAGTCTTGAGGCTTCTACCATTTATATAGGCATTCTCAATTCTTTCATGTGAGTATAACTTACTTATAAAACAATGTTCTCCGGAAGAATAATGCCTAAACCCAATATCCTCAACATCACAAATTCTATTGAGCAATGCATTATCAATCTAAAAATTAACTTGTGATATTCTTGAAGAACACCATTGAATAGCTTTATTACCAACTAACTCAACTCTTTCTTCCTTAATATTTGCATAAACTTCATAAACTAAGGAAGGTAATAGCATTCATCAAACATAGGCAAACTAGTCCAGCTCACATCATTTAAAAATGAGAGTATATTACCCATTTCGAATAGTTTGATGACATCCACCTTATGGCTTGGATTTATCTTATGGTTCCTTTGTGCCCAATCATCAAGTTCAGTAGTAGCCTCCACTGTGACAAATCTATCCAGCCATGACATGCTTTGCAAAACATGAACCTTCCTTGGTTCATTAATCACTGATCCTCCTTCTTTTTCTTTGGCTTTTCTCTATCCTTTTCCCATGCTAGGCATCTTTGTCCTCACTGAAGCTACAACACTTGAATACACTTATTAGTTATTGAATTTTGAATTCTCTAAGCTACTTCCAAGATTGGTCAAACCTTTCTTCGGCTAATGGCATAGTAAGAATATCATTAATTTGTTCATTAGTGCAATCATGCTTTAAACAAATATTACCCTTAGTAGAATGATCTCTAATGAGATGAAGTATAATCTCAATATGCTTTATCCTAGTTTGTTGAATAGTATGATGATCAAATTTGTTGCATTAGTATTATCACATAACATAGCCACATATTTGAAACATAGATCATAATCACTTAGAGTATCAATAAGGTAATAGTGAATGTGTTTAATAGCAATCAAATGAAACTCTTTATGACAAGATGAAATTTAGCACACAAACACATTGCAAACATAATATTAGTTCTACTTGCAGTCAAATAGAGTTGACTACTCCTATGAAACCTTTTTATTCTTGTCATGCATAGTTGATAAACTTATGAAAGTGCTTATACCTTAACATGATTCATGAAAGTGCCATTCTTGGTTTGCTTGATTTGTAGGCCAAGAAAGAAATTGAGTTTTCCTATCATGCTCATTTCTAATTTACTTTGCATCAACTTGGAAAACACATCACAAAGTGAAGTATTAGAAGCACCAAAAGTTGTATCATATATTTGGACAAGTTATAGATCATTGTTGCATGAGGAATTTATAAAGAGGGTAGTTTCGGTTTTCTTTTTTGAAAATCCTTTTTGAAAGATGGAAACTACTCAATCTTTCACACTAAATTTTAGGAGCTGGTTTTAAACCATTCAAAACTTAGGAAAGTTTGAAAATATGGTTAGGAAACTTTTCATGAGCAAAACCGGGTGATTGTTCCATATAAACCACTTCCTCAATAGAACCATTTAGAAAAGCACTTTTGAAATTCATTTGAAATAACTTAAAGCAAGTACAAGTCAAAATCATTCTTATGGACTCAAGTCTAGCATTCGGAACAAAGGTTTCATATCATAATCAATTTCCTCTTCTTGATTGAATCCTTAGGCAACAAGTCTAACCTTGTTTCTAACAACTTCTCGGGATTCAATAAGTTTATTTCTAAAAAACCCATTTAGTTCCAATAATAGAATGATCATGAGATTTAGGAATATCCAAAATATTGTATCTTTCAAATTTATTTAAATCCTCTTGCATACAAATAATCCAAAAATCATCACACAATGCATCATCAATACTTTAGGCTCATATCCAATAAAAGAATAAAGTTATTGATAAAGTACACTTATTTTTTACTCCTTGGGAGATATCACCAATGATTTGCTCCTTAGGGTGGCCTCTTGGATATCTTAAGTTCTTTGAGAGCTTTTGGTCACCACTATGTTGATCATTTTGTTCAATCATTTCTTGCTCATTGGTATGATCCTCCAAAGTTGGTGCTTGAAGATGAGCTTGATATTCATTCATAGATGTACCCTACATCATCTTCATCTTTTCTTTCCCAAGTGAATGTAAGATTCATCAAAAAATAAACATGAATGGTTTCCCTCATCATATAAGATTCTTTTCATTTTAAACTCTATAGGCCTTTTTTTTGTTAGAAGAATAGTTAAGAGATATATCTACATCCAATTTTCTATCAAATTTAAATAAGTTTTCACAAGTATTCAGAATAAGACATTTATAACCAAAACATTTAAAATATGCAGCTTGAGGAGTTATATAAAGAGAAATTCCAAAGATGTTTTTCTTCAAAATGATCTTAAAAGAATTCTATTTATCATAGCATGTGGGGTTTAAGGCTTTGGCCCAAAAAATATTTTTGAAGAAGAATTTTCACAAAGCATAGACCTAGCCAATTTTTGCAAAGTTCAAAATTTTTCTTTCAATAACACCATTTTATTGTGGAGCTTTTGCAGTTGAAACAATTATATGAAATTCAATTTTCAAAGCAAATTTTGTAAAGACTTTGTTGTAAAATTCTCCCATTGTCACTTGTGAAACACTTCTCCAATTTTCAAGGGAGGTTTGAACCTTTTTGAATAATTTTACAAACTTATGAAACACTTAATCTTTTTGAACAATGAATAATGCTAAAATGAATATTTAGAAATCATCAACTACTAGTAAGGCATACTTCAAGTCATCAATACTAGAGTTCCATATAAGTCCAAAACAATCCATTTGAAGAAGCTCAAGATGTTTTGAGGTCTAAAATCATTTTCATGGGTTTGAAAGATTCTTTTGTTTGTTTTCCATATGGATAAGTATCTCAAAGACAATTTTCTCAAAACACATTTTTAGCAATCCTCTAACTAAATCTTGATAGAAAAGTTTGTTCAACAAATCCATGTTCACATGACCAAATCTTTTATGCCAAGAAAATCATTATCATAAGCAGCAAGACATTCAAGCTTATCAAGATAAAACACATATTCAAAAATTTGTAAGTGATTGATCAAAATCACAAAATATCATTTTTGTCATATAAGTTCGAGCGATCGAACTTATGGTCTACATCCAAACTTCATGTCCAAACATTTTGTAAAGTTTCATAAATATGTTTTTGGCCAAGCATATGCATAGATATTCAATCATAGCTATATTAATCATTTTATCATGACATATAATCAATTTCAAGAACATATCTACCATGAATTCAATCTCATATCATCAATGTTACCTAATCAACTTCATAAAAGCAATTGACAAGTTATGGTTGGCAAATTTTCAAAGCTAAACAAAATGAATTCTCAACTGAAACTTTGCATGTTAGAATTTTAACTTCTTATTCATTGTCACACAATTGACTAATGCTAATCAAGTTATAGTTCAAATCAGCAATAAGCCACATTTGTTTAAAAAGAGGAACATTTACCAACATTGGTTACTCCAAGAATTCTTCCTTTCTTCTTGTTTCAAAAATAAATCCTTCATCGGTTGCTTTGACCTTGATTATGAATGAGATGTTGTCTGTTATTCTTTAAGCCAACATCATCAATATGCCATTTAGTGGTGCTTGAGTTTGAATTGGAGAGTACCTGCAATAAAGAAGAGGAAGTTTCCTTTGGTACCCATACTTTCTTGGGTCCAGTGAGGGTTAGTAATATTTCCCTTAACTCTCCAAATGGTTTTACACCATTCTCTACTTTTCTTTTAACATAACATTTGGTGACTTTATGTCCACGTTTTCCACAATAAGTACAACAAGTATGATGCATGGAAGTAGAAGTAGCTCTAACAAAGAATTTGTTATATTTAGGCACATTGTTTACATAATTGTAACCAAGACCATTTTTGACAAGGAGAGATCTTTGAGCTCCAAGAATTTTATCAAGATTGTCCCTTCCTTTTATAAATTTTTCCATACATGATGTAAGTTCATCAACCTTCTTTTTCAAAGTCTCATGATCAACAAGCATTCTTTCAAGAGACAAAATCTTTTCACAAAGAATCTTATTTTCAAGGGACATATTTTGTAAAGAGACATTTAAAACTTCTTTTTCAATATTCAAGCATTCAATAGAATCAAGAAGCTTTTTATTTTCACAAAACAATTTTTGAATTCTCATTCAATAAATCATTAATTTTGGTTTTCATTTCCTTATTCCTTTTTGAAGCCTTCGTTAATTCTCCATACATCTCAACAAGTAATTCACTAGGATCATCAATATCATCAACATCATCATCACAATAAGTAGAGGTAGAAGGAGTGGATTGTACCTCATCATTTATTGACATAAAACACATATTGGCTCTTTCCTCATGTGTTGCTTGAAGAAGACTCCACATGTCGTGAGCGGTGTCACATTCACTCACTCTATTGTATTCATTCTCGCCCTAATGCACAACTCAAGATATTCATTGCTTGGTAGTTTAAGGTTATCTTTCTTGAGTCGTTTTCATCAAATTCCTCCATAGACTTTTGTTCCCTTGTAATTCCATCAGCTTTTATTCTCATAGGAACATAGGGACCTTTCTCAATGATACTCCACAAATCAAAGTTAATAGAACAAATAAAAAATTCTAATTCTAGATTTCCAAAATGTAAAATTAGAACCATCAAACAAAGGAGGTCTATTTGTAGAGGAACCTTCCATATAAGGCAAATTTGATAAACTAGCCATAAAATCTTTACTTCTAGGTTGTTAGACCTTAACAAGAAGACCTTGCTCTGATACCAATTGAAAGACCTAAGAGGGGGGTGAATTAGGTCTTTGGCTAATTATCGAAATCTTTTCCCCTTTTTTGCAAATCCTTTGTCTTAATAAAAGCTCTTCTTTAAATTCACAAACTTCAAGTTATATGTGATTTGATGATTAATACAAGATTATCAAACTATAAGACCATAACCAATCAATCAACAACTAAGCATAAATAATAATCACAAGAATGTAAACAAGTAAAGCAATAAGAAAAATGAACACACGATTTATAGTGGTTCGATCTCTCCAAGATCTACATCCACTACCTTAAGTCCACACTCAAGGATTTCAACCAATCCACTATATGCTCAAATTCAACAATTACATAAGAGGCTCACCACACAATGGTTTTACACTCACAACCTCTTTTAGTAATTATACAAACAAGGTTCACCCTTCCACAAGGGTTTTATATCTAAAGACAACCTAAAGACCAATATAATCAAAGGCTCACCCACAAACGGGTTTTACACCACAACCTTGATTAATCTAGTCTATGGCTCACCCTAACACAAAAGGGTTTTATGTCACAAGATAACCTTGCAATGAGCTAGTAGAAAAACAGAATTAAAATGAAGAATGGAGTTTGGATATTACCAACACTTCTTGGTAGATAATTACAATTGCTAGCACCACTTCACCTTTGCCTTTGGAATCTTGAATGTACACCTTTGAGCACAAGGCAATTTGAGAGCTTTTCAATTTGATTTGATGTAAAATAAGTTAGAGCATGTAGGATTTGTTAAGTTCAAAGTTCTACTAAAAAAATCTGGAGTTTATGGCTTTTATAGAATTCAAAAATCAGTTCAAACGTTCATAAAACGGCTAGTAACGGCTAGTTTCAGAAAATTCGGATGACCGAATTCTGCGTCCGAATTTTTCGCTTCAAAATTCGGACGACCGAATTTTTTGCATGCGTCCGAATCTTCTTCCGAATTTCTCTGGAAGAACAGTAGCAAACTTTTGCTACAAAATTCGGACGACCGAATTTTTTATGTCATGCGTCCCGAATCTTCTTCCGAATTTCTCTCGGAAGAATAGTAGCAAACTTTTGCTACAAAATTCGGACGACCGAATTTTTGGACTGCGTCCGAATCTTCTTACGAATTTTTCAAACTTTGTCAAAACATGTTCAAATCAATTCTAACAAGTTGGAAAACCTTCTAGCCTAAAAGATAAGTCATTAAAGACCTTTTAAGTGCAAAAATCATTTATGAAAACTTGATAATTTAGATAAGTTCAAAACCATTGAAACCATTTAAATCAAGTTTTGTGCTCTCAATTGCAACTCATAGATTCCAAGACTTAAGAGTGTAGGGTTTACAATATTTACCTATTAACCACATGTCACCTACACTTCATGTCTTCAAAGCCTTCATTAATCTTGAACAAACTCTTCAATCTCTAATCACTTTGACATATTTGAGTTGTTCATGCATTGCTAGCTCCAAGGCAATGAGACTTCATACTTCTTAATCCAACAATCCTATCACAACATACAAGCATATTAGTCCTCATCAATATTTGTCATTAATCAAAACTACATGATTTGCCCTTAGGGCTAACAATGTTATTAAGATAACCTTGCAATAGCTAGTAGAAAAGACAATTTGATAAGAAGAAAAGAGTGTGTAGATGTTACCACTTGTTGGTAGATGTTTACACAATATTTGCACCTTCGCACTTTGATTATTTAAGATTATTTAAGATTTCAAAAACCTACTTGTTATCACAAAGTTTATTGAAAACCATTTTAAAAATAAGTTTTGTGCTCTCTCATGAATTCAACTGACTTCAAGACATATAAGTGTAGAGTTTACAAAAAAAAACCTATTTAGTATAAGAACTCTACACTCTAAGTCTTCAATGCCTTCAATCACCTTGAACATACTCTTCAATCTTCAATCACCTTTGGTATGGTTGAGTTGTTCTTCCATTGTGACAACAAGGCAATAAGACTTCATGCTTCTCAATCTATTAATCCTATCACTCAAACATACAAGCACATTAGTTCTCATCAACGTTTGCCATTATTCAGAACCAATCATAACTTCATGATTTGCCCTTACGGCTAACATTATGATTATATAGATTATTCTTACTATATCCGCGTCTATGCCCATGGTTTCGATTATGATTATGACCTCTTCTAGGGCCATAACCATTGGTTCTAATGTATTTACTTATAAATTTAAAGTAAACTATGCTTTTGGTAGAATGAGCATCTTCCGGTGGTCAAATCTTTCTTTTGGGTCCCTTCACAAAATAAGTGAATTTTTCACAGTAAGATATTTTATTTTTAGATTCTCATGTAAATAATGACAGAGAAAAATCATGGATTTTATGCTATTTTTAAATGATGATGCATTATTTTCAGCAACGGTGTCTGCCAGACCCATTACATCTCAATAAATTTGAACATCTAGTATTTATGACATATAGTTCTTTCTATAAATAACAAGAGTAAAAAAAAGATTTTTGAAAGTTTTACCATGGAAATTCCAAGATTGAAAAAATACATCTTTTTTCTCATGGTTAAACTCTCAACTTCGATGACAGTGACTTGTGCTTTCTTGCCTTCTTACAAATTTCAAAGATGTAACGGTAGAGTCTCGTGCTGATAAAGTGTTATGAATTTAAGTATTAGTAACGCAGAATTAAAGTAAAAGTGTCACTCAATATATTTGGAGGATAACAATATAAAACTAAAAAAAAAGAGAAGATAGAATATAGAGAAAGAAGAAACAAGACTAATCTCAATCTTATTAATGTCATCATATGACCCTATATATAGGCTCATAATACAAGAGTTTATGAAAACCCAAAATCTAATAGGGAAAGGAAATCAAATCTGATTAAAAGTCATATTTTTGGAGTTTAGTTTTCTTTAGGAAACTAAATAATATAAACATCTACATATTATTTCATAACAAAAAAGTTTTTTTTTTACCAAATTTTTAATAGAATAAGGCTTTTTTCTTGCCCATCATGTACACTGATGAGACTTAGACAAAAAAAAAAAAAACAAGAAGAATGTGTAAGACGGATCTGAAATTTGTCATCAAGTAGTAGTAGGTCTCTTCTTTTCCCTTCTTAGACACAGCAACCAGCCTACTCATTTACATATCCAAAAAGCTTGTCCTGTTAATTCTTGCCATATATATTGTTGAATACTTCTTTCATTTTTTACTATTTTCGTATGTATATATTAAGAAAGAATAAAAAAGAGATATTCTTTCTAATATATATTTAAATAATTTTATTAATATGATAGAGAATAACATAATAATATTTACTGTGAGAGTCATTTTAAAAAATGATACTTAAAATTCATAAAAGTCTAAATATTTTAAAAATAGATATACTAGTTGCACTTTATATATGTCGTATCTGTAAGCTATTGTTAATGGAAACTGTTGAAAAAAAGAAAAGGAGTGAAATTTTTGGTTTTGAAGGAATTCAAGTTTCAATATATGTAACTTAATAATTTAATCCCAAAAAAAAAAAGAAAAAAAGGCAAAGGAGCAAATTTCTTGTTTTCCAAAAAAGAAAGCTACAGGTACATGTTCGCCTTTTTTGCCAGTGCAAGTAGTCCTCAAACGCGAAGACATTTTTCTCATTCTGTCGGGGACAATTGATCAGACTTAGCCCGAAAAATGTAAAAGAGAAAAAGTGTAATAAAAAATAAGTGAAATTTTGAAATTTTAAGTTATATTTTAATTTAAATTATATTAAAAATTATAAAAATAAATTATTTACTAAAAAATGAAACTACCAATTTTTCCTTCCAATTGCAGTCCAAGCACAAGTTTCGAACTAGTCCTTCCAATTCCTTCCAATTGCAGTCAATGTAAATTTTTTACTTTGAGTTTCACTTTTTTTCTCACAAATAATTTCTTTTTACAAAATTCAATATGAAAAATTTCAAATCAAAATAATATTTAATTCCACCTATTCTTAGCCAATAATTATTTTTCTTGAGGGAGATGACTCCAAAAGATGTTCACCTTTGGGCTTCGCTGCTACTATGGATTCTGATTAGATCATATTTTAATCATTATTTAGAATTAATTTCTCACTTATTTAAAGGCTAATTGATATAAATCTTATGACTTTGACTTGTTTTGGTGAATTAAATATTTATGTACTTAGTATGTATTAATTAAGATGATTTTATTTATAAAGTACACTTTAATTCACTGATTTTACTAATTGTTGATGTAGGGGTAAAATGGTAATGTCAAGAGAAGAAAAAGGAAGATTCTAAAAATAAATTTGATTTGGAATAGGATTTAGAATCCAAATTGAATTGAAATCCCTAAGACACAAAAGAAGGAGAAGCCAAAATTAGGGCAACGAAAGCAAGAAATTCTGGTAGAAATTGGGGGGATTTTAGGGCAGCCAAGGAGGTGAGAAATCGGCGGCCAAGGAAGGAATTGCGAGAGCCAAAATTGGAAGCAAAATTGGGCAGCCAGGGTGGAGAACAAATTCGGACAATTGGAAGAGTTGATCGAGGATGGAGCAAAGAGAATTTGGACAGCAAGCTTGAGAAACGGAGATTTGTTTTCTTCTATTCTCTCGTTTTGTTTTCTTTATTCTTCTATTTTTTTGTTAATTGAATTTATGTCTTTGAATATTCAGATCATGAATAGCTAAATCTTTTGTGACTAAGACCTTCGATGAAGGCTGAAACTCTTATGAATTTAATTTATTTCAATTAAAGATTGTTTCTTTAATCTCGATTTTGGTTAATTGTTATTATTGTTTTCAATGCTTGTAAGTTTCTGGCCAATTATTGCATGCCTTTAAATTTATTCTAGTGGTTGAGAAGTGCTAGTTTAAATTGGATCATGGTAATAACAACACATCGTAAAACTGACTAGAGATAGATTCGGTTTCTTTGTGTGGTTTCTTGCGAGTAGGAAACAAAAGTTAGGGAATTCCATAGAGGTGTTTGCGGCTTTGATAATTAAAATCACGTAGAGATACGATTGATTTATTAATTAAAGTTAGGAGCTTTTCACCAAGAGATTGGGTCTAGCTTATAATTGGGAATTCTACCATTAACCAAGTCGATAATTAATTTAAAAAAATTAATTATTTGTCATAAGAGGAGTAAGCTGGATTTGGAGTGTCTTAGTCTATTCATTGCCATTGATTTTTAATTAATATAATTATTGATTTTTGTGTTTAGTATTATTATTAATTATTTTTATTGGTAATTAAATTTTAGATAAAATCACATTTATTTTGGTTTAAGTTAGGTTATAAGTAAAAGAATTTTGCAGTTAGGTAGCAATCCTCGTTGGGACGACTTGTACTCACTACTTTATTACTTGTTCGATATTTGTGCACTTACAAATTTCACATCAAGTTTTTGGCGCCGTTGCCTGGGATTGTTTTCATCTAGTGTAGAATTTAATTACTAAGCTTAAGTTTAAACTTTTTTTTTGTTAAAAAAAATTTTCAAAAAAAAAATATATATTTTTGATATTTTAAATTTTTTATTCTATTTTGTTTGTTATTGTTATTATTAATATTATTATTTGTGCATGAATACTTGTAGTTCCTCAAATAAAGAACCTTTGATATATATTTCTGATATTGAAAAGTTTGCTCGTCATAACAGGAGTGAATTTTGTAAGAGGAAATACGAGGAAATCGTCACATCAATCGAATCTTCAAATTCAGAGGATAGTTTCGAATTCGACTGTAGCAGTGAACCAATGGAGAATAATCATCCAAGAGGTATGACTTTAAAGGAATATACAAAGCCAAAGATGGAGGGTCCCTCTCCAGCCATCAACTGTCCGGGGGTCACTGCTGCAACTTTCAAGATTGAGCCAGCATTCATTCAAATGGTTCCCAATACTCCATTTTTTGGATTGTCACATGAAGATCCGCAAGCGCACATATCAAACTTTTTGGCAATTTGCGATACTTTTCAAATTGGTGGAGTACCTGAAGATGCAAAAAGGCTCAGGCTTTTTCCTTTCTCTTTAAGGGATAAATCTAGATCATGGCTAAACTCTCTTCCTACCAATTCTATTTCTAATTGGGACCAATTGCAAGAAGCATTTTTAAATAAATACTTTCCCCCAATTAAGACTATTCAGATGAGATCTAATATTTATAATTTTGTGCAGGGTCCTACTGAATCTTTACATGATACATGGGAAAGGTTCAAAGAGTATCTTATGTTATGCCCTCATCATGGAATGGCGATAGGAATGCAAGCACAAACATTTTATAATGGATGCAGAGAAGAGGTTAGATCGTCATTAGATGCAGCCAGTGGTGGAGCATTTATGTCTAAAGAAGAGCAAGCTGCATGGAGCTTGCTAGAAGAGATGGCCTTGAATAGCTCTCAATGGTTTAATCCAAGAGCTCTTCCCTCAAAGAAGATTGCTGGAGTGATAGATATGGATCCTACTGTAGGAATCATGGCGCAACTTGATGTGATAAACAAGAAGCTAAATATGTTGAACGTTGCAGCCATTCATCATCACTGTGAAATCTGCGGAGGAAATCATTCCACAAATCAATGCAGACAAGGTAATATGGTAAATTCTTTTTTGGATACTAATGAAGTTAATTTTGTTGGCCAAGCAAATAGAAGAAATGATCCATTTGCCAACACATACAACCCTGGATGGAGAAATCACCCAAATTTTGGATGGAGACAAAGTAATCAAATTCAAACACCACCTCCACCTCCTCCTCAACAGGAAAAGAAATCTAACCTTGAGGATGCCCTTACAAAATTTATTGAGCTTACCACCAACAAGTTCATAAGTATCGAGAACGAGAATCAACAGATAAAAAATTCTCTCAAAGCAATGGAAGCAGATAATCAGAATGTTAAGGCTTCTATGAAGAATCTTGAGGTACAAATGGGGCAATTAGCAACAACAATGTTTAACAGGCCACGAGGAGCTCTTCCAAGTAATACAGAAAGGAATCCAAGAGACTTAAAGGCTGTCACATTAAGAAGCGGAAGAAACCTAGAAGAAGAGCAAGAAGCAAGGAAGTAAAAAGAGGAAAAAGTGAAAGGCAAGCAAGAAGAAGTCCCAAATTCTCCACCAAAGCTTAAGGAAGGTAAAGGTAAGAAGGGTAAGGAAGAATTAAATAATGATAATGTTGATTTTAGTTCCCTTCCTTTCCCTCAAGCTGTTAAGCATCATTACATTGATTCTCAATTCAAAAAGTTTCTTGAAATATTCAAGAAACTTGAAATTAACTTACCTTTTGTAGATGCTTTAGCACAGATGCCAACATATGTAAAATATTTGAAGGATATTTTAGCTAACAAGAAGAAGTTGAATGAGTTTCAGAAGATTTGTTTGAATGAAGAGTGTTCAGCAGTTCTTCAGAAAAAACTTCCACCTAAGTTAAAAGATCCAGGGAGTTTTCGAATTCCTTGCTACATTGGTGATGTTTTATTTCGTAATGTTCTGTGTGATTTGGAGGCTAGTATCAATCTTATGCCTAATTCTGTTTGTCAGAAATTAGGTTTAAAAGAAATTAAGAACACTGGTATTTCACTACAGATGGAGGATAGATCCATTAAATATCCTAGGGGAATAGTCGAAGATATTCTTGTTAAGGTTGATAAACTCTACTTTCCTGTAGACTTTGTTATTTTAGACATGGATGATGATTCAGAAATGCCTTTAATTTTAGGGAGACCATTTTTGAATACTGGAAAGACTTTGATTGATGTGCAAAAAGGTGAACTAATTTTAAGGGCTGGGGATGAAATTGTTAAATTTAATGTATTTGATTCCATGAAACAGTTTCCTAATAAAGATTCGCTATGATTTGTTGATGTAATGGATATTGTAGTTCAAGATAATCTTACTTATAATATTTCTGATGATTCTTTAGAGATTTGTTTGAGAGAAGCAGCTACTGAACACCACGAAAAGGAAGAGGTAGTTGAATCAGTTTTTCAATTGGAGGCTAATGAAGTTTTTGTACCTAGATGACGTTTCAAATTTGAAGAGTTAGAGTTGAAGAAAAATCAGCTGAAGCCAAGCATTGAAGAGCCTCCAATAGATTTAGAATTGAAAAAATTACCCTCTCATTTATAATATATTTTTCTCGAACCTAATGATAAATTACCTCTAATTGTTTCTTCATCTGTGACAGGTATTCAAGAAGAAAAATTGATAAGAGTCTTGAGAGCACATAAAGGAGCATTTGGTTGGCAATTGTCTGATTTAAAAGGGATAAGTCCATCCATATGTATGCATAAAATTCTTCTGGAAGAGGATCATAAGCCATCAAGACAACCCCAAAGGCGACTCAATCCTTTGATGCAAGAGGTGGTGAAAAAGGAGATCATCAAACTACTCGATTTAGGTATTATCTATCCCATTTCTGATAGTGTATGGGTATGTCCAGTCCAAGTAGTTCCAAAAAAAGGTGGTTTCACTGTTGTTCAAAATGAAAATCATGAATTGCTTCCCACTAAATTGATTACGGGATGGAGGGTTTGTATTGACTATCGTAAATTGAATAGCGTCACCCGTAAAGACCATTTCCCTCTTCCTTTCATCGATCAGATTCTTGAAAGATTGAGTGGTCGTGCTTTTTATTGTTTTCTTGATGGTTATTCGGGGTATTTTCAAATTGCTATCGAACCTAAGGATCAAGAAAAAACTACTTTTACTTGTCCTTATTGTAAGCCCTAAGGGCAAATCATGTAATTTTGATTCATGACAAATATTGATGAGAACTAATATGTTTATATTGTGTGATAGGATTTATGAAGAAAGAAGTTTGAAGTCTCATTGCCTTCAAGACACAGAGCAAGAACAACCTCAGTAAGCTATGAGTCTTTTGAGTTTTATTCAAAGATGAACTCAAGGCATTGAAGACTTGAAGTGTAGAGTAGGTATGATGATAGGTAATATCTATGTAAACTCTACACTTGTATGTCTTGGAGTCAATTGAATGCATAAGAGAGCATAAAATTGGTTTCTTAAGTTTAAAATTTTTTTTAATGAATTCTTAGTAAATGTGGTTTTGTGTCCTAAAAGTTTTTACGTTAACTTTATATGATCAAATGAGTTTGATTTTGGTTTTCAAACTTATGTTTGTCTAAATAAGTTATCCATATATATCAAATATATTTCAAATACTTGGAAGATTGATTTCAAATGATTTTACAAAGTTTGAACACAATTCCATAAAATTCGGTCGTCCGAATTGGGTAGCAAAAGTTTGCTACTTGTTCTTCCGAAGAAATTCGGAAGAAGATTCGGACGCATGAAGAAAAAATTCGATCGTCCGAATTTTGGTCTTCAGCATGGTTATTGTTCTTCCGAGAGAAATTCGGAAGAAGATTCGGACGCAGCGAGAAGAATTGGTCGTCCGAAAAAATTCGGACGCAGATTCGGTCGTCCGAATTTCTCGAAAAGTAGCTGATTAACTAGCCGTTTTATAGCTATTTCAACTGATTTTCAAATTCTATAAAAGCTATAAACGTGCAATCTTTTACATGAACTTACAATTTGAATATTCTAAACTTACAAAAGTCTATTACAAACATTTCTCAAGCTCTCTTACATCTTGTGCATTCAATTGATCCATCCAAAGACATCAAAGTGTGAAGGTGCAAATTTGTGTAATATCTACCATCAAGTGGTAACTTCTACACACTCTCCTTTACTTATTCAATTGTGTTGATCTACTGGCTCTAGCAAGGTTATCTTGATAACATAAAACCCTTTAGATAAGGGTGATCCTTGAAGTTGTGATTCAAGGTTGTTTGAGATATAAAACCATAGGTTGGTGAGCCTTGTATTGTAAGAAATTACTAGAAGAGGTTGTGAGTGTAAAACCAAAGTGTGGTGAACCTCTCTTGTAATTTGTAAACCTCGAGCAATTAGTAGATTTGTTGAAATCCTTAAGTGTGAGCTTAAGGTAGTGGGACGTAGATCTTGAGGATCGAACCACTATAAATTGTTTGAGTTCTTTGCTATTGCTTTCATTATTGTCTTGCTATCAAATATCTATAATTAGCTCACATAACTTGTTCTTGGTCTAAACTTAATAGGTTTGAGTTTGCGAAAATTATCTAAATACCTAATTCACCCCTCTTAGGTATTTCAATTGGTATCAGAGCTAGAACTTCTGTGTGTGGTTTAACAACCTAGAAGACAAAGATCCTATGGCTAATATGTCAAACCTACCTTACCTAGAAGGATCTTCCACAAATAGACCACCTTTGTTTAATGGAACAAATTACACGTTCTGAAAATCTAGAGTTAAAATTTATATTTGTTCTATTAATTTTGATTTGTGGAACATAATTGAGAAAGGTCCTTATGTCCCAATGAAAATGAGTGCTTTGATGGAATAACCTCAGTACCCAAGTCCACGAGATGAATTTGATGAGCATGATTCTAAGAAAATGACTTTAAATTATCAAGCCATGAATATATTAAGTTGTGCTTTAGATGTAACTGAATACAATAGAGTTAGTGGATGTGACTCTGCTCATGAAATGTGGAGATTACTTCAAATCACACATGAAGGTACTAATCAAGTTAAAGAATCTAAACTTGCCATGCTAGTTAGAGATTATGAAGCTGTTTACCATGAAACAAGGTGAAAATATTAGTGATATGTTTACAAGATTTACTAACATTTTCAATGGCTTAAAAAGCTTATGGTAAAATCTACACTATGGGAGAGCAAAACAGAAAGATTTTAGATGCTCTACCAAAATCCTGGCAGCCTAAAACACTTGCCATTGAGGAATCCAAGGATTTGAAGACTCTTCCACTTGAAGAGCTCATTGAATCTCTACTGACTCATGAAATGAAGATGAAACGGCTAAATGACAAGGAGGATGAAGAAAAGGGAAGAAAAGGAGTAGTGCTTAATGCCTCAAACAACTTGAGTGAACAAGAACAATCTTCAAGTGAAGAAGAAGGAGGAAACAGTGGAGAAGAAGAAATTGCAATGGCAGTGAAGAAATTCAAGAGATTCTACAAAAAGGAATTTCTCAAGAAAGGAAGAAAGCCAGTCAAGAAGAGTGGACAATCTTCATCATATAAACCTCAATGCTTTGAATGCAAGAGTACTGAGCATTGTTGTGTTGTTTTGCATGCCCTTATACTTTAATTTTATCACAATCTCTAACAATTGCACACAAACACTAGGCAAGTGCACCTATCGTTATGATTAGTACAATGGCAAGTAATTTAAATGTCGTATCCACGGAGATGATCAAATATCATTACTCACTTTTTACTCTATTGTCTAGCCTATCAAATTTGCTTGTGGATATGATAGAAACAAACTGTTAGGAATGAAAATCTAACTTAAACAGAAAAATTCAGTTTATCTAAATTTTAGTTTGCAAGAGAAAATTTCAATTGAGAGAGTAATACTTGAATGGAAAATCCCCCTAGAATTACCTATGTGATTGAAAAGTTCCTTGGTTAATGAATTCCCCTTCTTATGTTTGATGAAATTCCTAAATTAGAATTCACTCTATCTCTAGATGAAAGTCCCCTACTCTTAGATTAATTGGTTGAAATCTCTTCCTAACCAATTCAACCTAAAAAATGCATTTACATTAATGAATTTCCAATTAGATTTCTCTAATAACCAAGAAGATGTTGAGGTTCCTACCTCTAGTTACCTAAATCATCCCCATTGTTTGTGTTTGGTTTATTTCACCTTTCCTTTCTCAATTCCAAGTGAAAAAATCCAGATTATGAGTCAATCAACAACTGAATTAATTCAAGCAATCAATCCTCCAAATTAGATTTCTCTAATTACCAAGAAGATGTTGAGGTTTCTATCTCTAGTCACCTAAATCATCTCCATTGTTTGTATATGGTCTATTTCACCTTTCCTTTCTCAATTCCAAGTGAAAAAATCCAGATTATGAATCAATTAATAGCTGAGTCAATTCAACCAATCAAACCCACAAACAATCCACAAGAATTCGAATTCAATTAACCAAGAAAACCAATCATTCACATAGATAATAACTAGGGTTCATAACCATCCAAGTATTCAAGAATTTAGCTCATTAACATATTACAATTAAAAGAACATAAAGCAATAAAGAAAGAGTGAGAATTTCTCATTTTCATGACTCAAATCTTCTCTTCTTCAAGGCTTGGAGTTCTCCAACTTGGTTGTGAAAAGTTGTGTTCTTGAGCTGGAATCTTCAAGATTGATGTTCTCCTTCTTCAAAGATTTGATCTTCTCTCTTGAGTTCTCTTGCAAAGATTGACGATTTTGGGAGAGGTTTTGGGATGTTTTCTCTCTGTTTTTCTCCTCTCTGGAACCCTAGACGGCCGCCCCTTCAAATGCCCTAAAAGGGTATATATATACCTCCCAAAAAGAGAGCAACAATTGCAGAAAATTCTGTTTCTGCCAAAACAGTACCGTTTCACTTATTGGTGATTCAGAGCCTTAAATCGGACGATCTAGATTTTCTTGTCTTCATGAAAGTTGTAGATGATACTCTTAAGTTTCTACAGAGCTTTGAATTACCTCCATTGGACATCTAGAACTCTAGATATGGTAATTACACCACAATGTATCAAAACTGGAACCAAATCCAGAAATACTGACTTTGCACCATATGTAAGGTGACCAAACGAATTCAGATTGATATAAATGTTACCATTATGGAAACTTCAGAATCTCCTCTGTAATTTTCTTGAAGATCACATCTGCATTTGAAATCTCTAAGGAGGTCAAAATCCCACTTGAATTATTCTGTCATGCTGCACTATTTTGCTGCTCTGTTTTGCATTCTTCTTTTTTCTTCATTATAAGTATGTAGAATCTTCTTCATTGCTTCATTGTACTCCAAATCTTCAATAAAATCATTTAAAACAAATAAGAGATAAAGGGAGTGTGAATGATATTTGAAACACCAAAATTCAGTAGAAATTTGAGTTGAAAATGATCATTATATTATGCACAAATATGTAATATCAAACTCCCCACACTTAGACATTGCTTGTCCCCAAGCAATACTACAAAACAACTAAGAAATTTGAACAATAATCCACAAGAAATAAAGAGTGTTCTGAAGCATTTCAAAGGAGTGCAATACAGAGAAAGCATTACTTGTTGAGAAATCTTGAGCAATCTACACAATCAATCTAAAAGTCATCCCAAATACCATCACAAAGATTAAACAATCACCCCTTATTTTCTAAAGCGGTAGGAATCCATGTGTATGTGTGTGTCCAACCAATGCAAATGCTAAGCAATTATAGAAGTGAATTTCATATTATTGGCGAAGGAATTCTCATCAAGAAAGTATAATACCCCATAAGCCCGGCATTCACAAAATCTCTCCACTAATACGGTAACCAAAGTTTAACCTCGATTAGGTAGGACTTTCATGCTTGTAACTTTAGGCTTAGGGAAAGTTTAAGGTGCCAAACGAAAGGTAAGGAGTTCAAAGTCAAAGAAATGAGAGCTAAAGAGAAAGGAATGGGACATAAAACAAAAATAATAACCCTTTTTAGCCCCAAGCAATATCACCATTCCCATACATCTAACCACAAACTCCCATCCTCAACAAGCTCTCCTCTCCCTACATTCAACAAACTTGCACCAAATCATAATTCAAACCACAACTTTTTCTTTCACCATCTATCTTTGTCAACCACAAGTTTATACCTCAATGATAGCAAAATTCACAATAATATTGAAAACATATAATTCTTGAAGGCATCAATAAATGTACTAAGCCTTCAAAGTAGTAAATATATATAACTTTTTTTTCTTCTTTTTTTTGAGGTATATTTCAATTCCCTATCAAATAAATAAATTCATCTCCCTTTTTTCTTTGAATAACTCAACCCATAAAGCCATTTTTTTCTATCATCTTCCCCTCCACCTAATTCCCACAATACTCTTTTGCCGACTTAGGGTAAAAAAAAATGCATTTAGCTCTCGCAAAGAAGGGTTAAATATAAAGAGTGGAGTTTAAAACTTGAAAGAAGGAAAAATTAAGAATATAGATTAGAAAATTTATGCACAAAGGCTTCAAGAAGGGTACTACGAATAAAATAAAAAGGGATGGCTAGAAAAGTTCAATCGGGACAAAGAAGGCCTATTACCATCATTTCAAGATCAAACTAAGGTTACTTACTCATTTCGCCTCGAGCAAGTGAATGCGAGTTCTAGGAAAAAAAAAAGTTATATTGAATTCGAAGGCCAATAACACAAGATTCAACTCCATAATCATCACAACAAAAGCAAAGAGAAAATGTGCTTAAAAGATAAATTCCATACAAGCAAAGAATACAAGGGGTGGTTACTTAATCTAAGTTTTAAGTACTAGTTATGACCTTCAGAATGCTTGTATAACTACTCTTTTAGAAAAGATTAACATGCAAGTCTTGAAAATATTTTGAAGATAAAAAAAAAAATAAAAACAAGAAAATTCATCCAAAATTCATGAAAATAAACTATACTAAAGCCAACTCCCCCACACTTAAGGCAACATTGTCCCCAATGTTGGGAGAAAGATACACAAAAGACTAGAAATAGAAATTTAAAGATTGCACTCCGGACAACCAAACACAAAAACGGTTAACAAAATGGTTGTTTCGTATACATGAAGAGTCAGGGCGAACCCATATGAGCGACAAAAGTTGCACCTTCTATATACTACACAATAAGAATAAATGAGAGAAAGTTTGGAAACCAAGACAAAATTAAAATTTAAGCATAAAAACGTAGGAAGAAAATAATGAAAGAGAATAACAAAAAGAGAAAAGAGAACTCCCCTGATATAGCATTCATACACCACTTGCTCCATCACTAGGTTCGGGGCCAGCTCCTCTCTCCTCTTTTTTTTTTCACCTGTGAATAGTACTACAAACGGTGCTGTAACCAAGACTACAAACATGCAACCACGAATTCAACAACCAATTTTAACAAAATAATAACTCATGAAAATAAAAATTACATCAAACAACACACATGCAGAAAATTTCCACAACTCAAAACAATTAAAACTTGAAACTCAAAACCAAACTTGAAACTAAAAAGCTGAAAACTCAAAATTATGTATAGATGAATAGAAAGCATTGAAAATCACTTATCTTCCAGATCATGGAGGATTAAAGAAACTTTTTCAAGACCCTTAGGATTCCCTCCATGATAGAGTTTGAGGCGATGACCGTTAACTTTAAATGTTCCTTTATCTGCATGTGCAACCTCCACTACACCATAAGGGTAGACCTTGTTTACTACAAACGGTCCTGACCATCGAGATTTAAGCTTTCAGGGAAAGAGTCTTAGCAGAATTGAACAATAACACTTGATCTCCTTCTTTAAATTCTTGGTTTGGCAACACATGTTTATCGTGCCATTGCTTCACCTTCTCCTTGTAGATTCGTGAATTATCATAGGCTTCTCTCCTCCATTCATCAAGTTCGTTGATTTGGAGCATTCTTTGCTTTCCTGCAATGTTAAGATCAAAGTTAACCAACTTGATAGCCCAATATGCTTTATGCTCAACCTCCACCGGCAAATGACAAGATTTCCCATAAACCAATCTATATGGAGTAGACCCGATGGGAGTCTTGTATGCTGTCCTATATGCCCACAAAGCATCATCAAGCTTAACACTCCAATCCTTTCTAGTATGCTCAACAATATTTTCCAAAATTCTTTTGATTTCTCTATTAACAACTTCTACTTGACCACTAGTTTGAGGGTGATACGGGGGTCGCCATCTTATGAGTAACACCTAATCGATGCAATACTTTCTCAAGTTGTTGGTTACAAAAGTGAGTTCCCCTATCACTTATTATAGCTCTAGGAATGCCAAAGCGAGTAAACAATTTCTTCAAGAACTTAACAACCACTCTAGCATCATTTGTGGGCAAAGCTTGGGCTTCAACCCATCTAGAGACATAATCAATTTGCGACCAAAATATATGTATTACCAAAAGAGTTTGGAAAAGGACCCATGAAATCAATACCCCAACAGATCAAATACTTCACAAACTTGAAATGTAGAGAGAGGCATTTCATGTCTTTTTTGAGATATTACCTGTCCGTTGGCAATTATCACACTTTTCAACATACCTTTGGGCATCCTTAAACAAAGTCGGCCAATAGAATCCCGACTCTAGTACCTTTCTACGGGCTGTCCCATTAGCTTGATAATGACCACCGGCCGGACCTTTATGGCAATGCTCCAAGATATCCATATTCTCGGGGTATGTTACACATCTCCTTATGATTTGATCTGCACAAATTCGAAACAAATATGGATCCTCCCAAAGATAGTACTTTAACTACGAAAAGAATTTCTTCTTTTGTTGAGGAGTCAAGTTCTTTGGTAAGATCCGACCTACAATATAGTTAGCATAATCACGCAAACCAAGGAGTGTGATCACTTTGTGACCTACAACCGAGTATAACCTCTCGTCGAGGGAATGTATCATTGATGTCTTCCTCATTCAATCTCTCCAAATGTGGGTTCTCCAACCGTGATAGATGATCGGCAACAAGATTTTTCTGCTCCCTTTTTGTCCCTTATCTCCAAATCAAATTCCCTGCAACAAAAGTACCCACCGAATTAGTCTAGGCTTTGCATCATGTTTGTTAAGAAGATATTTGAGTGCCGAATGGTCAGTATAAACAATGACTTTAGACAAAATGAGATAAGAACGGAATTTTTCGAAAGCAAAAACTATAGCAAGAAGCTCCTTCTCAGTTGTAGTGTAATTCTCTTGTGCTTCCGTTAAGGTCTTGCTTGCATAGTATATTGGTTGAAAATACCTTTCTCTCCTTTGTCCAAGTACTTGCTCCTCTCTGCAAAATCACTTGCATCGCACATTAGTTCAAAGGGAAGGGACCAATCGGGGAAACCAAGATAGGAGACTCAATTAGTTTTTGTTTCAACAAATTGAAAGCAAAGAAGCAATTCTCATCAAACACGAAGGCCACATCTTTTTCAAGTAAATTTGTGAGAGGTTTGGAAATTTTAGAAAAATCCTTTATAAACCTTCTATAGAAACCAGCGTGACCAAGAAAACTTCTAATTGCCTTCACCGAAGTTGGTGGTGGTAATTTCTCTATGGTTTCTATCTTGGCTTTATCAACCTCTATGCCCTTGCTAGAAATCTTATGCCCCCAAAAACAATGCCTTCTTTAACCATAAAATGACATTTCTCCCAATTCAAAACTAAATTGGTTTCTTCACATCTTTGTAAAACCTTTTCAAGATTTTTTCAAACAAAGTTCAAAGGAATCACCAAAGACAGAGAAATCATCCATAAAGACTTCCATAATATCCTCCACTAGACCTTCAAAAAATAGCTAACATGCATCTTTGGAAAGTAGCGGGAGCATTACAAAGACCAAATGGCATACGACGGTAAGCAAAAGTACCATAAGGACAAGTAAAAGTAGTTTTCTCTTGATCTTCGGGGCTATTGGAATTTGAAAATACCCCGAAAAACCATCAAGAAAACAATAATACCTATGACCATAAGTCTCTCAAGCATTTGATCAATGAAAGGCGGTGGAAAATGATCCTTCCGAGTGGCATCATTGAGCTTCGGTAGTCGATGCATACCCTCCATCCCGTCCACGGTCCTCATGGGAATCAACTCGTTTTTCTCATTGGGTACCACAGTCATCCCTCCTTTCTTGGGGACTACTTGGGACGGGACTAACCCATGGACTATCCGAGATAGGATAAATAAGACCGGCATCAAGAAGTTTGATTACCTCTCGCTTTTACCACTTCCTTCATGTTTGGATTTAACCTTCTTTGGGGGTTGCACCACTGGCTTGAAGTCTTCTTCCATCAATATTTTGTGGGTACAAAATGAAGGACTAATACCATCGATGTCGGAGATTTTCCATGCCATTGCCTTTTTATGCTTCTTTAATACTTTGATGAGCTCTTGTTTCTGCTCCTTTTGCAAATTGTTTGCAATGATCACCGGAAGTTTAGAATTATCTGCAAGAAAAACATACTCCAAATGATCCAGTAACTTCTTCAGCTCCAACTCCGGGGGATCTTCAATGGAAGATTTCATTCTACTCCCTTTTTCCCTTTCAATCTTCTCAAACATCATCCCTTTTGTTGTGAATGGGGATGACTCCAAATGTGCTATAATTTCGTCAACTTCATGCTGCCCCTCCTTTATTTCTTCACCTTGAAATAGAGATATTTCCAAAGGGTCATCAATCAATAATTCCTGCACATAATCGGAGACAATGTTACCAATAACATCTATCCTATAACAACAATCATCATGATCAAAAGAATGTTTCATAGCCTCGGGAACTTTAAAAATAACCTCTTCTTCTCCTACCCTAAGGGTCAATTTTCCTTCACATACATCTATATTAGCCTTAGCGGTAGCTGAAAAGGTCTCCCAGTAAAATTAATGGCACATCAATATCCTCATTCATATCAAGTATCACAAAATCAACAGAAATATGAATTTATCAACTTTTACAAGCACATCTTCAATAATTCCCCTAGGATACTTAACCGATCTATCTGCCAATTGAATGCTCATCCTAGTGGGTTTAGGTTCACCCAACCCCAACTTTTTAAACATGTCATATGGCAACAAATTAATGCTAGCTCCTAAATCTGCTAATGCTCTACCAATTGACAAACTACCAATAGTGCAAGGGATAGTGAAACTCCCTGGATCCTTTAACTTTTGCGGTAACTTGTCTTTGTTCTGAAGAATGGCTGAACATTCCTCGTTCAATGTCACCATTGAGAACTCTTCTAGCTTTCTTTTCTTGGAAAGGATCTCCTTTAAGAATTTAGCATATCTTGGCATCTGCGAAAGAGCTTCAACAAACGGTAAGTTGATATGTAATTGCTTAAAGAGTTCGAGAAATTTACCAAATTGTTCGTCTTTTTTCTCTTGTTGAAGTCGGGCGGGATATGGAATTTTTGGCTTGTATTCTGGAATTTCCTTTTTCTTTTGTGATTCTTTCTTCTCAATCCTTTCTTCATCATCAACATGCAATGGTTCTTCGATCTTCTCTTTTTCTCTTTCTTGCTCCTTTTGCTTTGGAACCTCCAATTCCTTCCCACTCCTCAAAGTGATGGCTTTAGCATGTTCTCTTGGATTCGGCTCGGTATTGCTTGGGAGCATTCCAACCCTGCCTTTCGAAACAAGCTTCGCCAATTGGCCTATTTGATTTTCCAAGTTGTGAATAGAAGCCTCTTGGTTCCTTAGGGATGCTTCTTGAATTTGGAACCGATTTTCAGTTGCCGCAATAAACTTTGTCATTAATTCCTCAAGGCTAGACTTCACCGGTGGTTGAGGAGGTGGAGGAGGTTGATGTTCGTAAGGAAGAGATGGTTGGGGTCGAGAGCTTGATGAAGATTGGAAACCGGGAGGATGTAGCGGCCTTTGTTGCCCTTGATTACTCCATGAAAAGTTTGGATGATTCCGCCACCCCGGATTATAAGTATTGCTATAAGGATTGTTAGGCTGCCTTCCTCCTCCAAGATAGTCCACATGCTCCGATGACGATGTATTAGAAGTTCCCATGATTTGGCATTCATGATTTGGATGACCACCTCCGCAAAAGTCACAAGCCATCATCACTTGGGATATTGGAGGTGATCGACTCAAGCTTTCGATCTTCTTGTTTAGGGCATCAAACTTAGCCTCCAAAGCCATCATCATATCTACATTGTGTACTCCACTAGCCTTGGCTTTCGGTCTAGGATTCCCCCATTGGTAATTGTTCATTGCAATATTTTCAATAAGGTCTTGTAACTCTTCCGGTGTCTTCAAATTTGTAGTTCCTCCCGAAGAAGCATCAATGAGTTGCTTGGAAGGGAAATTTAACCCACTATGGAATGTTTGCATTTGCAGCCCCAAATCTAGACCATGATGTGGGCATTTTCTCAATAGCTCCTTCCATCTCTCCCAAGAATCATATAAGCTCTCACTCTCCATTTGTTGAAAAGAGAAGATGCCATTCCTTAGCTTGGCTGTCCTTGCCGGGAGGGAAGTATTTAGCGAGAAATTTCTCGGCAAGATCGTTCCATGTAGTAATAGAGCCCGGTGGAAGTGACTTCAACCATGACTTGGCTCGATCCCTCAATGAAAATGGAAATAGCCGAGGGCGGATGGCATCTTCGAAGCCCCGTTAATTTTGAAAGTATCACATATTTCCAAGAAGTTGGCAATGTGAGCATTTGGGTCTTCGTCCAGCAAACCATCGAATTGCACCAATTGTTGAACCATTTGGATAATATTTGGCTTGATCTCAAAATTGTTTGCTTCAACTCTTGGCCGAGCAATGCTTGACTCCGTTCCCAACAAAGAAGGTCGTGCATAATCTCCCATAGTTCTTTGTCTTGCATTCCCATTGTGTGCCATATTGTTCAATTGTTCAATATTTTCACCTTCAACTTCAACTCCCTCAAGCACTACTTCAAGATTGACACCCCTTGGATCCCAATAAAAAATCTGTTCAGCTTGGGAATTAGGTTGAGCCAATTCCTCCAAATCACTTGAGATCATAAACCAAAACAAATTCACACCTTCACCACAAATAAAAGAAACGTTTAATGCAAGCAATTTTTTTTGTTTTTCTTCACTAAAACAGAAAAAAAAAACAGAATAACAACTTAAACAAAACAAAAACAGAGAAACACAAACTAAGTGCTTCAATTCACCAATAACTAACAAAACTAAAAACAAGAAAATAAATGCTAACACTAGTTTACAACTTCACCACAAGTATAAACAAAATTTCAGCCCAAGGAATTATCACTAAAACAGAACAAATGAAAAATAAAAAAAAAAAACATACAAGCTAAGCACTTCAATTCACCAATAACTAACAAAATTACAAACAAGAAAATAAATGCTAATACTAGTAACAAGTATTACAAAAATAACAACAAAAATGACTAAATCAATAGAGTTTGAGCTTTCCTAATATTGACCAATTAGTCCCCGGCAACGGCGCCAAAAACTTGTTGTGTTGTTTTGCATGCCCTTATACTTTAATTTTATCACAATCTCTAACAATTGCACACAAACACTAGGCAAGTGCACCTATCGTTATGATTAGTACAATGGCAAGTAATTTAAATGTCGTATCCACGGAGATGATCAAATATCATTACTCACTTTTTACTCTATTGTCTAGCCTATCAAATTTGCTTGTGGATATGATAGAAACAAACTGTTAGGAATGAAAATCTAACTTAAACAGAAAAATTCAGTTTATCTAAATTTTAGTTTGCAAGAGAAAATTTCAATTGAGAGAGTAATACTTGAATGGAAAATCCCCCTAGAATTACCTATGTGATTGAAAAGTTCCTTGGTTAATGAATTCCCCTTCTTATGTTTGATGAAATTCCTAAATTAGAATTCACTCTATCTCTAGATGAAAGTCCCCTACTCTTAGATTAATTGGTTGAAATCTCTTCCTAACCAATTCAACCTAAAAATGCATTTACATTAATGAATTTCCAATTAGATTTCTCTAATAACCAAGAAGATGTTGAGGTTCCTACCTCTAGTTACCTAAATCATCCCCATTGTTTGTGTTTGGTTTATTTCACCTTTCCTTTCTCAATTCCAAGTGAAAAATCCAGATTATGAGTCAATCAACAACTGAATTAATTCAAGCAATCAATCCTCCAAATTAGATTTCTCTAATTACCAAGAAGATGTTGAGGTTTCTATCTCTAGTCACCTAAATCATCTCCATTGTTTGTATATGGTCTATTTCACCTTTCCTTTCTCAATTCCAAGTGAAAAATCCAGATTATGAATCAATTAATAGCTGAGTCAATTCAACCAATCAAACCCACAAACAATCCACAAGAATTCGGAATTCAATTAACCAAGAAAACCAATCATTCACATAGATAATAACTAGGGTTCATAACCATCCAAGTATTCAAGAATTTAGCTCATTAACATATTACAATTCAAAGAACATAAAGCAATAAAGAAAGAGTGAGAATTTCTCATTTTCATGACTCAAATCTTCTCTTCTTCAAGGCTTGGAGTTCTCCAACTTGGTTGTGAAAAGTTGTGTTCTTGAGCTGGAATCTTCAAGATTGATGTTCTCCTTCTTCAAAGATTTGATCTTCTCTCTTGAGTTCTCTTGCAAAGATTGACGATTTTGGGAGAGGTTTTGGGATTTTTTCTCTCTGTTTTTCTCCTCTCTGGAACCCTAGACGGCCGCCCCTTCAAATGCCCTAAAAGGGTATATATATACCTCCCAAAAAGAGAGCAACAATTGCAGAAAATTCTGTTTCTGCCAAAACGGTACCGTTTCACTTATTGGTGATTCAGAGCCTTAAATCGGACGATATAGATTTTCTTGTCTTCATGAAAGTTGTAGATGATACTCTTAAGTTTCTACAGAGCTTTGAATTACCTCCATTGGACATCTAGAACTATAGATATGGTAATTACACCACAGTGTATCAAAACTGGAACCAAATCCAGAAATACTGACTTTGCACCATATGTAAGGTGACCAAACGAATTCAGATTGATATAAATGTTACCATTATGGAAACTTCAGAATCTCCTCTGTAATTTTCTTGAAGATCACATCTGCATTTGAAATCTCTAAGGAGGTCAAAATCCCACTTGAATTATTCTGTCATGCTGCACTATTTTGCTGCTCTGTTTTGCATTCTTCTTTTTTCTTCATTATAAGTATGTAGAATCTTCTTCATTGCTTCATTGTACTCCAAATCTTCAATAAAATCATTTAAAACAAATAAGAGATAAAGGGAGTGTGAATGATATTTGAAACACCAAAATTCAGTAGAAATTTGAGTTGAAAATGATCATTATATTATGCACAAATATGTAATATCAAGCATCTTATTGCTGACTGTCCCAGAGTGTTGGAAAGGGAAAGAGAAAGCAAAAACAGAAAGAAATCTGCCAAGAAAGGAAAAGGACTAGCTGGAACATGGGATCAACAGGAAAGTGAGGATGAAAGTGAAGGAAAGGCCAACATATGCTTCATGGCCATTGATGATGAGGTACAATCTTCACCCTCTATCTCAAATATATATGATGATGATATTGATTCCAGTGATCTTATTGTTGAATTATATGAAGAATTAAAAAAGGCTTCAAAAAGAAATAAGGATATGAAACTCAAAATAAATGATTTATCTAATGAGAATTCAAAATTATGTGTTGAAAATGGAAAACTTCTTGAAACCATTAGTTGCATTGCTATTGAAAAAGAAGTTTTGAATACAACTATACAAAATATATCTTTTGAAAACAAAAAGCTTTGCACTAGAATTATTTCTCTTGAGTTAATGATAAAAGATCATGAGCTTCTAAAAAGGAAAGTTAATGATCTAACTTTATGCATTGAGAGATTTACAAATGGAAGGGAAAATTTGAATAAATTACTTGGCTATCAAAGACCTTCATTTGTAAAACATGGTCTTGGTTTTATTCATGATTATTCTGCTCCAAAACAGAGAAAATCTTTTGTTAAAGAATCTTATCATTCTAGATCACATATTTGCTGCACTTATTGTGGTAAACATGGACACAAGGTTTCTAAATGTTTTGTCAAAAGAAAAGTAGAAAGTGGTGTTAAAACCATTTGGAAGGTCAAAGAAACTTTTACTAACCCCCTTGGACCCAAGAAAATATGGGTACCAAAAATCACCCTTTCAAATTTGGTATAGGTACAATTTGCCTCAAGATCAAGTGCCACTAAATGGTTCCTTGACGGTGGATGCTCAAGACACATGACTGGAAATGCATCACTTGTCGAGTGAACTTCAAACTACAAGTGAAGGTTTTGTCACATTTGGAGATAAGAAGAAAGGGAAAATACTTGGAATAGGTAACATTGGTAAAGGTTCTTTTCCTCTTATCAAGAAAGTATTACTTATTGAAGATTTAAAGTATAATTTACTAAGTATTAGTCAACTATGTGATAATGGATGCAAAGTAGAGTTTAAATGTGATACTTGTACTATTCTTGACAATGCAAGTAACAAAACTATTTTTGTTGCTAAAAGAGTTGGTAATGTATATGTGTTGTATCTTGATGAGCTTATTACAAATGATATTAAATGTCTTGCCATTCATGACAATGATGGATTTTTATGGCATAGAAGATTAGGACATGTAAGCATGGATTTATTAAACAAACTTTCTACACAAGAGTTGGTGAGAGGATTACCTAAATTGTATTTTGATACAACTCACCTCTGTGATGCTTGTCAATATGGAAAACAATCAAAAACATCTTTTAAACCAAAGAAAATGGTTTCTACCACAAAACCTCTTGAACTAATTCATATGGATTTATTTGGACCTATGAGGACTACTAGTCTTGGTGGTAAAAGCTATGCTTATGTGATTGTTGATGATTTTTCAAGATTTACATGGGTAATCTTCTTAGCACAAAAAGATGAAACATTTCATGAATTTTCAAAACTCTTCAAAAAGGTTCAAACCTCTCTTGATTGCAAACTGATTTCTATTAGAAGTGATAACGGAAGAGAATTTTGTAATCAAGACTTTACAAAATTTTGTGATGAATATGGTATTACTCACAATTTTTCAGCTGCCAAAACACCTCAACAAAATGGTGTTGTTGAAAGGAAAAACAGAACCTTACAAGAAATGGCTAGATCAATGCTTTGTGAAAACTCATTACCAAAGTATTTTTGAAGTGAAGCTATTAATACAGACTTGTTATATCATGAACAGAGTTTTACTAAGACCTTTTATAAGAAAAACACCTTTTGAACTCTTATTTGACAAAACTCCATCAATTGTCTATTTCAAAGTTTTTGGTTGTAAATGCTTCATTTTAAACACTAGCAACTATCTTGGGAAGTTTGATAGAAAATCGGATGAAGGAATTTTTCTTGGTTATTCATCAAATAAAAAAGGCATATAGAGTCTATAATAAAAAGAACATTGTGTGTTGAAGAAACTATTCATGTAACCTTTGATGAATCTAACATTTATCTTCAAAGAGGAAATGAAGATGACACGAGTACATCAATGGTTGAAAATCATACTCAACACCAAGCACCCACAATGGAAGATCATGCCAAAGAAGAAGAAATAATGGAGCAAGAACAAGATGGTCAATCAAGAAATGATCAAGAACTTCCAAAAGATATCACATATGCAAAAAGGTCATCCTAAGGAGCAAATCATTGGTGATGTCTCTCAAGGGGGTAAAAACAAGGCGGTACTTTATTGATAACTTCGCTCTTTTTATCTCATATTGAACCAAAAAAATATTGATGATGCATTGTGTGATAATTTTCTGGATTATTGCTATGGAAGAAGAGCTAAATCAATTTGAAAGAAATAAAGTTTGGTCTCTTGTTCCTAGACCTCATGATCATTCCCATTATTGGTACAAAATGGGTTTTTAGAAATAAGTTAAATGAACTAGGAGAAGTAGTTAGAAATAAAGCTAGACTTGTAGCTCAAGGTTTCAACCAAGAAGAAGGCATTGACTATGATGAGACCTTTGCTCCAGTAGCCAGATTAGAATCTATAAGAATACTTTTAGCATTTGCTTGCTTTAAAGGTTTTAAACTTTTTCAAATGGATGTTAAAAGTGCTTTCCTAAATGGTTTTTATTGAAGAAGAGGTTTATGTAGAACAACCTCCTGGTTTTATCCATGAAAAATTTCCAAATTATGTGTATAAGCTAACCAAAGCTCTATATGGACTGAAACAAGCTCCAAGATCTTGGTATGAAAGATTAAGTGGTTTTCTTCTCACAAAAGGTTTTACTAAAGGAAAAGTAGACACAACTCTTTTTATTAAAACATCTTCTAAAAATGATATTTTGCTTGTACAAATCTATGTTGATGATATTATTTTTGGTTCTACTAATATTTATCTTTGTGAAGAGTTTGCTAAAACTATGCAAAATGAATTTGAGATGAGCATGATGGGAGAACTAAGTTTCTTCCTTGGACTACAAATTAAGCAAACCAAGGATGGAGTCTTCATCAATCAAGAAAAATATACTAAGGAACTATTGAAAAGATTTGGAATGAATCAAGCAAAAGGAATAAGTACTCCTATGAGTTCATCAACTAAACTTGACAAAGATGAAAAAAGGTAAAAGTATTGATGAAAAAATTATATAGAGGTATGATAGGAAGTTTACTCTATCTCACTTTGCTAGTAGACCGGATATTATGTTTCTTTGTATGCTTGTGTGCTAGATTCCAATCTTGTCCTAAAGAATCTCATCTAATTTACGTTAAACGAATTTTTTCGTTACTTGATTGATACTCATGATTATGGCCTTTGGTTTTCGAAAAATTCATCTTTTGAACTTATTGGATATTCGATGCGGATTATCTTTGGATGTAAAGTTGAACGTAAAAGCACAAGTGGGCATTGTCAATTTCTTGGTAGTTGTCTTGTATCTTGGTTTAGTAAAAAGCAAGCTTGTGTGTCTTTATCCACTGCAGAAGTCTGAATACATAAAGCTGCAGGGTAGTTGTTGTGCACAATTGTTATGGATGCGACATACTTTACTTGATTATGGTCTTAAATTCAATTGTGTTCCCATATTATGTGATAATACTAGTGCCATTAACTTGAGCATAAATCCTATTCAACATTCTAGGACTAAGCATATAGAGATAAAACATCATTTTATTCGTGACCATGTGATTAAGAAAGATATATGCTTAGAATATATAAATACAAATGATCAAATTGCTGACATATTTACAAAGCCTTTGGGCTGAGGAAAGGTTTAATCACCTAAGAAGACTCTTAGGAATTTCAAGATTCAATGACTAATGTGTTTGTTGAAGTCATAATGAATGCGAGAAATTTTTGATTCAAAATTCGGATGCACTGCGTGAAGATCTGGTCGACCGAATTTTACGAGTGTCAAGAAACAGAGACTTTTGATCAAGAATTGGGACGCGAGTCGGAAAATTCGATCGACCAAATTTTTCTGAATCGAAGAAACGAAAACTTTCGCTCGAAAATTCGGACGCGAGACCTGAAAAAATCGGTCGACCGAATTTTACGGATGAGACTTTTTAAATAAAGCTGAAACAATCTCTTCAACATTACTACTTCCGAATTTCACATCTTTTTTAAAAACATCTCACACCCATTCACATCCAAATCAAAATCTCTTCAAAATCCCACACTCTCATCCCGATTTTCCTTCATTTTTTACACGTCTAAGCCCCTAATTTCATACAGAAAACAAATCCTTCTCAAGAGAAAACATCATGGTGAGAACAAAGATCCCCAATGTTGAGAAAGGAAAAGGAAAGGCTAAGGAAGGAGATAGAGATCCAATCCTCAATCGACCAAGAAAGATTCGCATTCCTCAAGCACAAGGAGTTGACAGGGTTTATCTCTATCAAATCTACTCATGAATTTGAAGAATGGAATAAGAATAATAGAAAAAACATTCTCGGATACAAGGTTGATATTGATAAGTCTGTCAAATATGGATATTGTCATATCTCATTTCAATGATATTGGTTGGAGTAGTTTGCTCTTCATTGATGAAGAATTTTATCCCACTTTGATATATGAATTCTATGCAAATCGAAAGAGGATAGAATTGAGATGATAGGGGATAATGTGATACAATGGTATTCATCCGAGTATCACAAATGGACATTGAATTCAATGAAGGATTGATAAATAGAATATGTGGAGTAGGAGATGAGGGAGCTAGATATTATTCAGCATCCATGCATTGCTATGATCGTGAACTATTCACACATGTTAGATTTGAAGATGCATTTACAAATGGAAGAGAGTTTAGGGCCATAAAGGAAAGGGAAATTAAGAATTTGGATGCTAGAGGTAGAGTTTTTACATCACATGGTGACCACAATGATTGTTCCTAATTTTGGACATAAGTCATCGGTTGGAAATATGCATATGGTAATCATGTTAGCCCTCGCATGAAAATAGAAGGATGAATTTTGGGTATATAGCATTGAAACATATGATTGCAGACTGAAAAAACAGTTACCAAGGCATTCCCATTTGGAAGGTTATTAACCAGAATATTCAAGCATTTTAAGATCAAACTTCTCGGAAGAGGGCAAACTTTTAAGAGTGGTGAAATTTATACAAATGAAACTCTTAAGAGAATGCAATTAGTTCATGATGAGGATAATGTATGGAGGACAAAAAGAGAAACTCCTCCAAAAAGGATAGAAAGAGAGAAAGCTATAGAAAGTGAAGAGGAAGAAGAAGAAGAGGATGAAGAGGAAACCCTTGCTAGGGAAATGAAAACAAAAAAGAAAACATGACACCTCAAGTGAGAGGGAGCAACCCCTAACAAAAAGGAGATTATTTGAAGAAGAAGCTGGAGTTAAGTCTAGCGAGTAAAGGAGTATCTAGAGGGGACACCATTATAGCCAAAAACATTCCAAGAAGCCTTGAACAATCATGTCAAGGAAATGGAGAAAATGTATAAATTCTTTGAGTCATTTGCTCCAATGGTTCTTGGAAAACTAGATGGATTGGAAAACAGAGTAAAACACATTGAAGATATCCTTATGAGAAATACACAAAGTGGTGAAGGAACCTCTAAACCTCAAGATGGAAAGGAGGAGGAAAGAAAAAGAGAAGCGAAAAAAGAAGATAATCAAGATAGCAGTGATGAAGATGATAATAAGGGTGGAAATGAAGAGACTATAGCAGAAGAAGAAGAACAAGAACATGCTCTTGAAGATCCACCAGTGGCTGGGAGCCAAGTAGATCAAGCTGCAATTGTATCTCCAACAACAATCTCTTTCAGTCAAGGAAGAGTCAAGCACTTGGCAGTCAAGAAAGGAGTGAGCCGAGCCTCTCCATCAACCTCATCATCACAAGACTAAGCCTTCTCTTCTAATCTCTTTACTGTATTTTGTTCAGTTTTCTAAGCATTTTGTTGCATTTTCTATTCTGAACCTGTTAAATATTTTCTATTCTGAAGCTCAATGATGAAATCATAGTGATGAGAGCTTCTTTTTATATGCTAACTTGAACATCTCATTTTCATTGATCCCTTTAAATTTTTTTTTATGATGACAAAAGGGGGAGAAAAATATGATGCAATATGAACTCAGTCCTTAATGAAATTCGGATGCAAGGTTTTAAGATTGGATGCATTCATATTTATGGTCAAAATTTTTTTCCTGTTTATCCACATTGGTTCAAATCTGTCTTACTCTACTCCATTATGTTTGAACAACAGTATGAAACCTTTATATCATTTCAAACCTTCAATTATATTGAATACATTACGGTTTGGACATGAGTTTAAAAATTCGGATGCATGTGATTCAAAATTCGGACGCATGTGATTCAAAATTCGGATGCATGATATAAAAATTCGGATGCATCCATATTGTGTTACCAAAAAGTGCTCATTTGTTGTTCAAATTAATTCAAATATGTTTTAATCTCTTCTAATATGTTTGAACAACCTTAGGAAAGCTTATTCACAAAATTTGGAGCTTTCATTTATCCTATTTTAAAGTTTGGACTTACTATGCACAAAATTCGGATGCATGATATCTCTAGTCCAAATGTGTTGAAAAATGAGTACAATCTAAGGGGGAGCATTGATAAGCTTTTAACAACCTTAAAACCTCTCTTAGAAGTTTTCTAAATACTTAAATGCTATATCTTCTATCCTAATTGCTGGAAGGAAGGAGGCAAATGGAGGATGGTTGGGTCATAGGCTCATAATGAGCCTTTTGCATGTCAATATGCTAAATTGGTTAATTTCTGTCATTGACATCCATACTTCTCTGTGCTAATCTGTTTAAATCCATCACATATTGCATCAAAGTTTGTCATCATCAAAAAGGGGAGATTGTAAGCCTAAGGGCAAATCATGTAATTTTGATTCATGACAAATATTGATGAGAACTAATATGTTTATATTGTGTGATAGGATTTATGAAGAAAGAAGTTTGAAGTCTCATTGCCTTCAAGACACAGAGCAAGAACAACCTCAGTAAGCTATGAGTCTTTTGAGTTTTATTCAAAGATGAACTCAAGGCATTGAAGACTTGAAGGGTAGAGTAGGTATGATGATAGGTAATATCTATGTAAACTCTACACTTGTATGTCTTGGAGTCAATTGAATGCATAAGAGAGCATAAAATTGGTTTCTTAAGTTTAAAAGTTTTTTTAATGAATTCTTAGTAAATGTGGTTTTGTGTCCTAAAAGTTTTTACGTTAACTTTATATGATCAAATGAGTTTGATTTTGGTTTTCAAACTTATGTTTGTCTAAATAAGTTATCCATATATATCAAATGTATTTCAAATACTTGGAAGATTGATTTCATATGATTTTACAAAGTTTGAACACAATTCCATAAAATTCGGTCGTCCGAATTGGGTAGCAAAAGTTTGCTACTGTTCTTCCAGAGAAATTCGGAAGAAGATTCGGACGCATGAAGAAAAATTCGGTCGTCCGAATTTTGGTCTTCAGCATGGTTACTGTTCTTCCAGAGAAATTCGGAAGAAGATTCGGACGCAGCAAGAAGAATTCGGTCGTCCGAAAAATTCGGACGCAGAATTCGGTCGTCCGAATTTCCTGAAAGTAGCCGTTAACTAGCCGTTTTATAGCTGTTTCAACTGATTTTCAAATTCTATAAAAGCTATAAACGTGCAATCTTTTACATGAACTTACAATTTGAATATTCTAAGCTTACAAAAGTCTATTACAAACATTTCTCAAGCTCTCTTACATCTTGTGCATTCAAAGTGTGAAGGTGCAAATTTGTGTAATATCTACCATCAAGTGGTAACTTCTACACACTCTCCTTTACTTATTCAATTGTGTTGATCTACTGGCTCTAGCAAGGTTATCTTGATAACATAAAACCCTTTAGATAAGGGTGATCCTTGAAGTTGTGATTCAAGGTTGTTTGAGATATAAAACCATAGGTTAGTGAGCCTTGTATTGTAAGAAATTACTAGAAGAGGTTGTGAGTGTAAAACCAAAGTGTGGTGAACCTCTCTTGTAATTTGTAAACCTGAGCAATTAGTAGATTTGTTGAAATCCTTAAGTGTGAGCTTAAGGTAGTGGACGTAGATCTTGAGGATCGAACCACTATAAATTGTTTAAGTTCTTTGCTATTGCTTTCATTATTGTCTTGCTATCAAATATCTATAATTAGCTCACATAACTTGTTCTTGGTCTAAACTTAATAGGTTTGAGTTTGCGAAAATTATCTAAATACCTAATTCACCCCCCCTCTTAGGTATTTCACTTATGGTACTTTTACATATAGAAGGATGCCATTTGGGTTATGTAATGCTCCAGGGACCTTTCAAAGATGCATGACTGCAATATTTCATGACTTAGTTGAGGATTGCATGGAAATATTTATGGATGATTTTTCTATTTATGGAAATTCCTTTGATGATTGCTTATCTAACCTCAATAAAGTGTTGCAGAGATGTGAAGAAACTAACCTAGTTTTGAATTGGGAGAAATGTCACTTTATGGTGCAAGAAGGTATTGTACTAGGTCATAAAGTTTCTCATCAAGGCATTGAGGTTGATAAAGTAAAAGTGGATGTCATTTCTAAATTACAATCACCATCAAACCTTAAGACTTTGAGAGGTTTTTTAGGACATGTTGGGTTTTATATGCGTTTCATTAAAGATTTTTCTAAACTTGCTAAACCTCTCACTACTCTTTTATTGAAGGATATGCCATTTAATTTCTCTGATGATTGTTTACAGGCCTTTAATATCCTGAAAGATAAGTTAATTTCAGCACCAATTCTAATAGTTCCCGATTGGTCATTACCTTTCGAGCTCATGTGCGATGCAAGTGATACGGCAGTTGGTGCATGCTTAGGACAAAGAAGAGAGAGAATGTTTCAACCCATTTATTATGCTAGCCGTACCCTTAACCCTGCCCAATTGAATTATGCAACTACTGAAAAAGAATTATTAGCTGTGGTTTTTGCATTTGATAAATTTCGTCCTTACTTGATAGGTGCTAAGGTAACTGTCTATACAGATCATGCAGCCTTGAAATACCTCATTGAGAAGAAGGAGACCAAGCCAAGGTTGATGAGATGGATCCTTTTGCTTCAAGAATTCAATATTACTATCAAAGATAAAAAAGGATCTGAGAATGTAGTTGCAGATCACTTGTCAAGGCTTCAATTCAGGAGTGATGATGGAGATATTTGTCATCAAGAAGAAGAGATTAATGAAGAATTCAAAGCTGAAAAATTGATGAGAATTTCTGAAACTTGTTGCTCAATTTCTAATTGTTCTCCTATTAACTCTAAAAGTTCTAATTTTGATACTTTTGATGCAGATTTTTCTGAAATCATGATGACTTCATCTCAAAAATTTCCATGGTATTCTTCTATTGCCAATTATTTGGCAGGAAGGTATATTCCCACTGAGCTTGAGTATCAACAGAGGAAAAAGTTTTTTCATGATCTTAAGTATTTCTTTTTGGAAGACCCCTTCTTATTTAAAATATGTACTGATAATATTATTAGAAGATGCATACCTGAATGGGAAGTAAAGAATGTTTTGTCACATTGTCATGACAAGGAAGTAGGAGGGCATTTTGGAGCCCATAGGACTGCTCAAAAAGTTCTTGAATGTGGTTTTTATTGGCCTTCTTTGTTTAAAGATGCTTTTGAATATGTGAAAAGATGTGATGCATGCCAAAGAAGTGGAAATATCTCTAAGAAAAATGAGATGCTTTTACATAGTATTCTTGAATGTGAATTGTTTGATGTGTGGGGTATTGATTTTATGGGACCTTTTCCTTCTTCTTTTAACAATAAATACATTCTAGTTGCTGTTGATTATGTATCGAAGTGGGTTGAGGCAATTGCTACTCCAACTAACGATGCTAGAGTGGTTGTTAAATTTTTGAAGCGAAATATTTTTTCTAGATTTGGAACACCTAGAGCATTGATTAGTGATGAAGGTACTCACTTTTGTAATAAACAACTAGAAACTTTGTTGTAAAAATATGGTGTGCATCATAAAATTTCTACTCCTTATCATCCTCAAACTAGTGGGCAAGTTGAAGTATCTAATAGAGAATTAAAAAGAATTTTAGAAAAAACTGTAAATGCTTCTAGGAAAGATTGGTCCTCAAAACTTGATGATACTTTATGGGCTTATAGGACTGCGTTCAAAACCCCGATTGGCATGACCCCTTACAGACTAGTTTACGGTAAGGCTTGTCACTTACCTGTTGAACTAGAACATAAGGGATACTGGGCCACAAAATTTCTCAATTTTGATATGCATGCCATAGGTGAAAAGAGGCTACTTCAACTTAATGAATTGGATGAGTTTCATTTGCATGCTTACGAAAATGCAAAACTATACAAAGAACGAAACAAAATTTTGCACGATAAACATATCCTGGTGCGTGAATTTAAAGTTGGTGATAAAGTTTTGCTTTATAACTCTCGTTTGAGGCTTTTTCCAGGAAAATTAAAGTCGAGATGGTCTGGTCCTTTTGAAGTGGTAAAAGTGTTCCCAAGCGGTGCAATTTCTATCACACATAAAGAAAAGGGAACATTTCTTGTTAACGGTCAAAGGTTGAAGCATTATTTTGGAGATGGAGTACATCTCCATCGAGAAGATTGGCTTCTCAAGACTTCCCCTAAGTGTGATTAAGCCAAAAAGGAAGTCAAGCTCGAGACTATAAACGAGAACTACTATTTAAGTTGCTTTGTTTCTTGATATTTTTTTTTTCAAGTTTTATATAAAAAAAGATTTCCCTTATTTACTTTCTTTAATTTCTTTGTAGGATGTGCTTGAGCCTAAGTGGAGCTCCCATAAACCGTTAAAGCTTGGACTTTCTTGGATGTTTCGTTGATTCGGCTAAGTTTCTTAACCCTCTTTGTGATTTCTTATATTTGAACATTGAGGACAATGTTTATTCTTAAGTGTGGGATAGGAAATTGGCTATTTTCATTTTGACAACGTTTTGAAATTTTTTCAGAATTTTATGGCGTAAGAGTTTTATTTCAAGAAATCTTCTGAAAAACATTTGAATATTAAGTAATTGAATCTTATTCCTGAGGAGTTATTGTGATTGTTTATATGTGTCGATTGGAAAGTAAAGAAAGAAATTTAACTTTGCATAATGCCTTTGTTAATTCTTCTTAACTGTGGAATTTAAATTATTTTATTGACCATGATCTTGTGAATTGATGAGATATTTAGACTTTATTATATATTTGATGACACTCTTTATATCACAACAACACACTAGAACTTGTTTTATTACATGCTAGAGGCGAAATATAAGGTTTCTCTGGTTTACCTTAGAAACGATGGTCATAGGCCTTCTTTGGACCGTTTGAACCTTTCAAGCCTACCTTTAGAGTTATCCCTAGTACCCTTTTGTGCCTTAATGAGTCAATTTCTTTGCATAAACACTTAATATTTTTAATCTTTACCCTTGTAGGGAGCTTGATTTATACTTCAACACTTTTGTGCTCCTTGAGATTGGGATATTAAGGTTTTGAGGGAAAGAAAGATTGAGAGGGTATTGAAAAGGGAAAGCATGACTTGCTATATATTGTTGTTTTGAAAAAAAAAGAAGAAAAAAAATATTGAAAAAAAGAAAAAAATCAAAAAAATCAAAAAAAAAAGAGAAAAGAAAAAAAAAAGAGAAGAAAGAAAAAGTGTTTATTGCAAGTCATGTTCATAAAATGTCCAAAGTTGATGTATAAATGAGAAAGGAATGAATTTCTCGGGAATGAATTTGGTTATTGAGATTCTTTGTACTAAAGGAACAAGAACGGATTTGGAGTATATGTTTATGATTTGGAGTCAACTTTTCTTTGCAAGCTCTCTTCTCTTTATTTTGTCTCCTTATATCTTTCATTTGTTAGCCAATTCCCTAGCCTAACATTACAAGCACTAAAGTCCTACCTGATCTACGTGAAACCATAGTATCTAAATTAGTGGAGAGTGTGTAAGATTACAAAGCTTATGGTTGTGAGAATCTTTAATGTATATGTATATGGTTGTGATTATAAAGGTGAAGATTGGGTGTATAATATTGCCTAGACATTGAATCAATAGCTTGGTTGTGGTATGCTTAAAAAAAAATTATTCTTTCAATTTTCATATGTTGTATTAACATTGTTATTATCCTTGGTTATTTATCTATCAATCTTTCTAGTGGATGCATATGGATGATCATTTTTAATGGAATGAGAAAGTTGATTTCAAGTTGAATGATTCCATGTCTAATGTTCTTGAGTTTTTCTATCTTTGCTCGAGGACGATCAAAGTCTTAAGTGGTGGGTAGTTGATGAGATCATATTTTAATCATTATTTAGAATTAATTTCTCACTTATTTAAAGGGTAATTGATATAAATCTTATGACTTTGACTTGTTTTGGTGAATTAAATATTTATGTACTTAGTATGTATTAATTAAGATGATTTTATTTATACAGTACACTTTAATTCACTGATTTTATTAATTGTTGATGTAGGGGTAAAATGGTAATGTCAAGAGAAGAAAAAGGAAGATTCTAAAATTGAATTTGATTTGGAATAGGATTTAGAATCCAAATTGAATTGAAATCCCTAAGATACAAAAGAAGGAGAAGCCAAAATTAGGGCAACGAAAGCAAGAAATTCGGGTAGAAATTGGGGGGATTTTAGGGCAGCCAAGGAGGTGAGAAATCGGCGGACAAGGAACGAATTGGCAGAGCCAAAATTGGAAGCAAAATCAGGCAGCCAGGGTGGAGAACAAATTCGGACAATTGGAAGAGTTGATCGAGGATGGAGCAAAGAGAATTTGGACAGCAAGCTTGAGAAACGGAGATTTGTTTTCTTCTATTCTCTCGTTTTGTTTTCTTTATTCTTCAATTTTTTTGTTAATTGAATTTATGTCTTTGAATATTCAGATCATGAATAGCTAAATCTTTTATGACTAAGACTTTCGATGAAGGCTGAAACTCTTATGAATTTAATTTATTTCAATTAAAGATTGTTTCTTTAATCTCGATTTTGGTTAATTGTTATTATTGTTTTTAATGCTTGTAAGTTTCTGGCCAATTCTTGCATGCCTTTAAATTTATTCTAGTGGCTGAGAAGTGATAGTTTAAATTGGATCATGGTAATAACAACACATCGTAAAACTGACTAGAGATAGATTCGGTTTCTTTGTGTGGTTTCTAGCGAGTAGGAAACAAAAGCTAGGGAATTCCATAGAGGTGTTTGCGGCTTTGATAATTAAAATCACGTAGATACGATTGGTTTATTAATTAAAGATAGGAGCTTTTCACCAAGAGATTGGGTCTAGCTTATAATTGGGAATTCTACCATTAACAAAGTCGAAAATTAATTTAAATAAATTAATTATTTGTCATAAGAGGAGTAAGCTGGATTTGGAGTGTCTTAGTCTATTCATTGCCATTGATTTTTAATTAATATAATTATTGATTTTTGTGTTTAGTATTATTATTAATTATTTTTATTGGTAATTAAATTTTAGATAAAATCACATTTATTTTGGTTTAAGTTAGGTTATAAGTAAAAGAATTTTGCAGTTAGGTAGCAATCCTCGTTGGGACGACTTGTACTCACTACTTTATTACTTGTTCGATATTTGTGCACTTGCAAATTTCACATCAGATTCAACTGGGGTTATCTCTATGTTCAAGTTTTCAAGAAGGTGACCCGCTTCTTCCCCAGCCTTCCCTACTTTTGGAGTATTATAAAACTTTCACTATGTTTAATTTTTAAACCAGAGAGCATTGCTCCATCAGATATTTCCAGAAGAAAGTTGTGGAATGCCTCATGTCAGATGATTACTAGCTAGCTTGTAAAATTAATGCAAGTAATTCCAGTGGGTTCCATCGCAATCGAAACAAATCTTGCTTTGGAACTGAATTTCAACCTCAATTTGGAGAATCAAGTGGTGGAAGTATTTGATTTTGTAATTTTTACTAGTAATGTGAAATCTTTTATACTAAAATAAAGGGTAGCGCGGTTGCTGTTGCAAATCACAACCAATCGGAATTTTCAGTTAGGAGAAGCAGAGATCATGTCAAGTTTTGTGGAAAAAATGTAGCTCGCAGTTTTGGTTAGAGAGAGTATCTTTTGCATTCATAATTTTTTACTGGTTGGTTGCTTTTCCAAACAGAGAAACCCTCCATTCAAATTATTATCCCTTGGAGTATAAGTATTAACTGTAACTATGAATTAATATCCAGACCTTTTTCCTCCCCTTTTTAACCCTTACTTGAATTAAAAACCCTAAAGGACATCATACAGCACCAGTGCCTTCTCAAACTACAGATACTCCTTCATTACAGATGCATGTAATAAAAACATCTGACTGCTTACTATTAACCAAAATTTTAATAACTATTTACATAATCAGTATAAAAAATAATTATATAAACTTCAAATAAAAATTGTAAATATTCTTCACAAAAATAATGCACCTTCTTTTTGTGCTTTCTTAAATGGTTTTGAGCTGATAAAATGAATGAGAAGAGACCAAATTCTACCAGAAAAGTGATAAAATAACTGTAAATCAAAAACTAAAATTGTAGGAATTGAAATTCGTGTTCAATAATTGTACGAATACAATGTAACCGTGCTTTGTGATCTATAAATATATAACAAATATATCACAACCTTCATGGAGAATAAAATAATCACCAATCTTATTCACCAAAACCAACTACCTTTCAGAAAAAACAGTACCAGGAAACCAATACTAAAGTATAAAATCTGACCAACAATCGAATAATTATACCTATATGGTTAGCTACAACCTACAAAATAATATTTTCACCAGATTGTCCTCCTGAAATTACACAACCACTGCCGGCAATAGTTGAAATAAAATAAAATAAAAAAATATTGGCAATATTAAACCAAGTAGGATTAGAAGATTTCTTAATTTGGTTTGTCCTATTAAGTTTTGGTTTAGTAGTTTCCTATTATTTTTTAAAATAAAATTTATAATGTAAATAGGTTTAGTAATCTAGATTTGAGAGCTCTATATATATGAGTTTGTAGCTAGACTTATGCGTGGTATAGAGCCATAATTTAGAGATTGATCTAATAAGGACTTGAGAGAGTCTTGAAAAATTAGATTATCTTTGTTGTTTGATTTTTAGATCCTACCACCTTAAAATTTTTAGTCAATATATATTTTTTAGATCTTTCAAATTGGAGCCAGAATGTCAACAGATATGGAAAGATTTACTTTTCCTTCTCTTTATTTTTTTTATGACAAAATTCTTTCTTCTCGTCCAATATTTATCTTTGATGGAAAAAATAATTTTGATTTATGGTGTCAATATACTCAAGATATTATTGAAGAAGTTGGAGTTTGGGATATTATTGAAGAAGGTTTTGAAGAACCTCCTCCCAATGTTGAATTAACAAAATAAGAGAAGAAGAAAAAGAATCAGAATACCCTTGCGTGGTTTCATCTCCAAACTACAATTACGATAGATGTAGCAAAGAAGTTTTTCTACGAAAGATTAACAAAGAAAGGTTGTACTATTTTGGTGCATTCTTTTGGAGGTAAGAATTCTAGTAGAAATGGAATAGTTGAGAAAGAAAGGGTTTTTAATTTAAAAAATATTGATGAGAACCTTGTTCTTGATGAGGAGAAGGAACAAACTTTATCTTCTCCAGATGAAAGAAAAGATTTGGTAAAAAAGAGATTCAAGATGAAGTTGAATCGTCCAACTCGGAGAACTATGATTTGATTGATCACTCTCTAGTTGGGTTAGAAGAAAATATTGATTTGAGTGATGATGGAAAAATTACCTTCATAAATTCTTCTTGTTGTGATAGCCAAATTTCTTTGTTGAATCATGCGATTGATGATATGTTGGTGATTGAAAGCCTTTCAAAAGTTGCAATTTTTTATTGGATAGATTGTTACGATAATTTTGGATTTTACAAATTATTTGAAGAAGATGAATTTAAGAATGTTGTTGAGCAACAAGGAAATCACGTTGATGAATTGTTTCATATTCAAGCCATAAATAAGGTGAATGAAGATTATACTTGCCCTTGGTTGATAAGGTTAGACTCGGAGCAAATCTTGTTAGTCTAAATAGTAGCGCAATTCTTGTTGGTGCTAATGGCAAGCGTATTCTGGAAACAACAATGAAGGGAGGCAATTGTGTCATTGTTCCAAGGTTCTATGTTGTTTCTAAGATTGCTGATTCTTATGATTTGGAGTGGTTTGCTATCATCACTTCCAAGATTGATGATTCTTATGGTTTGGAGTGGTTTGCTAGCATCACTACTCCCAATTCTATTTTAAATCATGTGTCTAGAAGGACTTCAGCTTGGAAGGTTCCAATGGACTTCAACTTGGAAGAGTATATTGATCAAGATGAGCTAGCAACAAAATTATTTACAAAATATCGAGTTCGTCCACCTTCTCGTATGAAGATGAAAATTATTCAAAATTTAGTATTACGTACGGTGCTCATTGCTAAAGAGAACACAATGAAAATCTTGGCTTGTGATGGAATTGGACCTATTTTTTTGCCAAGTGATATTCCATATTTGTGCTCTATATAATTATCATTTTGAGCTTAATTTTATGTTAAATTTTGGTGTTTTAATCAACATCTATACTCCCTTTATCTCCTATTTACTTTAGGTGAGATTATTGAAGATTTGAAATTAAATAAAGCAAACAAGGGGATTTTATACAATGAAGAAAAATAGAGAAATGCAGAGAAAAAATAGACTGGTAGAGAATTTTCAAGTGTGACTTTGACCTCCATACAGATTCCAAATGCAAAAGTGGTATTCTATATAATTATATAGGACATTCTAAAGTTTTCAAAATGGTACAATTTGTATCAATCGAAGTTCATTTTCCCTACTTATGCTGCAAAGTCACTTATTTTGCATTGCGTTCCAGTTTTGATACATTTTGGCAGAATGATCATATCTTGCATTCTATATTCCCAATTGAGGTGATTCAATCTCTGTGGAAAGCAAAGATCCTGATCTACAACTTTTATGAAGACATCAAGACCTAGATCAGCTGATTTAATGCACAAAAACTGTGGGCAAATGGCTCCGTTTGGTCCAGACAAAGCGGCTCTATTTGTGTCGATCTGAAGCTATTTCTATGCTGCTTTTCTCTCTCTTTTGGGGGAGATTTAAATACCCCTTTATGGAAAAAACAAGGACAGATGGCTGGAGTTGGAAAAAAAACAGCAAAAACACACCAAAACTCACTCAAATCCCATCCCAAATCTTTATCTTTGCAAGAGAAATCAAGAGAGACGATTGAATCTTTGAAGAAGGAGAACATCTACATTGAAGATTCATGGAAAAAGCTGCAATTTTCTCAACACTACAGTGACGAATTTCAACCTTGAGGAAGAGAAGATTTTACACCATGAAAATGAGCAATTCTTACTCTTTCTTTATTGGTTTATATTCTTTGAGTTGTAATAAGTTGATGAACTAAACTTTTGAATACTTGGATGGGTATGAACCCTAGATTTTACCTATGTAAATGAATTGTTTCCTTGGTTGATTGAATTTGAATTTCTTGTGGATTGTTTGTGGGTTTGAATAGTTGAATTGATTGAATAGATTAATGATGCAAAATCTGGAATTTTTTCATTTAGATTTGAGAAAGGAAGGGTGATTGATAATTTATTCATAATTTGAAAATTTTCACTTGGAATTGAGAAAGGAAGGGTGAAATAGACCATACACAAACAATGGGGATGATTTTGGTGACTAGAGATAGAAACCTCAACATGTTCTTGATAATTAGAGAAATCTAATTGGAAATTCACAATTCTTAATGCATTCTTGGGTTGAATTGGTTAGAAAGAGATTTCAACTAATTAATCTAAGAGTAGAGAAATTTTATCTAGAGATAGCGTAAGTTCTATCATTGGAATTTTATCAAACATAAGAAGTGAAATTTATCAACCAAGGGTCATTTCTATCACATAGGTAATTCTAGGGGGATTAACCATTCAAGTATTGTTTTCTCAATTGAATTCCCTATTGCAAACAAGATTAGTTAAGTTGGTTTAATTAGCTAAGTTAGACTTCTATTCCTAGTAGAAATTTCAACTATTTTCACAAGCAATTTTGATAGGCTAAACAATAGAATAAAAAGTGAGTAATGATATTTAACCATCCCCATGGATACGATATTTAAACTTGCTTGCCATTATACTAATTTAAACGGTACACTTGTCTTGTGTTTGTGTGCAAATTGTTGAGGATTGTAAAAAATTTTTGTATAAAAGTATAGAAACAAAACACAACACCAAGCTTGGTTTAAGGGAGGCAATGTTGGCAATATTAAACCAAGCAGGATTAGAAGATTTCTTAATTTGGTTTGTCCTATTAAGTTTTAGTTTAGTAGTTTCTTATTTTTTTTAGAATAGAATTTCTAATGTAAATAGGTTTAGTAATCTAGATTTGCGAGCTCTATATATATATGAGTTTGTAGCTAGACTTATATGTGGTATAGAGTCATAATTTAGAGATTGGTAGACAATTTGACTTGAGAGAGTCTTGAAAAATTAGATTATCTTTGTTGTTTGATTTTTAGGTCCTACCACCCTAAAATTGCTAGTCAATATATTTTTTTTAGATCCTTCAAAAAAACCAAATATCTCTTTCTCATTCTATCAAAACTACTTTTCATACTCAGACTTTTCGGCAACAAATACAGTAACTTTTTGAAATTTTTGATAAAGTTTAAATTATATTATAATAATAATATATTATAACAAAAAGTAAAAAATATGTGAGTTAATAGAATTTTGAATAAAATTTAAATATATAAAAATAATATATAACAAAAATAATAATTTTTTGAGAATATATTATATATTAAAATCTTTTCTTTTAAGGAAAGTACCAAATAGTTTTGGACATTTTAATATAATAAGAAAGTCAATAAAAATAAGACGGAGAAAGTATATATTTTTTCTAAATTTCCACAAACAACTTTTTAAAATTTAAGGAAAGTGAACTCTACTAACACAATAGTTATATTACTAACTTCTTTAACTCCTTGTATCTTAAGAACATCAAAAAGCTTTCATTTGGCTTGTATTACATGTGATTATTCAATATTCCAAAAGCAAAAGTGAAGTGGTGCTAGCATTTATAATCATCCACCAAATTTGTTGTTAAATTATTTCCTTATTTTTTTATATCTTTGTTTATTCAAGATTGTCTTGAGGATATAAAACCCCTTGAATCTTGATTCTTGATTTGTAAAAGAGGTTATAGATCTTAAACCCTTGTAGAGTGAATTTCTTGTGTACTTGTATGAATTGTGAAATTAGTAAATTTGATTGAAATCTTTACTCGTGAGCTCAAGATAATGGATGTAGATCTTGAAATGATGAAACTATTACAAATTATTTTGATCTTTGTGCTTTCAGAAAAAATGGTACCAGGAAACCATTACTAAAGTATAAAATCTGACCAACAATCGAATAATTATACATATTTGGTTAGCTACTACCTACAAAATAATATTTTCCCCAGAATGTCCTCCTGAAATTACACAACCACTGCTGGCAATACTTGAAATAAAATAAAACAAAATAAACTGTGATTGTGGATAATATTTTTCTACTGCACCTTGTTTCACCCTTTTCATGTCCGTTTTCTGCTCTTCGTTCTGCACCATCTACTTCTACTACTTCTGCTTTTAAAAACCACAACAGTAACGTATATGTTTTTTTATAAATAAATTATTTATAAAGGTCAGATGATCTGTTTTACTTTACGAACATTATATTTTGAGATTACTTAAATAATTTATGACTCTGATTGGGAGTTCGACTTATACATATTATAGGATTTATTTTTTTCATAAGATCTATTTTGTCCTTTGTTTAAGCTAAAGTTTATAGTTTGTGGTATAGTTAATGATCATATAATCTTCATTAATAGAATAGCGCATTTTGTACTAAAAAAGGTTATGACTGTAAGCGATGAATTATTTTCCTTATTGAAAAACTCAATTCCTTTGACAATGTCTTGCCTTCTCTTGGTTCCATATTTTCATGGTTTTGACAAACGTTTTGTTTATTTTATGTGTTTGAATTTTCTATTGTTTGGCAAGCAGTAAACATTTCCTGCTCATCTATTAGCACCAAAGACCTCCAACTGTCCTCTTCAAGAAACCAAGTTTAATGAGCGTCCAAATGGTGTAATCCCTACTATTTAGGTAGACCTTCATCAATAATATTCAAATCTATGATCCATATATATATATATATATATATAAGAGAAGAATATACTAGAATTTACTCGTTTTAGAACTCTACATAGAAGTCTGCAAATAAATTTAATGTGAAATTTGTAAGTGCACAAATGTCAAACAAGTAATAAAGTAGTGAGTACAAGTCGTCCCAACGAGGATTGTTACCTAACTGCAAAATTCTTTTACTTATAATTCAACTTAAACAAAAATAAATGTGATTTTATCTAAAATTTAATTACCAATAAAAAAAATTAACAATAATAATAAACATAAAAATCAATAAATATATTAATTAAAAATTAATGGCAATGAATAGACTAAGACACTCCAAATGCAGCTTACTCCTCTTATGATAAATAATTAATTTCTTCAAATTAATTATGATTAGGAATTCTACCATTAACCAAGTCGAGAATTCATTTCTTGAAATTAATTCTCGACTTGGTTAATAGTAGAATTCCCAATTATAAGCTAGACTCAATCTCTTGGTGAAAAACTCCTAACTTTAATTAATAAACTAATCGTATCTTTACGTGATTTTAATTATCAAAATCGCAAATACCTCTATGGAATTCCCTAACTTTTGTTTCCTACTTGCTAGAAACCACACAAAGAAACTGAATCAATCTCTAGTCAGTTTTACGATGTGTTGTTATTACCATGGTCCAATTTAAACTAGTAATTCTCAGCCACTAGAATAAATTACCATGGTCCAATTTAAACTAGTAATTCTCAGCCACTAGAATAAATTACCATGGTCCAATTTAAACTAGTAATTCTCAGCCACTAGAATAAATTTAAAGGCATGCAAGAATTGGCTAGAAACTTGCAAGCATTAAAAACAATGATAACAATTAACAAAAATCGAGATTAAAGAAACAATCTTTAATTGAAATAAATTAAATTCATAAGAGTTTCAACCTTCATTGAAGGTCTTAGTCACAAAAGATTTAGCTATTCATGATCCGAATATTCAAAGCTATAAATTTAATTAATATAAAAAAATAAATAAACACAAAAGAAATAATAAGTAAAGAGCTTCTTGTTCTCAAGCTTTCTGCCACTGTTTTTGCACCATTCTTCAATCGATAAACCCTTTGTCCTTTTTCCCCCCAAAAATGCTTCTTGTTATGTTTTGTTGTCTATACCTTTATACTCAATTTTATCACAATCCTCAACAATCTGCACACAAACACAAGGCAAGTGTACCCATCGTTTAAATTAGTATAATGGCAAGCGAGTTTAAATATCGTATCCACAGGGATGGTTACATATCATTACTCACTTTCTACTCTATTGTTTAGCCTAACAAATTTATTTGTAAAAATGATTGGAACAACTACTAGGAAAAGGAATCTAACTTAACTAGTTAAACCAACTTAAATCTTGCTTGCAAGAGAGAATTCAATAGAGAAAATAATACTTGGATGGTTAATCCCCCTAGAATTACCTATGCGATAGAAATGTCCCTTGGTTGATAAATTTCACTTCTTATGTTTGATAAAATTCCAATAATAGGACTTACTCTATCTCTAGATGAAAGTTCTCTACTCTTAGATTAATTAGTTGAAATCTCTTTCTAACCAATTCAACCCAAGAATGCATTAAGAATTGTGAATTTCCAATTAGATTTCTCTAATTATCAAGAAGATGTTGAGGTTTCTATCTCTAGTCACCAAAATCATCCCCATTGTTTGTGTATGGTCTATTTCACCCTTCCTTTCTCAATTCCAAGTGAAAATTTTCGGATTATGAATCAATTGTCAATCCACCTTCCTTTCTCAATTCCAAGTGGAAAAAATTTCAGATTTTGCATCATTAATCCACTCAATCAATTCAACCATTTAAACCCACAAACAATCCACAAGAAATTCGAATTCAGTCAACCAATGAAATAATTCATTCACATAGGTAAAATCTAGGGTTCATACTCATCCAAGTATTCAAAAGTTTAGTTCATCAACATATTACAACTCAAAGAATATAAGCCAATAAAGAAAGAGTAAGAATTGCTCATTTTCATAGTATGAAATCTTTTCTTCCTCAAGGTTGAAATTCGTCACTGTAGCATTGAGAAAATTGCAGCTTTTTCCATGAATCTTCAAGGTGGATGTTCTCCTTCTTCAAGGATTCAATCTTTTCTCTTGATTTCTCTTGCAAGATTGATGGATTGGAAGAAGAATTTGGTGTGTTTTCTTGGTGTTTTGCAGCCTTTATTCCCACTCCAGGCGTCTCTCTTGTTTTTGCCCTAAAGGGTATTGAAATCTGCTCCAAAAGAGATAGAAAAGCAGCTTAAAACAGTTTCAGATCGACACAAATGGCACCGCTTAGATCACACCAAACGGCGCCGCTTGCCCCCATTTTTGGTGCAAGGTTCTGCTGCCCGACTGTGACACTATTTTAATTTCTAGGTGCATTCAGAGCATTATATCGGTCTAGGTCTTGATATTTTCACAAACGTTGTAGAGCAGGATCTCAGCTTTCCACAGAGATTTGAATCACCAAAATTGGACATCTAGAACTCACGATATAAGCATTCTACCAAAATGTGTCAAAAATGGAACATAATGCAGAACAGGTGGCTTTGCAGCATACATAAGCAGGGTAGGCAAATGAACTCCGATTGACACATATTGTACCATTCTGTTTTTCTCTATCAGTCTATTTTTTCTCTATATTTCTCTGTTTTTCTTCATTATATAAATTTCCCTTGTTTACTTCATTTAATTCCAAATCTTCAATAATATCACCTTAAGCAAATAAGAGATAAAGACAGTATAAATGGTGATTAAAACAACAAAATTTAACATAAAATTAAGCTCAAAATGATAATTATATAAAGCACAAATATAGAATATCACTTCTCACAATTCCGAATTCTCTTCTTTTTGGCTGCCCCTCTATTTCCCTCTTTTGCTGCCCAAAATTCTTCCTATTGGCTGGCCAAAATTTGCTCCCTTTTGTGTATTAGGAATTTCAATTCAATTTTGATTTCAAATCCTTTTCCAAATTAAAGTCAATTTGAGAATCTTCCTTTTATATTCTTTAAATTGAATCCATATAAATTTTAGAATAGCAATGATGAATTTTTATTTTCCTTTCCTACCCAATTCTTCTTTCATATTTTCTTCTCTTTACATTACCATTTTATCCCTACATCAATAATTAGTAAAATTAGTGAATTAAAGTGAACTTTATAAATAAAATCATCTTAATTAATTCATACTAATTACATAAATATTTGATTCACCAAAACAAGTCAAAGTCATAAGATTTATATCAATTAGCCCTTAAATAAGTGAGAAATTAATTCTAAATAATAATTAAAATATAATCTTATCAACTACCCCCCACTTAAGACTTTGAACATCTTTGAGCAAAGATAGAAAAACTTAAGAACCTTAGATATGAAATCATTCATCTTGAAATCAACTTTCTCATCCTATTATAATGATCACCCAGATGCATCAACTAGAAAGATTGATAGATAAATAATACAGAATAATCGCAATGTTAATACAACATAACTGTGGAAATTGAAAGAAATAATTTTGAAGCATACCACAACCAAGCTCTTGATTCAATGTCTAGGCAATATTATACAACCAATAATCACCTTTATAACCACAACCATATGCATATACATTAAAGATTCACACAATCATAAGCTTGAAATATAACACTCTCCACTAATTTCGGTATTCTGGCTTCACTTAGATCAGGTAAGACTTTAGCGCTTGTAATGTTAGGATAGGGAATTGGTTAACAAATGAAAGATATAAGGAGACAAAATAAAGAGAAGAGATCTTACAAAGAAAAGTTGACCCCAAATCATAAACATGTACTCCAACTCTTTTCTTGCTCCTTTAGTACAAAGAATCTCAATAACCAAATTCATTCCCGCGAAATTCATTCCTTTCTCATGTATACATCAACTTTGGATATTTTATGACCATGACTTGCAATAGCACTCTTTCTTTCTTTTTTTTTTTGCTTTTCTCCTTTTTTTCTTTTTTTTCAAATTTTTTTCACTTTTTTCACTTTTTTTTTTCAAAACAATAATATAGAGAAAGTCATGCTTTCCCTTTTTAATACCCTCTCAATCTTTCTTTCCCTCAAAACCTTAATATCCCAATCCCAAGGAGCACAAAAGTATTGAAGTATAAATCAAGCTCCCTACAAGGTTAAAGTTTAAAATATTAAGTGTTTAAGGAAAGAAATGGACTGATTGAGGCACAAAAGGGTACTAGAGATAACTCTAAAATTAGGATTGAAAGGCTCAAACGGTCCAAAGAAGGCCTATGACCATCATTTCTAAGGTAAACCAGAGAAACCTTCTATTTCGCCCCGAGCATGTAATAAAACAAGTTCTAGTGTGTTGTTGTCATAAAAAGAGTGTAATCAAATATATAATAAAGTCTAAATATCTCATCTATTCACAAGATCATGGTCAATAAAAATAATTTAAATTCCACAGTTAAGAATAATTAATAAAGGCATTATTCAAGGTTAAATTCCTTTCTTTGCTTTCCAATCAACACATATAAATAATCACAATAAATCCTCAGGGATAAGATTCAATTACTTAATATTCAAACGATTTTCAGAAAATTTCTTGAAAATAAAACTTTTACACCATAAAATTCTGAAAAATTTTCAAAAAATTGTCAAAATGAAATAGCCAATTTGCTACTCCCCACTTAAGAATAAACATTGTCATCAATGTTCAAATATAAGAAATCACAAAGGGGGTTAAGAGACTTAGCCGAATCAACGAAACTTCCAAGAAAGTCCAATCTTTAATGGTTTATGGGAGCTCCACTTAGGCTCAAGCACATCCTACAAAGAAATTAAATAAAGTAAATAAGGGAAAACTTATTTTTTATAAAACTTTAAAAAAATCAAGAAACAAATCAACTTAAATAGTAGTTCTCGTTTATAGTTTTGAGCTTGACTTTCTATGTAAGAGCATGAATTAAGGAGGATCATGGAAAAGACAAGCTTCTTCGCCCATTAGCATTCTTCTTGTCAAACCATTTTTGACTTTGTGACGCTTTAGGAAAAACTTCCTTTTTTTTCACACTACCCTCAATGTCCTCTTTTGGAAGCTCTCCTTCTTCCTTGAATGGTTTGTTCCTTTTTGAATTCAATTTTTCTGCAAAAATTTTAGAAGAATCATCCACTACAGCATCAATAATATTTATAGCACATATAGATTCTCCCTTTGAGGAATTACTCAATGATTCAAAAACATTTAATTTTATACATTCATCGCCAACCCTCAATGTTATTTGACCTTTTTCCACATCAATTAATGTTCTACCAGTATTCAAAAAGGGCCTTTCTAAAATCAAAGGTAGATCAAAATCATCCTTCATATCTAAAATCATAAAATCCACTGGAAAATATAATTTATCAACCTTAACAAGGACATTTTCTACTATTTCCCTAGGATACTTTATTGATCTATCAGCCATTTTGAGACAAATAGTAGTGTCCTTAATTTTATTCAACCTGAATTTTTTACAAATGTATAAAGGCATAAGGTTGATACTAGCACCTAAATCACACAACACATTTTTAAAATAAAAATCACCAATAGAGCTAGGAATGTGAAAACTCCCTGGGTCTTGAAGCTTAGGTGGTAATTTTCTTTGAAGTATTGCAGAGCATTCCTCGTTTAACCAAATCTGTTGAAAGTCTTTGAGTTTCTTTTTGCTAGCCAAAATATCTTTCAAATATTTTGCATATCGAGGCATCTGTGCTAGGCATCCATAAAATGAAGGTTAATTTGAAGTGTCTTGAATATTTCAAGAAACTTTTTGAATTGAGAATCAATGTAATGATGCTTAATAGCTTGGGGAACAGGAAGATAACTAAAATTAACATTGTCATTATTATATTCTTCCTCACCTTTCTTACTTCTCTTACCTCGTGAATTTTTGGGAGATTCAAAATTCTTGAAATCATCCTCTTTTCTAGGCTCCACCTCTTTTCCTTTGGCAAAATCCTCTTTATCGATTACCGTAATAGCCTTCAACTCCCTAGGATTTCGCTCCGTGTCACTTGGAAGTGCTCCTTGAGGTCTATGGAGTATTGCAGTTGCTAATTGACCCACTTGTACTTCTAAGTTCTTCATAGAAGTTTTTATATTTTGTTGGTCAACTTCTATTGCTTTGAAAGATTTCTTGAGTTGTTGATTCTCATTTTCAATACTCACAAATTTGTTAGCGGCAACTTCAATAAACTTTGTAAGAGTATTCTCAAGGAGACTTACCTTTTCTTGCTGGAGATCGGGTGGAGGTGGTGCGTGAACTTGACTATTTTGCCTCCATCTAAAATTTGAGTGGTTCTTCTATCCTGGATTACAAGTGGTTGAATATGGACCATTATTCCTATTATTTTGTCCAACAAAATTAACTTCATTAGTATTATAATAAGAATTCACCATATTATCTTGTCCGCATTGATTTGTGGAATGATTTCCTCTGCAGATTTCACAGTGATGATTGATGGCTGCAATGTTTAACATATTTAGATTCTTGTTAATCACATCAAGTTGCGCCATGATTCCTGTAGTAAGATCCATGTCTACCACTCCAGCAATCTTCTTTGAGGGAAGAGCTCTTGAATTAAACCATTGAGAACTATTCAAGGCCATCTCTTCTAGCCAACTCCATGCAGCTTGCTCTTTTTTAGACATAAATGCTCCACCACTAGCTGCATCTAATGACGATCTAACCTCTTCTCTGCATCCATTATAAAATATTTGTGCCTGCATTCCTATCCCCATTCCATGATGAGGGCATAACCTAAGATACTCTTTGAGCCTTTCTCATGCATCATGTAAAGATTCAGTAGGATTCTGCACAAAATTATAAATATTAGATCTCATCTGAATAGTCTTAATTGGGGGAAAGTATTTATTTAAAAATGCTTCTTGCAATTGGTCCCCATTAGAAATAGAATTTTTAGGAAGAGAGTTTAGCCATGATCTAGCTTTATCACTTAAAGAGAAAAAGAAAAGCCAGAGCTTTTTTGCATATTCAGGTACTCCACCAATTTGAAAAGTATCGCAAATTTTCAAAAAGTTTGATATATGTGCTTGCAGATCTTCATGTAACAATCCAAAAAATGGAGTTTTGAGAACCATTTGAATGAATGCTGGCTTAATCTTGAAAGTTGCAGCAGACAGTTGATGGCTGGAGAAAGACTATCCATCTTTGGCTTTGTGTAGTCCTTCAAAGTCATACCCCTTGACTGATTGTTTTCCATGGCTTCACTGTTACAGTCGAATTCGAAACTATTCTCTAAAATTGAAGATTCGACTGGTGTGACGATATTTTCGTATTTTCTTTTATAAAATTCACTCCTGTTATGACGAGCAAACTTTTTAATATCAGAAATGTAGATCAAAGGTTCTTTATTTGAAGAACTACGAGTATTCATGCACAAAAAAACTAATAAACAAACAAAATAAAATAAAATAAAATAAAATATCAAAAATATTTTTTAGATATATTTTCTTAACAATAAAAATTTAAAATATCAAAAAAAAATTTTGATTTTTTTAAAAAAGTTTAAACTTATGCTTAATAATTAAATTCTAGACTAGATAAAAAACAATCCCCGACAACGGTGCCAAAAACTTAATATGAAATTTACAAGTGCACAAATGTCAAATAAGTAATAAAGTAGTGAGTACATGTCTTCCCAATGAGGATCGCTACCTAACTGCAAAATTCTTTTACTTATAACCCAATTTAAACCAAAATAAATGTGATTTTATCTAAAATTTAATTACTAATAAAAATAATTAATAATAATAATAAATACAAAAATTAATAATTACATTAATTCAAAATCAATGGCAATGAATAGACAAAGACACTCCAAATGCAGCTTACTGCTCTTATGACAAATAATTAATTTCTTCAAATTAATTTTTGACTGAGTTAATGGTAGAATTCCTAATTATAAGCTAGATCCAATCTCTTGGTGAAAAGCTCTTAACTTTAATTAATAAACCAATCATATCTCTACGTGATTTTAATTATTAAACCCGCAAATACCTCTATGGAATTCCCTAACTTTTGTTTTCTACTCGCCAGAAAACATAAAGAAACTGAATCTATCTATAGTCAGTTTTACGATATGTTGTTATTACCATGATCTAACTTAAATCAGTACTTCTCAGCCACTAGAATAAATTTAGAGGCATTGAAGAATTGGTCAGAAACTTGCAAGCATTAAAAACAATAATAACAATTAACTAAAATCGAGATTAAAGAAACAATCTTTAATTAAAATAAATTAAATTCATTAAAGTTTCAGCATTCATCGAAGGTCTTAGTCACAAAAGATTTAACTATTAATGATCTGAATATTCAAAAACATAAATTTAATTAACATCTAAAAATAAATAAATACAAAAAAAATAATAAGCAAAGAGTTTTTCTGTTCACTTTCTACCACTATTTTTGCTCCATTCTTCAATCGGTCAACCCTTTGTCCTTCCCCTCCCTCCCCCCGCTCCCTCACCCCCCAATCGAGTTTGTCTTCTTTTATGTCCAATTGATTCTCCAAATTTTCATTCTCCTTGACTGTCCGAATTCTCTTCTTTTTGGCTGCCCCTGTATTTCCCTCTTTTGCTGCCCGAAAATCCTCTTTTTGCTGCCCAAAATTCGTCCTATTGGCTGGCCGAAATTTCCTCGTATTAGAAATTTCAATTTAATTTGAATTTTAAATTAAAGTCAATTTTAAAATCTTTCCTTTTATTTTTAAATTGAATCCTTATAAATTTTAAAATGGTAATGATAAATTTTTATTTTTATTTTTCTTTTCTAGCGAATTTTTCTTTTATATTTTTTTCTCTTGATATTATTATTTTGTCCCTGCATCAATAATTAGTAAAATTAGTAAATTAAAGTATATTTTATAAATAAAATCATCTTAATTAATTTATATTAATTACATAAATATTTAATTCATCAAAATAAATCAAAGTCATAAAATTTATATCAATTAGTCCTTAAATAAGTAAGAAATTAATTCTAAATAATAATTAAAATATATTCTTATCATTAGCAAGCAGTAAACATTTCCTGGTCATCTACTAGCACCAAAGACCTCCAACTGTCCTCTTCAAGGACCAAGTTTAATGAGCGTCCAAATGGTGTAATCACTACTATTTAGGTAGACCTTCATCAATAATATTCAAATCTTTAATCCATATATATATATATATATATATATATATATATATATATATAAAAGAGAAGAATATAGTAGAATTTACTAGTTTTAAAACTCTACATAGACGCCTGCAAATAAATTTTTATTTTTGATTTGCAGTTCAATTTATTTTTGTTCGAAACTAATAAGGTTTAATAATTTTTTCAGAATTAATTGAACGTGATGTATCGGAACATGCGATAATACTCTCTCTTATATACTGCAGATAATCATGCCCTGATAAAAACAAAATGTGATTGTGGGAAGCTCAGGCACATTCTCTACTAGCTCTGACTTCACCTCCTTCTTACATTGGACGGGTACTAAAATTAGTACAAGGAAACTGAAAAATACAATGGTTTGAACTTATTTGACGATATCTTATTCATTGCATTCGACAATATTTTATTGATTGTACCAGAACAACATTTCATCAATATTTTTTTAATAAGATTTCCGGCATGTTCTTCCCGATAATTATTCGATGATCTCTTATTGAATATGCCAGAATCACATTTTGTTAATTTTTATTTAACTAGATTTCCGGCATGTAAGGGCAACAAACTTAAGTAGACCATCATCTGCTGCCTTAGCGACCAGCCTCATTGCTAGCACTTCCTTGATAGCAGTCCATCCTTGAAGTGTGAAGGAACCAAACATGGATGGATCAAAAGAAACATAGAGAGAATTACAATTACTTAGAAGATAAAATAGAAGAAATTGATCTTTTTCCAATTAATACAACAAAGTATTTGCTTACCGCCCTTCATTAGCAATGATATGGTGCCCTTCACTGAGAATGCTACTTTAAACATTAGACGAAAATAGGGATTAATGTTTTCAGACCAATCTGCAATCTTGATATCCTGACAATATACGATAGTAATTATGCATTTTGACCATTCACTAAGACCACCAAAAAATATTACGTGAAGTTTCTTTTCCAACTAGCAAGTGATGGGACCCAATGTTCGATTAAAACTGAAATTTTTATTTTTAAAAAGTGAAACTTATATGTTCGAATATTTTTTTTAGGAATTCGGACGATATTCGGTTAATCTGTTCCTTTGGGTTAAATTTCAAACTTTAAAAGTATAATTAATCCGAGCAGGTGAACCGCCCTATGACTAACTTTCAATAAGAGGAATGTGGTTTGGTATTCAGATCAACAAAAGCAAGTAATCACTTCCTCCTTTTTAGATATAAGATATTTTAATATTTTTTAAAAAATTTAAAAAAATATTTTTTATTATATTATTAACTAATTTTTTACTAATTTAATAAAAAATAAAAAATATTTTTTTTGTATGAATAAATTTTCAAATTTAAAAATAAATATTTTTAAAAAATAAAAAGGCTTGTCAACAATTTAAAAAATAAAAATAAATTAAAAGGAATGAAGTACCTTGACAGAAAGACTTGTCAACAATTTAACATAATCAGATGAAGAACTAAACGAGGCCTGAGCAGTACTGCTACATATCTTGCGCAGTACTCGTTCCTCCTGTGGCTTCAAGGATTGCTCGGATGGAGAAAGATCCCGATGGACATGTGACAGGATAATTATTGCTGCACCAGGGGCTGCCACCCGAATCATCTCACGAATGAACTATTCGGTTTTGAAAGTTTTAACGTGGAACCAAATCAGGAGTCCGAGCGAAAAAAATTATGAAACAAGTGGAAAATAGAAGGCTAAAATCTGTTCTATGGGAAAAAAACCTTTTTTTTGTCTTGAATGTGCTCTATGCAGTGAATGCTGAGAACCAGATCAAATGTACCATCATGGTATGGCATATCTAAGGCATCTCCAACATCGAAAGAAACCTGATTGTTTCAGGAGATTTTAGCCAAAGAAATTATAATCTTCAGTAACAAAAAAAGTTGATTGATGCTAGTAAATTATATGTAAAGTATTTAACAAGAAGCTTCAGGCATACCTTGTTTTCTAATCCTTCGGCAGCTGCTAAACCCTGAGCAATTTTGACTTGCTCAGGGCTTATGTTGATACCCTTACATTGTATATCATATTTCTTTGCTACATGCAGACAAGTTCCACACCCAACATCAAGCACGTTTCTTGGTTTCTTTGCCGGATCATCTAACGATTATTTCACGGAAAAAAGAATCATAAAGGGTAAGTTAAACAGGTTTAAGCAGACACTACGCTCTGAAAGATAGATACAAGAATTCGAAATGGCTAACCGGAAAACTCGGCCAAACGGAAAGCCTCGTCAATCAATCTAAGTAAGGCGGTTCGATGACCGCCTACGGTAGCAGTGGCTCCAGGTTCATAATATCCAAAATGCATATGTTCCCCGGAGAGCTCCTCCCAAACTCCACTTTTGTCATAGAATTCCGCCAGTGGCTCCTGCTTCTCTGGCATTGCTGTTCTGTTAACACTTTGCCACCTCAAAGATAAGAAGTGAACGAGTGGGGAATAGGTGGGAGTGATTTCCGTTAAAAAGGAGACACGTCTCTGTCTGTCCGTATATATGGCAGTCTGAAGTTTGCTTGGAAGTCTTTTTGCGAATACTTATTGTATTCTAAATTGAATACTGTGAGGAATTAGCAATTATTGAAGGTATGTTCGCAAGATTTTTGAAAATGTTATGAATTTAAATATTGGTAACGTAGAATTAAATTACAAGTGTCACTCTATATGTATGAAGAATCACAATATAAAACTAAAGAAAAAGAGAAGATAGAATATAGAGAGATAAAGTAGAACTCAAGAAACAAGATTAATCTCAATCTTATTAATGTCATTAAATGGCCCTATATATAGGTTCATAATACAAGAGTTTATGAAAACCCAAAATCTAATAGGGAAAGGAAATCAAATTTGATTAGGAGTCATATTTTGAGAGTTTAGTTCTCTGCAGGAAACTAACTAAGAACATCTACATATTATTTCCTAACACTCTCCCTTGGATGTTCATAATGTAAAGAATATGCCTCGTTAAAACCTTACTAAATAACAACCCGCACGGGAAAAAAAATTCTAGTGAAGGAAAAAGAGTACATTATTCTTTATGTCGTTATTACTCCCCCTCATAAGAAAATCTTTTCAGATTTCTTAACCGATTATTTCCAATCAAATATTGTTATCGGTAAAGTCTTAATAATAGATTTGTCAAATGATCAAATTCATTGCACATCAAAATCACATCTCTTCTGGAGCGCGTGAGTAAAAATATACTTTATCATTTCTCCTTGGATATATTCCAAATTTTATTATCATCTAACAGTATAACTGGTATTCCTTTTTAGAGGATATGGATTTATCTCTAATACATTAATCATGATAACACATATTCTCAACCAACATCATCAATTTCTACTTCTTCAACATGAGTTGAAGATGTGTTTGTTATAATCAACACATGCCTATAAATACATGGTTTCTTGCAAAAGTTTTGCAGAGATGTGAAGAAACCAATTTGGTTTTGAATTGGGAGAAATGACAATTTATGGTTAAAGAAGGCAATGTATTGGGGAAAAAGATCACTAGCAGGGGCAAATAGATTGATAGAGCCAAGGTAGAAATCATAGAAAAATTGCCACCACGTACTTCGCTAAAGGCAATTAGAAGTTTCTTCATCATGCAGGGTTCTATAGAAGATTTATAAAATATTTATCTAAAATTGCTAAACCTCTTACAAACTTGCTTGAAAGAGATGCGCCCTTTGTGTTGGATGATACATGCTTAATCGCTTTCACTATGTTGAAGCAAAAATTGATTGACTCTCCCATATTGGTTGCCCTCGATTGGTCCATTCCCTTTGAACTAATGCGTCATGCAAGTGATTTTGCAATAGGGGCAGTGCTTGGACAAGGGCAAGAAAGGTATTTTCAACTAATATACTATGCAAGCAAGACCTTGACGGAAGCACAGGAAAACTACACCACAATCGAGAAGGAGCTTCTTGCCATAGTTTTTTGTTTTGATAAATTTTGCCCCTATCTTGTTTTGTCTAAAGCCATTGCTGAATGTTGTTGTTGAATGTGTAGTGTTTTTTATGGAAAAAAAGAGAGAAAAACCAAAACAGCACCGTTTGGACGGAACCAAATGGCGCTGTGTTACTGTTTCAATCCAGTCCCTGCAGAACTGGATTGAATCGGTGCTGTTTGGATAGGATCGAATGGCGCCGCTTCATTATAGTGCTGTTCCAATTCTGCAGAGCTCAGTTGAAACAGCGCCGCTTGGTGTAATCCAAGCGGCGCCGTTTCACAGTTCACCCTTAAAAAAACGTTTTAATCCAAGCGGCGCCGTTTCACAGTTCACCCTTAAAAAAACGTTTTAATCCAAATTCAGAACTGTTCACATATATTTATTAAAAAAAAGAAAATCAGCATTTTGCCTACTGGGTTGAAACGACGCTGCTTGGTGTGATCCAAACGGCGCTGTTTCAATTCTTCACAAGAAAAAAAAATCCCAAAACGCAAAACCAAAATCTGTATTTCTTTTTGTCATTTCCTCTCTTTTCTATCTTCTTCCTTCCCCTTTTCTCTCGGTTCTCTCTTAGCATTTCTTGTTCAAGAAAATCTCAAGCTTCCCACATTTTTCTTTCACCTCAACTCATCCTCCCTCTTTTTATTGGTTGGTTCTTTCTTGCTTTATTCTATGCCTACCATGTGTTTGATGAAATGCCACAATGAAACTTGTTAAATTTGTGATTTTCTTTATCACTTTGCATTGCATTAGCTTACTATAGACTTCCTTTCTTTAATTTCGTGGTTAGTTTATTTAATTTTTTTACTTAGAATGGTTACGAGTTAATTAGCCTTTGTTTTAAATTTCAGTGACAATTGTTTTTCTTGTTTAGCCAATTTGCACTTTTTATTATTATTATTTTTTTTGTGTATTACTTGTAATGTTCTTTGTGGCATTTGTGTTTTCACATTGGTAAACTAGTTTCTCTTAAAGGTTAATTTGAAATGGAAAGCATGCCATAGAAATTCGCAACACGAGGAACTTCATACAGTCCAACAACAAATCCTTGAGCAACAACAAATTTTGGGCCATCAATTTGCCAGCATCGCCGAATCTCACGTAAAGATCCTTTAGCCCAGGCTCAAGTGGTGGCACCGGCAATATATGATCATAAGGGGAGTTCTTTCTTTTCTATTTTTACCATTTTATTTATTTATTTTATTGCTATGTTTTTTATGCTTCCGCTTTCATTATGTCATTGTTTCTAGTTTTCTTTCATTTCTTTTTGCTATGAAGTATACACAAGGTGCAGCTTGCTGCTCATATAGGTTCGCCCAGCCTTCACGTACAAAACAACCATGTTTTTTACTGTTTTTGTTTTTGGTTGTTTGGTGTGCCGTTTTATAGTAGTTTGTGTTATATATTTTTATTTATGCAATCTTTGGTTTATTTCCACTCCAATTGCGGACAATGTTGTCTTAAGTGTGGGGGAGTTGGCTTTAGTAGTATAGGCTATTTTCATGATTTTTGTTGAATTTGCTTGTTTTTATTTTTGGAATCTTCAATGTACTTCAAGACTTGCATGTTTATCTTTTCTCAAAGAGTAGTTATACAATCATTCTAAAGGACATAACTAGTACCTTAAACTTAGATTAAGTATGCACCCCTTGTATTCTTTGCTTGTATGCAATTTATCTTTTCAGCACATTTTCTCTTTGCTTTTGTTGTGATGATTATGGAGTTTAATCTTGTGTTATTGGCCTTAGAATTCAACATAACTTTTACCTTAGAACCCGCATTCACTTGCATTGAGGCGAAATAAGTAAGTAACCTTAGTTTGATCTTATAATGAGAGTAATAGGTCTTCTTTGTCCCGATTGAGCCTTTCTAGCCACCGCTCTTTATTTTATCCGTAGTACCCTTTCTTGAAGCCTTTGTGCATAAATTTTTCAATCTATATTCTAGATTTTTCCTTCTTTCAGATTTTAAACTCCACTCTTTATATTTAACCCTTTTTTGCGAGAGCAAAATGCATTTTTACCCTTAAGTTAGCAAAGAGTACTGTGGAAATTGAAAAAACGGATGGAATGGAAGATGACAGGAAAAATAGGCTTTTAAAAAAAAGGAAAAAGAGTGGTGAGATGACCTTATATGATTGGGAATTAGATTACACCTCAATCGAAAAAAAAGAAGAAAAAGAAAAAAAGATAAATTTTTTTATATATTTTTCTATTATTGAGAAGGCTTCTTCCATTTCTTGATGCCTTCAAGATGTATATACGTTTTCATTATTATTATTGTAAATTTTGTCATGATTGAGGTTAAATTTATGAGTTGACAAAGATGGGTGATGATGGAAAGGTTGTGGGTTGAAGATTAATATGTGCAAGTGGTTGAATCCAAAATAAAGGGATTTGATAGAGAATGGGAGTTTGTGGTTGAATGTAGGGGAATGGTGATATTCCTTGTGGCTAATAAGGGTTACTACTTTTGTTTTATCTCTCATTCCTTTCTCTTTAGCTCTCATTTCTTTGACTTTGAATTCCTTACCTTTCGTTTGGCACCCTATACTTTCCCTGAGCCTAAAGTTACAAGCATAAAAGTCCTACATAATCGAGGTTAAATTTTGGTTACTGTATTAGTGGAGAGCTTTTGTGAATGCCGGGCATATGGGGTATTATGCTTTCTTGATGAGAATTCTTTGGCCAATAACATGAAATTCACTCTTATAATTGTTGAACATTTGCATTGACAGGACATATACACACACACACGAATTCCTGCTTGCATTGTAAGACAATGGAATGATTATTTAATCTTTGTGATGGGTACTTAGGATGACTTTTAGACTGTTTGTGTAGATTGCTCAAGATTTCTCAAGAAGTAATGCTTTCTCTGTTTTGCACTCCTTTGTAATACTTCAAAACACTTTTTATTTCTTGTGGATTATTGTTCAAATTTCTTAGTTGTTTGTAGTATTGCTTGGGGACAAGCAATGTGTAACTGTGGGGGAAGTTGATATTTTATATTTGTGCTTCATATAATGATCATTTGAGCTCAAATTTTTGCTAAATTTTGGTGTTTTAATCACCATTTACACTCCCTTTATCTCTTATTTGCTTTACATAGGTTTGTTGAATATTTGGAATTAAATGAAGCAAACAAAGAGATTTTACACAATGAAGAAAAACCGAGAAACGTAGAGGAAACACAGCATGGTAGAGATATTTCAAGTGGGATTTTGACCTCCATGAAGATTTCAAATACAAAAGTGGTCTTCTATACAATTATAGATAACATTCTAAAATTTTTAGAATGATAAAATTCATGTAAATCGGAGTTCATTCACCTACCCTGCTTATGCTACAAAGTCACCTGTCCTGCTGCTTTTCTCTCTCTTTTGGGCTGGATTTAAATGCCCCTTTAGGGCAAAAAGAGGCAGGTGGTTGGGAGTGATGAAAAGGCAGCAAAAAAAACACAAAAATTCACTCAAATGACATCTCAAATCTTCATCTTTGCAAGGGAATTCAAGAGAGAAGATTGAAATCTTGAACAAGGAGGACATCCACCTTGAAGATTCAAGACAAAAGCTGCAATTTTCTCAACACTACAGTGACAAATTTCAACCATAAAGAAGAGGAGATTCCAACTATGAAAATGAGCAATTCTTTCTCTTTCTTTATTGCTTTATGTTCTATGAATTGTAATATGTTGATGAACTAAATTCTTGAATACTTGGATGGTTATTAACCCTAGTTTTTATCTATGTGAATGAATTGTTTTCTTGGTTGGTTGAGTTTGAATTTCTTGTGGATTGTTTGTGGGTTTGATTGGTTGAATTGATTGGGTCTGGAATTTCTTATGGAGTGTTTGTGAGTTTGATTGGTTGAATTGATTGGGTGGATGATTGATTGAGGAAGGAAGGGTGATATAGATCATATAGAAATAATAGGGATAATTTACGTGACTAGAGATAGAAACCTGAACATCTTCTTGGTAATTAGAGAAATATAATTGGAAATTCACAAATCTTAATGCATTCTTGGATTAAATTTGTTAGAAAGAGATTTCAACTAATTAATTTAAGAATAGAAACTTTCATCTAGAGATAGAGTGAGTTCTAATTAAGGAATTTCATCAAACATAAGAAGGGCAATTCATCAACCAAGGGACTTTCTATCACATAGATAATTCTAGGGGGATTTTCTATTCAAGTATTGTTTTCTCTATTGAATTCTCTCTTGCAAGTAAGATTGGTTAAGTTGGTTTGATTAGTTAAGTTAGAATTCTTTTCCTAGTAGTTATTCCAATCATTTTTTAAAAAAATATTTTGTTAGGTGAAAAAATAGAGTAGAAAGTGAGTAATGATATTCAAGAACCCCCACGGATACGACATTTGAATCTAATTGGCATTGTACTACTCATAACGATATGTGCATTTGCCTAGTGTTTGTGTGCAAATTGTTAGAGATTGTAATAAAAAAATTAGTATAAAGGTAATGCAGAACAACACAACAAGCAACATACATAATGCATCTCTAAATTTAAGACGAAAGATATTTGATTCTGACCACAAACCAACTACTATGAGAAGAATCAAAATGTGTTGGAAAAATACAAATAAGTGCTAATGTATCATAATAATAAATATTCTGCAGGATGTTCAATATTTATTTCAATACAACCAGTATTATTAGGACAGATTATGTTTTTGGGAGAATGTTAAAACATGAGCTTATTATAATGAATTGTGCAAACTACGGGTTGCAAAAATAACAATATACATACAGGTCATGCTAACTAATAATTTCTCTATATTCATCCCATAATAACACATTCAACCCCAAGAAGTACTAGTAATTTTTAAGTAAAACAAACAACACATATAAATTTATCATATTAGGAAACTTCTGGGTCGATAATAAATTCATATTCATTCTTCGTATTTTAATGATCCGGGATGGTCCAACAGGTCATGCTAACTAATAAATTATTTATCAACAAACCTTAAGTTTACTCAATATTGCATCTCAATTTCATAACTCTATGCAATATAAACCAAGAGACATGAATGGTGGTATTTATAATTGACATATATTTTATGTCATAATGGTAATGCATATGTCTCAAAAGTTCATTCATCCAATGTCTCAATATACTGATTCTATAATCAAGGCTCAAAAGTTTAACGAGACTATATAGAGAATGATGTATTATAATAATTAACCATTATGTGAAGATTTGGTAGCTCTTCTGTAGATTTTAATCAATTAATTTTTCTTGAGTTATTGATCAATTAGTTCTTCAAGAACCTTGTACTACCATTTATTCTTTGGACATATAATTTAAATTTGTCCAAATAAACTACAAATATTGTTTAGACAAATTGTATCTTCACCATTCTTGATGCAAAACAAACTAAAATAATATATGAATACTAGAATATAAATTTATGGTATTAAAATATTTTCAATAATAATCACAAAATGATAAAATAGAAAAGTAGCAATTTCATAATTTAAAATTTTGGTTAACTTTCGAAATGCTAAAAACTCTTTTAGGAATTCAAAAGAATTGGCTACATTCACATGTGCCATATCAATATTATCTACACAAGCATCATTGCTATCAATAGTATAATTTAAGAAAGTAAAGCAATATCAATAATTAATAGAGATTCATAACATACTTGACGTACTACAGGTACATGACAATTTTCATATTACACCAATAACATGTTAGAATTATTACTTTTCCTTTTTCCCTTCTCATTATTTTCTCACTTCTGGTGAGTATTCTTTCACTGGGCATTTAATGAGTCATTCTTATAGTATAAGAACAAAGTGTAATTCTTTCACTGGGCATTTAAATCTCATACATAAATGTATTATATTTTTTAATGTCATTCACTTCAGGGAATGTCATAAAAATATTTGGTCGAGCGTCAAAATATTTTATTAAGGACTCTTTTAGTCTAAAAAAATATAAATTTAAAATACTTCTGCAAAACTTCTTTTGGATATTGCTACTATAAGAGCATGTTAGAGATATTAGAAAGAAAAATCTTTTATTCATCACATTACTAATGATATTTCTCCTTATAACTTTAATTGAGGAGAAATTCTAAATACAATAAAATTTTATATAATAATAATAGACATACAATCTTCTAGGCAAACTTATAACTAATCATAACTAGCATTTATATAACAATGAACTTCTGGTTATTGTATATTTCATTCACAATTTGCTAGTAATTAAATTACTTTGATGCTATATACTTCTTAAATGGGGTCTTCAGGATCCACAATGTCCAGATGCATATATTTTAATTGCCATGATTATATAGATTATTATTACCATATCCGCGTCTATGCCCACGGCTTCGATTATGACTATGACCTCTTCTAGGGCCATAACCATTTGTTCTAATGTATTTACTTATAGATTTAAAGTAAACTATACTTTTGGTAGAATGACCATCTTCTGGTTGTTAAATCTCTCCCTTCCGCTCAACTTTGCCTGTTTTCTAATACCTAGTACAATACCGTAATAAATGGCTCAATTGAGCGAAGAATTTTCTAGATCTATCGCTGGTAAAAGAGTAATTTTATGCAAAAAACTTCTGATAAATAAGTGACAATCATGAGTAATTTTATGCAAAAAACTTTTGATACATAAGAGACAATCATACATCTTATTTCAAAAATAATTTTACTTTTTTAAGCCAGAAAATTATATATTTAGACAATCTTTCTACGGAATCTAATGTAAATTTTTTAATTTGACTTTTGTTTTTTTCTTCCAAATAAATTTCTTTTATAAAATTTAACATAAAAAATTTTAAATCAAAATACTATTCAATTCCACCTATCTTGAACCAGAAGATGTATACCTTTGGGCTTCGCTGCTACTATGGATTCAACTGGGGTTATCTCTATGTTCAAGTTCTCAAGAAGGTGACACGCTTCTTCCCCAGCCTTCCCTACCTTGGAGTATTATAAAACTTTCACTATGTTTAATTTTTAAACAAGAGAGCATTGCTACATCAGATATTTCCAGAAGAAAGTTGTGGAATGCCTCAGTGTCAGATGATCACTATCTAGCTTGTAAAATTAATGCAAGTAATTCAAGTGGGTTCCATCGCAATCGAAACAAATCTTGCTTTGGAACTGAATTTCAACCTCAATTTGGAGAATCAAGTGGTGGAGGGATTTGATTCTGTAATTTTTACTAGTAATGTGAAATCTTTTATACTAAAATAAATGGTAGCGCTGTTGCTGTTGCAAATCACAACCAATCGGAATTTTCAGTTAGGAGAAGCAGAGATCATGTCAAGTTTAGTGGAAAAAATGTAGCTAGCAGTTTTGGTTAGAGAGAGTATCTTTTGCATTCGTAGTATTTTACTGGTTGGTAGCTTTTCCTAACAGAGAAACCCTCCATTCAAAATATTATCCCCTGCAGTATAAGTATTAACTGTATCTATGAATTAATATCCAGACATTTTTTCCTCCCCTTTTTAACCCTTACGTGAAATAAAAACCCTAAAGGACATCATACAGCACCAGTGCCTTCTCAAACTACAGATAGTCCTTCATTACTATTAACCAAAATTTTAATAACTATTTACATAATCATTATAAACACAATAATTATATAAACTTCAAAAAAAATCATAAATATTCTTAACAAAAATAATGCACCTTTCTTTTTGTGCTTTCTTAAATTTTTTTGAGCGGATAAAATGAATGAGAAGAGACCAAATTCTACCAGAAAAAATGATAAAATAACTGTAAATGAAAAACAAAAATTGTAGGAATTGAAATCCGTGTTCAATAATTGTAGGGATACAATGTAACCATGCTTTGTGATCTATAAATCTTTAACAAATATATCACAACCTTCATGTAGAATAAAATAATCACCAATCTTATTCACCGAAACCAACTACCTTTCAGAAAAAATTGTACCAGAAACCATTACTAGTATAAAATCTGACCAAATTATACATATATGGTTAGCTACTACCTACAAAATAATATTTTCACTGTCCTCCTGAAATTACGCAACAATGCCGGCAATAGTTGAAATAAAATAAAAAAAAAACCAGATGTCTCTTTCTCATTCTATCAAAACAACTTTTCACACTTGACTTTTCGGCAACAAACACAGAAAATTTTCAAAATTTTTGATAAAATTTAAATTATATTATAATAGTAATATATTATAATAAAAATTTAAAAATATGTAAGTCAGTAGAATTTTATATAAAATTTAAATATATAAATATAATATATAACGAAAATAATAATTTTTTGAGAGTATATTATATATTAAAATCTTTTTTTTAAGGAAAGTATCAAATAATTTTAGACATTTTAATATAATAAGAAAGACGATAAAAATAAGACGGATAAAGTATATGTTTTGTCTAAATTTTCACAGATAACTTTTTAAAATTTAAGGAAAGTAAACTCTACTAACACAATAGTTATATTACTAACTTCTTTAACTCTTAATTTGTCTCTTAAGAACATCAAAAAGCTTTCATTTGTCTTGTGTTATACATGATTATTCAATATTCTAAAAGTAAAAATGAAGTGGTGCTAGCATTTATAATCATCCACTAAATTTGTTGTTAAATTCTTTCCTTATTTTTTTATCTCTTTGTTTACTCAAGATTGTCTTGAGGATATAAAATCCCTTGAACCTTGATTCTTGATTTGTAAAAGAGGTTATGGATTTAAAACCCTTGTAGATTGAATTTCTTGTTTACTTGTGTGAATTGTGATATTATTAGTTTTGATTGGAATCTTTAATTGTGAGTTCGAGATCATGGATGTACATTGATGAGATCATATTTTAATCATTATTTAGAATTAGTTTTTTACTTATTTAAGGACTAATTGATATAAATCTTATGACTTTGATTTGTTTTGGTGAATTAAATATTTATGCACTTAGTATGAATTAATTAAGATAATTTTATTTATAAAGTATACTTTATTTCACTGATTTTACTAATTATTGATGCAGGGATAAAATAATAATATCAAGAGGAAAAAAATATGAAAGAAGACTTGGCTAGGAAAGGAAAATAAAAATTTACTATACCATTCCAAAATTTATAAGTATTCAATTTAAAGAAGAAAAAGAAAGATTCTAAAATTGACTTTGATTTAGAATAGGATTTGCAATTCAAATTGGATTGAAAATTTCTAATACACAAAAGCAAGGAGATTTTCGGCAGCCAAGAAGAGAAGAAAAATTCGTGAGCCAAAGAGAGAAATTCAGGCAGCCAATTGGACGACTTCCGGGCAGCAAAGAGAAGCAAATTTGGGGCAGCCAATTGGACGAAATTTGGGCAGCAAAACGAGAAAAATTTGGGCAGCAAGGAAGTAGAAAAATGGGGAATCAATTGGACATAAAAGAAGACAAAAATCGTAAGAAGCAAGGGGGAAAAAAGGACAAAGGGTTCACTGAGGGAAGAATAGAGCAAAAAGAGTCGGAGAAAGCTTGAGAACAGCTCTTTACTTATTATTTCTTTTATATTTATTTATTTATTTTATATTAATTAAATTTATGATTTTGAATAATCGGATTATGAATAGCTAAATCTTTTGTGACTAAAACTTTCGATGAAGGTTGAAACTCTTACGATTGGTTTATTAATTAAAGTTAGGAGCTTTTCACCAAGAGATTGGGTCTAGCTTATAATTGGGAATTCTTCCATTAACCAAGCTGAGAATTAATTTGAAGAAATTAATTATTTGTCATAGGAGGAGTAAGCTGGATTTGGAGTGTCTTAGTTTATTCATTGTCATTGACTTTTAATTAAGATAATTATTGATTGCTATTGATTTTTAATTAAGATAATTATTGATTTCCATTGATTTTTAATTAAGATAATTATTGATTTTTGTATTTATTATTATTATTAATTTTTTATTGGTAATTATATTTTAGATCAAATCACATTTATTTTGGTTTAAGTTGGGTTATAAGCAAAAGAATTTTGCAGTTAGGTAGCAATCCTTGTTGGGACTACTTGTACTCACTACTTTATTACTTGTTCGATATTTGTGCACTTGCAAATTTAACATCATACATCTTGAAAAGATCAAACTATTACAAATTATTTTGATCTTTGTGCTTTCTACTTTAATTCCCTTGATAGATCCTAATTCTTTTATTTTGTTTCTCCTCAGCTCTTTGAATAAAAGGAAAAGAAACACTTAACGGCAAGATGATGGCAGGGAAAGAAAAGAAGAGCTTCAGAATCTCCATTGCGGTGTTCGCCGCCGACTGAGAAGAGAAGATTAATGACTGACTTGAGCATCAATTCTTTGGGTCCGTGATAATAAATAGAGGAATTGATAGTGATAATAAATACAGCACCAGTGCCTTCTCAAACTACAGATACTCCTTCATTACACATGCATGTGATAAAAACATCTGTCTGCTTACTATTAACCAAAATTTTAATAAGTACTTACATAATCATTATAAAAACAATAATTATATAAACTTCAAATAAAAATCATAAATATTCTTAACAAAAATAATGCACCTTTCTTTTTGTGCTTTCTTAAATGGTTTTGAGCGGATAAAATGAATGAGAAGAGTTCAAATTCTACCAGAAAAATGAAAACTTGAAAAGTGTAATTAATCCAAGCAGGTGAACCGCCTCATGACTTTCAATAAGAGGAATGTGATTTGGTATTTAGATCAAGAAAAGCAAGTAATTACTTCCTCCTTTTTAAATATAAGATATTTTAATATTTTTTTAAAAAATTAAAAAAGAAAAAAATAAGTAGCATTTTTCTTATTATATTACTAATTAATTTTTTGCTAACTTAATAAGAAATAAAAAATATATTTTTTTTTGTTTGAATAAATTTTCAAATTTAAAAATAAATATTTTTTAAAAATAAAAAGACAAAAAGAACTTATATTTTAAAAGGAATGAACCTTGACAGAAAGACTTGTCAACAATTTAACATAATCAGAGGAAGGGCTAAACCAGGCCTGAGCAGTACTGCTACATATCTTGCGCAGTACTCGTTCCTCCTGTGGCTTCAAGGATTGCTCGGACGGAGAAAGATGGACATGTGACAGGATAATTATTGCAGCAAGATTTGTGCACTTGTAAATTTCTCATCAAGTTTTTTGCGCTGCTGCCGGGGATTGTTTTTGTCTAGTGTAAATTTTAATTACTAAGCCTAAGTTTAAACTTTTTTCTAAAAAAAATTCAAAAAAAAATATTTTTGATATTTCTAATTTTTTATTTTATTATGTTTTTTATTGTTATTATTATTATTATTATTTGTGCATGAATACTCGTAGTTCCTCAAATAAAGAATCTTTGATCTTTATTTCTGATATTGAAATCGTCATAACACGAGTGAATTTTATAAGAGAAAATACGAGAACATCGTCGCAACAATTGAATTTTCAAATTCATAGGATAGTTTCGAATTAGACTGTAGCAGTGAAGCAATAGAAAACAATCAGTCGAGGGGTATGACTTTAAAGGACTATACAAAGCCAAAGAGGGAGGGTCCCTCTCCAGCCATCAACTGTCCAGGGGTCACTGTAGCAACTTTCAATATTGAGCCAGCATTCATTCAAATGGTTCTCAATACTCCATTTTTCGGATTGTCACATGAAGATCTGCAAGCGTATATATCAAACTTTTTGGCAATTTGCGATACTTTTCAAATTAGTGGAGTACCTAAAGATGCAAAAAGGCTCAGACTTTTCCCTTTCTCTTTAAGGGATAAAGCTAGATCATGGCTAAACCCCCTTCCTACCAATTCTATTTCTAATTGGGACTAATTGCAAGAAGCATTTTTTAATAAATACTTTCCCCCAATTAAGACTATTCAGATGAGATCTAATATTTATAATTTTGTGCAAGGTCCTACTGAATCTTTACATGATGCATGGGGAAAATTCAAAGAGTATCTTAGGTTATGCCCTCATCATGGAATGGCGATAGGAATGCAATCACAAACATTTTATAATGGATGCAGAGAAGAGGTTAGATCGTCATTAGATGCAGCCAGTGGTGGAGCATTCATGTCAAAAGAAGAGTAAGCTGCATGGAATTTATTGGAAGAGATGGCCTTAAATAGCTCTCAATGGTTTAACCCAAGAGTTATTCCCCGAAAGAAGGTTGCTGGAGTGGCGGATATGGACCCTAATGCAGGAATCATGGCTCAACTTGATGCAATAAATAAGAGATTGAGTTCGTTGAATGTTGCAGCCATAAACCATCACTGCGAAATATGTGAAGGAAATCATTCCACAAATCAATGCGGACAAGGTAATATGGTGAATTCTTATTATAATACTAATGAAGTTAATTTTGTTGGACAAAATAATATGAATAATGATCCATATTCATCCACTTATAATTCGGGATGGAGGAACCACCCAAATTTTGGATGGAGACAAAATAATCAAGTTCAAGCACCGCCTCCACCTGATATCCACCAAGAAAAGGTAAGTCTCCTTGAGAATACTCGTACAAAGTTCATTGAAGTTGCCACTAACAAATTTGTGAGTATTGAGAATGAGAATCAACAACTCAAGAAATCTTTCAAAGCAATAGAAGTTGACCAACAAAATATAAAAGCCTCTTTGAAGAATTTAGAAGTACAAGTGGGTCAATTAGCAACTTCAATACTCCATAGACCTCAAGGAGCACTTCCAAGTGACACGGAGCGAAATCCTAGGGAGTTGAAAGCTATTACGGTAATTGATAAAGAGGATTTGCCAAAGGAAAAGAGGTGGAGCCCAGAAAAGGAGATGATTTCAAGAATTTTGAATCTCCCAAAAATTCACGAGGTAAGAGAAGTAAGAAAGGTGAGGAAGAATATAATAATGACAATGTTGATTTTAGTTCTCTTCCTTTTCTCCAAACTGTTAAACATCATTACATTGATTCTCAATTCAAAAAGTTTCATGAAATATTCAAGAAACTTCAAATTAACCTTCCTTTTGTGGATGCCTTAGCACATATGCCTCGATATGCAAAATATTTGAAAGATGTTTTGGCTAGCAAAAAGAAACTCAAAGACTTTCAACATATTTGCTTAAACGAGGAATGCTCTGCAATACTTCAAAGAAAATTACCGCCTAAGCTGCAAGATCCAGGGAGTTTTCATATTCCTTGCTCTATTCGTGATTTTTATTTTAAAAATCCATTGTGTGATTTATGTGCTAGTATCAACCTTATGCCTTTATCCATTTGTAAAAAATTGGGGTTGAAGGAAATTAAGGACACTACTATTTGTCTTCAAATGGCTGATAGATCAATAAAATATCCTAGGGGAATAGTAGAAAATATCCTTGTTAAGGTTGATAAATTATATTTTCCAGTGGATTTTGTGATTTTAGATATGGATGATGATTTTGATCTACCTTTGATTTTAGGTAGGCCCTTTTTGAATACTGGTAGAACCTTAATTGATGTGGAAAAAGGTCAAATAATATTGAGGGTTGGGGATGAATGTATACAATTAAATGTTTTTGAATCATTGAGTATTTCTTCCAAAGGAGAATCTATATGTGCTATAAATATTCTTGATGATGTAGTGGATGATTCTTCTTCTACAATTTTTGCAGAAAAATTGAGTTCAAAATGGAACAAACCATTCAAGGAAGAAGGAGAGCTTCCAAAAGAGGTCATTGAGGATAATGTGAAAAAAGGAAGTTTTTCTTAAAGCGGCACAAAGTCAAATATGGTTTGACAAGAAGAATGCTTATGGGCGGAGAAACTTGTCTTTTCCATGATCCTCCTTAATTCATGCTCTTATATAGAAAGTCAACCTCGAGACTATAAACGAGAACTACTATTTAAGTTGCTTTGCTTCTTGATATTTCTTTTTTCTTTCAAGTTTTATACCAAAAAAAAAAAAAAACTTTCCCTTATTTACTTTCTTTAATTTCTTTGTAGGATTTGCTTGAGCCTAAGTGGAGTTCCCATAAACCGTTAAAGCATGAGTCTCTTAACCCCTTTTGTGATTTCTTATATCTGAACATTGAGGACAATGTTTATTCTTAAGTTGGGGGGGGGGGGTAGGAAATTGGTTATTTTGTTTTTAAAATTTTTGAAAAAGTTTCAGAATTTTATGGTGTAAGAGTTGTATTTTCGAGAAATTTTCTAAAAATAATTTTAATATTAAGTAATTGAATCTTATTCCTGAGGAGTTATTGTGATTGTTTATATGTGTCGATTGGAAAGTAAAGAAAGAAATTTAACCTTGCATAATGCCTTTTGAAATACCTAAGAGGGGGGTGAATTAGGTATTTGGCTAATTTTCGCAAATTCAAATCTTTTATATGTATAGACCAATTACAGATAATATGAATAAGAGAGAAACAAATTATGGCAAAGCAATATAAGAAATGTAAACAAATGAACACGACCAATTTATAGTGGTTCGATCCTCAAGATATACCTCCACTACATTAAGTATACACTTAAGGATTTCAATAACTCTACTATGTGCTCAAGTTCACAGATTACAAGAGAGGCTCACCACACTTTGGTTTTACACATACAACCTATTCCAATAATTTTTACAAACAAGGCTCACCAACATATGGTTTTATATCTCAAACAACCTTGAATCACAACTTCAAGGATCACCGTTATCTAAAGGGTTTTATGTTATCAAGATAACCTTGCTAGAGCTAGTAGATCAACACAATTGAATAAGTAAAGAAGAGTGTGTAGATGATACCACTTGTTGGTAGAATTTACACAAAGTTGCACCTTCACACTTTGATGTCTTTGGATTGATCAATTGAATGCACAAGACATAAGAGAGCTTTAGAAATGTTTGTAATAGACTTTTGAAAGCTTAGAATATTCAAGGATTCAGAACTTACAAAAGATTGCACGTTTATAGCTTTTATAGAATTTGAAAATCAGTTGAAAAACTATAAAACGGCTAGTTAACGGCTATTTTCAGGAAATTCGGACGACCGAATTCTGCGTCCGAATTTTTCAGACGACCGAATTCTTCCTGCTTCGTCCGAATCTTCGTCCGAATTTCTCTGGAAGAACAGTGACCATGCTGAAGACCAAAATTCGGACGACCGAATTTTTCTTCATGCGTCCGAATCTTCTTCCAAATTTCTCTGGAAGAACAGTAGAAAACTTTTGCTACCAAATTCGGACGACCGAATTTCATGGAATTGTGTTCAAACTTGTAAAATCATTTGAAATCAATCTTCCAAGTATTTGAAATACATTTGGTATATATAGATAACTTATTTAGACAAATATAAGTTTGAAAACCACAATCAAACTCATTTGATCATTTAAAGTTTACTTAAAAACTTTTAGAACACAAAACCACTTTTGCTAAAGATTCATTCAAAATCTTTTTAAACTTAAGAAACCAATTTTATGCTCTCTTATGCATTCAATAGACTCCAAGACATACAAGTGTAGGGTTTACATAGATATTACCTATCAACCACATGCAACTTACACTTCATTTCTTCATAGCCTTCTAACATTTTGAACAAACTCTTCAATCTTCAATCACTTTGATATATTTGAGTTGTTCTAGCATTTTAGCTTCAAGGAAATGAGACTTCAAACTTCTTAATCCACAAATCCTATCACACAATATAAACATATTAGTTCTCATCAATATTTCTCATGAATCAAAATTACATGATTTGCCCTTAGGGCTTACAACCTCCCCCTTTTTGATGATGACAAACTTTGATGCAATATGTGATGGATTTAAACAGATTAGCACAAAGAAGTATTGATGTCAATGATAGAAATCAACCAATTTAGCATATTGTCATACACAAGGCTCAATATGAGCCTATGACCCAACCAACCTCCATTTGCCTCCTTCCTTCCAACTATAAAAACTAGGATAGAAGATATAGCATTTAATCAATTTAGAAAACTTCTAAGTGAGGTTATAAGATTGTTAAAAGCTTATCAAAGCTCCCCCTTAGATTGTGCTCATTTTCAACCAATTTGGACAAGGGATATTATGCATCCGAATTTTGACATATCAAGTCCAAACTTTAAAATAGGATAAATAAAAGCTCCAAATTTTGTAAATAAGCTTTCCTAAGGTTGTTCAAACATATTAGAAGAGATTAAAACATATTTGAATCAATTTGAACGACAAATGAGCACATTTTGGTAACACAAGGGATATTATGCGTCAGAATTTTATATCATGCATCCGAATTTTGAATCACATGCGTCCGAATTTTGAATCACATGCATCCGAATTTTTAAACTCATGTCCAAACTGCAACAGATTCAATATAATTGAAGTTTTGAAATGATATAAAGGTTTCATAATGTTGTTCAAACATAATGGAATAGATTAAGACAGATTTGAACTAATTTGGATTAAACAGAAAAAATTTTGACCATAAATATGACTGCATCCAATTCTTAAAACCTTGCATCCGAATTTTAAGGCATAAAAAGTCATATGCAACATTCAGTAGCATTAAAGACTAAGTTCACAACTAAGTTCACATAAGATTAAGTTTTCACATGTATTGCATCATATTGCATCATATTTTCTCCCCCTTTTGTCATCATAAAAAAATAAAAGGGATCAATGAAAATGAGATGTTCAATTTAGCATATAAAAGAAGCTCTCATCACTGGATTTCATCATTGAGCTTCACTATTACAAAAACAATATTTAACAAGTTCAGAATAGAAAATGCAGCAAAATGCTTAGAAAACTGAACAAAATACAGTAAAGAGATTAGAAAAGAAGGCTTAGTCTTGTGATGGTGAGGTTGATGGGGAGGCTCGGCTCACTCCTTTCTTGATTGCCAAGTGCTTAACTCTTCCTTGACTGAAAGAGATTGTTCCTGGAGATACAATTGCAGCTTGAGCTACTTGACTTCCTGCCACTGGTAGATCTTCATGAGCATGTTCTTTTTCTTTTTCCTCTGCTGTGGTCTTATCATTTCCACCCTGATCATCCTCTTCATTACTGCTATCCTCATTATCTTCTTTCTCTGCTTCTCTATTTCTTCCCTCCTCCTTTCCATCTTGAGGCTTAGAGGTTCCTTCACCACTTTGAGTGTTTCTCACAAGGATATCTTCAATGTGTTTTACTCTGTTTTCCAGTCCATCCAATTTTCCAAGAACCATTGGAGCAAATGACTCAAAGAACTTATACATTTTCTCCATTTCCTTGACATGATTGTTCAAGGCTTCTTGGAATGTTTTGGCTATAATGGTGTCCCCTCTAGTTACTCCTTTACTACTAGACCCAATTCCAGTTTCTTCTTCAAATAATCTCCTTTTTGTTGGAGGTTGCTCCCCCTCACTTGAGGTGTCATGCTTTCTTTTTGTTTTCATTTCCCTAGCAAGGGTTTCCTCTTCATCCTCTTCTTCTTCTTCCTCTTCACTTTCTATGATTCTTTCTCTTTCTATTTTTTTCGGAGGGGTTTCTCTTTTTGTCCTCCATATATTATCCTCATCATGAACTAATTGCATTCTCTTAAGAGTTTCAATTGTATAAATTTCACCACTCTTAAAAGCTTGCCCTCTTCCAGGAAGTTTGATCTTAAAATGCTTGAAGATTCTGGTTAATAACCTTCCAAATGGGAATGCCTTGGTTACTGTTTTTCTGGCAGCAATCATATATTTCAAGGCTATATACCCAAAGTTCATTCTTCTATGCTCATGCAGGGCTAACATGATTACCATATGCATATTTCCAACTGATAACTTGTGTCCAAAACTAGGAACAATCATTGTAGTCACCATGTGATGCAAAACTCTACCTCTAGCATCCAAATTCTTAATTTCCCTTTCCTTTATGGCTCTAAACTCTCTTCCATTTGTAAATGCATCTTCAAATCTAACATGTGTGAAGAGTTCACGATCATAGCAATGCATGGATGCTGAATAATATCTAGCTCCATCGTCACCTACTCCACAAATTCTATTTATCAATCCTTCATTGAATTCAATGTCTATTTGTGATACTCTAGATGAATACCATTGTATCACATTATCCCCTATCATCTCAATTCTATCCTCTTTCAAATTTGCATAGAATTCATATATCAAAGTAGGATAAAATTCTTCATCAATGAAGAGCAAACTACTCCAACCAATATCATTGAAATGAGATAGGACAATATCCATATTTTGAATCAAAAAATTTCCTGCATTCATCATAACTTCAATACACACATTAGTCATTGAATCTTGAAATTCCTAAGAGTCTTCTTAGGTGACTGAACATTTCCTCAGCCAAAGGCTTTGTAAATATGTCAGCAATTTGATCATTTGTATTTATATATTCTAAGCATATATCTTTCTTAATCACATGGTCACGAATGAAATGATGTTTTATCTCTATATGCTTAGTCCTAGAATGTTGAATGGGATTTATGCTCAAGTTAATGGCCTAGTATTACCACATAATATGGGCACACAATTGAATTTAAGACCATAATCAAGTAAAGTATGCTGCATCCATAACAATTGTGCACAACAACTTCCTGCAGCTATGTATTCAGTTTCTGCAGTGGATAAAGACACACAAACTTGCTTTTTATTAAACCAAGATACAAGAAAACTACCAAGAAATTGACAATGCCCACTTGTGCTTTTACGTTCAACTTTACAACCAGCATAATCCGCATCAGAATATCCAATAAGTTCAAAAGATTAAGTTTTTGAAAACCAAAGGCCATAGTCGTGAGTATCAATCAAGTAACGAAAAATTCGTTTAACAGAAATTAGATGAGATTCTTTAGGACATGATTGGAATCTAGCACACAAGCATACAACAAACATAATATCTGGTCTACTAGCTGTGAGATAGAGTAAACTTCCTATCATACCTCTATATAATTTCTCATCAATACTGTTACCTTTTCTCATCTTTGTCAAGTTTAGTTGATGAACTCATTGGAGTACTTATTCCTTTTGCTTGATCCATTCCAAACATTTTCAATAGCTCCTTAGTATATTTTGCTTGATTGATGAAGACTCCATCCTTGCTTTGCTTAATTTGCAGTCCAAGGAAGAAACTTAGTTCTCCCATCATGCTCATCTCAAATTCATTTTGCATAGTTTTAGCAAACTCTTCACAAAGAGAAGTATTAGTAGAACCAAAAATGAAATCATCAACATAGATTTGTACAAGCAAAATATCATTTTTAGAAGATGTTTTAATAAAAAGAGTTGTATCTACTTTTCCTTTAGTAAAACCTTTTGAGAGAAGAAAACCACTTAACCTTTCATACCAAGATCTTGGAGCTTGTTTCAGTCCATATAGAGCTTTAGTTAATTTGAAAACATGATTTGGAAATTTTTCATGAATAAATCCAGGAGGTTGTTCTACATAAACTTCTTCTTCAATAAAATCATTTAGAAAAGCACTTTTGACATCCATTTGAAATAGTTTAAAGTCTTTAAAACAAGCAAATGCCAAGAGTATTCTGATAGACTCTAATCTGGCCACTGGAGCAAAAGTTTCATCATAATCAATACCTTCTTCTTGATTGAAGCCTTGAGCAACAAGTCTAGCTTTATTTCTAACCACTTCTCCTAGTTCATTTAACTTATTTCTAAAGATCCATTTTGTACCAATAATAGAATGATCATGAGGTCTAGGAACAAGAGTCCAAACTTTATTTCTCTCAAACTGATTTAACTCTTCTTCCATAGCAATAATCCAGAAATTATCACACAATGCATCATCAATATTTTTAGGTTCAATATGAGATAAAAGTGCAAAATTATCAATAAAGTACCGTCTAGTTTTAACTCCTTGAGAGACATCACCAATGATTTGCTCCTTAGGATGACTTCTTGCATATGTGAGATCCTTTGGAAGCTCTTGATTATTGCTTGATTGACCATCATGTACTTGCTCCATTATTTCTTCTTCTTTAGCATGATCTTCCAATGTAGGTACTTGGTGTTGAGTTTGATTTTCAACCATTGAAGAACCTGCATCATCTTCATTTCTTCTTTGAAGATAAATATTAGATTCATCAAAAGTTACATGAATAGTTTCTTCAACACATAATGTCCTTTTATTATAGACTCTATATGCCTTTTTATTAGATGAATAGCCTAGAAATATGCCTTCATCAGATTTCCTGTCAAACTTACCAAGATTGTCACTAGTATTTAAAATAAAGCATTTACAACCAAATACTTTAAAATAGACAATTGATGGAGTTTTATCAAATAGAAGTTCAAAAGGTGTTTTTCTTATAAAAGGTCTTAGTAAAACTCTATTCATTACATAGCATGCTGTATTTACAGCTTCAGCCCAAAAGTATTTAGGTAAGGAGTTTTCACAAAGCATTGATCTAGCCATTTCTTGTAATGTTCTGTTTTTCCTCTCAACAACTCCATTTTGTTGAGGTGTTTTGGCTGCTGAAAAATTATGAGTGATACCATACTCATCACAGAATTTTGTAAAATCTTGGTTGCAAAACTCTCTTCTATTATCACTCTAATAGAGATTAAGTTGCAGTTAAGAGAAATTTGAACCTTCTTGAAAAGTTTTGAAAATTCATAAAATGTTTCATCTTTTTGTGATAAAAAGATTACCCATGTAAATCTGGAAAAATCATCAACAATCACATAAGCATATCTTTTACCACCAAGACTAGTAGTCCTCATAGGTCCAAATAAGTCCATGTGAACTAGTTCAAGAGGTTTTGAGGTAGAAACCATTTTCTTTGGTTTGAAAGATGTTTTTGATTGTTTTCCATATTGACAAGTATCACAAATACGAGTTTTGTCAAAATGCATTTTTGGTAATCCTCTAACTAGTTCTTGAGTAGAAAGTTTGTTTAACAAATCCATGCTTACATGTCCCAATCTTCTATGCCATAGAAATCCATCATTGTCATGAATAGCAAGACATTTAATATCATTAGTGATAAATTCATCAAGATATAGCACATATACATTACTCACTCTTTTAGCTACAAAAATAGTTTTATTACTTGTACTATCAAGAATGGTACAAGTATCACATTTAAACTCTACTTTGCAACCATTATCACATAATTGACTAATGCTAAGTAAATTATACTTTAAACCATCAATAAGTAGAACTTGCTTGATAAGAGGCAAGGAACCTTTACCAATGTTACCTGATTTGGGTGACCATCTCCGCAAAAGTCACAAGCCATCATCACTTGGGAGATTGAAGGTGACTGACTTAAGCTCTCGATCTTCTTGTTTAGGGCTTTAAACTTAGCCTCGAAAGCCATCATCATATCGACATTGTGTACTCCATTAGCCTTGGCTTTTGGTCTAGGATTCCCCCATTGGTAATTGTTCATTGCAATATTTTCAATAAGATCATGTAACTCTTCCGGTGTCTTCAAATTTGTATTTCCTCCCGAAGAAGCATCAATAAGTTGCTTGGAAGGGAAATTTAACCCACTATGGAATGTTTGCATTTGCAGCCCCAAATATAGACCATGATGTGGGCATTTTCTCAATAGCTCCTTCCACCTCTCCCAAGAATCATATAAGCTCTCACTCTCCATTTGTTGAAAAGAGAAGATGTCATTCCTTAGCTTGGTTGTCCTTACCGGAAGGAAGTATTTAGCAAGAAACTTCTCGGCAAGATCATTCCATGTAGTAATAGAGCCCGGTGGAAGTGACTTCAACCATGACTTGGCTCGATCCCTCAATGAAAATGGAAATAGCCGAAGGCGGATGGCATCTTCGGAAGCCCCGTTAATCTTGAAAGTATCACATATTTCCAAGAAGTTGGCAATGTGAGCATTTGAGTCTTCGTCCGGCAAACCATCGAATTGCACCAATTGTTGAACCATTTGGATAATATTTAGCTTGATCTCAAAATTGTTTGCTTCAACTCTTGGCCGAGCAATGCTTGACTCCATTCCTAACAAAGAAGGTCGTGCATAATATCCCATAGTTCTTTGCTTTTGATTCCCATTGTGTGCCATATTGTTCACTTGTTGAATATTTTCACCTTCAATTTCAACTCCCTCAAGTACTACTTCAAGATTGACACCCCTTGGATCCAAATAAAAAATCTGTTCAGCTTGGGAATTAAGTTGAGGCAATTTCTTCGAATCACTTGAGATCATAAACCAAAACAAATTCACACCTTCACTACAAATAAAAGTAAATGTTTAAAGCAAGGAATTTTTTGTTTTTCTTCACTAAAATAGAACAAAAACAGAAAAATAGTTTAAACAAAACAAAAACAGAGGAACACAAACTAAGTACTTCAATTCACCAATAACTAACAAAATTACAAACAAGAAAAAAATGCTAGCACTAGTAACAAGTATTACACAAACTAACCACTAAATGACTAAATCAATAGAGTTTGAGCTTTCCTAATATTGACCAATTACTCCCCATTAATGGCGCCAAAAACTTGTTGTGTTGTTTTGCATACCCTTATACTAAATTTTATCACAATCTCTAACAATTTTCACACAAAACACTAGGCAAGTGCACCTATCGTTTTGATTAGTATAATGACAAGTAATTTAAATGTCGTATCCACGGGATGATCAATTACCATTACTCTTCTTTACTCTATTGTTTAGTCTATCAAATTTGATTGTGAAAATGATTGAAATAACAACTAGGAATAAAAATCTAACCTAAACAGAAAAATTCAGTTTATGTAAATTTTTTCAGTTTGCAAGAGAAAATTTCAATTGAGAGAATAAACCTTGAATGGAAAATTCCCCTATAATTACCTATGTGATAGAAAAGTCCCTTGGTTAATGAATTCCCCTCTTATATTTGATGAAATTCCTAAATTAGAACTCACTCTATCTCTAGATGAAAGTCCTCTACTTTTAGATTAATTGGTTAAAATCTTTTCCTAACCAATTCAACCTAAAAATGCATTTACATTAGTGAATTTCCAATTAGATTCTCTAATTACCAAGAAGATGTTGAGGTTCCTATCTCTAGTCACCTAAATCATCCACATTGTTTGTGTATGGTCTATTTCACCCTTCCTTTCTCAATTCCAAGTGAAAAATCCAGATTATGAGTCAATCAACAACTGAATTAATTCAAGCAATCAAACCTCCAAGTTAGATTTCTCTAATTGCCACGAAGATTTTGAGGTTTCTATCTCTAGTCACCTAAATCATCCCAATTGTTTGTTTATGGTCTATTTCACCCTTTCCTTTCTCAATTCCAAGTGAAAAAATCCAGATTATGAATCAATTAATAGATGAGTCAATTCAAACAATCAAACCCACAAATAATCCACAAGAATTCGGAATTCAATCAACCAAGAAAACCAATCATTCACATAGATAAAAAAAGCTTCAGATCGACACAAATGGCGCCACTTGGATAATACCAAACGGCTCCACTTGCCCCCAGTTTCTGTGCAAGGTTCTGCTGCACGACTGTGACACTGTTTTGATTTCTAGGTGAATTTATAGCATTAAATATGTTGCTCTAGGTCTTTGTGTCTTCAAGCCAATTGTAGATCCTGATCGTAGGTTTACACAGAGCTTTGAATCACCATAATTGAGGATCTGTAACACAAGATATCATTATTATACCAAAATGTGTCAAAACTGGAACACAATGCAGCATAGGTGAGAAGCTGGGTAGGTAAATGAACTCCGATTGACATGTATTTTATCATTCTGAAATATTTATACTATCCTCTATAAGTGTCTAGAAGACCACTTTTGTATTTGAAATCTTCATGGAGGTCAAAATCCCACTCGAAATGTCTCTACCAGGCTGTTTTTCCTCTGCATTTTTCTATTTTTCTTCATTGTATAAAATCTCTTTGTTTTCTTCATTTAATTCCAAATCTTCAACAAACTCACTTAAAGCAACTAAGAGATCAAAATTTAGCAAAAAATTAAGCTCAAAATGATAATTATATAGAGCACAAATATGGAATATCAAACTCCCCCACACTTAGACATTGCTTGTCCTCAAGCAATACTACAAAACAACTAAGAGATTTGAACAATAATCCACAAGAAATAAAGAGTGTCTTGAGAAATCTGGAGCAGTCTACACAATCAATCTAAAAGTCGTCCTAAGTATCCATCCAAAAGATTAAACAATCACCCCTTGTCTTAAATTGCAAGTAAGAATCCGTGTATTGTGTTTCCAACCAATACAAATGCTCAACAATTATAAGAGTGAATTTCTTGTTGTTGGCCGAGGAATTCTCATCAAGAAAGTATAATACCCCATAGGCCCGGCATTTACAAAACCTTTCCACTAATACGGTAACCAAAATTAAACCTCGATTAGGTAGGACTTTCATGCTTGTAATATTAGGCTCAGGGAAAGTTTAGGGTGCCAAACAAAAGGTAGGGAATTCAAAGTAAAAAAAAAATGAGAGCTACAGAGAAAGGAATGAGACATAAAATAAAAGTAATAACCCTGATGAGCCACAAAGAATATCACTATTCCGTTACATTCAACCACAAACTCCCATTCTCTACAAAATCCCCTCACTTTGAATTCAACCATTTGCAAAGATTATGCTTCAACCCACAACTTGTTTGTCATCACCATCTTTGTCAACCCATAAATTTAACCTCAATCATGACAAAATTCACATTAATAACAATAAAAACATATATACATCTTGAAGGCATCAAGAAATGTAAGAAGCCTTCTCAATAATAGTCAAATATATAACAAAATTTTTTCTTTCTTTTTTTTCTCTTTTTTTCTCTTTTTTTCAATTGAGGTATAATCCAATTCCCGATCATATAAGGTCATCTCACCACTCTTTCCCCCCTCTCTCTCTCTCTCTTTTTTGTTTTTTCATAAAGCCTATTTTTCCTATCATCTTCTATTCCATTGTTCCAATTTCCACAACACTCTATGCTAACTTAAGGGTAAAAAATGAATTTAGCTCTCGCAAATAAAAGTTAAATATAAAGAGTGGAGTTTAAAATTTGAAAGAAGGAAAAATTTAGAATATAGATTGGAAAATTTATGCACAAAGGCTTCAAGAAAGGGTACTACGGATAAAATAAAGAGCGGTGGCTAGAAAGGCTAAATCGGGACAAAGAAGGCCTATTACCATCATTTCAAGATCAAACTAAGGTTACTTACTCATTTCGTCTCAAGGCAAGCAAATGCGGATTCTAGGGTAAAAATTATGTTGAATTTTAAGGTCAGTAACACAAGATTCAACTCCATAATCATCACAATAAAAGTAAGGTGGAAATGTGTTTAAACGATGAATTCCATACAAGCAAAGAATACAAGGGGTGATTACTTAATTTAAGTTTAAAGTACTAGTTATGACCTTTAAAATGCTTGTATAACTACTCTTTGAGAAAAGATTCAACATGCAAGTCTTAAAATACCTTGAATATTCTAAAAATAAAAACAAGAAAATTCAACGAAAATCATGAAAACAACCTATACTAATAAAGCTAACTATCCCACACTTAAAACAACATTGTCCGCAATGTTGGGATAGAGATAAAAAAAGACTGCATAAATAGAAATATATGACATAAACTACAGAAGAACGCCACACCAAACCACCAAACACAAAATGGTAAAAAACATGGTTGTCTACACCTTCTATATACTTCACAGCAAAAGGAAATGAAAGAAAACTGGAAATAATGACATGATAAAAACTGAAAAAAAAAACATTGCATGAAAATAAATAAATAAAAGGTCAAAAATAGAAAAGAAAGAACTCCGATTCGTTCATAAACTGCCAATTCCACCACTCGAGCTTGGGACAGCCCTGGAAAAAGTTACCGTCAGAGCTCGGTGAGATAGGCTTTATGGGTGGGATAGTGATTTTCTTTGACATGCTTTCTTTTCCAAAATCAATCGTTAAGAGAAACTAAGTTACCAATGTGAAAACACAAATGCCACAAATAACGTTAAAAGTAATACACAAAAAAAATAGAAATTACAAATTACTACACAAGAAAAATAATTATCACTAAAATTTAAAACAAAGGCTAATTAACTCTTAAACATGCTAAGTAACAAAATTAAATAAAGTAACCACTAAATTAAAGAAAGGAAGTCTATAGTAAGCTAATGGAATGCAAAGTAATAAAGAAAACCACAAATTTAACAATTTATATTGTGGCATTTCATCAAACACATGGTAGGTATAGAAAAAAGCAAGAAAGAACCAACAAAACTGGGGAAAGAAAAAAATTTTTCTTTTATGAACAGTAACCCCCCAATGAATGCTCCAAGCAGCGTCTTTTTAATCCAGTCTGCAAAACTGGATTGAAATGCTACAGTGAAACGGCGATGAACAGTAACCCCGGCGCCGCTTTTTTTTTTTTTTCAAACTCAACTACAAATTCAACAACAAAATTTAACAAAATAATTTATTACAAAAATAAAAATCATACCAAACAACACATTATAAAACTCTTCACAATTCAAGGAAATTAAAATTTTGAAACTCAAAACCATATCACACAAAATTATGTACAAGTAACGTTATACAACATGTCTCAAACACAAGAACAAAGTAACAACATAAAATAGAAATTAATGCAAAAGAAAAAATATGCACAAATGAAGAACGTTGCTTGAAAAAGCTTACTCATCCCCTAAGTCAGGGGAGCACAAACATGATCGTCCCAACTTCTTTCTCATTGCAGTATGATGAAGTTTCAGTCTATGTTTGCTTACCATTAAGGTTCCCTTTTCTGGATGATAGATTTCTACAACTTCATATGGGAGTGCCTTACTTACCACAAATTGGCCAATCCACTTAGATTTAAATTTACTTGTGAACAACCGCCATCGCGAGTCATTCAATGAAACTTGCTCTCCAGACTTGAAATGTTGATTTTGGTCAATGTTTTGGCCTTGCTTTATTTTCACCTTTAATGAAGAATCTCTTGTACAATAGTTTTCCTCATTTCCATTGGAACCTTTCACATCAACTGCAATCTCTTCTACTAACTTATTCTTCTTCTTCTTTGCATCACTGCCTTCGATTAAAGATGGATTCAAAGAGTCTTTCACCAAGGTTTCCTATAAAAAATTAGAGACATGAGCATCTATATCATTAATCTTACCATGAGAATTATTAGGATCTGAAGAATATTTCAAAGGTTTCAAAGCTTGAAGTACGACCTCCTCGTCTTCTACCCTAAGGGTCAATTTTGCTTCACTCACATTTATATTGGCCTTAGCAATAGCTAGAAAAGGTCTTCCTAAGATAAAAGGAACCTCAACACTCTCATCCATGTCAAGTATAACAAAGTCAATAGGAAATATGAATTTATCAACTTTGACAAGCACATCTTCAAAAATACCCCTAGGATGTCTAATTGAACATTTGCAAATTGAATACTCATCTTAGTACACTTTGGTTCACCCAGGCCTAATTGTTTGAAAACATTAAATAGCAGCAGGTTGATGCTAGCACCTAGGTCTACCAATGATTTATCAAAAGAAAGACTACCAATAGTGCAAGGAATATTAAAACTCCCTGGATCTTTTAACTTTTGAGGTAGCTTTCCCTTGTGTTGAAGGATGGCAGAACACTCCTCATTCAATGCTACCGTTGAAAGTTCTTAACACCTCTTTCTTTTCGAAAGGACATCCTTGAAGAACTTAGCATATCTCGGCATCTGTGAAAGAATTTCAACAAATGGTAAGTTAATGTGCAATTGTTTGAATAGTTCAAGAAATATACCAAGTTGCTCATCCTTTCTATCTCTTAGAAGTGCTGTGGGGTATGGAATTTTAGGCTTGTACTCCGGAACCATCTTCTTCGAATGCTCTTCCTTCTTCTCAAGAATTGTTTCTTTAACTTGATTTTCACTTTCCCCCATGCCTTGGGATTCCACCTTACATTCCAAAGCATTTGATTTATTTTCACTTCCCAAAATCACCATATTCACATGTTCTCTTGGATTGGTAACTGTATTGCTAGGTAAACTGCCCATTTGTCTTTCCGAATCAAGCTTCGCCAATTGAACTATTTGATTTTCCAAATTGTGAATGGAAGCTTGCTTGTTCCTCAGGGATGCTTCTTGATTTTGGAACCGGGTTTCTATAGTCTCAATGAACTTTGTTATTAATTCTTCAAGTCTACGCTTCACCGGTTGTTGAAGAGGTGAAAGAGGTTGATGTTGATAAGGAAGAGATATTTGGGGTTGGGAGTTTGACGAAACTTGGAAGCCGGAGGGATGAAATGGTCTTTGTTGCCCTTGGTTACTCCATGAGAAGTTGGGATGATTCCGCCACCCCAGATTATAAGTATTACTATAAGGATTGTTGGGTTGCTTCCTCTTCCAAAGAAATCCACATGTCTTGTTGATGCATTAGAAGTCTCCATGGTTTGGCACTCATGATTTGGATGACCACGTCCTCAGAAATCACAAGCCATCATCACTTGGAAGGTTTGAGGTGACAAACTCAAGCTCTCAATCTTCTTGTTTACTGCATCGAATTTAGCCTCCAAAGCCGTCATTGTCTACATTGTGTATTCCACTAGGCTTGACTTTCAGTTTAGATTCCCCCATTGGTAGTTGTTCATGGCAATGTTTTCAATAGGAAACTTTTGGTTTCATAATAAATTCATACTCATTCTTCATATTTTAATGGTCCAGGATGGTCCAACCAGTCATGCTAACTAATAAAATTTATCAGTAAACTTTACTCAATATTGCATCTCAATTTCATAATTTTATGCAATATAAACTAAGAGAGATGAATAGTGATATTTATAATTGACATATATTTTATGTCATAATGGTAATGCATATGCCTTAAAAGTTCATTCATCTAATGTCTCGATATACTGATAATATAATCAAGGTTCAAAATTTTTACGAGACTATATAGAGAATGATGTATTATAACAATTGGCCACTAGGTGAAGATTTTGTAGCTCTTCTGGAGCTTTTAATCAATTAATTCTTCTAGAGTTATTGATCAATCAATTCTTCAAGAACCTTGGACTACCATTTATACTTTGGACATATTTTTAAAATTTTGTCCAAATAAACTAGAAATATTGTTTAGACAAATTGTAACCACTCTTGATCCAAAACAAACTAAAATAATATATAAATACTAGAATATAAATTTATAGTATTAAAATATTTTTAATAATAATCACAAAATGATAAAATAGAAAAGTAGCAATTTGATAATTTAAAATTTTGGTTAACATTCAAAATGTTAAAAATTCTTTTAGGAATTCAAAAGAATTGGCTACATTCATATGTGTCATATCAATATTATCGACACAAGCATCATTACTATCAGCAGTATAATTTAGAGAAGTAAAGCAATATCCATAATTAATTGAAATTCATAGTTAATAGAGATTCAATACGTGACAATTTTCATATTGCATCAATAACATATTAGAATTATTACTTCTCCTTTTACCCTTCTCATTATTTTCTCACTTCTGGTGAGTATCCTTTCACTGGGGATTTAATAAGTCATTCTTATAGTATAAGAACAAAGTGTAATTCTACTAACTGCCACCAAAATCTCATACATAAATATATTATAATTTCTAATGTCACTCACTTCAAGGAATGGCATAAAAATATTTGGTCGAGCGTCAAAATATTTTATTGAGGACTCATTTAGTCTTAGAATATATAAATTCAAAATACTTTTGAAAAATTTCTTCTAGATATTGCTACTATAAGAGCATGTTAAAGATATAAGAAAGAAAAATTTTTTATTCATCACATTACTAGTAATATTTCTCCTTATAACTTTAATTAAGGTAAAATTATAAATGCAATAAAATTTTTCATATTGATAAGCATACAATCTTTTAGACACACTTATAACAAATCATAAGTAGCATTTATATAACAATCATCTTTCGGTGATTGTATATTTCATTCACAATTTGCTAGTAATCAAGTTGCTTTGATACTTTGTACTTCTTAAATGGTATCTTCAGGACCCACAATGTCCACATGCATATATTCTTATTATCATGACTATATGGATTATTCTTACCATATCCACGTCTATGCCCATTGCTTCGATTATGACTACGACTTCTTCTAGGGCCATAACCATTAGTTCTAATGTATTTACTTATACATTTAAAGTAAACTATATTTTTGGTAGAATGACCATCTTCCGGTGGTCAAATATTTCTTTTAGATCCCTCTACAAAATAAGTGAATTTCTCACAGTAAGATATTTCACCTTTAGATTCTCATAGAAATAATAACAGAGAAACGTCCTGGCTTTTATGCAATTTTGAGATGATGATGCATTATTTTCAGCAACAGTATCTGCCAGACTCATTACATCTCGATAAATTTAAACATCTAGTATTTATGACATATAGTTCTTTCTATAAATAATAAGAGTAAAAAAAATGAGTTTTGATAGTTTTATCATGAGAATTCAAAGATAGAAAAAATACCTCTTTTTTCTTTTGATTAAAATCTTAACTTCAATGATAGAGACTTGTGCTTTCTTGCCTTCATACAAATTTCAAAGATATAATGGTAGATTCTTGTGCTGATAACGTGTTATGAATTTAAGCGTTGGTAACGCAGAATTAAAGCAAAAGCGTCACTCAATATGTTTGGAGAATAACAATATAAAACTAAAGAAAAAGAGAAGATAGAATATAGAGAGAGAAAGTAGAATTCAAGAAATAAGACTCATCTCAATCTTATTAATGTCTTCATATGACCTTATATATAGGCTCATAATAAAAGAGTTTATGGAAACACAAAATCTAATAGGGAATGGAAATCAAATCTGATTAGGAGTCATATTTTGGAAGTTTAATTTTTTTCAAAAAACAAACTAATATGAACATCCACATATTATTTCATAACAGAAAAAATCTTTTTACTAATTTTTTAATAGAATAAGGCTTTTTTCTTGCCCATCATGTACACGGATGAAACTTGGCCCAAAAAAAAAACAAAACAAAGAAGAAGAATGTGTCAGACGGATCTGAAATTTGTCATCAAGTAGTAGCTCTCTTCTTTTCCCTCCTCAGAGACAACAACCAGCCTATTCATTTAGTATATCTTTAAATAATTCAACTAATATGATAGAGAATAACATAATAATATTTATTGTGAAGGTTTTTTTAAAAAAAAATAATACTTAAAATTTGTAAAATATTAAATATTTTAAAAATAGATAAAAATTTAAAAATATTATATTTTTTAAAAAATAATAATATATTAGCTATTGCATTTTATATATGTTGTATATGTAAGCTATTGTTAATGGAAACGGTTGCTCTTCCCTTCCAAAAAAAAAAAAAGGAGTGAAATTTTGGGTTTTGAACGAATTCAAGTTTCAATATATGTAACTCAAGAATTTAATCCCAAAAAAAAAAGAAAAAGAAAAAAAGGGAAAGGAACAAATTTCTTGTTTTCCAAAGAAAGCTACACGTACATATTCGCCTTTGTTTGCCAGTGCAAGTAGTCCTAAAACGCTAAGACATTTTCCTGATTCTGTCGAGCACAATTGATCAGACTTGCACTGGCAAACAAAGGCGAATATGAGAAAAAGTGTAATAAAAAATAAGTGAAATTTTAAAATTTAAAATTTTATTTTAATATAAATTGTATTAAAAATTATAAAAATAAATTATTTACTAAAAAATGAAACTATCAATATTTCCTTCCAATTGCAGTCCAAGCACAAGTTTTGAACTAGTCCTCAAACGTCAAGAAATCATACAGAAATCTTCTCTCCCTTTCGCTCAGCTTTGCCTGGTTTCTAATACCTAGTACAGTACCGCAATAAATGGCTCAATTGAGCGAAGAATTTTCTAGATCTATCGGTGGTAAAAGAGTAAGTTTATGCAAAAAATTCTGATAAAGAAGAGACAATCATGAGTAATTTTATGCAAAAAACTTTCGATAAATAAGAGACAATCATAACCATACTTCTTATTTCATAAATAATTTTACTTTAAATTAAGTTAAAAAATTATATATATTTAGACAATATCTTTCTACAAAACTCAATGTAAATTTTTTACTTTGAATTTTATTTTTTTCTCACAAATATTTTTTTTTACGAAATTTAATATAAAAATTTAAAAATAAAATACTATTTAATTCCACCTAACTTGAGCCAATAATTATTTTTCTTGAGGGAGATGACTCCAGAAGATGTATACCTTTGGGCTTCGCTGCTATTATGGACTTAACTGGGGTTATCTCTATGTTCAAGTTTTGAAGAAGGTGACACGCTTCTTCCCCAGCCTTACAGTTTAATTTTTAAACAAGAGAGCATTGCTCCATCAAACATTTCCAGTAGAAAGTTGTGGAATGCCTCAGATGATTACTAGCTAGCTTGTAAAATTAATGCCAGTAATTCAAGTGGGTTCCATCGCAACCGAAACAAATCTTGCTTTGGAACTGAATTTCAACCTCAATTTGGAGAATCAAGTGGTGGAAGGATTTGATTATGTAGTTTTTACTAGTAATGTGAACTCTTTTATACTAAAACTAGTTGAAGTGCCCACGCAATGCGTGGGTATTTGTCCTTTTGCGTGAGATTCAGTTGAATTTCAACCATAACTTGAACGATGCAGATGCAGTCTTAAGTTTCATTAGGAGAATAAAAAGAAGAGAAAAGTCTGGTTCAATAATGCAAAGGAGAGTAAAGTCTGGTTTTTTCTCTCTACTGTGAGACCAACTGCGAACAAAGAGAATGAAGAAGGATTCGGGTCAGATCTTTCAAGATGAGCTCAAAACCATTAAATTTGTAGATAGTTTTAAATTTTTTTCTGCAAGTTGCGCGATCTTTTTGCTGTGTTTCTACATTGTGATTAAATCTTGCATTTATATTTTTTCTATTTTTTTGATACTGTAGCAAGAATTGTGAAAGGAGAGGAAATTGAGTTCGAATTGTTAAATCTATATAATAGGTTCAAATTTCTGTAAGAGATTTGGTCAAAATTACTCTTGAATATTACTGTTTAGTGGAATCGTAGCCATGTAATTTTGATTGTGCCATTGTAATTATTTCATTAACATGCTGTTGGTGATTTTTCTACTTGTTTTTACTGATTTTTACTCAAAGAACTAATAGAAACATATTTCTAGTTATTTTTCTTTTTCTATTTGTGGCATGTTTTTGTTATGTTTCCAGTTTAAATTGCTTGCTATTAGATTTTAATTACTTATACATTGGTTACAAATGAAAAAAAATAATGCAAACATATTTCTATTGATTTTTCTTTCTCTGTTTGTTTGTATTTTTATGCTTTACTTATACATTATGATTATTATAGTTGTTTGAATTATTTGATATTAGATTTCAATTATTTATACATTCATTAAAAATTATATATAGAAGATGAACAATCCACGAGGTTTTTTGAAGCTGATTGAGCATGATCATCATTTAACTACATTGGTAAGAATATAATTCTTATTTTTTTCTTTTTGTACATTATGTAACTACTTAATTATGATGTGAAATTTTAATAGAATTTATTATGAAAAAACAAATAGGAAATTCCAGTATTACATGTTGAACGTAGAGGAGGCAGTATGCCAAATATAATCCAGCTAAGAAATGAAAATGGAGAAAGTTGGAGCGTTCACATTAAAAGAATGGACAACAAGTATTTAATGGAAAATGGTCTACAGGAATTCATGAGAGAAAATGGAATTGTGAAGGGAGAGATTCTTTGCTTCGAGTATGAAGATGATCAGACATTCAATGTACAAATATTTGGAAAGAACTCAATGGGAAGAAAAGTGATTGCAACTTCGCGACATGAAGCTCAAGTGGAAGGTTCAACGAGCAAAAATTAGTGAATAATGAAAAAAACTGTTTTTTTTGGTATTTTTAATGCTTGTATTTGTTGTATGTTCTTGTTATGTTTGAGACAATTGTAGTTGAAATAGTATTTGATCTCTGTTTTCAAAGAAAATGTTAGCTGCTTTGAGTGAGATAATGCGTGGTATTATTTTTCCTTGAATCGGTTCTGGTTTTGTTTCTTTGATCAATGATCATGCTTTTGTTCTTTTGGAGAAAAATACATGTTGTAGGATTATTTTGTTGTTACTTGTATGATGGATACTTAATTTTGAATTTGTAAAGAAAGTGTTAACTACTTTGACTGAGATAATGAGTGATATTACTTTTCTAGAAAATGTGTTGTTCTTGAGAGGATATTTTTAGAGTACACATCAATATTTCGTATTCAATTGGTGATTTGTTTTATTTTATTATTTTTACTAGAAGCTTTTATTGTTTGTGAAGTAAACCAGCATCTAAAATCATTTGCTTATCAATATATGCCTCTGGCTAGCTATTTTTGTATTTGTGATTTTTTTCTTTTGTTGCACGTTTAGTGCTGGAGCTGACTTGATTGCTGAATACTTTTGTTGGAACTGAAAATAAGTGGCCATTTTTCTTGCACAATCTATGTTGCGAATCTTGTCTCAGATATAAAAGAATGGATAGTGAACGTCTGTTTTATAATCTCTAAGGTGTCTTTTATTAGTTGAGTGTAAACATCATTCTACGGTGAAAATTGTATAATTTGTCTTAGTGAATAACATAATTAAGGAACCTGCTGCTGTTAATCATTATATCATTTGTGTGATGTTTCTTTTCGTTTTATGTTATATTTTTGTTTTTGTGATGTAGTAGTTTTGTGTATAACGGTGTTAGCTTAGATTGTCTTGTAACTTCGCCTGTGTTATGAATATAGCTGGTCCCAAGCCCAGATTAAGGAGGAGGGAAAGATTATTTTGAAGCATACAAAGAAAACTGTAAAGAAAATTTAAGAGTTGAAAACTTGATGAGATTTACAAGCAAAATGTTTAGATGTTATAGCTATTAAACATTGCTTTGTGTTTGCTTCAAAAGAGCATATAGTATTAATTTTTACAACAGTACTTTGTCAAATATTTACATAGCAAAACATAGAGTACATTTTGTTACAACGTTACTTTCTCTATCCTGGTTTCAGCTTCTTTGTTGGATTGATATAGTTTGATCCTGTTTCACATTCCATATCTTGATGCTCTAGGTCATCCAAACTTCGTGTAAGAGATTTGACAACTGATTCGCATGTGTTGAAATCTGAATTGAAGGTACAATTTTATTTTCATGTTATTTAATAGCTAAAATGGAAAGTTGCTGCTATGAAAACTTTTTTACCTTCAGTTAAAGTACTTTCTTGGCTGTCAGCATTGTCTATCAGCATTTGTTTGGCAGTTGTTGTTGTATCTTTTTCTTCATTCACTGATTGAACAAGGTATCTGACCTGTGATGTTGATTTATTTGCCTTCATTGCTTTGAGTTGTATTATGAGAATCTTGTTGCTGATTTGTTGTAGAATTTTTTGCATTCGAAACTGCATACTCTGTAAAAAAAATATGAATCATTTTGTTAGTGTGTGATGACAAAATTTAGTCTGTGATAATGTAGCTTAAGTTATTACTTGTTCAGTGAATTGTATTGCCTCCGTTGCATCAAGCAGTAGCAGATTTTCTGCTATAGATCCATAAACCATCGCATTTAAGTAACCAGAGTCATCTTCTAGTTGTAGTTCGACAACAAGTCAGAAATTTGATTGAAAGTTAAGTTTGTTTACCATGAATTGTTTAGATGATTATATTGGTAAGGTTTGAATTGTTACCTTGGTTTTCCTACTGAAACTTCTTTGCAATTGATGCATGGAAACTTCTGTCCAATGTTTGCTGATGTAGATGAAAAGCAGTTTTCACATCCCATATACCAAAATTTTTGCTGTAGATTTGTTATTGAAATTTGTGCTTTGACCCATATGCTCTGCATAAGAACGTTGTATTACTGCTTAGAAACAAGTTTGATAACTCTTTTGGCATTGCATGAGACCTATGTAAACCTCCCCTTGTGAACAGCAGAAGTTTTTGGATTTTGATTGAAACTTTTTTGCAGAACAATATTCACAGGTTTCAAGTGCTGAAAGATTTACTGCTTCTCGTGTTGCATCATCATACAATGCATATACAACAACTAAGAAAATTTATTTTATTGTGTCATAAATTATCATACCATAGAAAACAAAACAGGTGCATATTACAAATGCAATCAGAGTACCAATCAAATAAAATGAGTACCTTGATACTTATTTGTGGTATCACTGTCTTGTATTAAACTGTAGACAACATCATGCAATTCTGTAGGATCTGTTTCACAGTCATTGAGTATCTTTATACACTGTAAATCGTTTTGATTCCACATAAATTCTATAGTTGTGGTATCTGTTGGTTGTTTCCTTGCAGAATGCATCTGATCAGGACTATCTGTATCTAGACACGGTTGATAAATGATGATTAATTTTTTTACATCTTGTTCATTTAGTAAGAATAAAAATATCTAAATGCAGTTTTTCTCCTTACATATGAGTTCATTTTCTTTCAAAACACTGCAAACAAATTGTTGAATTTCTTGCAGATCATCTTCTGATTGACATATAACTTCATTTTTATTGATCACACCACAGGAAACTTGTTCAACCTTCTTTAGATTTGCTTCAAATTCACAGACTATGTTGACATTGTATACATCAGACAATACAGGTAGCTTTCTCTCTGATGGAAATGTTTAAATTTTTTCAAATGTATGCTTTGCAGAAGTACGTGATGCCTCTGTAGTAGTTATAAAAATAAATTTTTAGATGTTGTACGCAACGCATCTTATCTAGCACGATGTTTGAATTATTAGCTAATATTTTAATGCATACCATCTTCTCTAATAGCAATCAACGTTGCATGTACTTCCTTCTCCTGTGGCAATCTGATAGCTTCCTCATCACTTGATATGATTATTTCAAGTTCTATTCGAGATCTTTTTTCCCTGAGATCTTTCAATTGTGCTGTTTTTTTATTTTGAAATTTAAGAAGTAAAATTGTTATACAAATGGTCTGCTTTTAGTTTCTAATTTTTATTGAGTTTACAATGATATGGATAATAATACATCATCTTTGTTGACTGTATATGTTGCTTGTACTAATGTGAATAATGAATTGGCTAAGAAAAATGTCAGACTAAAAATCACTGATAAAAAATATAAAAAAATCATGCAACAGAATCATCATGAAGAATAGTAAGAATAACTGTGATAGCACAATAAGAAAGAATTCATAAACGTAGTAGGAAATATTATGATATGGATAATAATACATCATCTTTGTTGACTGTATATGTTGCTTGTACTAATGTGAATAATGAATTGGCTAAGAAAAATGTCAGACTAAAAATCACTGATGAAAAATATAGACAAATCATGTAGCAGAATAATCATGAAGAATAGTAACAATAATTGTGATAGCACCTGACTACAAATATTGATAAGCAGTTTACTACAAATATTGATAAGGAAAAAGCACCTATATTGGGATTGTTCAAGAAGCTAGCCAAGTGTCCTACTTTTATGCTAAAGTTTGTATAATGGTTACAAGTGTCATACTTTATTTTATTTGAACATACAATCATAGGCTACACAAGTGTCCTATTATTTTTTTAATTGGTATTATTAATGAACAATCTACCTATATATAATAAGTCAACAAGTTACATGTATTAATGAATAATCTAGAATAATGTACATAATCTAATAATCTAGATGATAATAAAAAATATTGCATAACTATTGTTTTCTCTGAAAAATACTGCATAAGCATAATTGAGTTTCTCAAGTATACACTTGCTCACACTTTTCCCTTTTTCCTTTCCTCGTGTATTTATATTCAATACATCCATAGCTTAAAATTTATTTTTCAAATTTTTCTATTGGATTGTGTATCTTTTATTTCTATTTCTTATCTCTCAACTATGCACTTTGTCACAATTTTTCTTTTTTTCCTTTCCCCGTTTATTGAATGCATGCACAAGTTAAAATATATTTTTTCAATTTCCTATTGGATTGCATATGTTTTATCTTTATTTTCTTCCCTTATTGAAATCATCAGAAATCAGAAAGCAACGCTTGAACCAATTGCGTTGTTTTCTTATGGCATTCCAAAACTACAAGCGCATTAGCATATTGCGCTACGAAACTAAACTCTCACTGTTTAATCAAAAATCAAATTTATTACTATTCATGCACCAAACGAAAACCAAAGCATTATAGTTCATGGACGGATCAATTGACCAGCAGTCGAATTTTGTCTCCACATCTAGACAAACCAAAATCAATCCAAATCTGCTTGGATCATTGACGAATCTGAGCCGTCGATCTCATCATCCAATGGTCGAATTATGTCCTCACATGCAGACAAACCAAAATCAATCCAAATCTTGCAGATCAATTCACAAATCTAAGCCGTCGATCTCATCATGCAACGGTCGAATTTTGTCCTCACATGCAAACAAATCAAAATCAATCCAAATCCTCAACAAACCATTTAATATATAGGTAGATAAAGGGTAACGTTGTTGCTGTTGCAAATCACACCCAATCGGAATTTTCAGTTAGGAGAAGCAGAGATCATGTCAAGTTTAGTAGAAAAAATGTAGCTAGCAGTTTTGGTTAGAGAGAATATCTTTTGCATTCATAATTTTTTACTGGTTGGTAGATTTTCCATACAGAGAAACCCTCCATTCAAAATATTATCCCTTGCAGTATAAGTATTAACTGTATCTATGAATTAATATCCAGACCTTTTTTCCTCCCCTTTTTAACCCTTACTTGAATTAAAAACCCTAAAGGACATCATACAGCACCAGTACCTTCTCAGGCTACAGATACTCCTTCATTACACATGCATGTGATAAAAACATCTGACTGCTTACAATTAACCAAAATTTTAATAACTATTTACAAAATCATTATAAAAAAATAATTATATAAACTTGAAATAAAAATCATAAATATTCTTCACAAAAATAATGCACTTTTCTTTTTGTGCTTTCTTAAATGGTTTTGAGCGGACAAAACAATTGAGAAGAGACCAAATTCTATCAGAAAAATGATAAAATAACTGTAAATCAAAAACTAAAATTTTAGGAATTGAAATTCGCGTTGAATAATTGTAGGGATACAATGTAACAATGCTTTGTGATCATTGAATCTTTAACAAATATATCACAACCTTCATGGAGAATAAAAGAATCACCAATCTTATTCACGAAAACCAACTACCTTTCAGAAAAAATTGTACAGGAAACCATTACTAAAGTATAAAATCTGACCAACAATCGAATAATTATGCCTATATGGTTAGCTACTACCTACAAAATAATATTTTCACCAGATTTTCCTCCTGAAATTACACAACCACTGCCGGCAATAGTTGAAATAAAATTTAAATAAAAAAACCAAATGTCTCTTTCTCATTCTATCAAAACAACTTTTCATACTCAGACTTTTCGGCAACAAATACAGCAACTTTTCGAAATTTTTGATAAAGTTTAAATTATATTATAATATTAATATATTATAATAAAAAGTAAAAAAATATATGAGTCAATAGAATTTTATATAAAATTTAAATATATAAAAATAATATATAGTAATAATAATAATTTTTGATAGTATATTATATATTAAAATCTTTCCTTTTAAGGACAGTACCAAATAATTTTAGATATTTTAATATAATAAGAAAGTCAATAAAAATAAGACGGAGAAAGTATATGTTTTGTCTAAATTTCCACATATAACTTTTTAAAATTTAAGGAAAGTAAACTCTACTAACACAATAGTTATATTACTAACTTTTTTAACTCTTAATTTGTCTCTTAAGAACATAAAAAAGCTTTTATTTGTCTTGTGTTACATGTGATTATTCAATATTTTAAAAGAAAAAGTGAAGTGGTGCTAGCATTTATAATCATCCACCAAATTTGTTATTAAATTTTTTTCTTATTTTTTTATCTCTTTGTTTATTCAAGATTGTCTTGAGGATATAAAACCCCTTGAACCTTGATTCTTGATTTGTAAAAGAGGTTATGGATCTAAAATCCTTGTAGAGTAAATTTCTTATGTACTTGTGTGAATTGTGATATTAGTAGATTTGATTGAAATCTTAAATTGTGAACTCGAGATAATGGATGTAGATCTTGAAACAATCAAACTATTACAAATTATTTTGATCTTTGTGCTTTCTACTTTAATTCCCTTCATTGATCCTAGTTCTTTTATTTTGTTTCTCCTCAGCTCTTTGAATAAAAGGTAAAGAAACACTTAACGGCAAGATGATGGCAGGGAAAGAAAAGAAGAGCTTCAGAATCTCCATTGCGGTGTTCGCCGCCGACTGAGCGGAGAAGATTAATGACTGACTTGAGCATCAATTCTTTGGGTTTTTGATAATAGATAGAGGAATTGACAGTGATGGAGACGGAGATTTTTTGTTTCTAAACACTATGATTTTTTGTTTCATTAAATTTTACATTTTTTTAAAATAAAAAATTCATCAAATAACAATTTAAAAATAATATGATCAAACTCTTAATTTATTCTCTCTTGTACATTGGCCTTCATTATCTCAATACTTGTATTTCTTCAACTAGCAGTCAAGCTACTGCCGGAAGAAGGAAGAAGAAATTAAAAAAAAAAAAACCAACAATCGTGCCGGTCAAGGACAACCTAAATATCCACGTACAACGTTGGATCCTGTTTCTTTTCCATATTTATTGGAGAAAATATGGAAAGTCTTTTTCCTTTTAATTAAATTAACCACGAGAATCATATGATAATTATAGTTTCAAAGGGTTAGATAGATTTGAATATGGATTCAATTGCGGTGGGTCTCTCTCTGCTTGATATGTAGACCTGAGCCTGACATAGGAGACTATCCTCAAATTCAAAACAAAGGAAAAAAGAGCATCAATTGTGAACGACAGAATTTTCTTTTGAAGACTCATTTCTAAATTTCTTCGAGTTTTAATTTTTATTACTTCCAGGGTTTTAATTGGTTGGTTAATATATGTATACTAAGTTATTTTAAAAAATCAATCTTCCTTAAATTGAATATCAAGTATATATATATATATATATATATATATATATATATATATATATATAAAAGTAATTAAGATATGCAATAAACAGCCATTTTGATTCTTTAAATACTGAAAAAATAAAATAATTAGGGGAATGAAATATTAAGGATAACAAATTAAATAACTTTTATGTTTTAATTTTAAAATGTGGGTAAAATCTGTATAACCAAATCCTTGCGAAATAATTCGAAACGTCTGATCAATAGTTAAGAAAGGTAGAAATCTAATCATGACCTTTGATGTTTATCTGTCAATATATAGATACAAGATTGAGTTATGTAACTTTGAAGAACAAACACATGTAAAACCATAAATTTTACAAGTGGTTTTACTCTCTCTCTCTCTCTCTCTCTCTCTCTCTCTATATATATATATATATATATATATATATATACACACACACACATATATATGTATGCATGATAACTATAAATAGTCAAAAATCTATTTTACATATTTTTTAAAAAAAGAGAAATATGCACATTATAAGTTTTAGAATAAATCTATAATTATAAAAAATTAAAAGCTAATTTTTCAAAATGTTTAAAAAAAAAAGAAGAGGGCTGGCTGCACTGTCAACCATCTTTTCCATTTTTCTCTATTTCTCTTCTCTCTTCTCTCCTCTCTCTTTTCACTTCTCTCTTCTCTATCTCCCACTTAAATTTTCAACCAATTCTTCAAACACAAATTAAAACCTTTTAAACTAAGTTTAGATCGACATGAAAAGTCTCCAAATCAAGGTAAAATCTTCAATTTTTTCTCATTATGGTTGAGTATAATTATTTTAAGAAATTACTGTAGTATTAAATTTATATAAATTTTAATAAATTGCTGGATACTCTGATTTTGTTCCATTTTTAACGAAGGTTCTTATTATTATATTCTACCTATGAAAAAAGTTTCATTAATATTTAAGTATGCTTGATATATTTTCTAATTTTCTAAAAAATCTACACATATTTACTCATTTTTGTAAATTTTTGTTTCGATTAAATGTTAAGTATTTAAAAGTTTAATTGACTGTTATAATACAAAAAGAGTATGAAAATATGTAAATGGAATGAATTTTCCTAAATTTTTATATTAGGAATAAAATGGAATAATTGGGATTGTTGTGGAGAATGGTTCGCTTTATTAAAATCAATCATTTTAATACTTTTATTCCCTTGAAAAATGGTTAGTTCATATTTTAAAACGATTTTTTTAAAATTTAATAATTTCTTTGTTCTATTAATATTAATTATTTATTCATTCACTTATTAATTACTCATTTTGTGTTAATATTTGTTACTACGTAATCATATATTAGGTTTTGAGATTGCCGAGGCAGAACTAAGGGTGGAGTAGCATATGTTTATACATTTGAGAAATTAGCTAAAAATGCCCTCAAACAATTTTCTACTAGTCAGTAATATCCAAAATCATTTTTGTTACGGAATATATCCCTAATCTATTTTCGGGATGCCAAAAGTACCCTCGCACGGCGGAATCCGGTAGAATGGAGCGGCACATTTTCACGTGAGAGGCAAGTGGCTCAAAATTGGAGGGTAAAATTGTCACTCTCTACCCCCATCTCCTGCAACCCGTATTTTCCCTTCCTTTTCCCATCCCCTTGCAGCCCGTCTTCCCCTTCCTTTTCTCATCTGTCTGCAACCCATCTTCCCCAACAAAAACTCTGTAGCAAAAAGACTAATAACAAGGATGAGCTCAAGCAGTTCTTCAGTTTCAAGGAGAACGAGGGACCCGAATTCGGTTATCAACCTGTTCAAATCTGTCATACGTAGGAGTACAAAATCACACACCACATTTATTATAGTTCCTGATTATTGGATATTGGTACGTAGGTAACTCTATCACTCACTCTCGTGCTGATCTAACACTAATTATGATCCTATTGCATCCTACTAGAACCACAAGATAAACCTAGGGCACACGGAAAGCCAAGAACTGAAATTTTCAACCGTGGACGAGCCCACAAGATAGAGCCATCAGCAGGATGGCAGCTTCCTTCTCATCTTGAGGAAAGACACGGTGAAAGGTCAAATTCTTGCTCAAATTGAATAAGAAGTCCTCGAAAACGTTCTTCTTCTCTTCATGATGAGATGATTCGGCTGTGAGTTTACACCTTTTCTTGAACTGTACAGGATGGCCATTGTTCTTGATCCTCTCTTTGTTCTGCACCTTAATCTTCAACGTTGTTGTTTCAGAGTCCAGGCTTGTGCCATTTGCTGCTGCTGCGGCGGCGGCAGCAACCATGGCCCTTCTAGCCTTTCGGGCTGCAAGGGGATGGGAAAAGGAAGGGAAAATACGGGTTGTAGGGAGATGGGGTAGAGAGTGACAATTTTACCCTCCAATTTTGAGTCACTTGCCTCTCACGTGAAAATGTGCCGCTCCATTCTGCCGGATTCCGCCGTGTGAGGGTACTTTTGGCACCCCGAAAATAGATTAGGGATATATTCCGTAACAAAAATGATTTTGAATATTACTGGCTAGTAGAAAATTGTTTGAGGGCATTTTTAGCTAATTTCTCTAATACTTTTCACTGGAGGTGGGATTTTTAACTTACTTGTGGAGGTCGTGGACCGCAATATCTTATCATTTTAAGTTATGTTATTTCAATATATTTTTATTTATTTATTTTACGCTAAGTAAAGTATATATTTATTTTGTTATGGCTCCGCTTTGTGAATATATGTTGTGGCAACTTTGAATTGTTATTCTATCATGGCTCGGCTTTGTGAATAAATGTGTTATTAAAAATTGTTATTTTGCTGTGGCTCGATTTTTGTGAATAAATATGATCTTAACTTAAAATTATTATTTTGTTGAGATTCGACTTTTGTGAAAATATGTAGTACTAATATAAGTTGTTTTTTTTGGTGTGGTTCGACTTGTATATTTAATAATATACTAAACCATGATAATTTATTGGTTGTTGATAAGTTGTAATACAGGTATATTGAAATTTCACTGGGTTTCGTAACTCATTATTCTTCATTATTTCAGGTTTTTTACAGTTGAATTGAGAGTATAGTTCCTCTTCTACGTTGCATGTAACAGTTGAGTCCTCAGTAGTAGCTAATATTATGGAGACATTTATCATTTGTAAACATTATTGATCTGTCAATGCATTGTAATATTTTAAATTGTTATTAATTTAATTAGTATTTATAGAGAGAGATCTCAATCTTTCAAAAACAATTATTTTTTGTATAAACCATTTTATATAATCTTTTGTTATAGAACAACCAGTGCGCCTTATATTATTTTTTATATTATTTGTTTAGAATTTATTAGATTTGAACTTGTATCATATAGTGGTATTACAGGTTGTATTGCACTTTTGGAACATGAAAGTGATGATTCACTCCTTAAAAAATCTCTCTTTTTTGGCTCTCCGAAACCTACCTAGCTTCCCTAATAAATTTTGGATTATTGGCCAAAGAATTCGTGAACAAGAAACCATAATGCTGCATAAGCCGTACATCCATAAAACCCTCCGATAGTATAGTAACCAATTTTCAATCTAGATTTCATAGGGTTCAAGCTTATCACTTTATTTAAGGAAAAGTGAAAGTTACAAACGAAGGATAAGGGATTAAAAGTAAAAAAAAAAAAAAGAGAGAGTTAGAGAGAAAGGAATGAGTTATGAAGGAAAAGTAATCTCTTTTAGCCACAAAGAAATGTCACCATTTCCATGCATCCACTGCACACTCTCATCCTCTTCAAAATCCCCTCACTTTAAAATCAACAAGTTTGCACAAATCATATTTCAACCCATAACATTTCCATAATCACCCATCTTTGTCAACCCACAAGTGTATAATTACAACTCTTGATCATATTGATGTGAAATTTGCAAGTGCACAAATATCGAACAAGTAATAAAGTAGTGAGTATAAGTCGTCCCAACGAGGATTGCTACCTAACTACAAAATTCTTTTACTTATAACCTAACTTAAACCAAAATAAATGTGATTTTATCTAAAGTTTAATTACCAATAAAAATAATTAACAATAATAATAAACACAAAAATCAATAATTATATTAATTAAAAATCAATAGCAATGAATAGACTGAGACACTCCAAATCCAGCTTACTTCTCTTATGACAAATAATTAATTTCTATTAGCCCTAAGGGCAAATCATGTAGTTATGATTAGTTTTGATTAATGACAAACGTTGATGAGGACTAATATGCTTGTATGTTGTGTGATAGGATTTGTGGATTAAGAAGTTTGAAGTCTCATTGCCTTGAAGCTAAAATGCAAGAACAACTCCAATATGTCAAAGTGATTGAAGATTGAAGAGTTTGTTCAAGATGTTAGAAGGCTTTGAAGACATGAAGTGTAGGTTGCAAGTGCTTAATAGGTATACTTTGTAAACCCTACACTCTTAAGTCTTGGAATCTATGAGTTGCAATTGAGAGCACAAAACTTGATTTAAAAGGTTTCAATGGTTTTGGACTTATCTAAATTATCAAGTTTTCATAAATGATTTTTGCACTTAAAAGGTCTTTAATGACTTATCTTTGAGGCTAGAATGTTTTCCAACTTGTTTGAATTGATTTGAACATGTTTCGACAAAGTTTGAAAAATTCGGAAGAAGATTTGGACGCAGGACAAAAAATTCGGTCGTCCGAATTTTATAGCAAAAGTTTGCTACTGTTCTTCCAGAGAAATTCAGAAGAAGATTCGGACGCATGGAAAAAATTCGGTCGTCCGAATTTTGTAGCGAAAATTCGGACGCAGAATTCGGTCGTCCGAATTTTGAAGCGAAAAATTCGGATGCAGAAGTCGGTCATCCGAATTTTCTGAAACTAGCAGTTACTATAAAGGCTAGAAACTCTAGATTTTTGAAAGAACTCTTGCACAAAAGAAATCCTTGAAGCTCTAACTTGTTTTACATCAAAATTATATCAAAAGCTCTCAAATTGCCTTGTGCTCAAAGATTGAAATTCAAGATTCCAAAGGCAAGAAGTGAAGTGGTGCTAGCAATTGTATTCATCCACCAAGAATTGTTGGTAACATTCAAATTCTCTCTTTATATTATTGTTGTGATTGATACAAGGTTGTCAAGAGACATAAAACCCTTGTGGAGGGTGAGCCATAGACTAAATTAATCAAGGTTGTTGTGTAAAACCCATTGGTGAGGGTGAGCCTTGGATTAGATTGGTCTAGGTTGTCTAGTGACATAAAACTCTTTGTGATAAGAGTGAACCTTGTTTATTAGATTGAAAAGAGGTTGTTGTGGTAAAACCCATTGAAGGGTGAGCCTCTTGTGTAATTACTTGAAGTAAGCATATAGTGAATTGATTGAAATCCTTGAGTGTGGACTCAAGGTAGTGGATGTAGATCTTGGAGAGATCGAACCACTATAAATCGTGTGTTCATTTCTTTATAGCTTTACTTGTTTTACATACTTGTGTTATTATTATTGTTTATAGTTGTTGATTGATTGGTTGTGGTCTTATAGTTTGATAATCTTGTCTTAATCATCAAATCACATATAAACTTGAAGTTTGTGAATTTAAAGAAGAGCTTTTATTAAGGCAATGGATTTGCAAAAAGAGAAAAAATTTTCGATAATTAGCCAAAGACCTAATTCACCCCCCCTCTTAGGTCTTTCAATTTCTTCAAATTAATTCTCGACTTGGTTAATGGTAGAATTCCCAATTATAAGCTAGACCCAATCTCTTGGTGAAAAGCTCCTAACTTTAATTAATAAACCAATCGTATCTCTACGTGATTTTAATTATCAAAGCCGCAAACACCTCTATGGAATTCCCTAACTTTTGTTTCCTACTCGCTAGAAACCACACAAAGAAATCGAATCTATCCCTAGTCAGTTTTACGATGTGTTGTTATTACCATGATCCAATTTAAACTAGCACTTCTCAGCCACTAGAATAAATTTAAAGGCATGCAAGAATTAGCCAGAAACTTACAAGCATTAAAAATAATAATAACAATTAACCAAAATCGAGATTAAAGAAACAATCTTTAATTGAAATAAATTAAATTCATAAGCGTTTCAGCCTTCATCGAAGGTGTTAGTCACAAAAGATTTAGCTATTCATGATATGAATATTCAAAGCCATAAATTCAATTAGCAAAAAAATAAAAGAATAATGAAAACAAAACGAGAGAATAGAAGAAAACAAATCTCCGTTTCTCAAGCTTGCTGTCCAAATTCTCTTTGCTCCATCCTCCCTTAACTCTTCCAATTGTCCGAATTTATTCTTTTTTTCCTTGGCTCCCCCAATTCTTCTTCCTCGGCTGCCCTAAATTTGCTTCCTTTTTGCTGCCCTAATTTCTTTCCTTTTCTCTTTCTCCCGAATTCTCCTCCCTTTGTGCATTAGGAATTTCAATCCATTCCAAATCCTATTTCAAACCAAAGTCAATTTTAGAATCTTCCTTTTTCTTCTTTAAATTGGATCCTTATAAATTTTAGAATGGCATGGTAAATTTTTATTTTCCTTTCCTAGCCAAGTCTTCTTTCATATTTTCTTCTCTTGACATTATCATTTTGCCCCTGCATCAATAATTAGTAAAATTAGTGAATTAAAGTGTACTTTATAAATAAAATATCTTAATTAATTCATACTAAGTACATTAATATTTAATTCACCAAAACAAATCAAAGTCATAAGTTTTATATCAATCAACCCTTAAATAAGTGAGAAATTAATTCTAAATAATGATTAAAATATGATCTCATCAACTACCCACCACTTAAGACTTTGATCGTCCTCGAGCAAAGATAGAAAAACTCAAGAACATTAGACATGGAATCATTCAACTTGAAATCAACTTTCTCATTCCATTAAAAATGATCATCCATATGCATCAACTAGAAAGATTGATAGATAAATAACCAAGAATAATAACAATGTTAATACAACATAACTGTGAAAATTGAAAGAAGAATTTTTTTTTGAAGCATGTCATAACCAAGCTATTGATTCAATGTCTAGGCAATATTATACACCCAATCATCACCTTTATAATCACAACCATATACATATATATTAAAGATTCACACAACCATAAACTTGTAATCTTACACACTCTCTACTAATTTAGGTACTCTGGCTTCACTTAGATTAGGTAGGACTTTAGCGCTTGTAATGTTAGGTTAGGAAATTGGCTAACAAATGAAAGATATAAGGAGACAAAATAAAGATAAGAGAGCTTGTAAAGAAAAATTGACCCCAAATCATAAACATATACTCCAACTCCTTTCTTGCTCCTTTAGTACAAAGAATCTCAATAACTAAATTCCTTACTGAGAAATTCATTCCTTTATCATGTATACATCAACTTTGGATATTTTATGACCATGACTTACAATAAGTACTCTTTCTTTCTTTCTTTTTTCTTTTCTCTTTTTTTGATTTATTTTTTTTATTTTTTTTATTTTTTTCAATTTTTTTCAAAACAATAATATAGAGCAAGTCATGCTTTTGCTTTTCAATACCCTCTCAATCTTTCTTTCCCTCAAAACCTTAATATCCCAATCCCAAGGAGTACAAAAGTGTTGAAGTATAAATCAAGCTCCCTACAAGGGTAAAGGTTAAAATATTAAGTGTTTATGCAAGGAAATTGACTCATTAAGGCACAACAGGGTACTAGAGATAACTCTTAAGGTAGGCTTGAGAGGCTCAAACGGTTCAAAGAAGGCCTATGACCATCGTTTCTAAGGTAAACCATAGAAAACCTTATATTTCGCCTCGAGCATGTAATAAAACCACTTCTAGTGTGCTGTTGTGATAAAAAGAGTGTGATCAAATATATAATAAAGTCTAAATATCTCATCAATTCACAAGATCATGGTCAATAAAAATAATTTAAATTCCACAGTTAAGAATAATTAACAAAGGCATTATGCAAGGTTAAATTCCTTTCTTTACTTTCCAATCGACACATATAAACAATCACAGTAACTCCTCAAGAACAAGATTCAATTAATTAACATTCAAATGATTTTCAGAATTTTTTTTTTGAAATAAAACTCTTACACCATAAAATTCTGAAAAATTTTCAAAAAATTGTCAAAATGAAATAGCCAATTTCCTACCCCCCACTTAAGAATAAACATTGTCCTCAATGTTCAAATATAAGAAATCACAAAAGGGGTTAAGAGACTTAGCCGAATCAACAAAACATCCAAGAAAGTCCAATCTTTAACTGTTTATGGGAGCTCCACTTAGGCTCAAGCACATCCTACCAAGAAATTAAATAAAGTAAATAAGGGAAAGCTGTTTTTTTTTGGTATAAAACTTTAAAAAAATCAAGAAACAAAGCAACTTAAATAGTCGTTCTCGTTTATAGTCTCGAGCTTGACTTTCTGTGTAAGAGCATGAATTAAGGAGGATCATGGAAAAGACAAGCTTCTCCGCCCATAAGCGTTCTTCTTGTCAAACCATTTTTGACTTTGTGCCGCTTTAGGAAAAACTTCCTTTTTTTCACATTATCCTCAATGTCCTCTTTTGGAAGCTCTCTTTCTTCCTTGAATGGTTTGTTCCATTTTGAATTCAATTTTTCGGCAAAAATTTTAGAAGAATCATCCACTACAACATCAAGAATATTTATAACACATATAGATTCTCCCTTGGAGGAATTACTCAATGATTCAAAAATATTTAATTGTATACATTCATCCCCAACCCTCAATGTTATTTGACCTTTTTCCACATCAATTAAGGTTCTAGCAGTATTCAAAAAAGGCCTTCCTAAAATCAAAGGTAGATCAAAATCATCCTCCATATCTAAAATCACAAAATCCACTGGAAAATATAATTTATCAACCTTAACAAGGACATTTTCTACTATTCCCCTAGGATATTTTATTGATCTATCAGCCATTTGAAGACAAAATAGTAGTGTCCTTAATTTCTTTCAACCCCAATTTTTTACAAATGGATAAAAGCATAAGGTTGATACTAGCACCTAAATCACACAATGCATTTTTAAAATAAAAATCACCAATAGAGCAAGGAATATGAAAACTCCATGGATCTTGTAGCTTAGGCGGTAATTTTCTTTGAAGTATTGCAGAGCATTCCTCGTTTAAGCAAATCTGTTGAAAGTCTTTGAGTTTCTTTTTTTCTAGCCAAAACATCTTTCAAATATTTTGCATATCGAGGCATTTTTGCTAAGGCATCCACAAAAGGAAGGTTAATTTGAAGTTTCTTGAATATTTCAAGAAACTTTTTGAATTGAGAATCAATGTAATGATGCTTAACAGCTTGGGGAAAAGGAAAAGAACTAAAATCAACATTGTCATTATTATATTCTTCCTCACCTTTCTTACTTCTCTTACCTCGTGGATTCTTGAGAGATTCAAACTTCTTGAAATCATCCTCTTTTCTAGGCTCCACCTCTTTTCCTTTGGCAAAATCCTCTTTATCGATTACCGTAATAGCCTTCAACTCCCTAGGATTTCGCTCCGTGTCACTTGGAAGTGCTCCTTGAGGTCTATGGAGTATTGCAGTTGCTAATTGACCCACTTGTACTTCTAAGTTTTTCAAATAAGCCTTTATATTTTGTTGGTCAACTTTTATTACTTTGAAGGATTTCTTGAGTTGTTGATTCTCATTCTCAAAACTCACAAATTTGTTAGTGGCAACTTCAATGAACTTTGTAAGAGTATTCTCAAGGAGACTTATCTTTTCTTGTTGGAGATCGGGTGGAGGTGGTGTTTGAAGATTGAAGAGTTTGTTCAAAATTAATGAAGGCTTTGAAGACATGAAGTGTAGGTTAAATGTGGTTAATAGGTAAACTTTGTAAACCCTACACTCTTTAAGTCTTGGAATCTATGAGTTGCAATTGAGAGCACAAAACTTGATTTAAATGGTTTCAATGGTTTTGAACTTACCTAAATTATCAAGTTTTCATAAATGGTTTTTTTGCACTTAAAAGATCTTTAATGACTTATCTTTGAGGCTAGAATATTTTTCAACTTGTTTGAATTGATTTAAACATGTTTTGACAAAGTTTGAAAAATTCGGATGCAAATTCGGTCATCCGAAATTTTTCTGCACTGTGAACAGTAACACTATTTATGTGAACAGTATCTACTATTCTTCTTGAGAAATTCGGAAGAAAATTCGGACGCATGGAGAAAAATTCGATCGTCGAATTTTGTGAATAGTGCATGAACAGTGCCTACTGTTCACATGAACAGTGCCGACTATTTTTCCAGAGAAATTCGGACAAAAATTCAAACGCAACGGGAAGAATTCGATCGTCCGAATTTTTGTGACCGGTGCATGAACAGTGCATGAAAGTAGCCGTTACTAGCCGTTTTATGGCTGTTTAAACTGATTTTTGAATTATATAAAAGACATAAACTCCAGATTTTTTATAACAACTTTGAACTTAACAAATCTTACATGCTCTAACTAATTTTACATCAAATCAAATTGAAAAGCTCTCAAATTGCTTTGTGCTCAAAGGTGTACATTCAAGATTCCAAAGGCAAAGGTGAAGTGGTGCTAGCAATTGTATTTATCTACCAAGAAGCGTTGGTAATATTCAAACTCATTTATTCCTCATTTAATTCTGTTTTTCTACTAGCTCATTGCAAGGTTATCTTGTGACATAAAACCCTTTTGTGTTAGGGTGAGCCATAAAACCCGTTTGTGGGTGAGCCTTTGATTATATTGGTCTTTAGGTTGTCTTTAGATATAAAACCCTTGTGGAAGGGTGAACCTTGTTTGTATAATTACTAAAAGAGGTTGTGAGTGTAAAACCATTGTGTGGTGAGCCTCTTATGTAATTATTGAATTTGAGCATATAGTGGATTGGTTGAAATCCTTGAGTGTGGACTCAAGGTAATGAATGTAGATCTTGGAGAGATCGAACCACTATAAATCGTGTGTTCATTTTCTTATTGCTTTACTTGTTTACATACTTGTGATTATTATATGCTTAGTTGTTGATTGATTGGTTATGGTCTTATAGTTTGATAATCTTGTATTAATCATCAAATCACATATAACTTGAAGTTTGTGAATTTAAAGAAGAGTTTTTATTAAGACAAAGGATTTGCAAAAAGGTGAAAAGATTTCGATAATTAGCCAAAGACCTAATTCAGCCCCCTCTTAGGTCTTTCAAAAATGTTTCTTGCAATTGGCCCCAATTATGAATAGAATTTGTAGGAAGAGAGTTTAGCCATAATCTAGCTTTATCCCTTAAAGAGAAAGGGAAAAGCTTGAGCCTTTTTGCATCTTCAAGTACTCCACCAATTTGGAAAGTATCACAAATTGCCAAAAAGTTTGATATGTGCGCTTGCGGATCTTCATGTGACAATCCGAAAAATGGAGTATTGAGAACCATTTGAATGAATGCTGCTCAATCTTGAAAGTTGCAGCAGTGACACCCATGGACAGTTGATGGCTGGAGAGGGACCCTCCATCTTTGGCTTTGTATAGTCCTTCAAAGTCATACCCCTCGGCTGATTATTCTCCATTGTTTCACTGCTATAGTCGAATTCGAAACTATTCTCTGAAAATGAAGATTCGACTGGTGTGACGATTTCCTCGTATTTCTTCTTATAAAATTCACTCCTGTTATAACGAGCAAACTTTTCAATATCAGATATATAGATCAAAGGTTCTTTATTTGAGGAACTACGAGTATTCATGCACAATAAAAAAAATTTCTAATAAACAAACAATAAAAGAAATTTAAAAATATCAAAAATAAATTTTTTGATTTTCTTTTAAAAAATTTTAAACTTAGGCTTAGTAATTAAATTCTACACTATATAAAAAATAATCCTCGGCAACGGCGCCAAAAACTTGATGTGAAATTTGCAAGTGCACAAATATCGAACAAGTAATAAAGTAGTGAGTACAAGTCGTCCCAACGAGGATTGCTACCTAACTGCAAAATTCTTTTACTTATAACCTAACTTAAACCAAAATAAATGTGATTTTATCTAAAGTTTAATTACCAATAATAATAAACACAAAAATCAATAATTATATTAATTAAAAATCAATAGCAATGAATAGACTAAGACACTCCAAATCCAGCTTACTCCTCTTATGACAAATAATTAATTTCTTCAAATTAATTCTCGACTTGGTTAATGGTAGAATTCCCAATTATAAGCTAGACCCAATATCTTGGTGAAAAGCTCCTAACTTTAATTAATAAACCAATCGTATCTCTACGTGATTTTAATTATCAAAGCCGCAAACACCTCTATGGAATTCCCTAACTTTTGTTTTCTACTCGCTAGAAACCATACAAAGAAACCGAATCTATCCCTAGTCAGTTTTACGATGTGTTGTTATTACCATGATCCAATTTAAACTAGCACTTCTCAGCCACTAGAATAAATTTAAAGGCATGCAAGAATTAGCCAGAAACTTACAAGCATTAAAAACAATAATAACAATTAACCAAAATCGAGATTAAAGAAACAATCTTTAATTGAAATAAATTAAATTCATAAGCGTTTCAGCCTTCATCGAAGGTGTTAGTCACAAAAGATTTAGCTATTCATGATATGAATATTCAAAGCCATAAATTCAATTAGCAAAAAAAATAAAAGAATAAAGAAAACAAAACGAGAGAATAGAAGAAAACAAATCTCCATTTCTCAAGCTTGCTGTCCAAATTCTCTTTGCTCCATCCTCCTTCAACTCTTCCAATTGTCCGAATTTATTCTTTTTCTCCTTGGCTCCCCCAATTCTTCTTCCTCGGCTGCCCTAAATTTGCTTCCTTTTTGCTGCCCTAATTTCATTCCTTTTCTCTTTCTCCCGAATGCTCCTCCCTTTGTGCATTAGGAATTTGAAAACAAATGGATTAAGAAATTTGATTGTGCAAAAGTTTATAGTAATATTTATTACTCATCAATTGACATGCTACCTTTTGAGGCATTACATGGCAGAAAGTGCAGAACGTCCCTATGTGAGGACAAGGTTGAGGTTTGATCTTATTGGAAGCCAAGAAATTTGATGCTGGAAGTGAAAAACATGCAGAAAACAAGTAAGCATTAGCCATCACAGACTTGCAATAGCCAAATTTAAAAGTTGTTTAGTTAATTTAAAGTTTTGTTTTACTACAAAAAAAATCTATATTCTTTAGGATTTGAAATAGATTTGAAAGTGGTGAAATATTAAAATTTGAGATTTAAATTAAAGTGACATTTTCATGCTCCCAAAGTGATGTTTTTATTCTAAATTTTCACTATCTTAAACATTTAATATTTAGTATTTGTGAAATTTCATTAAAATCTATCTATATATATATATATATATATACATAAGTATTTGAGAATATAATAATAATACTATTTTATTATTTTATTCTGATATAATGATAATGATATATATATGACTATTTATAAAAATATGAGTTTGTATAGTATTTAATAATTGAGTATTTTTATAGTTGTAAGTTTAGGCTTAGATTTATGCCTAGGATATCTTGGGGAGACCCTCTTCATAACTTAGAATTTACCATCTTCAAGGTTGTCGACTAAAGCTTAGCTATTTAGATTTGTAGGAAATTTCCACGTTCCGTAAAATAGCAAGTAACTCTAACACTTCCTACTATGTGAGTTTACAAATCGAAACACACTATATTTTTAGTACTATTAATATTTGTTATGTGCAAGTATGAGTACATATATTATTTTGAGGATTACTTTAGTTACTTATTTTAAATTGCAGAGGTTCTTTACGAGAATTACTTTACTTATTTTAAATTGGAGAGATTCTCCACAATGCATTTTTACTTGTGCACTAGAAATATTTAGGAGCGGTGCTCCAAATAAGTATTTATTTAATGAAATATTAAAGTATTTAAACATGATCTATAAATGCAAGTAATCTTTGGGAAATGTTTTATTGTATATTTTTGGAAAATAATGTGCATTTTCGTAGCATATTTGGATGAACTTGCATTTCCATGTTTGGACTGGTGGACGGTTGTTGTAGTGAAGTTATGTTGAAATTGGATTTTCTTATGGATTTGGATTCATTTGGATGGCTACTTGAGTAGCCTTTATGTTTGAAAAGTTGCATAAAAACTCCATTGCGATCAGATATGATTTGGAGATGATGTGATTTGGAATATGATCTGACTGGAATATGATTTGAGCTTGAAGCATTGGTGGATTGCATTGCACGTGGCTAGTCCCTCGTACTAGGGCATCTTTCGCTAGCGTGAAATACATAGACTCTGGATTATGGATCCACTTGAAATGGGGCACAGTATATCAGAGAGGGTGTAGCCCAACTGGTACTGTGTTTATTTATTTGTGGTCACCTAAGAGCGAGTCAGGAAGAGCTCAATGTTGAGGTTAATCACCAGGGTTAGACTGGTAGGTTCCCAGAATCCTCATCCTGGTTTTGTTTGGGGAGGCCTAAGACATATGTGAAGTCGAATATATTCGCATTGGTGTATGGATGGTTTTGACTACCAGATGCCAGGATTTATTTCCTGAAGACCCCTTTATTGGCTCTGGTAATTCTACCGTTTAGTTAGAATCTAAATATTTGTCATGTTTGAGAAATTTGGTTTGAGGTGTTGTGCTGATTTTTCTTGATTTGCTCAGATTTTCCAACAAAACCCAAAACTTTACCATGATATTTGTATATTATTTTGGAACAAGAAAATTTATATGATATAAAACACTTTTCAACTGTTGTGCATACATATATACTCTCACAATTGTGAAAATCTCATATTTTGGAAACGTATTGGCATACAACTAAACTCACTGAGCTTTTAAGATTACACATATTTTTAATACTTCTTTCCATATGACTTAAACTATGGAGCAAAGTAGTGATTCTTTGATTCGCTTCAGAGTTAGCTCGTGGAGGGGCTCACATATGTGTTTGATCAATTTGCACCTTTGCTGCTACTTCTCGTAAGATAGAGTAAGAGTGAAATTTGTTGTACAACTATCTGTAGATGATGATTAAATTTGGTTAATATAAGATACAAGATCTGCCTATGTATTTATGTATTTACACTGATATTTCCCATAATTGTATTTTATTTTTATATATGTATACCTTTTTTCTTTCTTTTTCTCCAAATGTGATTTGCATTTGTACACATCCGTGCCAAGAGACTCACTGGTACCTTACATAACGTAGTGGGACCTAGCGGAGGAGTTGGGTGTATCACAACTGGTACATTCAACTTATGTCTATAAGTGACGTGGTTTGTTTAAATCATATGATCAACTTATACCTTATATATCGATCTTATTAACAAAAGTTAGATTTTCTCAATAATACGAGATTAACTTTCTCAATCAGATATCAAAAGGAAAACTTAATGTTGTTTCAAAATTCATTAAGTAGAGAACAATTAGAATAGATATCTATTTACACACAGACAAATGTATCAATGCACTAAATTGTAGTATTATGGTACTTTAGAACAAAAGAGTTCATGAATATCCTTTGATAGATATATAAGATCTTTCTCACATATAATGACCAAGAGACCATTAATGTGCTTTGTCCATGTGAAGCATCTTCGGGATTTTCAATCAAAACAAAATATTAATTTTTTGAAACTTTTATGACAATACTTGTTTTTATAAATTCTTCATGAAGAATGTATTGATCATCAAATCTTTTTGTCTTTGGAGAGTTTTATTTTCAAAATCAACATATCCACCACTCTTCAAGTGTGCGTCAAAGTCATATAGCTATAAAATTCATATATTTGTCCTGCAGGAACATCTATTCCAATAGGAATATCTATACTTAGAATATTACATTAACTAACTCTATAGAAGTCAATCAGACAATCAATTTGTAATTTTATATAAATAAATAATATTTTGAGCTTCCAGTTCGTTAATGCTTGTGCATAGATCAATTTAATGAAGGTCATAAATGATATTCCTATTGAACATTCATGTTCATTTCAAGTGTACCTGTGAGTCATACAAACCTATCATTTCTAGTCTACAGACTTCAATTCAAAAAATCCTCATTCTAAATCAAAGTATTATGCATATTAATATTGTTGATGTCTTATACTTGTTTGGTTCTAGTAGTTCATAATCATGCTCAGATCTCATTATTATCAAAATTTTCGGTACTTAAATTTCTTGTGGAAATAATATATCAGTTATGTACAGAAAAATTCTGTTGGAATTATATCTTCGCTTCCTAACATATATGAATTTCTTAAGTATTTGCTCCATTCAAAATAATTAAATTTATCGTGGAAATAATATATCAGTCATGTTCCGGAAAAATTTTGTTGGAATTTATATATCTCTGCTTCTTAACATATATGACTTTCTTAAGTATTTGCTCCTTTCATAATGTAAGGTGTTTGTATGTTTGGAACCAGCTTATCTACCACGTTTTAGTTGTGTCTCAAATTTATTGTCGATGATAGATTATCTTTTAAAGATATCAAATATATACTACAAGAAAAAGGCAACTTAGAAACCGACAAATCGGTTCCAAATTTGGTGGTTGTGGCCCAAATTTGGAAACCAAGAAAAATTGAAACCGATTTTTTAAACCAAATATAGCCAGTTTTAAAATTAACCCAAGAACCAACCATTTTAACCAAATACAACAACCAATTTTGAAACTGCATTTAGAAACTAATTTGCAATTTGGTACACGTGCCTGACACATGGCAGTGAGTCCAAGAGGGCACATATGTGCACGTGCCATTAATTTGGGCAAAAATCACCCCTTGCATGACTCTAACCCTGGTTGCTGGTGTGGGGAGCATGTGCTCCTCCACCAAGCTAAGCTTTCTATTGTGATATTTTTCTACAAATATTTTATTTATACTATATGTGTATATATTATATTTTTAAATCAATAATATGTATTATAATTATTTAATAGGTTAAAAACTCATGTATTAACTTAGTATGTGTGTTTAATAATTAATAAAAAATTTGTAATTGTACTTATGTAGACAAAATACATTAGCGTTATGTAGAATTAATATTTTGCATACTTGTATACTTATACAAGTGTTAAGTATAGAGCACTTGTGTGATATTTGATTATGCTTGTATAATAATTGAAAATACGTATATATAGATCAATGTACATCTTAAACATAAATAATACATAACAAGTACATTATAAAACTGTTTAAACACTATAGATAATTATATATATGCATAATCAAAATACATATATATACTAATTATAAATTGATCACAATAATTCGTTTAAATTTAACAGAGATGTAGGATGTCAAATTATAAAACCTTAATTATAATCTAGAAATTTTAATATTAAATATTGGGTTTGAAACTGATTAGAAATTGATTTAAGATTGGCAATCATATTAGAAACCAATTTGAAACAGCAGTAAAGTTTTGCAATCAATTAGAAACTGATTTAGAACGCTCTAGGGTATAGGGTTTAGAAACTTATTAGAAATTAATTGTTTTTTTAAACTGAATAGAAATTGTTTAGGAACTGATTATAAAATTTTTTAAAAAATTTTAAAACATTAATTTAGAAACATAATTTGTTTGAAACTGATTAGAAATCGCTTAGAAACTAAATTTTGAATCCAATTTGAAACTGTTTAGAAAATTTATTCAAAATATTATTTAGAAACCAATTTTTTAATCCACAATAAATAAAAAATTTTAATTTAGAAACCGATTAGAAATGAAATTTGTTTGAAGCCGACTATAAACCGTTTAGAAACTGAATTTTGAAATCAATTATAAAGTTTATCAAAATTAAGAAAGGCAATTGACAAACGGAATTGAAATTGATTTCTTAATCTATAAAAAATAGAAAACTTTAATTTATAAACCAAATTTTTTTAAAACTGATTAGAAAGCACTTGGAAACAAAATTTTAAAACTGCTTAGAAATTCATCACAAAATTAAAAATATTTAAAAATCAAAATTGAAACCGATTTTTTAATCTATAAAAAATAAAAAAATAATTTAGAAGCTGACTAGAAACCGCACTTGTTTGAAACTTATTAGAAACTGCTTAAGAATCAAATTTTGAAACTAATTATAAATTGATTATAAAATTCATCAAAAAATATAAAAATTAATTAGAAACTAAAATTTTAATTTAGAAATTGATTAGAAACTGAATTTTGAAACCGATTTGAAATTACAAAGAAAATTCATCAAAAAAATAAAAAATTTGATTTAGAAACTAATTTGAAATTAATTTTTAAATCTATAAAAATAAAAAATTTTAATTTAGACACTGAATGTTTTTGAAACCAATTAGAAACAGCTTAAAAATAGAATTTTGGAAATAATTTTAATCGATTTCTAATTAGAAATAAATTGTAAATTTTATAAAAAATAAAAAATATTTGAAACCTATTGAAACCGATTTATAACCAATTTGAAACTGTTTCTTAACGGTTTCAAATTGGTTTTTAATTAAAAGTCGATTTTTGTTTTGTTTCAAAATTTCTTTGTCCCTGTAGTGATAATAGGAGCATTCTTTGTCATGTGTTGTCCAGTTAATATACCTAGCTATATAAATTATTTTTTGAGCTTCTAGTTCAAGGTATCTTCTATGTGGATCAAAATAGAATATCAAGATGAGATACTAACTAATATCGTTATTCGGTCTCATGTTTTATCCTGAGACAGCATATTCAAACAAAATATAAATCTCTTTCTTGAGATTCTCTGCCAACATATTTGTTAATCTTTTTGAGAACCAATCTTATTACCTTACGGTGCAGTGCACTTCTAAATCTAAGATGAAAAATATTTAGCTTCTGACTGCAAATCAACTACTACAATAAAAATTACAATATATTGGGAAAAAAATAAGTGTTAATATATCATAGTCATGAACATTGTACATAATGTTCATCATTCATCTTAATACAACCAGTAATATTATGGTAACTTGTGTCGTTGGGAGAACAAAAAATATGAGCTCATTATCAATGAATCATGAACTACATGTTGCAAAAATTATCAAAAATAAAAAATTTTGATTTAGAAACTTATTTGAAATCGATTTCTTAATCTATTAAAAAACTAAAAAAATTTTAATTTAGAAATCAATTTTATTTGAAACCGATTTGATCGATTTCTAATTAGAAACCGATTTAAAAATAATTCTATAATTTATTAAAAATTTATTTAAAACATATTGAAATCAATTAGAAACCGATTTGAAACCGTTTTCCTAGCAGTTTCAAATCGGTTTATAATTAGAAATATGTTTTTGCAGTTTTTAATTTCGGCTTCAAATCTGTTGTTTTCTTGTGGTGCAAGTTATAGAAAAAAATTGTATCTAAAATACTACATAAGAGTTGTAATGAAACAACTACGGTAATCACTTTGAAGGTTTCGTAGCCAATTATCTTAATTTAGATACAACCTAAAGCGTAGCCAGAGGTAACCATAGGATGAATGAAAGCGTAGCTAGAGAGTAGTAAGCTGATCTGCTACGATGATAGCCCTAGCCAATTGGATACACTACAATTTCGTTTATACTCAGAAATAGAAAATTCGTAGCTATTACCCAAAATTGAAATTGTTGTCCTAGAAATTCGGCTACGAATTTTTATTTTTAGCAACAAAATGGTTGTCTAACCAGCTATGGATACTTTAATTGTAGCTGATCCATCAGTTTCGACCTATTCAACTACAAAATTCTTTTCGTTTGTGAGTAGTTGCCAGATACCGTTGCTTGCAGATTTCAACAATTCAGCTGTTGATTTTTCCATCTCCAATTGACCAATTTTCTATAGTGTTTACGACGGATTGGAAATATTCTAATTAGAAACCGATTAAAATTGGTTTCCTTATTAAGAAATTGGTTTCAAATCATTTTCTAAATCAATTTTTTTAATTTTTTTAATTTTATAATCGGTTTCAAAAATTTGGTTTCTAAATTAAAAAATTTTTAGTTTTTAATATATTGAGAAATCGGTTTCAAATTATTTTCTAAATCAATTTTTTTAGTTTTTTTATGAATTTAATAATCGGGTTCACATCAGTTTTAATTAGAAACATATTAAAATCGGATTCAAAAATTCAGTCACTAATCGGTTTTTAAATTAAAATTTTTTAGTTTTTAATATATTAAACAATCAATTTCAAATCTGTTTCGAAATCGATTTTTTTATGTTGTGATGAATTTATAATTAGAAACTGTTCTTGACATCATCTCCTTGAGATGTCCCAATGTCTGCCTGCTTCTACAATTCAAATACAAAGTTTCACCACTCTAGTTTAAAAGCAACAATATATTCTTTAGGTATAATGAATTAATCCATCTTCATATGCAATATGGAAAGACTTAATCATACAAGAATCTAGGCTCTCCCATCCATATAAAAGATGCAAAATCATGTGGAAGGAGACAACACTATATTACTTTGATATGTGATTATCAACTGCTCTGTCACGCCACTATATATGAGAATACAAATCACCATAGTCGATCCAAAGCTAATTGGATATCATTTTCTTTTTCCTTATTATGTACAAAAATCCGTAGTTAAATTGTGTTAATTAGAGATCGTTCGACTGCAAAACATTGATAAATAAGTTATTAAAAAAGTCTTAGCTAACCCATTTCAGATTTGAAGTAGAAATCATCTTCATTGTAGTAAATATTTTACATTTGATACAATTTGTCAGCTATTTATAAATTTCAAATGCATAGTTATTAAAGATAGAATGCTATGTGGTGAATAATTATTCACGACTATGTGAATGTTTATTCAAAATTGAATAAAATAAAGGGAAATGTAAGTAAAGGGCCAAGGAGAAAATAAAACAAAAATTTTTATTGCAGAATTGATATAAATGTTAACATTTTGCTATATACTGACAAACTTTTACCTTTTTCAAACTCTTCGTTAAATACTTGTCTACAAATGTTTAAATATTTATTCACAACGCAGATTTTCATGGTAATTTTCATTGTTTTATAAATTAATTATTCAAGAGAAAACTTTGGACCATAAATAATTATTCAAATCCATTTGTGTAACTATTCAGGATTGCAAAAATGATTATTTAACCCTTTGTGAATAATGATTCAATATAGCATGAATAATTATTTAAACCTCTATGTTTAGTTAGTATACTATCAATCTGCTATGATATTCCACTAAAATTAATATAAATTTTTGCATTGAATAAACTCAAGCATAATACAGGTAACAAAAATGATGCATACTAGTTATATATATATATATATATAATTTCTACCTTTTGTTACATAAAACTCAGATTTGTACACAAAGCCTTCAACAAAATAGGTCTTCTACCATTCATTTAGTCTTATCATCATCATCAACGTGATAACCAATCTTCAATTTTCTGTTGTCATAATTTTTTTTGGCTGCCAAGAATTCATTTTTTAAGGTTAAATAAAGAAGAGTAAGGAAAAAGAATAATCAATATAGAAATGTTCATCTAACAACAGAAAACCACTATCATTCTTGATAGCACAATTTTTAGAAATATCATGAACTCAATCCACAATCTCTACAACTTTAATGGATGCATTTGTGAAGACTAGGCAAGGGATCATTCACATAACCTTTTTTGGTTTCTCCGATGCTTGTCTTGTGTTGTGTTTTGTTATCTATGCCTTTATACTAAATTTTATCATAATCATCAACAATTGACACACAAACACAAGGCAGGTGCATCCATCGTTTAAATTAGTATAATGGCAAGCAAGTTTAAATATCGTATCCACAGGGATGGTTAAATATCATTACTCACTTTCTACTCTATTGTTTAGCCTAACAAATTTGTTTGTGAAAATGATTGGAATTACTACTAGGAATAGAAGTTTAACTTAGAAAATTAAACCAACTTAACTAATCTTGCTTGCAAGAGGGAATTCAATTGAGAAAACAATACTTGAATGGTTAATCCCCCTAGAATTACCAATGTGAAAAAAAATGTCCCTTGGTTGACAAATTTCACTTCTTATGTTTGATGAAATTTCAATGATAGAACTCACTCTATCTCTAGATGAAAGTTCTCTACTCTTAGATTAATTAGTTGAAATCTCTTTCTAATCAATTCATCCCAAGAATGCATTAGGAATTGTGAATTTCCAATTAGATTTCTCTAATTATCAAGAAGGTGTTTTCTATGGAATGATTTCTTTTTCAAAATCAACCGTTAAGAGAAACTAGTCTACCAATGTGAAAACACAAATGCCACAAAGAACGTTACAATTAATTCACACAAAAAAAATAAAAAGTGCAAATTGGCTAAGCAAGAAAAACAATTGTCACTAAAATTTAAAACAAAGGCTAATTAACTCTTAACCATGCTAAGTAATAAAATTAGATAAACTAACCACTAAATTAAAGAAACGAAGTCTATAGTGAGCTAATGGAATGCAAAGTAATAAAGAAAATTACAAATTTAACAAGTTTCATATCATCAAACACATCGTAGGCATAGAAGAAAGCAAGAAATAACCAACAAATATGGGGAAGAAAAGAAAAATTTTTATGAACAGTAAAACGGCAATGAATAGTAACCCCCGCGATAAATAGTAACCCGGCGCCGCTTGGTGCACACCAAGCAACGCCGTTTAAATCCAGTTTGCAGAACTGGATTGAAGTGATACAGTGAAGCGGCGATGAACAGTAAACCGGCGCCATTTAGATTTTTTTTCGCCAAACTCAACTACAAATTCAACAACAAAATTTTTAAAAATAATTTATTACAAACATAAAAATCATACCAAACAACAAATTATAAGACTCTTCACAATTCAATGCAATTAAAATTTGCAAACTCAAAACCACATTAAACAAAATTTTGTACAAGTAAAGGAGAGCAAAGATAGAGAAAATCACTTACCCTACCCCCCTCCCCCACTCCCGGGTCATAGGAGTGTGGAGACAATCTTCTCTTGTTTCTAACTCCAACATGATAAAATTTAAGTCTAAGTTTACTTAACATTAATGTCCCATTTTTTGGATGATAGCTTTTCACAACTTCATATGAAAGTATTTTGCTTGCCAAAAATGGGAAAGTCCATTTAAAGTTAAACTTACTCATGTACAATTGAGAGTGATTTAATAACACTTGATCTCCCAGCTTGAAAACTTGATTTTGTTCATGCCTTCTTTGGGGTTGCACCATTGGTTTGAAGCCTTGCTCCATTAATGTTTTGTGGGAGCAAAATGAATTGATTATTGATTATTGGGAGTTTTGGATTGTCCAAAAGGAAAGCATAATCCAAGTGACCCGGTATCTTCTTCAATTCTAACTCCGGAGAATCTTCAATAGAGGAGTTCATTCTACTTTCCTTTTCCATTTCAGTCTTTTCAAACTCTGTCTATTTGATGATAAGTGGCAATGGCTCCACATGTACTATGATTTCATCAATCTCACATCGCCCCTTCTTTGATTCTTCACCTTGAACTATGGCGACCTCCAAAGGTTCTTCATCGTTTCTCTTTTGTCCTTCATTCTTTTCAATTCCTTCTTGTTCATATTCAGCATGCACTATCTCATCCATCTTACCTTCTCCTATTTCCTGCACGTTAGGTTGTCAGACATTCAATTCCATCCCACTCCTTAAACTAGTAGCTTCAGCCCACTCCCTAGAATTTGGCTCAGTATTGTTTGCTGGAGTCCCAAATTGTCTTTCTGAAACTAGCTTCTCCAAGTTCTGAAGGGTGGCCTCTTTGTTCTTTAAGGATGCTTCCATTCTTTGGTTACGGGCTTTTTGAGTTTGAACTTGGGTTTCGGTATTCGCTATGAACTTTGTCATCAATTCTGCAAGGCAAGATTTCACTGATTGTTGAGGAGGTGGAGGAGGTTGGTATTGGCAAGGAAGGAATACTTGGGGTTGGGAACTTGATGAACTTTGGAAATAGAGAGAATATGTTGGTCTTTGCTGCCCTTGGTTGCTCCATGAGAAGTTCGGATCATCGTGCCATCCTGGATTATAAGTATTGTTGTATAAATTATAAGATTGCTTCCTATCTCCAAAATAGTTCCCTTGCTCCATTGACCATGATTGGAAGTTCCTATGGCTTGGCACTCATAGGTTGGATAATTATCTCCACAAAAGTCATAAGACATCATCACTTGAGAGGGTTGTGGTGACAAATCATAATCCAAAAAGCTAATTCCTTAAGTATAAATGCAAACAAAAATTAAACACAAAAAATGCTCACTAAAAATTCAAACCAAGGTTTTCTCACTAAAACAGGGCAAACACATAAAATACAAGCTAAACACTTAAATTCACCAATAGTTTACAAAATTACAAAAAAGTCAACAAATTCTAACAAGAGCAATAAGTATATAACAACAAATAAATAAATTGACTAAATCAATAGACTTCAAGCTTTCCTAATATTAACCAAATTTCCCCGGCAACGGCGCCAAAAACTTGTTGTGTATTGTTGCCTAAGCCTTTATACTAAATTTCATCACAATCCTCAACAATTTGCACACAAACACAAGGCAAGTGCACCCATTGTTTAAATTAGTATAATAGCCAGCAAGTTTAAATATCGTATCCACGGGGATGGTTAAATATCATTACTCACTTTCTACTCTATTGTTTAGCGTAACAAATTTGTTTGTGAAAATGATTGGAATTACTACTAGGAATAGAAGTCTAACTTAGCAAATTAAACCAACTTAACTAATCTTGCTTACAAGAGGGAATTCAATTGAGAAAACAATACTTGAATGGTTAATCCCCTAGTTACCTATGTGAAAAAAAATGTCCCTTGGTTGACAAATTTCACTTCTTATGTTTGGTGAAATTCTAATGATAGAACTCACTCTATCTCTAGATGAAAGTTCTCTACTCTTAGATTAATTAGTTGAAATCTCTTTCTAACCAATTCAACCCATGAATGCATTAAGAATTTTGAATTTCCAATTAGATTTCTCTAATTATCTAGAATATGTTTAGGTTTCTATCTCTAGTCACCTAAATCATCCCCATTGTTTGTGTATGGTCTATTTCCCCTTCCTTTCTCAATTCCAAGTGAAAAAATCCAGATTTTGAATCAATTGTCAATCACCCTTCCTTTCTCAATTCCAAGTGAAAAAATTCCAGATTATGATCAATAATCCACTCAATCAATTCAAACCATTCAAACTCGCAAACAATCCACAAGAAATTCGAATTCAATCAACCAAAGAAACAATTCATTCACATAGGCAAAATCTAGGGTTCATAGCCATCCAAGTATTTAAAAGTTTAGTTCATCAACATGTTACAATTCAAAGAATATAAACCAATAAAGAAAGAGTAAGAATTGCTCATTTTCATGGTGTAAAATCTTCTCTTCTTCAAGGTTGAAATTCGTCACTGTAGCATTGAGAAAATTGCAGCTTTTTCAAAGAATCTTCAAGGTGGACGTTCTCCTTCTTCAAAGATTCAATCTTCTCTCTTGATTTCTCTTGCAAAGATGAAGATTTGGGATGGGATTTGAGTGAGTTTTATTGTGTTTTTGCTATTTTTGTGCAACTCCAGCCGTCTCCCCTTGTTTTTGCCCTAAAGGGCTATTTAATTCCAAACCAAAAGAGAGAGAAAAGTAGCAGAGAAATAGGTTCAGATCGACACAAACGGCGCCGCTTGCCCCCAGGTTTGGTGCAAAGTTCTGATGCACGACTGTGACAAAGTTTTGACATCTAGGTGAATTCAGAGCTTATATCGGCTGATCTAGGTCTTGGTGTCTTCATTAAAGTTGTAGATCAGGATCTTAGTTTTCTACAGAGATTTACATCACCTCAATTGGGCATCATTATGAAAACTTCAGAACGTCCTCTATAATTGTATAGAAGACCACTTTTACAATTGAAATCTTCATGGAGGTCAAAATCCTACTTGAAACATAAAGCCAATATTATGTTTGTCATGTACTTGTGTGCTAGATTTCATCTTGTCCTAAAGAGACTCATTTAATTGCTGTTAAACACATTCTCTATTACCTTATTGATACTCTAAGTGATTATGGTCTATATTTCAAATGTGTGGCTATGTTATGTGATAACACTAATGCAATAAATTTGACCATCATACTATTCAACAAACTAGGACAAAGCATATAGATATCAAACTTCATCTCATTAGAGATCATTCTACTAAGGGTAATACTTATTTAAAGCATGCTTGCATTAATGAAAAAATTATGATGCTGTTACTAAGCCATTGGCCGAAGAAATCTTTGACCAATCTCAGAAGAAGCTTAGGGATTTCAGTAACTAATGAGTGTATTCAAGTGTTGTAGCTCCAGGTGAGGACAAAGAAGCTTGGCATGAGAAAAGGAAAGGGAAACGCCAAAGAAACAGAAGAAGGACCAGTGATCAATGAACCAAGGAAGGTTCATGTTCCTCAAAGCTTGTCATAGCTAGATAGATTTGTCACAGTGGGGGTTGCTACGGAATTTGATGATTGGACAAAAAGGAACCATAAGATAAATCCAAGCTACAAGATGGATGTCATCAAACTGTCCGAAATGGGTAATATACTCTCATTTTTAAATGATGTGAGCTGGATTAGTATGCTTGTGCTTGATGAATGTTATTAGTTTATGAAGTTTATGCAAATATTTTAAAAAAATAATTGAGCAAATTGGTAATAAAGCTATTCAGTGGTATTCTTCAAGAATATCACAAGCTAATTTTTGATATTAATAATGCATTGCTCAACAGAATTTGTGATGTTGAGGATGTTGTGTTTAGGCATTATTTTTCCAAGTTACATTGTTTTATAAGTAAATTATACTTACATGAAAGGATTGAAAATGCCTGTCCAAATGGTAGAAGCTCAAGACTATAAAAGAGAAAGAGATAAAAGCTTTTGATACTAGTGAAATAATTTTGCATCACATGCTTATTACCTTGATTATAGCATACTTTGGGCACAAATCTTCTATTGATAATATGTATATTGTAATTATGCTAGCCATGCATAAGAAAAGAAAAATGAATTTTGGATGTATAGTGCTAAAGAATATAATGGGAGCTAGAAGAACCGAGTGCAGTTGTCTTCTAGTGGTTCACCAATAAAGAGTGAAGAAGTTTACACCAACAACTCACTAAAGAGAATTCCTTGGACACTTGATGATGATAATGTATGAAGGACTAGAAGAGAAACTCCTCTAAGGGGGGATAGAAGAGATGCTAGTGATAATGAGGAGGTTGAGGAAGAAGAAAATGAAGAACAAGAAGAGGATGAAGAGGAAATCCATGCTAAAGAAAGGAAAACCAAAATGAGGCATGAGTTATCTAGCGAGAGGTAGCAACTCCCCACAAAAAGAAGACTATTTGAAGAGGAATCCTCCATTGAAGGAAAATAAGTTGAAGGTGATAATCTCACGAGAGGTAACACCATAGTTGCCAACGTATTTCAAGAGACATTGAACAACCATGTAAAGGAAATGAAGAAGATGGACAAATTCTTCGAGTCTTCTGCTATAATGATTCTTGGCAAATTTGATGGTTTGGATGCTAAACTCAAGAATATGGAAGAAGAGTTGAGAAAGATTTCTTAAGTGATTTTTGAATGGTGCTAGTTCTTGTAGAGCTAAAGAAGAAGATAAAGATGAAGGAAAAGGCAGTGAAACACTCCAAGAAAAAGAAGAGTATGAGAATGAAGAACAAAGAGGTAAAGCCCAAGAGAACAAGCAAGAAGAAGGAGGTGAAGCAAGTTTGACAAAGTCAAATCACAAATCCATCACCAATTTCCTTCAGCCAAGAGATCAAGGGAAGTATGGCCATCACAACGAACAAATTTGGAAGTGAAGACCATGAAGCACATCCAAGACTAAGCCTTTCTATCCCTAAACTCTATTTTGTTGCTTATCTTAGTTTATGCCTTGATGTACTTGTTATGCTTTAACATTGAAATTTACTTGTGCATTTCTAAGTCATTATAATGTTTTGAAGCTCAATATATGACATCCTTGTGATAAGAGCTTCTTTTGTTTCACTTTGTTGTCCAAGTACTCTTACCCCATCTTTGATTGATGACAAAAGGGGGAGAAGAAATGTGATGACAAAATGTGTGAAATAAGTGAAATGTGTGCAATGAGTAATGTGAAAATGTTTGGCTGCAATTCTGTATTTGGACTCATTGTGGAAATATTTTGGCTATATTTCTGCATTTGAAATTTAAACTGAAAGTATTATAATATGTGAGGTTTCAGTTATTTTCTGAGATTTTTGAATATGATTAAGTTGAGAATGAAATCTTGAACTTGGTTCTTGACTTGACCTATAATTTTGGATTGATTCATGAAAACAATTAAATGCATTAATTTTGTGATTTTGCAAAGCTAAACTGAGTGCCATTGTGGACTTACATAGTTGAGTACTTCAACATTTCATTTGAAAATGCAAAATTACCTTTTCAAACTTGTTGCAAAAATTTAGACTTGAAATTCTGATGCATGATTTAAAATTTTGGATGCATCCATATGTGTTGCCAAAAAGTGATCTTTTGTTGTTCAAATTGATTCAAATATGTTTTAATCTCTTCCATTATGTTTGAACAGCCTTAGGAAAGCTTTATTTCACTTTAAACATTCATTATATTGAATTTATTGCAGTTTGGACTTGAAATCTCAAAATTCGGATGCATGATCAAAAAATTTGGATGCATGTTCTGAAATTCGGATGCATCCATATTTTGTTACCAAAAAGTATTTTTTGTTGTTCAAATTGATTCAAATATGTTTTAATCTCTTCTAATATGTTTGAACAACCTTAGGAAAGCTTATTTTCAAAAATTGCAGCTTTCATTTCACTTATTTTACAATTTGGACTTGATATGCCAAAATTCGGATTCACAACTTCTCAAGTCCAAATGTATTGAAAAATGAGCACAATCTAAGAGGAAGTATTGTTAATCTTTTCTAACCTTTAAAACCTCTCTTAGAAGTTTTCTAAATGCTTAATTTCTAGATCATCTATCCTAGTTGTGTTGGAAGGAAAGAGGTTAAAGGAGGTTGGTTGGGTAATTGGCTCATATTGAGCCTTTAATATGTCATTGTGCTAAATTGATTATTTCTATCATTGACATCAATACTTCTTTGTGCTACATTGTTTAAATCCATCATATTTTGTATCAAAGTTTGTCATCATCAAAAAGGAGGAGATTGTTAGCCCTAAGGGCAAATCATGTAGTTTTGATTAATGACAAATATTGATGAAGACTAATATGTTTATTTATTGTGTGATAGGATTTGTGATCTAAGAAGTATGGAGTCTCATTGACTTGAAGCCAAAATGCGAGAACAACTCCAATATGTCAAAGTGGTTTAAGATTGAAGAGTTTGTTCAAGATGATTGAAGGCTTTGAAGACATGAAGTATAGGTTGCTTGTGCTTAATAGGTAAACTTTGTAAACCCTACACTCTTAAGCCTTGGAATCTATGGGTTGCAATTGAGAGCACAAAATGTGATTTAAATGGTTTCAATGGTTTTGAACTTACCTTAATTAGCAAGTTTTGATCAATGGTTTTTGCACTTAAAAGGTCTTTAATGACTTATCTTTTAGGCTAGAAGGTTTTCCAACTTGTTTGAATTGATTTGAATATATTTTGACAGAGTTTAAAAAGTTTGGATACAAAATTCGGACGCAGCTGAAAAAATTCGATCGTCCGAATTTTTTCTGTATTGTGAACAGTAACATAGCTCACATTAACAGTTCCGACTATTTTTTCCAGAGAAATTCGGACGCAGGATCAGACGCACCTGGAAAAATTTAGTCATCCAAATCTTAATGAACAGTACCATGAACAGTACCACTATTTTTCCAGAGAAATTCGGACGCGGGATGAAAATTTGGTCGTCTGAATTTTCCCTGTGTTGTGAACAGTACGTGAACAAAAACGTCCGAAAAATTCGACCAAAAATTCGGTCGTCCAAATTTTCTGAAACTAGCCGTTACTAGCCATTTTATGGCTGTTAAAACTGATTTTTGAGTTCTATAAAATCCACAAACTCCATATTTTTGAAAGAACTTTTGAACATTCAAAATCCTTGAAGCTCTAACTTGTTTTACATCAAATTTATTTGAAAAGCTCTCAAATTGCCTTGTGCTCAAAGGCTGAAATTCAAGATTCCGAAGGTAAGAAGTGAAGTGGTGCTAGCAATTGTATTCATCCACCAACATTCAAATTCTATCTTTACATTTTTGTTGTGGTTGATACAAGGTTGTCAAGAGACTTAAAACCCTTGTAGAGGGTGAGCCATCGACTACATTAATCTAGGTTGTTGTGTAAAGCCCATTAGTGAGGGTGAGCCTCATAAAACTTTTAGTGAGAAGAGTGAACCTTATTTATTAGATTGAATAGAGGTTGTTGTGGTAAAACCCATTGAAGGGTGAGCCTCTTGTGTAATTGTTTAGATTGACCATTTAGTGAATTGGTTAAAATTCTTAAGTGTGGACTCAAGGTAGTAGATGTAGATCTTGGAGAGATCGAATCACTATAAATTATGTGTGCAATTTTCGTATAACTTTACTTGTTTACATCCTTATATTATTATTATTATTAGTTCTTAGTTGTTGATTGGTTGTTGTAGTCTTATTGTTTGATCACCTTGTCTCAACCATCCAATCACATATAAACTTGAAGTTTATGAATTTAAAGAAGAGCTTTTAGTAAGGCAAAGGATTTGCAAAAAAGGAAAAGATTTTTGAAAATTAGCCCAAGATCTTATTCACCCCCCTCTTAGGTCTTACACGATGGATTAGCGATAGGCTTTTTTCCTTAATATATTAATATTTTATTTTCTTATCAATCCGTCCCAAAGTCGTTGCTAATTTGTGAGTAATTAGCGACCACTTTTTTATTTTTAAAATTTGATGGATATTTTTCCATTGGCAATTAGCGATGGATAATTATTTTTGAAAAGTATTTAAAATTTTTATTTCTTCTCAACTTCATCCCTCACAATTTGGTCGCTAATTTGCAATCGCTTAGCTACAGTTTTTTTTTTTTTTGCATTTTCAATTTTTTAAAAATAATTTGTCGCTAATCCTTTACTATTTTTAAAAAATTAAAATATTCCGTCACTAATTTTTAAAAAAAATTAAAAAATATATTTTAAATAATTATAAACAGTTGGTGTGTAAAAATTTGAATATTTAAACCCCTGAAAGTGTTGTATGCTAATAAGTGAGCAATAAAAGTGTTGCTCTTACAAATTCAAATCGATGAATAAAATATCTGTAAAGCATCAAATATCACTTAAAGGATGAATAACATTAAAAAACGAAGAGAAAGGATCCAACTCATCTTATTTTTTCTTCCTCTACTAAAGAGGAAATAACTTTATTAAGTAGCATCAACCGATATACAGATATATCATCATGATATAGAGATACGTCATCATTAGGGAAAGCCCCTAAACCATTATCTCCACTGTCCATCAGAAACATGGGAGTTGAAAAACAGTAAAAACATTCATAATTCTCCCTTTATTTCTACTTATACATGTGGAATTTAATTTCCATTCTGAGGGGGGATATTGATGCTAGGAATAACAATCAAAGGATTCTTCCTTGTGCAACCTGAACGATATATCTCAAGCATGTCTAAATCTTTTGGATCCATTCCTCCAGGAAGTTTCCAATCAAAGTGATAAAGCAATGCAGCTAACAAAATTTCCATATTAGTAGCAGCAAATGATATGCCGGGACAAATCCTTCTTCCGGCACCGAATGGTATTAACTCGAAATGATTTCCTCTGAAATCAATGGAGCTGTTGTTGAATCTCTCTGGTTCGAACTTGTCAGGGTCGATCCAATATTCGGGATCTCTTCCTATTGCCCAACAATTTATCATCACCATTGCCTTAGCCGGAATCGTGTACCCGTCGATCACACATTCTTTTCTACTTTCTCTGGGGAATAAGAGTGGACCAGGAGGATGAAATCTTAGAGTTTCTTTGAGCACCAACTTTACATAACTCAGATTCTTCATATCAGTTTGGCAAATTCTTTTCTTTCCTTCCAACACTTGCCTCACTTCACGTTTTGCCTTTTCCATCATCATGGGGTTCTTCATCATTTCGGAGATTGCCCATTCTAGAGTTGTTAATGAACTGGAAATTCCACCTGTGAACAATTCCTGTAAAGAAGACATAATCCCTAAAATTACTTGGGAAAATTATCCAAAAAGCATACTGTTTATGCATGCCATCTGCCAATAGGTATACTATATATTTCTTATGTCTAAAATTTCATATTCATATTAATATATTCACGGGCTATACTGTAGTAGTAAGGGAAACACTGAGCCACTTCAGCTGACGTACGTGATAACTTGCTTAGTTAATAAGAGTAAGGTGATAACTTGTATTCGTGAAATGCTCGTTAAATCCAAAACGATAGAATAATACGTTCTCTCTTTAGAGAAACAAAAAAAAAAAAAAAAACTAACAAAGGTTAGGATAATCTTACAAGAATGATTGCCTTGATGTCATTATTCGTGAGTTGTACTTTTGAATCCTCCCCATCCCTAAGCCTCAATAGAACACTGAGCATATCATCTTCCTCCAGCTGATCGTCGGCTTCTTTTGCACTCAACAAATTCTTTTCCCGTTGATTTATAATGTCCTCAAGAACACTATCAAGCCTGTTGAACAACTTTCGCACTTTCTTCCTTAATGGACTGAGGTATGCAAATAACTTCAGTGAAGGGAAGATATCTTCAAGACTTTGGGTTCCAGAAAGTGCCACCATTTCTCTGCTTACCTCGATCAATGTCTCCTTCCCTTTAGTACGCAGTCTACCGAGTGCAGCTCTGCTAAGCGTAGAGTACAAATAAGACTGCATTTTCTCAGTCAATTTCACCGGTCGTCCTGCTTCTGATTCGATCGACTTCACCACAACCAAGAGCTCGTCTTCCATGTTGGAGGAAAAGGATTGAACATTTTTCGAGCTAAGTAGCTTCGTAACATAAATCTGGCGCAGTTTTCTCCAGTATTCGCCATAACGAGAAACTGTAACACCTAAACCGTTGTACAACATAACCTTGGCAGCAACGTTCTGTGGCCTGTCCGCAAAGACCAGGCCCTGAATTTTCATCGCTTCTTTTGCTAATCTAGGCGATGATAAGACAACTACTGAAATTTCCCCGAGCTTCAAGTGGACCAGAGGTCCATATTTATCTGCTATTTTCTTAAGCTTCTTATGTGGGAGTGAGCTTGCCATTTGGTGCAAATTTCCAACGATCGGAAGCATTGGTGGACCTGGGGGCAGTTTATGAGTGGTTTTGGGACTTTTGTTTCTCCTCAGCCCTTTGAATAAAAGGAAAACAAGCATTAACGGCAAGACGATAGCAGGGAAAGAAAAAAAGAGCTTCCGAATCTCCATCGCGGTGTCGCCGCAAACTGAGAGAGATGATTAATGACTGACTTGAGCATCAATTCTTTGGGTCCGTGATAATAAATAGAGGAATTGGCAGTGATGGCATGACACTATTTAGAAGTTTGAGATTTTTTGTCACATTCATAAAACACTATGTGTCTGGCTTTTTCATTAAATTTTACATTTTTTAAATAAAAAATTCATCAAATAACAATTTAAAATAATATGATATAAAGTGAGACAATACTTGTAATTTATTCTCTCTTGCACATTCATGATCATCATCTCAATACTTGTATTGCTTCAACTAACAGTCAAGCTACTACCCGAAGAAGGATGAAGAAATTTAAAAAAAAAAAAAACCAACAATCGAGGCGGCTAAGGACAATCTAATTATCCACGTACAACGTTGGATTCTGTTTCTTTTCCATATTTATTGAAGAAAAGATGGAAAATCTTTTTCCTTTTAATTAAATTAACCACGAGAATCGTATGATAATTATAGTTTCAAACGGGTTAGATAGATTTGAATATGGATTAAATCGCGATGGGTTTCTAATTAACAAATTCAAAACAGAAGAAAAAAAAGCGTCCATTCAAGATATAAAATTTTCTTTTGAAGACCCATTTCTACATTTCTTTGAGTTTTAATTTTTATTACTTCCAAGGGTTTTAATTGGCTGGTTAATTTATGTATACTAAATTGTTTAAAACGGAGTACAATTTTGATGCTTACAACTATAGTAAAACGGAGCTTTGGAGGCATGCAATGTGTGCTACGAAAAACTACTAAAAATTAGAAAAAAAAGCTATTTTTGTTATAAGCGCAAAATATGGTACGAATAGAGAGCATAATATAAATATTGAACAATAAGAGAGAAGAGAATAGAGAGCAGAAGAGAGAACACAAATAATTAAAACTAAAATTTCTTTTTAATATCATCACATAGCCTTTATATATAGGATAATAGTAAAAGGGCTTATGAAAAAATCGAACTCCATTAGGAAAATGATATCAGATCAATCAAGTATAATATTTTGAAAGTTTTATTCTCTTTAAAAAACTAACTAAAGAATATGTCTCATTAAAATCTTACTAGATAAAAAACTAATGTAAAAACTAGTGCAAAAAAAAAAAAATAGTACACTATTTTTTATGTCATTATTACTCCTGCAGATGAGATAATCTCTTGAAAATTTATAACTGACGCTTACCAATCAAATGTTGCGATTGTTAAGGTCTTAGTGAATAGATTTATAAAGTTATCAAATGATCAAATTTATTACACATCAATATCAGGTATTTTCTGGAGTGTTGAAACAAAGAGAATCTCATTAAAAACAGTCTTTTCTATCAGGATTTATGTGCTTCAAGACTATCAACGTCTCGTATGAGAGAGTGGGAGAAGAACATAGTAATCCTACTGTGCAAGTTGGAAAGGATATTCCCTCCTGCATTTTTTGATATGATGGACCATTTAATGATTCACTTGCCTTATGAAGCAAGGATTGCTGGTCCGGTTCAATATAGATGGATGTACCCGTTTAAGAGGTTAGGCCTTTTGACATGAGCATTTAAACTATTTATTTGGGCTACTCGATGTAGAATTTATAACACTATTAAAATGACAAGTGCAGGTTCTTATATCGCCTGAAGTTGAAAGTAAAAAATAAGGCAAGGGTCGAGGAATCAATTTGCAACGCATATTTGATTGAGGAGACGTCTACATTTTTTTCTTACTACTTCGAGCTGCATGTCTAGACTAGACATACAAACTTGGCTCACAATGATGAAGGTGTTTCAGTAAGATGTGGTTTGTCTATATGTAATGCAGTAGGAAAGGTGATCGGGAACACAATTATCATATACCTTTCTCACGAAAAATTTAAGGCAGCTGTTAATTACATATATCTCAATTGTGAAGAGATACAATCGTTGGTCACGTACGTTTTTTTTCCACATTTTCGTTACCTTACTAATTCTTCGTGGTTGTAAACACTCAGCTTATATAACGCCTATGAAACAGGAAATTCAGAGCTGAATTGCGGTATGTCGACCCCTGTATAACAGAGGAGGAAATTCATAGGAGATTTAAGGACGAGTTTCTCATATGGCTCAGGGCTTATGTAATTTTCTATTTGTCGAGTAGTAAAATTACAATGGTTAAGAAATATTATTCTAAATAGTGAATAACAACGTTTATATGCTGCAGGTGCAAGATTATCAAAATAACGTAACAGATAAAAATATTAAACGTTTGTCGTGGGGACCTTCTAGACAGGTGAAATCTTGTAAGGGATATGTAACAAATGCCTTCAGATTTCATATGCAAGATCATGGAGTCGGAAAGAAAACTATTAATTGGGGAGTCTAGGTTAAGGGCGAGGACAAAGATATTGGCAGCATGAGCAACTATTATCGAATTTTGAAGGAGATCATTGAAGTACAGTTTCCAGGGATTCCATCTAGGGATGTTGTTTTATTTAAGTGTGACTGGTATGATCCTGTGCTTAACAGGGGTGTCAGGATTCATCCACATTATCAAATTATGGATGTTAATTGCAGGAAAAAGAACCCCAAATATGATCCATTTGTGTTAGTTGTGCAAGCTCAGCAAGTATACTATGCCACTTATCCTAGAAGTAAAAGAAATAAGTATGATTGGCTGAGAGTATGCAAATCGAAGGCGCGTCATGTCATTGATGCACCTGTTGTTGAGAGACCATACCAAGAAGATGTAGATGAATCGATGACATTTAGTGTACGTGGTGAAGATGACATAATCGGTGAACTTGTGCATGAAACCGGTGAAAGGGAGATTCTGGATGATAATGAACCATGAAACATGTAATATGATGACATGACTGATTCTGATATTGAAGTTAAAGTGAATGGGAATCAGAAGATGATTCGAGTGAGAACGAAAACAGTGAATAATTTATTGTATGTATGCACACGTATATATATACTACGTCACTTATTTAATTTTTAAATTTAATTTATATTATTTTTTACATATTACTAATGATTACATAGCTAACGAAAATTTTATTCTTTCTCAAATGCCTCCACGTAGATCACGTTCGATTGGGATGGGTGATCGTACTCCTTCTCCGTCTTTACCCGGGCCGATGTTTTTACGGAGCGAGGATGACACACGTGCAGCGGAGTCTGAGCATACGCCTTTGACCATAGCTTCTACGGTACCCTCTACGGTTGTTTCTACAAGTGGGACTCAGACAGAGGAAGTCCTCATTCTGATAGCCCCGAGTGGCGACGAGTAAATTTCTATTTACTGTTGCAAAATATTATTCGAATTTTTTGTTGAATAACTAACTATTCATTTGTATAATGAAACAGTTTCTTCCCAGCAAAGGGGACGGTGCATTTATGACTTTGCAGAGACTTTTCGATGGCTTCCAAAGCATGCTGATCAGATATGATATTTGGGATGACAAATGCACTCGCCGTCTATCTGATCAGCTATCAAAGGCTCGGTGTAAGGGAAAATGTCAACCGTGGATATCTCCTGAAATTTAGAGCCAACTCTGGCGGGATCACTGGAGCATGTAACAATTCAAGCTTGTTTCAGCTGCTGCTAAGCGAAACAAAGTAGCCGCTCCTGGATCGACTCACACTGGAGGATGCATTTCCTTCAGCGAGCACGAGCGTCGGATGGTAATTATTATTTTTATCCTTGTTATTTAATTCTAATATAATTACTAAATATTTATATTAATATACTTGTAGCGTAAGGAGCGCGGAGATAACTTCCACTTCACCGATATGTACGAGGCGACACACACATATAAGATTGGCCCAAAAAAGGGCACGTTTGTCAATGATAAATCACAACATATGTTCGTAAGTATACAGATTATATTACTCCGTATTTTATATTAATTATTTTATTGTTAGACACCGTTATAAATTTATGATGTATACAATTTGCATAATAGCGTCAACGCTTTGAAAGAGCGCTATTCGCAGGTGGAGTGTCAGGATTCGGTGACTTCTCAGCATCCACTGGATGAGAAGTCCTTATGTTAGTCCACGACCCCCACTGCTCCAACAGCTTGCTCGATTACATCGCATCCACAGTACGCATCTCTTCACAGTCAGTTGTAGAGAGAGAGGTCGATGCGCTGTTATTTTCAGCAACGCTTTGCTAGTTTGGACCAGTATTTGCGAGTAATGTTCGAGGCATTACATCTGCCTCCACCGCCTTCTCCACCTCCATCTTCTTTTCCGATACCAGATTCTAAAGAGAAGACAAACGGGGCTAATGAGGATTACATGATTGATCTGCTTGACGACCATCCTCCAACGACTAGCCCTCCAGATCTACCTCCGCCTCCTCCACCATCTGCAGTGCCGCCTTCTATGGTTACATAGATTATGTTACATTTTTTTCAATGTTATACACATAAAACAGTGACATTTAACGAATTAATAATATTTATTTAAATTTAATTTTTTACTTTTAATTATTCTATTAATTATGCTTATTTTTTAAAATAATTATTTAAAATTTATTAAAAACTATTATTTAAAAATTTAAAAAATTTTAATTAAAAATTAAAATTTCAATAATTAATAATTAAAATCGATTTGCGACGGATACTTTTCATTGCAGAATTGCGACGAATTCGTTCCGTTGCAAATCTGCAATGAAAGTTAATCCGTCGCAAATCTGTGATGCCTGTTGTCCGTCGCAAATCTGCGATGGCTTTTGTCAGTCAAATATCTGCGAGGAATATTGTCTGTCTCAAATCGATGACGGAAAATTATCTGTTGCAGGTTTGCGACGGATACACTGTCCGTCGCAAATTTGGGACTTATATTTTTGAGACGAACTGTTCCGTCGCAATTTATAATTTTTTACGGATTTACGTTGGAATAGTCCGTCGCAAATAATTAACTTTCTTGTAGCGGGGATATCTATCGAAATAGAAATATCTATAATTAGAATATTATGTTAATTAACTCTACATAAGTTAGTCAAACATGGACATAATTGATTATTCTTTCAATAAGAATTCGCTAAGAAAATTTCATTATGTTATTGTTGTGTTTTAATTCTATGCCTTTATACTAAATTTTTATCACAATCTCTAACAATTTGCACACAAACACTAGGCAAGTACACCTATCGTTATGAGTAGTACAATGGCAAGTAAATTCAAATGTTGAATCCACAGGTTAGTTAAATATCATTACTCACTTTTTATTCTATTGTTTAGCCTATCAAAATTGCTTGTGAAAATGGTTGAAATTACTACTATGAATAGAAGTTTAACTTAGCTAATTAAACCAACTTAACTAATTTTTGTTTGCAAGAGAGAATTCAATTGAGAAAACAATACTTGAATGGTTAATCCCCCTAGAATTACCTATGTGATAGAAATGCCCCTTGGTTGATAAGTTTCACTTCTTATGTTTGATGAAATTCCAATGATAGAACTCAATCTATCTCTAGATGAAAGTTCTCTATTCTTAGATTAATTATTTGAAATCTCTTTCTAACCAATTCAACCCAAGAATGCATTAAGAATTATGAATTTCCAATTAGATTTCTCTAATTATCAAGAAGATGTTTAGGTTTCTCTCTAGTCACCTAAATCATTCCCATTGTTTGTGTATGGTCTATTTCACCTTTCCTTTCTCAATTCCAAGTGAAAATTTCCAGATTATGAATCAATTGTCAAACCCAAACAGTTCAATCATTCAAAGCCACAAAACAATACAAAAATTCCAGATTTTGAATCAATTATCCACCAAATCAATTCAATCAATCAAATCCACAAACAATCCACAATAAATTTGAGCTCAATCAACCAAGGAAAACAATTCATTCACATAAATAAAAACTAGGGTTCATAATCATCCAAGTATTCAAGAATTTAGTTCATCAACATATTACAAATCAAAGAACATAAAACAAAAAAAAAAAGAGAGAGAATTGCTCATTTTCATGGTTGAAATCTCCTCCCTTCTTCAAGGTTGAAGTTCTTCACGATTTTGTTGAGAAAGTTGCAGCTTTTCCATGAATCTTCAAGGTGGATGTTCTCCTTCTTCAAGGATTCAATCTTCTCTCTTGATTTCTCTTGCAAGATTGATGGATTGGAAGAAGAATTTGGTGTGTTTTCTTGGTGTTTTGCTGTTTTCTGTCCACTCCAATCGGCTGCCTTGTTTCTGCCCTAAAGGGTAATTGAAATCTGCCCTAAAAGAGAGAGAAAATAAGCTTAAAAGCAGCTTCAGATTGACACAAACGGTGCCACTTGCCCCCAGTTTTGGTACAAATTTCTGCTGCATGACTGTGACACTGTTTTGACTTCTAGGTGAATTTAGAGCAGTAAATAAGCTGATATATGTCTTGATGTCTTCATGAAAGTTGTAGATCAGGATCTCAGATTTTTACAGAGATTTGAAGCACCTAAATGGGGAATATAGAACTCAAGATATGATCATTCTAGCAAACTGTGGCAAAAATGGAACATAATATAGAATAGGTGAATTTACAGCATCAGTAGGGTAGGCAAATGAACTCCGATTGACACAAATTTTACAATTCGGAAAACTTCAGAATGTCATCTATAATTTTCTAGAATACCACTTTTGCATTTGGAATCTGTATGAAGGTCAAAATCACACGTGAACATTCTCTACCTGGCTGTTTTTCCTCTGCATTTCTCTATTGTTCTTCATTGTGTAAAATCTCTTTGTTTGCTTCATTTAATTCCAAATCTTCAATAATATCACCTAAAGCAAATAAGAGATAAAGGGAGTATAAATAGTGATTAAAATACCAAAATTTAACAAAAAATTAAGCTCAAAATGATAATTATATAGAGCACAAATATGGAATATTAGTTATACATGAACAATTCGCATATATGCATCAAGCATATTGAGTATTTCAAGAACTTCAAATATAAATACTATTACCAATAATAACAAAGATAAACAGATATTAAGTATTATCGTAAGTTATTATATTCACCACTGAAAATATATTTCTTTGTAATCCGTTTAAGGTCTTATGAAGAATAATACGTTATAACTCATGACAAATATTCACTTTTATAATTCACATTTTATAAGCAAATATCTATTACAATTTCTTTGGGATTACACTGTTGATACATAATTCCTACTGAAAATTCATGTACATTACAAGTGTATTTTTGAATCATTCAAACTTTTTATATTTCCTATGCGAATTTTATCATTTTGAGTCTGCAAAATTCGATTAAAAAATTTGTCATTCTGAATCAACGTATTAGATAGATTAATATTTTTGATGTCTTATAATTGGCAGAGTTTTCAGGTACTTCAATTTCTACCAAAAATAATATATCAATCATGTTCGAAAAAATTTCTGCTGGAATTTACATCTCCTTGATTTAACATATATGACTATATTAAGTATTTGCTCCTTTCATAATGTATGGTGTTTGTATCCTTGAATTGACTTATCTACCACATATTAGTTGTCTCAAATTTATTGTCCTTCAAAGACATCAAATATAATAGGAGCAGTCTTGGTTAGATGTTAGCCGGTTAATATACCTGCATATATAAATTATAGTTTGAAGTTCTAGTTCAAAATATATTTTATGAGGATCAAAATGAGACACAAACTAAAATTTTTATCGGGTCTCATGTTTTGTCCTCTTTATGTTGGGACTACATATTCAATACAGATCTCTCCCTTGAGATTTTCTCTCAATATATTTATTAATCTCTTTGATGATCCATCTTATTACCTTGTAATAAAGTAACATACATAGTACACTTCTAAATCTAGGATGGAAAATATTTAGTTTCTGACCACAAACCAACTACTATGAGGAGAATTATAATGTATTGGCAAAATACGAAATAAGTACTAATAAATCACAGTAATGAACATTCTATAGAATTTTCAATATTTATCTCAATACAACCAGTATTATTATGACAAATTGTGTCGTTGGGAGAACATAAAATATGAGTTTATTATCAATGAGCTTATTATCACAAACTACAGGTTGCAAAACTTAACAATATAAGTATTACTACTCTGTTGATGCATTAACTAATAAGTTTTCTATATTAATCCCAAAATAACACATTCAGGCACAAATAATACTGGTGGCATTTAAAGAAAACAATTAGCACATGAACTCATTATAATAGGAAATTTCTAGTTCCATAATATTTTTTTAAAAAAATTCTAGCCATTCTTTGTATTTTAATCACTGGGACAGTCCAATCAATCATGCCAAATAATAAACTATTTACATCAATAAACTTTAGATTTACTTAATATAAACTAGTTTGAAGTAATGCATAAATCTCAAAAGTTCATCTATTCATGGTCTTGATATAATGAGAATATCATTAAGGATAAAATAATGAGACTTTATGGAAAATAATGCATTACAAAATTGACCACTATGTGAAGATCCGGTAGCTCCTTTTGAGCTCTTAATAAATCAAGTCCTTTAAAGTTCTTGATTAATTAGTTATTCAAGAACTTTGTACTACAATCAATACTATGGACATATATTTCAAGTTTATCCAAATAAACTACCAATGTTATGAATTTGTTGTCAACATAATGAAACCATAATAGTAATATAGAAAATTGAACAAGAAAATTATAATGAAGAGAATAGATAAAAATTATAGAAAGAAAATAGAAAGAGAACTCAATAGCTTTTATTGATCATGTAAAATCACAAATTTTACTTTTTATAAATAAAATTTTCAAGAAGTTTTACTCTAACATGTGTATATATATGATAATTATAAATTGCACAAAATCTATTTTTACACATTCTTAAAATAAAGAAAAATATATACATTATAAGTTTCAGGGTTAATCTATAATTATAAAAAATTTGAAAGTTGATTTTGCACGGCTGATCCTCCCCTCCCACATTTTCCCCCTTTTCTCTTCTCTTTTCTCTCTTCTCTCTTCTCTATCGCTCTCTTCAATTTTACACCATTTCTTCACACAAAAATTAAATCCTTCAAACCCATATTTAGAACTACATCAAAAGTCTCCAACTCAAGGTAAAATCTTAAAGTTTTTCTCATTATGGTTTAATTATTTTGGGAAATTACCGTAGCAGTAATTTTGTATGAATTTTAATAAATTGTTGAATGCTTTTATTTTGTTCACTTTTTGAATGCAGGTTCCTGTTGTCATGTTCTACCTATAGAATAAATTTCGTTAATTTTTAAGCATGTTTGATATTTTTCTAAATTTTTGAAAAATATAGACAGATTTATTTATTTTTGTAAATTTTTGTTTTGAATTAATATTGAATAGTTAAATGTGTATAAGATTGTTATAATGCAAAAGGAGTATAAAAATATATAAAAAATAATGAAACAGAATATTGTTTTGAATTGATATATTAGGAATAAAGTGAAATAATTGAAATTTTTGTGGAGAATGTTGGATTTTATTAAAATTAATATTTTAATATTTTTATTATCTACCAAAATAGGTAGTTTCTATTTTAAAATAATTTTATCAAATTCAATTATTTTTAGCACTAATTAATATTAATCATGCATTCATATATATATATATATATATATATATATATATATGTGTGTGTGTGTGTGTGTGTGTGTGTGTGTGTGTGTGTGTGTGTTAATATTTGAGCATTTTAGAATTACATTAAATTTGTTTATTACTACATAATTACATATTAGGTTGCGAGATTGTCGAGGTAGAGCCAAGGGTGGAGTAGCGTAGATTTATGCTTTTTGCTTGATTTGAGATTTCTAGCTTACTTGTGGAGGTTGAGGACCACAAAATCCTAATATTTTAAGTTAAATTTTTTTATATTTTATTTATTTAATTTACGCTAAGTAAATATTTATTTTGCCGTGGCTCGACTTTGTGAATATATGTTGTGGAAACTTTGAATTTGCTATTTGTCGTGGCTCGCCTTTGTGAATAAATGTGCTGTTACTCTGGAAATTGTTATTTTGCCGTGGCTCGACTTTTGTGAATAAATGTTTTGTTAACTTTAAATTCTTATTATGTCGTTGCTCTACTTTTTGTGAAAGTATATAGTTGAAATATAAGTTATTGTTTTGTCGTGACTTGACTTGTATATTTGCATAATATACTAAACCATGAGAATTGATTGGTTGTTAATGAGTTGTAAATGTGAATTATGTGTAATATTCGCCGTCGGGATATGGATTGAGTCCCCTGCAGGGTGAGATTATTGATTTGTGGGAGAATCCCTTTGTGCCGTATGTGAGAAGGCCATTGGAAGATGTTCTGTGGAGAGTCCCTTTGCGCTGTGTGTGAGAAGGCCATTGGAAGGGCACTGGAAGTGTTTATGTGCTTATATGGACTCGAAAGAGTCGTGTGAATTGTGTTTGTTGATTTGACCGTTATTTTTCAAAATGGTGATTATTACTTGAATGTACATATATATAAATATATTCTATTTTACGTGATTTCCAAATCAGACTATTTTGTTGTACTAATGAAGTTATTCTCATAAAAAGTCAAGGATAACTTATATATATTTAAAAAATAATATAAATTCAATACGGTATATTTGCTTTCAAACTGTACAAGTATCTACAAATTTCACTGGGCTTCATAACTCATTATTCTCTCATTATATTTCAGGATTTTCATAGTTGAATTCAGAGTTTAGTTATCTTTCTATGTCGCACGTGACAGTTGAGTCCTCAGTAGCAGCTAATATTATAATTATTTTGGTTTGTCAATGCATTGTAACATTTCAAGTGGTTATTGATTTAATTACTATGTGCACAGAGAGATCTCAATATTTTGAAAAAATTATGTTTTGTATAATTTATTTTATGCACTCTTTTGATATAGAACGGCCGGTGCGCCTTATATTATTTTTGTTGTTATTTGCTTAGACACTATTAGAATTTACACTCATATCATATAGTGGTATTACAAGTTGCATTACACCTCTGGAACAGAAAAGTGATGATTCTCTCCTAGGTAGGGCCTGCCCGGGAGTGGGTTGTTACAATTTTGGTATCATAGCTTAGGTTATAGATTCTGTGGACTCTTTAGTTGCATGCATCATGCAAGTTTTGATAGTGAGTCTCAGTTTTGTAAGCTGCTGAGGATGTCACGTGGTGAGGGAGGACGGAGAGGTCGTGCAAGGGGACGCACTGGAAAAAATGAACGCGATAGGGTTTTTTGCATTGGTAGCCTACCCATGTTCCCCTATTGAAGATATACATTGACTTTTATAACGGACTATCGATAGATATTAGATATTGACTATGTAATATTTCTTATAATGATTTCTTAGACTTGGCAAGTAAAGCACTTAAGGTGGAGACTAACATATTTGAGAGGGGAGGATACGAGTCACATTCTAAGAGGATTATGACTGATTTTTGGAGAGAAATTGGGCAGAAATAGAGCAGTCAGTTTGGCAGTTCAAATCAGAGAGTGGTAGTCCATCAAGAGGGTTTTCCGATCAAAGACCGTTCTTATCAAATAGACAAAGTGGATATCCATGATTTATTACTTAGAGTACAGCCGCATTTCCTCAGAGACAACTAGGTAAAACAGCAACTAACAATAGTACTGGAGCACTTCGAGCTATTGGATTATGTTTTAAGTGTGGGAGACCAGACATATAGCAGCTAATTATTGTGAGGGTGGTATTGTGTGCTATATATGCCGCTAGGTAGGATATACATCTAGAGATTGCCCTTAGAGTCAGATAGGAAATTGTTGCACAGAAGGGACAAAATACATCAGTATTCAGATCTATACCGTCTATGGGACGAGTGGGATTTCAAACTAGTTGAGGTAGAGGTCATCAGAGTCGAGGAAGCCAGACTAGTTGACGCAAATTATATTAGGGTAGATGAGCAGCCCTATTGAATGGGAGAGGTTGAGGTCAAGTTTATGCAGTGATCCATCAACAAGCACAAACATGTCAAGGTGTTATCATGAGTATTGCTTATTTTTTTATAGAGATACTAAGCTATTATTCAATTCTAGAAAATCCCATTCTTTTATATCTTCATCATTTGCATCCTCTGCTACATTACCCATATATAGCCTAGCATATCGTCTTGTGATTGAGACCTTACAAGCACTGAATTTGCTATTAAAGATGTGTATCGGGGTTGCAAAAATTGTCTTGGAGATCGTGTACTATTTGCTGACTTGATACCTTTTGCGATTGTTGATTCTAATTTGATACTCGGGATGGATTAGCTTAGTCATCATCATGCCTTGATTGACTGCAATAGAGAAGAAGTAATATTTATAGCTTAGTCATTTCGCTTAGTCATTTCGCTTGACATTTCGCTTCTTTGGTGATCGACAGATTCTTCCTTTCAGCATTATCTGAGTTATTTCTGTCAAAAAGTTGTTTTAAAAAAAGGTCACTACAAAATGGATAATAACCCCTAACTACTTCATTCATGAATTTCATAGTAATAGAAGTACATGTCCCACCGAGACAGAATTTGTAACTTGTTATCATCTTGCCTAGAAGGTGAAGATTGACCTTTGTAGAAAGGACGATTCATTCAGATCGACATGAGAGTCCAAAGTCCAACGACGTTACATTGTCAGAATCCATGTTCTATATTTTAAGGAGGTGGACCTTCTTGCTTCTCTCATGGCACACTACTCTTCTAGCCGAGCCCCTTTTCTCCTGGGTCCACAAAGACAAAATGTAGAACTGTTTTGATTAGATTGGATCCACCCCTGTTTAGTATCCCAAAATTTAGTATCTCAAAATAGCCGATTCCTCTCACTTTCTATTGTATTGAAAAATCAAATGTGGGTTTTCATTTGTAAAAGTCAAAGTTTATGAAAAATTGGAACTATTAACTATTGACTGCTGACTACGAATTCATGAACCATTTGAATTTTCAAATTGGATTTTCTTTCCTAATGACATGAATAAATACAAATTGATACATCAGTATCCTTCTCTATTTCAATTATAACAATAATTCTTAGTATATGTAAACCTCAGAGTAGAAATTGTTACACAGATATTTATTATTTTATTTATATATGTTGCCTATAAGTAATTAAAAGTAATTCTCAGAAAATTATCATATTTCAATTTTCAATTGAATAGAAAATCGCAATTTTCTTTTAATAGAGCACAACCCCGTGCTACCTCAAAAAGAACAGTGCTACATTTATCAAATTCACAGTGGATTCGGCCTCGAAAACGTTTTGATGTGATTAGTTTTTTGTAGAGGTATTGAACAGTTATAGATAAACAATTTGCTTGAAACAGGGTAATCGTAAAACCTTGACCGATGTACCTGGAAACTCGTATTGTTTGTTGACCATCATTCATATTCTCCCAATTTATGACCGACCATGTGATATGTTATATAAATAGGCAGATGTTGCTTTGCATTGTGGATAGCAATAGTATGTTTGTTCTTTGTGGGTATAATAATAGATGCTCTGGACCATGTTACGTTAGGTTTAATAGTACATCCCAACAAGGGACAACCATATTTGTTCAATTTATCTCTCTCAACCTGGATGCCATGAGGCGGGCCTTGGAAAATTTTAATATAAGCCGAAGGGATTAGCAGATCTTCCAAACGTAGAGCACGTTGGGCTTTGAACCCAAATACATTATCTATAATGGAATCTGTATATTTTATGTAATTGCGTTGAGTATTGTCCAATAAATTATTTATCAATCATTGTAGAATACGAACTTTCAAGTTATGATCGTCACGGATTCAATTATAATCAAATTGCTTTGGGTCAGTTAGCAACGTTAGTAGTTGATTATTACTCCATTTGAACAATTTTGAATTTCAAATTGCTTTGGGTCAGTTAGCAACGTCAGTAGTTGATTATTACTCCATTTGAACAATTTCGAATTCACCTCAAATAAAAAAATAGCTAAACTTCTCAATTAAAAAAAAATCCAAAAGTTTCAGTTTGGATCTAAAAGAATAAGGCTTTCTTTGATAAATCCAAAAGTTGTTTAAATTTATCGTTTAATTTGTATTAAAAATCTCTTTCTATATTTAGAGTAATTATTTGAAAATATATATTTTCAAACCATTTTTGCAGATATTGAATGACGGGGTTCCAATAACACTATATACATCAACTCATTGGTGCTGAGCTAACTATAGTGCAAAGTTGTATCTCTTTGGTCAATAAGATCCATCTTATTGGGAATAACAAGAGCATTTCTCAATAATCAAAGTTTCATATCTGACGCAAGTTTTCAAGAAACTATTTGAGTTTTACCAAAGGCATCTTTCCGGGCACGTATCAATTGGTTGAAAGGTCTGAAGGAGAACGTTCTTTTGGGGGGATGATACCCATCGGGATAGGGTTCAAAGGATTAGTGCACCCTTCAAAATCAAAACAACATAACAAGATCTCTTTGAAAAAAAACAAATCTATTCGAGGGGAAAATGAGAGATATTTTGTTTCACCTTAGTTGATTATTGACTTTCAAATTAGTTGATTCTTCATTTTCAAAGAATTTCCACAATACATCATAATAATCATTGAAATCATTTATAGGATTTTCTGATTCCTAAGAAGGGAGTCATTCCTTTCACTACCTTCTTTGATTTGGCGTATTCATTTGATTAGTAATAGATTTAGTAATAAAAAGAATAATGGCTGGAGTTATGTATCAATAGCCAATCTAGGGTAGAGCAGAAGGTTCCATCAGAACAATTTTGTATTTCATACATTCACTAGAAAAATTAGTAGAAATTTATGTCAAGAACATATTGAGATTGCATAGAGTACCAGTCAGCATAATGTCAGATCGGGATCCTCGCTTCACTTCCAGATTTTTTAGAAGTTTCCAACCAGTAATTAGGACTAAACTTAATATAAGTACAGTCTTTTATCCACAGACAGATGGGCAATCATAGAGAGTTATACAAATCTTGGAGGAACTGCTGCGTGCTTATGTTATGAGTTATTCCACTAGTTGGGATGATGATTTGTTGCTCATTGAATTTGTCTACAACAATAGCTTTCAAACTAGTTTAGGTACGGTACATTTGAGGCTATGTATGGGACAAGGTATAGACTCCAGTATGTTGGATGGAGGTTGGAGAAGTCTAGATATCCAGTGTAGAGTTAGTGTAGCGCACCACAAAAAAACAGAGAGATTCCAATCATTAGAGGACATCTCCGATTAACACAAACTCGGCAAAAATGTTATAAAGTACATTAGACCTTACGAGATTTGGACGTGAAGGAAAACTAGAGTCGTGTTATATTAGACCTTACGAGATTGATGAGATCATATTTTAATCATTATTTAGAATTAACTTCTCACTTATTTAAGGGCTAATTGATATAAATCTTATGACTTTGATTTGTTTTGGTGAATTAAATATTAATGTACTTAGTATGAATTAATTAAGAAGATTTTATTTATAAAGTACATTTTAATTCACTAATTTTACTAATTATTCATGCAGGGGCAAAATGATAATGTCAAGAGAAGAAAGAGAGAAGAAGGGAAAAGGGAAGTTGATCCAGAGGAAGCAAAACGAATAGAGAAGTTCTTTTGTGTTTATTTATTTTTATGTTAATTAAATTTATAGCTTTGAATATTTAGATCATGAATAGTTAAATCTTTTGTGACTAAGACCTTCGATGAAGGCTGAAACTCTTACGCATTTAATTTATTTCAATTAAAGATTGTTTCCTTTATCTCGATTTTGGTTAATTGTTATTATTGTTCTTAATGCTTGCAATTTTCTGGCCAATTTTTGCATGCCTTTAAATTTATTCTAGTGGCTGAGAAGTGTTAGTTTTAATTGGATCATGGTAATAACAACACATCGTAAAACTGACTAGAGATAGATTCGGTTTCTTTGTGTGGTTTCTAGCGAGTAGGAAACAAAAGCTAGGGAATTCCATAGAGGTGTTTGCGGCTTTGATAATTAAAATCACGTAGAGATACGATTGGTTTATTAATTAAAGTTAGGAGCTTTTCACGAAAAGATTGGGTCTAGCTTGTAATTGGGAATTATACCATTAACCAAGTCGAGAATTAGTTTGAAGAAATAAACTATTTGTCATAAGAGGAGTAAGTTGGATTTGGAGTGTCTTAGTCTATTAATTGCCATTGATTTTTAATTAATATAATTATTGATTTTTCTGTTTATTATTATTGTTATTTATTTTTATTGGTAATTAAATTTTAGATAAAATCACATTTATTTGGTTTAAGTTAGGTTATAAGTAAAAGAATTTTGCAGTTAGGTAGCAATCCTCTTTGGGACTACTTGTACTCACTACTTTATTACTTGTTCGATATTTGTGCACTTGCAAATTTCACATCAAGTTTTTGGTGCCGCTGTCGGGGATTGTTTTCATCTAGTGTAGAATTTAATTACTAAGCCTAAGTTTAAACTTTTTTAAAAAAATCAAAAAAAATATTGTTGATATTTTAAATTTTTTATTTTATTATTATTATTATTATTTGTTATTGTTATTATTACTTTTTTTGTTTGTGCATGAATACTCGTAGTTCCTCAAATAAATAACCTTTGATCTACATTTCTGATATTGAAAAGTTTGCTCGTCATAACATGAGTGAATTTTATAAGAGGAAATACGAGAAAATCGTCACACCAATCGAATCTTCAAATTCAGATGATTGTTTTGAATTCGACTATAACAGTGAAGCAATGGAGAATAATCAGCCAAGGGGTATGTCTTTAAAGGACTATACAAAGCCAAAGATGGAGGGTCCTACTCCAGCCATCAACTGTCTAGGGGTTACTGCTGCAACTTTCAAGATTGAGCCAGCATTCATTCAAATGGTTCTCAATACTCCATTTTTCGGATTGTCACATGAAGATCCGCAAGCGCATATATCAAACTTTTTGGCAATTTACGATACTTTTCAAATTGGTGGAGTACCTGAAGATGCAAAAAGGCTCAGGCTTTTCCCTTTCTCTTTAAGGGATAAAGCTAGATCATGGCTAAACTCTCTTCCTACAAATTCTATTTCTAATTGGGACCAATTGCAAGAAGCATTTTTAAATAAATACTTTCTCCCAATTAAGACTATTCAGATGAGATCTAATATTTACAATTTTTTGCACGGTTCTACTGAGTCTTTACATGATGCATGGGAGAGGTTCAAAGAATATCTTAGGTTATGCCCTCATCATGGAATGGCAATAGGAATGCAAACACAAACATTTTATAATGGTTGCAGAGAAGATGTTAGATCATCATTAGATGTAGCTAGTGGTGGAGCATTCGTGTCAAAAGAAGAGCAAGCTGCATGGAATTTATTGGAGGAGATGGCCTTGAATAGCTCTCAATGGTTTAACACAAGAGCTATTCCCCCGAAGAAGGTCGCTGGAGTGGCGGATATGGACCCTAATGCAAGAATCATGGCTCAACTTGATGCAATAAATAAGAGATTGAGTTCGTTGAATGTTGCAGCCATAAACCATCACTGCGAAATTTGTGAAGGAAATCATCTCACAAACTAATGTTTGCAAGGTAATATGGTGAATTCTTATTATAATACTAATGAAGTTAATTTTGTTGGACAAAATAATAGGAATAATGATCCATATTCATCCACTTATAATCCGGGATGGAGGAACCACCCAAATTTTGGATGGAGGCAAAATAGTCAAGTTCAAACACCACCTCCACCCGATCTCCAACAAGAAAAGGTAAGTCTCCTTGAGAATACTCTTACAAAGTTCATTGAAGTTGCCACTAACAAATTTGTGAGTATTGAGAATGAGAATCAACAACTCAAGAAATCCTTCAAAGCAGTAAAAGTTGACCAACAAAATATAAAGGCTTCTATGAAGAACTTAGAAGTACAAGTGGGTCAATTAGCAGCTGCAATACTCCATAGACCTCAAGGAGCACTTCCAAGTGACACGGAGCGAAATCCTAGGGAGTTGAAGGCTATTACGGTAATCGATAAAGATGATTTTGCCAAAGGAAAAGAGGTGGGGCATAGAAAAGAGGATGATTTCAAGAATTCTGAAACTCCCAAAAATCCACGAGGTAAGAGAAGTAAGAAAGGTGAGGAAGAATATAATAATGACAATGTTGATTTTAGTTATCTTCCTTTCCCCCAAGCTGGTAAGCATCATTACATTGATTCTCAATTCAAAAAGTTTCTTGGCATCCACAAAAGGAAGGTTAATTTGAAGTTTCTTGAATATTTCAAGAAACTTCAAATTAACCTTCCTTTTGTGGATGCCTGAGCACAGATGCCTCGATATGCAAAATATTTGAAAGATGTTTTGGCTAGCAAAAAGAAACTCAAAGACTTTCAACAGATTTGCTTAAACGAGGAATGCTCTGCAATACTTTCAAAAAAATTACCGCCTAAGCTACAAGATCCATGGAGTTTTCATATTCCTTGCTCTATTGGTGATTTTTATTTTAAAAATGCATTGTGTGATTTAGGTGCTAGTATCAAAATGGGGTTGAAGAAAATTAAGGACAGTACTATTTGTCTTCAAATGGCTGATAGATCAATAAAATATCGTAGGGGAATAGTAGAAAATGTCCTTGTTAAGGTTGATAAATTATATTTTCTAGTGGATTTTGTGATTTTAGATATGGAGGATGATTTTGATCTACCTTTGATTTTAGGTAGGCCCTTTTTGAATACTAGTAGAACCTTAATTGATGTGGAAAAAGGTCAAATAACATTGAGGGTTGGGGATGAATGTATACAATTAAATTTTTTTGAATCATTGAGTAATTCCTCCAAGGGAGAATCTATATGTGCTATAAATATTCTTGATGTTGTAGTGGATGATTCTTCTAAAATTTTTGCAGAAAAATTGAATTCAAAATGGAACAAACCATTCAAGGAAGAAAGAGAGCTTCCAAAAGAGGACATTGAGGATAATGTGAAAAAAAGAAAGTTTTCCCTAAAGCGGCACAAAGTCAAATATGGTTTGACAAGAAGAGTGCTTATGGGCAGAGAAGCTTTTCTTTTCCATGATCCTCCTTGATTCATGCTCTTATATAGAAAGCCAAGCTCGAGACTATAAACGAGAACTACTATTTAAGTTGCTTTGCTTCTTGATTTTTTTTTCTTTCAAGTTTTATATAAAAAAAACAACCTTCCCTTATTTACTTTCTTTAATTCTTTTGTAGGATGTGCTTGAGCCTAAGTGGAGCTCCCATAAACGGTTAAAGATTGGACTTTCTTGGATGTTTCGTTGATTCGACTAAGTCTCTTAACCCCTTTTGTGATTTCTTATATTTGAACATTGAGGACAATGTTTATTCTTAAGTGGGGGTAGGAAATTGGCTATTTCATTTTGACAAATTTTGAAAAATATTTAGAATTTTATGGTGTAAGAGTTTTATTTCAAAAAATTTTTTGAAAATTGTCTGAATGTTAAGTAATTGAATCTTATTCTTGAGGAGTTATTGTGATTGTTTATATGTGTCGATTGGAAAGTAAAGAAAAGAATTTAACCTTGCATAATGCCTTTGTTAATTATTCTTAACTGTGAAATTTAAATTATTTTTATTGACCATCATCTTGTGAATTGATGAGATATTTAGACTTTATTATATATTTGATGACACTTTTTTTATCACAACAACACACTAGAACTTGTTTTATTACATGCTCGAGGCGAAATATAAGGTTTCTCTGGTTTACCTTAGAAACGATGGTCATAGGCCTTCTTTGGACCGTTTGAGCCTTTCAAGCCTACCTTTAGAGTTATCCCTAGTACCCTTTTGTGCCTTAATGAGTCAATTTTCTTGAATAAACACTTAATATTTTAACCTTTAGCTTTGTAGAGAGCTTGATTTATAATTCAACACTTTTGTGCTCCTTGGAATTTGGATATTAAGGTTTTGAAGGAAACAAAGATTGAGAGGGTATTGAAAAGGGAAAGAATGACTTGCTCTATATTATTATTTTGAAAAAAAAGTGAAAAAAAATTTGAAAAAAAAGAAAAAAATAAAAAAGGAGATAATTAGAAAAAAAAGAAAAAGGAAAGAAAGAGTGCTTATTGCAAGTCATGGTCATAAAATATCCAAAGTTGATGTATACATGAAAAAGGAATGAATTTCTCGGGAGTGAATTTAGTTATTGAGATTCTTTGTACTAAAGGAGCAAGAAAGGAGTTGGAGTATATGTTTATGATTTGGGGTCAACTTTTCTTTGCAAGCTCTCTTCTCTTTGTTTTGTCTCCTTATATCTTTTGGTTGTTAGCCAATTCCCTAACCTAACATTACAAGCGCTAAAGTCCTACCTGATCTAAGTGAAGCCAGAGTACCTAAATTAGTGGAGAGTGTGTAAGATTACAAGCTTATGGTTGTGTGAATCTTTAATATATATGTATATGGTTGTGATTATAAAGGTGATGATTGGGTGTATAATATTGCCTAGACATTGAATCAATAGCTTGGTTGTGGCATGCTTCAAAAAAGAAAAAACAATTCTTCTTTCAATTTCCACAATTATGTTGTATTAACATTATTATTATTCTTGATTATTTATCTATCAATCTTTCTAGTTGATGCATATGGATGATCATTTTTAATGGAATGAGAAAGTTGATTTCAAGTTGAATGATTCCATGTCTAATGTTCTTGAGTTTTTCTATCTTTGCTCGAAGACGATCAAAGTCTTAAGTGGTGGGTAATTGATGAGATCATATTTTAATCATTATTTAGATTAACTTCTCACTTATTTAAGGGCTAATTGATATAAATATTATTACTTTGATTTGTTTTGGTGAATTAAATATTAATGTACTTTGTATGAATTAATTAAGATAATTTTATTACTAAAGTACACTTTAATTCACTAATTTTACTAATTATTGATGCAGGGGCAAAATGGTAATATCAAGAGAAGAAAATATGAAAGAAGACTTGGCTAGGAAAGGAAAATAAAAATTCACCATGCCATTCTAAAATTTATAAGGATTCAATTTAAAGAAGAAAAAGGAAGATTCTAACATGGACTTTGGTTTGAAATAGGATTTGGAATGGATTGAAATTCCTAATGCACAAAGGGAGGAGAATTCGGGGGCAGGAAGAAAGGAGATTTTGGGAGCAGTAAATTTAGGAAAATTTAGGGGCAGCCAAGAAGAGGGGAGTTCGGTAGCAAAGAGAAGGAGAATTGCGATAGAAGAAAGAGACGAAGAAAGGAAAAGGGGAGTTGATCAAGAGGAAGCAAAACGAATAGAGAAGTTCTTTTATGTTTATTTATTTTTTATGTTAATTAAATTTATAGCTTTGAATATTTAGATCATGAATAGTTAAATCTTTTGTGACTAAGACCTTCGATGAAGGCTGAAACTCTTATGCATTTAATTTATTTCAATTAAAGATTGTTTCCTTTATCTCGATTTTGGTTAATTGTTATGATTGTTCTTAATGCTTGCAATTTTCTGGCAAATTTTTGAATGCCTTTAAATTTATTCTAGTGGCTGAGAAGTGTTAGTTTTAATTGGATCATGTTAATAACAACACATCGTAAAACTGACTAGAGATAGATTCGGTTTCTTTGTGTGGTTTCTAGCGAGTAGGAAACAAAAGTTAGGGAATTCCATAGAGGTGTTTGAGGCTTTGATAATTAAAATCACGTAGAGATACGATTGGTTTATTAATTAAAGTTAGGAGCTTTTCACGAAGAGATTGGGTCTAGCTTGTAATTGAGAATTCTACCATTAACCAAGTCGAGAATTAGTTTGAATAAATAAACTATTTGTCATAAGAGGACGAAGTTGGATTTGGAGTGTCTTAGTCTATTAATTGCCATTGATTTTTAATTAATATAATTATTAATTTTTATGTTTATTATTATTGTTATTGGTAATTAAATTTTAGATAAAATCACATTTATTTTGGTTTAAGTTAGGTTATAAGTAAAAGAATTTTGCAGTTAGGTAGCAATCCTCTTTGGGACTACTTGTACTCACTACTTTATTACTTGTTCGATATTTGTGCGCTTGCAAATTTCACATCAGAGATCACTGAAAAGGTTGGCCCTGTTGCATATAGATTTTCATTACCTACGGAGCTTAATCGCATCAATGATATCTTCCATGTATCTACTCTTCTAAAGTATATAGCAGATCCTTCGCATATGTTGATTGAATAACCAGTAAATTTGGAAGAGGATTTGACTTATGTGGAGCAGCCGATGCAAATAAGAAGTCGAGTCATTCATATGGTTGAAGTACTTTAGAGAAATCATGGTATAGAGGAGTCTACATGCGAACGTGAGGAGCTAACTAGAAATCAATACTCTCATCTTTTCGCTTGTGAGGTAGTATTTATTTTACAGAGTTAGATATAATTGCCTCATACATTACATAGACATTTCAACATTCATTCGGCTGATCCTCCCCTCCCCCATTTTCCCCATTTCCTCTTCTCTTTTCTCTCTTCTCTCTTCTCTATCCCTCTCTTCAATTTTTCACCAATTCTTCGCACAAAAATTAAATCCTTCAAACCCAGATTTAGAACTACATCAAAAGTCTCCAAAACAAGGTAAAATCTTCAATTTTTCTCATTATGGTTGACTTTAATTATTTTCGAGAATTACTGTGGCAATAATATTGTATGAATTTTAATACTTTGTTTGATGCTCTGATTTTGTTCAAATTTTTAACGAAGGTTCTTGTTGTCATGTTCTACCAATATAATAAATTTTGTTAATTTTTAAGCATGTTTGATATTTTTCTGAAGTTTTGAAAAATCTGGACAGATTTATTTATTTATGTAAATTTTTGTTTTGATTAAATATTGAATATTTAAATAAGTATTAGATTGTTATAATGCAAAAGGAGTATAAAAATATATGAAAAGAATAAAACAGAATATTGTTCTGAATTGATATATTAGGAATAAAATAAAATAATTAGAATTTTTGTGCAGAATGGTGGATTTTATTAAAATTAATATTTTAATATTTTTATCAAATTCAATAATTTTTATCTCTAATTAATATTAATCATGCATTCATTCATGTATATGTATATGTATGTATGTATGTATGTATGTATGTATGTATGTATGTATGTATGTATGTATATATATATATATATATATATATATATATATATATATATATTGTTTGTCAATATTTCAGAATTTAAAGTGACATTAAATTTGTTTATTACGTAGTAATTATCTATTAGGTTCCGAGATTGCCGAGGTAGAACCAAGGGTGGAGTAGCGTAGATTTATGCTTTTCGCTTGAGGTGAGATTTCTAACTTACTCGTGGAGGTTGAGGACCACAAAATCCTAATATTTTAAGTTATGTTTTTTTATATTTTATTTATTTAATTTACGCTAAGTAAATATTTATTTTATCGTGGCTCGTCTTTGTAAATATATGTTGTGGAAACTTTGAATTTGCTATTTGTCATGGCTCGGTGAGATTATTTATTTGTGTGGAGAGTCTCTTTGTACCGTATGTGAGAAGGCCATTGGGAGGTATTGTGTGGAGAGTCCTTTGTGCCGCGTGTGAGATGGCCATTGGAAGGGCGGCGGAAGTTTTTATGTGCTTATATGGACTCGAAAGAGTCCTGTGAATTCTGTTTGTTGATTTGACCGTTATTTTTCAAAATGGTTATTATTACTTGAATGTACATATATATAAATATATTCTATTTTACGTGATTTCCAAATCAGACTATTTTGTTGTACTAATCAAGTTATTCTCATAAAAAGTCAAGGATAACTTATATCTATTTTAAAAATGGTATAAATTCAATATGGTATATTTGCTTTCAAACTGTACAAGTATCTACAAATTTCACTGGGTTTCATAGCTCATTATTCTCTCTTTATATTTCAGGATTTTCATAGTTGAATTCAGAGTTTAGTTCTCTTTCTACATCGCACGTGACAGTTGAGTCCTGAGCAACAGCTAATATTGTAATTATTTTGGTTTGTCAATGCATTGTAACATTTCAAGTGGTTATTGATTTAATTACTATGTGTATAGAGATATCTCAATATTTTCGAAACAATTATGTTTTATATAATTTATTTTATGTACTCTTTTGCTATAGAATGACCGGTGCGCCTTATATTATTTTTGTTGTTATTTGCTTAGACACTATTAGAATTTACACTCGTATCATATAGTGATATTACAAGTTGCATTACACCTCTAGAACAGGAAAGTGATGATTCACTCCTAGGTAGGGCCCGCCCGAGAGTGGGTTGTTATAAATCTTCTTTGAGAGTGAATGAATGAATCAATTCATGAATACAATAGATCAGTTTAAAACTCTATTTATAAGGTTTCGAGATATATATCAACATGAAGAGATGGGGAAGAGTTAGAAAATAGATGCTATCAATAATTAAAAATATGATCGAACCCTATCATCTATTTTCTGATAGGATAGAATATCTCTATTATCTAATTTTTTGTAAGACAGAGTATCTCTATCTCTAATATTGAATTATCTCTTTGATATCAAATAATGAATATCCACAATTATATTAATTCTATAACATAAAATTTGTTTTGGATTAATTTACATTGCAACTGCACATTCTCATGCTGCCTAACTGCAAAGCGACTTCTTGTTGGCTGCGAAATTGAGATTGTTAGCTGATTGTCTGAACCTTAAGAAATGATTCAATTAGTTATAGACTATCAATTTTTCATCAATTACATTTGGTCGAACAGAATCATCACATCGAGCAATTGTCTGCGCATGCCCCACAATTTTTTATTTGAAAAGGGAATCAATATATATTGTATAGAGGAAATATGTAATCAACACAATGGTCCTCCAAAGTGAAAATTCAATTTTGTCTCATTTCCCACTTTTTCATTCTTTAAAAAATAATTAGTTATATATTCAATCCGTCCAGAACTAAATCTCTTATTTTGAATAAATACAAAAATTAAAAGAAGTAATTTAAATATAAATAAATTGTTATATTATTGGTTAATTAAAGAGATAAATGATGAAAACTACATATTAGTAGAGTTTAAATCCCTTAAATAAAAAAAGTCAAATAAGTTGGTGGCAGAACTATTGTGTTAGTGAAGTTTAATTTCTTTAAATTAAGGAGATTATCAGTAAAAATTTTAGATAAAATATATAGTGATTTTTAAAAAATAGTCATTCAATTTTGAAAATGTGAAAATAAAATTTAGATACTCAATTACAAATAAAATGAGTATTGCATAAGATAGTGTAAAATGGTATTTCATATATAAAAATTCCTTCAATCATGAACAGCTTAGAAAATTTGCCCCTTGGACGTCAGATACTGCCATGTGACTTATAAAAATGCCGGTGAATTAAACAAAACGATGGAGGTTAATTCCGCCTTTCCTTCAACCTTCGCCTTGGCATCCGCACAAAATTTTGGCTCTCTGAAGGAGTGGATCAGCTTTGCTTCATGTCAGGCTTGGAGTAGTTTTTTTTTAATATATGTATATAGATAAGTTATCATTATAAAAAAAAAACCATTCTTAGGAAACCAATACACATGGATAGAATATGTTAACTTTTAATTAGTCCACGATTATTATCTATATACATATATTATAGAAATGCAACTTATTCATTATGTGACTTCCAAATTTCCATTCTATTTTTCTAGAATTTTTACTAATTCTAATTAGTTTCAAAAGCTTTATCAATTTGATATTAACTTATATAATATCATAATCTTTATTTTTATTTGAATTCAAAATATTTAGATGAATAAATATTATTACAATATTCCAGTTCAAATTTGTAAGACTCCTTTCTACAATTATAATAGATTTATTCTAATTATTGTTTCCTCTCTTTGCAGTCTAATTTTTTCCCCCATCTGTACCAGCCATCGTGCGGACTACCCTATCATTGGTATTCTAAATTTATCTTATTTCTATTTTTTAGTTTTTCTCTGTTTGTTTTGAATTTAGTTCTTTGGATATTTGTTTACATTTCTAATGTAACCGTCATTCTTGTGGAAACAAAATTACCAGCTTGGATTCTTCAATGGTTGCATGGGAGATCAAGGAAAATGGAAATTTCATGTTCCCCTATGTTTCTCTATTTTTGTAAAATTTTGGGTGTATATATTATTTGTGATAGTAGGGATTCAAAAAACTATTTCAACAATCCATGATAGAAGAATTATTTAGATTTATGAGCCTTTATTCCCTTGCTGGTCAAGAAAGAAAATTTATGAGCTTTGTTATTCCATTTGTAATATTATTCAAACGAAAGCCTTTTCTTTATTTCTAATTCAATTCTCCTTTCATATAAAATTTTTTCTATGTTAGCCTCGCAAATAATGTTATTAGTATTTGGAAGACATTTATTGATAAAGAGCATATTTTCTTGCAAGTACATTACCTGGAGTACATTTTTCAGTGAAGTTATTAAGGCTAACATGAAATTACTTGCCTGAATATTTTGTTTGTGTTTAAATAAAAATTATTTTGATCAAAGAGACACAAACTTAGTGCATAGTTTTATATTAGATTTCTTAAAATGGTAAGTTAGTTATTGACTGAAAATATTTAACTAGTTAAAGAGACCACTGCCTTGGCATTTTCAAGAAGTTGTGAAAATTGCACAGATATGGGTAGAGATAAAGGTAACAATGAGTTCACTTAAATTAATCTTAGCATATTTATTTCGAATAGTTTTTTCAAGAATTTCTGAATATAATTCTTTAAGTGAAGGGATCAAAGTAAATTTAGCTTTATATTATTGTTTCCTATATTAGCAGTGCTATTTTTACATTTAGGGTGATATGGATTTGCTTTTAGATTGTGATACTGTAAACTTTCCTATATAGAGCTAATATTAGGTACAATGTTAAAGAGTAAAAAAAAAAGATGAGATGCAAAGACTATAAAAAATATCAATATAGATAAAATAGATATTTTAAAAAAAAGTTTATTTCAAAATATAAATATATCAAATATTTTTCAATTACTTTTTTTTAAAAAAAAACTTCCAAGGGATAGTTTGTGTGGACGTGACAAATAAACTTTTCCTTTTCTCTTCAAATAAATTTTTTTATATCTTATTCTCTAATTTTTTAGGAGGTATTGGGAAAGAAATGCTTATTTAGATTTATGAGCCTTTATTCCCTTGCTGGTCAAGAAAGAAAATTTATGAGCTTTGTTATTCCATTGGTAAGATTATTCAAACGAAAGCCTTTTCTTTATTTCTAATTCAATTCTCCTTTCATATATAATTTTTTCTATGTTAGCCTCGCAAATAATGTTATTAGTATTTGGTAGACATTTACTGATAAAGAGCATATTTTCTTGCAAGTACATTACCTGGAGCACATTTTTCAGTGAAGTTATAAGGCTAACAAGAAATTACTTGCACTGAATATTTTGTTTGTGTTTAAATAAAAATTATTTTGATCAAAGCGACACAAATTTAGTGCATAGTTTTATATTAGATTTCTTAAAATGGTAAGTTAGTTATTGACTGAAAATATTTAACTAGTTAAAGAGACCACTGCCTTGACATTTTCAAGAAGTTGTGAAAATTGCACAGATATGGGTAGAGATAAAGGTAACAATGAGTTCACTTAAATTAATCTTACCATATTTATTTCAAATAGTTTTTTCAAGAATTTCTGAATATAATTATTTAAGTGAAGGGATCAAAGTAAATTTAGCTTTATATTATTGTTTCCTATATTAGTAGTGCTATTTTTACATTTAGGGTGATATGGATTTGCTTTTAGATTGTGATACTGTAAACTTTCCTATATAGAGCTAATATTAGGTACAATATTAAAGAGTAAAATATCAATATAGATAAAATAGATATTTTTAAAAAAATTTTATTTCAAAATATAAATATATCAAATATTTTTCAATTACTTTTTTTTAAAAAAAACTTCCAAGGGATAGTTTGTCTGGACGTGACAAATAAACTTTTCCTTTTCTCTTCAAATAATTTTTTTTATATCTTATTCTCTAATTTTTTAGGAGGTATTGGGAAAGAGAGGCTTTAACAATGTTTTTTATTTCCTTTTGTTAGGGAGAAGAAACTTTTTGTTATGAAATAATATGTGGATGTTCATATTAATCAGTTTTCTGAAGAGAACTGACCTCCCAAAATATGACTCCTAATCAGATTTGATTTCCTTTCCCCATTAGATTTTGTGTTTCCATAAACTCTTGTATTATGAGCCTATGTATAGGGCCGTATGATGACATTAATAATATACAGATTTTAGTTTTGTTTCTTGAGTTCTACTTTCTCTCTCTATATTCTATCTTTTCTTTTCTTTAGTTTTATATTATTCTCCAAAGATATTGAGTAACTCTTTTGCTTTAATTCTGTGTTGCCAACACTTAAATTCATAACACGTTATCAGCACAAGTCTCTGCCACCGAAGTTGAGAGTTTAATCAAGAGAAAAAGAGGTATTTTTCTATCTTTGAATTCTCATGGCAAACTTTTCAAAACTTTTTTTTTACTCTTGATATTTATAGAAAGAATTATATGTCATAGACATTAGATGCTTAAATTTATTGAGATATAATGGGTCTGGCAGACACCATCTCAAAATCGTATAAAAGTCATAAATTTTCTCCGTCATTATTTCAGTGAGAATCTAAAGGCGAAATATCTTACCGTGAGAAATCCACTTATTTTGTGGAAGGATCTAAAAGAAAGATTTGACTACCAAAAGATGTTCATTCTATCAAAAACACATTTTACTTTAAATTTGTGAGTGAATGCTTTAGAACCAATGGTTATGACCCTGGAAGAGGTCATAGTCATGGTCGAAGTCACCGACATAGACGCGGATATGGTAAGAATAATCTATATAATCATGGCTACTAGAATATATGTATCTGAATATTGTGGGTCCTTAAGACACCACTTAAGAAATACAAAGCATCAAAGCCATTTGATTACTAGTAAATTGTGAACAAAACATACAATCACCAGAAGATGATTGTTATATAAATGCTATTGATGATTTGTTATAAGTGTTTATCTATCAGTATGCAAAAATTGTATTACTTTTAGAATTTCTCCTCAATTAAAGTTATAAGGAGAAATATCACTAGTAATGCGATGGATAAAAGATTTTTCCTTTCTCATACCTCTAACATGCTCATGTAGTAGCAATATTGAGAAAAAAATTTTCAAAAGTATTTTGAATTTATATCTTTTGAGACTAAATGAGTCATTGATAAAATATTTTGATGCTCGACCAAATATTTTTATATCATTTCCTGAAGTGAATGATATTAGAAATTATAATATATTTATATACGAGATTTTGGTCGCAGCTAGTAGAAATACACTTTGTTCTTATACTATAAGAATGACTCATTAAATCCCCAGTGAATAGATACTCAGCAGAAGTGAGAAAATAATGAGAAGGAAAAAGGAAAAGTAATAATTCTAACATGTTATTGATGTAATATGAAAGCTTGTCACGTACCTGTAGTACGTCAAGCATGTTATGAATCTCTATTAATTATTGATATTGCTTTACTTCCCTAAATCATGCTACTGATACTAATGATGCTTATGTCGAAAATATTAATATGGCATATGTGAACGTGGCCAATTATTTTGAATATCCAGAAAGAGTTTTTAGCATTTTGAATGTCAATCAAAATTTTAAATTATCGAATTGCTACTTTCTTATGTTATTTTAGTTTATTTTGGATCAAGAATGGTGAAGATACAATTTGTCTAAACAATATTTGTGTTTATTTGGATAAAATTTAAAATATATTTCCAAAGTATAAATGGCAGTGTAAGGTTCCTGAAAAACTAATTGATCAAATAATTCTATAAGAGTTAATTGATGAAAAGATCCCGAAGAGCTATCAAATCTTCACATAAGGGTCAATTGTTATAATACACCATTCTCTATATAATCTCATAAAAAATTTTGTGCCTTAATTATAGTATATCGAGACATTAGATGAATGCATTTTTGAGACATATGCATTACCATTATGACTTGAAATATATGTCAATTATAAATACTACCATTTATCTCTCATGATTTATATTGCATAGAATTATGAAATAGAGATGCAATATTGAGTAACTTGAAATTTACTGATAAATAATTTATTAGTTGGCATGATCGGTTGGAGCATCCTGAATCATTAAAATACAAATAATGATTATAAATTTGTTATGGAATCAAAAGTTTCCAAATGTGACGAATTTATATGCGCTATTTGTTTTATTTAAAAGTTGCTAGTATTACTTGGGGTTGAATATGTTATTTTGGGATAAATATGGAGAAATTATTAGTTGATGCATCAACAAATAGTCTTATGTATATTGTTGTTTTTGCAACCTGTAGTTTGCACAATTTATTGATAATGAGCTCATATTTTAACATTCTCCCAAAGACATAATTTGTCCTAATAATACTGGTTGTATTGAAATAAATATTAAACATCATGTAGAATGTTCATGACTGTGATATATTAGCACTTATTTCGTATTTTGACAACACATTGTACTTCTCCTCATAGTAGTTGGTTTACCAAATATTTTCCATCTTAAATTTAGAGATATACTATGTATGTTGCTCCACCACAAAGGTAATGAGATGTGTTTTCAAAGAGATTATTAAATATATTGGGAGCAAATCTAAAGGGAGAGATTAATATTTTGTTAATTTTGAATATGTTGTCCGAGAAATTAGTTAAAAATACCCTTAAACAATTTTATACTAGCCAATAACAGTCACAATCTTTTTTGTTATACAATTTATCCATAATATATATTCGGAGTGCCAAAAGTACCCTCAACAATGACCAATCAAGGCATCAAGGCATGGTGAGACCAAACTTCCCCAGAAAGCTCTGCAAGTTATTGAGAATCGCTAAGCTGTTGCTCATGTACTCTCGAGAGTTCTGCACCCTCATCTTAACTTCATCCACCGCCGTCGATCCTCCCATCTCCTCAAGCCCTTCCAGACAAGTATCCTCATCTGTCATTGCAGCGTTGATCCACATCTGCAAATTACTAATCTTCATCTCGGTGAATACCTTCTCCCCGGGATTCACCTTCATCAACTCGGCGGAATCATTGAGTTGGCTCAGTGAATTATCAAACAGACTTGAGCAATCCTGCAGAGTTGAGTAACCCGGTTGTCATTCGTCTTGGAAATCAATTCTATGGGCAACGAAGAGAGGTTCTTGACCTCTTGCAAGCTGAATTGCATCGAGAGGTTGAAGAAGTGAACTGGGTCAGCCTTCGGAGGATTGTTCAGGGAAAAAATGGAAGAAGCGCACGAGTCTTGGCAGAAACTCGATGCTTTCTCTGTTCTGTTCATGTTGGTTCTCCTTAAAGCTGACGATCTGCTTGAGCTCATCCCTGTTATTCGTCTTTATGGGGTAGAGTTTTTGGCCTTTTTGCTTCACATGAACCTCGGCACCATATTTCTCTACAAAATCAATTTGGGTTCTTCAATAACAATGCATTTTCATTCGGATTGCACAACAGTGCAAGGAAGGGAGAAGACGGGTTGCAGAGAGATAGAAGAGAGTGACAATTTTGCCTTCAAAAATTGAGTCAAGGGCTTCTTATGTGAAAATGAGTCAAGGGCTTCTCATGTGAAAATGAGTCACCCCACTCTGCCGGATTCCACCGTGTGAGGGTACTTTTGGCACTCTAAAAATATATTAGGAATAAATTGTGTAAAAAAAATTGTGACTATTATTGGCTAGTATAAAATTGTTAGAGGGTATTTTTAGCTAATTTCTCTATGTTGTCCCAATATAAAAAGGAGAAATCACGAGGCTGGATAAAGATATTAGTATGTGTCTAATCTTGATCTTCTATTTTGATCCTCATAGAAGATACCTTGAACTAGAAGTTCATAGGATAATTTATATAGCAAGGTATATTAATTGACAAACATCCAACAAAGAATGCTCCTATTTGATATCCCTGAAGGATAATCTACCACTACAAATAAATTTAAGACACAAATAAAATGTGGTAGATAAGTTGATTCCAGAGATACAAACTCCTCACTGGAGCAAAAGTTTAAGATGGTTACATATGTTAAATCGAGGAGATTTAAATTCCAGAGGATTTTTCTCCCAAAACATGATTGATAAATTATTTCCAAAAGAAATTCAGGTACCTGAAAACTATGATAAATGATGAGATCTCAACATGATTGGGAACTATTTGAATCACACAAATATATGACTTTAAAGATATTAATGCGCATAATATGTTGAGGATTTTCAAATTGAGGTCTGTAGACTCGAAATGTAACGACCCACTCCAGGGTGAGCCCTACCTAGGAGTGAATCATCACTTTCCTGTTTCAGAGGTGCAATACAACATGTAGTACCACTATATTATAGGAATTTAAATTCTAATAGTATTTAAACAAATAACAACAAAAATAATATAGGACGCACCGGCCGTTCTATAGCAAAAGAATACATAAAATGGTTTATACAAAACATAATTATTTCGAAAGATTGAGATCTCTCTGTACATATACTAAATAAATTAATAACTACGTGAAATGTTACAATGTATTAACAATCCAAAAATAATTACAAATGATAAAAGCCTCTACATTATTAGCTGCTGCTGAGGACTCAACTGTCACGTGCGACGTAGAAAGAGAACTATACTCTGAATTCAACTATGAAAATCCTGAAATATAATGAGAGAATAATGAGCTACGAAACCCAGTGAAATCTCTAGGTATTTGTATAGTTTGAAAGCAAATATACCGTACTGAATTTATAACACTTTTAAAATAGATATAAGTTATCCTTGACTTTTTTTGTTTTATGAGAATAACATTCTGATGCGAAAATCACGTAAAATAAAATATATTTATATATATGTACATTCAAGTAATAATCACCATTTTGAAAATAATGTTCAAATCAACAACCACAATTCACACGATTTTTTCGAGTCCATATACGCACATAAAAACTTCCGCCGCCCTTTCAATGGCCATCTCACACGCGGCACAAAGGAACTCTCGACACAACACCTCCCAATATCCTTCTCACACACGGCGCAAAGGGACTCTCCACACAACATCTCCCAATAGCCTTCTCACATACGGCACAAAGGGACTCTCCACACAAATTAATAATCTCACCCTGCAGGGGAGTCAATTCATATCCCGACGGCGGAGTTTACACATAATTCACATTTACAACTCATCAACAACCAAGCAATTCTCATGGTTTAGTATATTATATAAATACACAAACCAAACCACGACAAAACAACAAATTATATTACTACTATATATTTTTACAAAAGCCGAGCCACGGCAAAATAATAATTTCAAATTAACAACACATTGATTCACAAAAGCCGAGCCACGGCAAAATAACAATTTCAAATTAACAACACATTGATTCACAAAAGCCGAGCCACGACAAAATAACAATTGAAGCTTAACAACACATTTATTCATAAAAGCCGAGCCACGACAAAACAACAAATCAAGGATAGCAACACATTTATTCACAAAGCCGAGCCACGGCAAAATAAATATTCACTTAGCGTAAATTAAATAAATAAAATATATAAAAAATATATAACTTAAAATGTTAGGATTTTGTGGTCCTCAACCTCTACAAGTAAGATAGAAATCTCACCTCAAGTGAAAAGCATAGATATACGCTACTCCACCCTTGGTTCTACTTCGACAATCTCGGGACCTAATATATAATTACGTAGCAATAAACGAATTTAATATCACTCTAAAATGCTCAAATATTGACACACATATATATACATGAATGAATGCATGATTAATATTAATTAGAACTAAAAATTATTGAATTTCATAAAATTATTTTAAAATAGAAACTACCTGCTTTTCTTGGGAATAAAAATATTAAAATATTAATTTTAATAAAATCCACCATTCTCCACAAAAATCTCAATTATTTCATTTTATTCTTAATATACCAATTTAGGGAAATTAAAATAATTTATTTTAATAAAATTCACAATTCAGAAAAATTTTTTGTTTTATTATTTTTATATATTTCTATACTCTTTTGCATTATAAAAATCTAATAAACATTTAAATACTCAATATTTAATCAAAACAAAAATTTACAAAAATAAATAAATCCGTCCAGATTTTTCTAAAATTCAGAAAAATATCAAAAATGCTTAAAAATTAACGACATTTTTTCTGTAGGTAGACTACGACAACAAAAACCTTCATTCAAAAATTGAACAAAATCGGAAAATCTAAAAATTTATTAAAATTCATACAAAGTTACTGCTACAGTAATTCCCGAAAATAATTAAAGTCAATAATAATAAGAAAAATTGAAGCTTTTACCTAGGAGACTTTGATGTTGTTCTAAACCTGGGTTTGAAGGATTTGAATTATTTTGTGAAGATTTGGTGAAGAATTGAAGAGAGAAGAGAGAAGAGAAGAGAGAAAAAGAAGGAAATGGGAGAATTGGGGAAATTGGGGAAGGGGAATGAGCCGTATTGCTGATCATCTTCCCCTTTTTTTTAATACAAAATAATTTGCAAAATCATCCTTCAAATTTTTTTTATTATAGATTTACCCTAAAACTTATAATGTATATTTTCTCTTTATTTTAAGAATGTATAAAATAAATTTTTAGCAATTTATAGTTATCATAAAACACTTGAAAAATTATTTGGTAAAACTAAAATTTGTGGTCTTACAATTCTAACCCTCTAAAATAAATTTCGTCCCCTAAATTTCAATGAAAAGGAGTATACATGTATAAAAATATTTTTGAAAACTAGTGCATATGTATATAAGAAATGACGATTCGTTAAATAATAATAAATGTTAAAATGACTATGCAATGTATGAGGCAATCATATCTAACCCTTTAAAATAAATGCTACCTTATAGGTTAGGCAAAATTCGAGAAAAGATGAGGGTTTTGATTTCTCATAAGCTCCTCGCGTTCCCACGTAGACTCCTCTATGACATGGTTTCTCCAAAGTACTTTAACCATATGAATAACTAGACTTCTTAATACTTGCACCTTCCGATCAATTATTTGCACTGGCTGCTCCACATAAGTCAAATCCTCATCCAAATTTACCGGTTGTTGAATCAACACATGCGAAGGATCTGCTATATACTTTCGAAGAGTAGATACATGAAAGATATCATGGATGCGACTAAGCTCCGCAGGTAATGACAATCTATATGCAACAGAGGCAACCTTTTCAGTGATCTCATAAGGTCCAACATAACGCGGCCCTAGTTTTCCCTTACGTCCAAATCTAAGAATGCCCTTCCACGGTGATACTTTCAAAAATACCTAGTCTCCTAGTTGAAATTCTAATGTTCTACGTCTCTTGTCCGCATAACTCTTTTGCCGACTTTGTGCTACCCGGAGATGTTCTCTAATGATTGGAATCTTTTCTGTGGTGCGTTGCACTAACTCGACACTGGATATCTTGGCATCTCCCACCTCCATCCAACATATTGGAGTCCTGCACCTCCTTCCATACAAAGCCTCAAACGGTGCTGTACCCAAACTAGTTTGAAATCTATTGTTGTAGGCAAATTCAATGAGCGGCAAGTCATCATCCCAACTAGTGGAATAACTCATAACATAAGCACGCAACATATCTTCCAAGATTTGTATAACTCTCTCTGATTGTCCATCTGTCTGTGGATGAAAGGTTGTACTCATGTTAAGTTTTGTCCCAAGTGCTCGTTGAAAACTTCTCCAAAATCTGGAAGTAAAGTGAGGATCCCGATCTGATACTATGCTGACAGGTACTCCATGCAATCTCACAATGTTCTTGACGTAAATCTATGCCAATTTTTCTACTGAATAGGTGAATTGTATCGGAAGAAAGTGAGCAGATTTGGTCAATTGATCGACTATTACCCAAACCACATCATGTCCAACGTGAGTTCGCGGTAGTCCGGATACAAAGTCCATGGTAACATGTTCCCATTTCCACTCCGGAATGGGAAGTGGTTGCAATACTCTAGCGGGATGTCGGTGCTCTGCTTTAACTTGCTGACATATCAAACATCTAGATACATATTCTGCTATGTTTCTTTTCATTCCTGGCCACCAATAGAGTTCACATAAATCCTGATACATCTTGGTACTCCCTAGGTGCATGGTGTATATCGAATCATGTGCTTCCTCCATAATCTCTCTCTTTAAGTTTGTATCATCTGGAACATAAACTCGACCTCTAAACACCAGTATCCCATCATCACTAACTGAGTACTCCGTATGTTCTTCTTTTTGCAGTTGCTCTCGAAGTTCATGAAAGGTAGTATCATTTTCTTGAGCCAACCGAATCCTCTCTAATAATACTGGTCTAATTCTTATATGTGCAAGTAGAGTTCCATTTACTGAGATTCCAAATGATATAGATAACTTCCTCATTTCCTCTAATTCACCTCTACATCTGTTCCTCAAAAATGTCATGGTGCTAGTACCGGTCTCTTTACGGCTTAGAGCATCCACAACTACATTAGCCTTCCCTGGATGATAGTTTATAATCAAGTCATAATCAACAATCAACTCCATCCATCTTCTTTGCCTCAAATTCAACTCCTTTTGTGTCTGAAAATACTTCAAACTTTTATGATCAGTAAAAACCTCACAAGTAGCTCCATATAAGTAATGTCTCCAAACCTTTAATGCAAATACAATGGCTGCTAATTCTAAGTCATGGGTAGGATAGTTTTGTTCATGCACCTTTAACTGTCTAGAGGCATATGCGATAACTTTACCATGCTGCATCAAAACAAAACCTAACCCTTTCTTCGAGGCATCACTGTATATCACAAAGCCATCGGTCCCGAATGGAATAGTTAAAACTGGTGCAGTAGTTAATTTCTCTTTTAATAGCTAGAAGCACTGTTCACACTCATCGGTCCAGACAAATGATTCGTTCTTCCGAGTGAGACGAGTTATAGGAGCTGAAATAATTGAAAATCCTTGGATGAATCTTCGATAATACCCTGCCAAACCTAAGAAGCTTCGAACTTCGGTTACATTTTTGGGTTGTTTCCAATTCAGCACTGCTTCCACCTTTTACAAGTCCACACTAATACCTTTCCCCGAAACAACATGGCCTAAGAAGACCACTTGATCCAACTAAAATTCACATTTGGACAACTTAGCATACAATTGTTCTCTTCTTAGCGTCTCTAACACGGCTTTCAAGTGTTGGCTATGCTTCTCCTCACTTTCAGAGTACACCAAGATGTCATCAATGAAAACTACCACAAATTGGTCAAGAAAAGGTTTGAGAACTCTATTCATGAGATCCATAAAGGCAGTTGGGGCATTTGTCAAACCAAATGGCATAACCAAAAATTCGTAATGTCCATATCTGGTACGAAAAGCTGTCTTTGGTACGTCTTCCTTTCGAATTCGCAATTGATGATACCTCGAACGCAAATCAATTTTGGAAAACACTCTAGCTCCTCTCAGTTGATCAAACAAATCATCAATTCGTAGAAGTGGATACCGATTCTTAATAGTAACTTTGTTCAATTGTCTATAATCGACACACAAATAGTACAGGTGCACCCCAAGGTGAAGTGTTCGGTTGAATAAACTTCTTATCCAAAAGTTCTTGTAATTGTGTATACAACTCCTTTAACTCAGCTGGCGACATACGATAGAGTGTCAAAGAAATAGGTGATGTGCCAGGTACCACTTCTATTTCAAACTATATCTCGGTTTGGGGGAAGCCCAGGTAGGTCATTGGGAAAAACATCAGGGAATTCTTTTACTATTGATATCTCCTCTAACTTAACCCCACTCTTTTCGATATCGACCACATATGCTAGGAAACCAGTACATCCTTTTCTTAACAACTTTCTGGCAGAAATAACTGAGATGATGCTGGAAGGAAGAATTTGTCGATCACCAAAGAAGCGAAATGGTTCTTGTCCAGGGGTTCTAAACATTACTTCTTTTCTATTGCAGTCAATTAAGGCATGATGATGACTAAGCCAATCCATCACGAGTATCAAATCAAAATCAACCATCGCAAAAGGCATCAAGTCAGCAATTAGCACACGATCTCCAAAATAAATCTCGCAGCCTTGATACACATCTTTAATAACAAATGTACCGCCAGTAGGGGTCTCAATCACAAGACTATACGCTAGGCTAGATATGGGCATTGTAGCATATGATGCAAATGATGAAGATATAAAAGAATGTGATGCTCCAGAGTCAAATAATAGCTTAGCATCTCTATCATAAAGGCGAGCAATACCTGTAACAACACCCTGACATGTTTGTGCTTGTTGATAAGTCACTGCATAAATCTGACCTCGACCTCTGCCATTCGATGGAACTATTCCTCTACCCTGATATAAATCACGTCCACTAGTTTGGCCTCCTCGACTCTCATGACCTCTACCTCTGCTAATTTGAAATCCCCCTCGCTCCGAATCCTGCTATCCTTGGTCCCTCCTGTGCAGCAATTCCTATCTGTCCCTGAGGGCAATCCCTAGCTGTATGTCCTGCCTGACGACATATATAGCACACGATACCTCTTTCACGACAATTAGCTGCTATATGTCCAGGTCTCCCACACTTAAAACATAATCCACTAGCTCGAAGTGCTCCAGTATTACTGCTAGTTGCTGTTTTACCTAGTTGTCTCTGAGGAAAGGAGGCTGTACTCTGGGTAATGAATCGTGAATGTCCACTTTGTCTATCTGATAAGAATGGCCTTTGACCGGAGAATCATCTGGATGAACTACCACCTCTCTGACTTGAACTGCCAAACTGACTGCTCTGTCGCTGCCCAATTTCTCTTCTAAAATCAGTCCTAATCCTCTTAGAATGTGACTCATATCCCCCTCTTTCAAATATATCCGCCTCCACCTTAAGTGCTTTACTTACCAAGTCTGAGAACCCGTCATAAGAAATATTAGATAGTCGATGTCTAATATCCATTGATAATCCATTATAGAAGTCGGTGCGTCTCCTCTCCTTATCTGGAATTCGGTGTGGCAGCATCCTTGCTAACTCTGAAAAATGTCGCTCGTACTATTGTACTGTCATACTACCCTGTCTTAGATTATGAAGTTCTCAGGTCATAGCAGACAAATGTGCCTCAGAGCAATACTTTTTTTTCAACTCCTCTGTCAAATTTTCCCAAGTCACAGGCTGAGGGATATCACGTTTCCTAGTATCCCACCAATCTCGGGAATCTGCATAAAGTCTATAAACTGCAAGTCTAACTCGACGATCATCATTGATATCCTTGTCCTCGAATATACGCTCCATATCTCTAATCCAATCCATAAGCATCGTAGGCCTCTCAGTCCCATAAAATTTCGGAGGATCTTTCTTCAGAAAACGATCTAGTATATCTATTCCATTTCTTGCCTGTCCATTAGTGACTTGTGTAGGTGTAGTCACTGGTCTTCCTAACAATCCATCTAAAGTCCCCTGTTCTGCTGCTCTAACCAATAATCCTAATGCAACTCAAGTCATAGGATCCGAAGGATTTACTTCTATACCTTGTACCTCGACAGGTGGGAACCGTTGGGCCGTAACTTGTGGTTGTAAAGCAGTAGCCGCTGAAGCAACCTCATCAGGAGAACGTCGAGTCTGTTCAGTATTAGGTTGGGTTGGAGGAACTGAAATGTTTACGGGTGGAGCTACACAATTTACCCGACGCGCACGTCGTGCTACACCGTTCCCTCTGTTAAGTGCTTCCTCAACAGGGGGATCATGAGGTATGCTACCACGGCCATGACCCCTATCGCGTACATTTCCGCGAGCGCGTCCCCTAACACGACCACTCTGTCCTCCTCGACCACGTGACATCCTCAGCAGCCTACAAAATCGAGACTCACTCTTAAAACTTGTATGATGCATGTAACTAAAGAGTCTACAGAATCTATAACCTAAGCTCTTATACCAAAATTGTAGCGACCCACTCCAGGGCGGGCCCTACCTAGGAGTGAATCATCACTTTCCTGTTCCAGAGGTGCAATGCAACCTGTAGTACCACTATATGATACGAATTTAAATTCTAATAGTATTTAAACAAATAACAACAAAAATAATATAGGGCGCACCGGTCGTTCTATAGCAAAAGAATACATAAAATGGTTTATACAAAACATAATTATTTCGAAAGATTGAGATCTCTTTGTACATATACTAATTAAATTAATAACCACGTGAAATGTTACAATGTATTAACAATCCAAAAATAATTACAAATGATAAAAGCCTCTATAATATTAGCTGCTGCTGAGGACTCAACTGTCACGTGCGACATAGAAAGAGAACTATACTCTGAATTCAACTATGAAAATCCTGAAATATAATGAGAGAATAATGAGCTACGAAGCGCAGTGAAATCTCTAGGTATTTGCACAGTTTGAAAGCAAATATACCGTACTGAATTTATAACACTTTTAAAATAGATATAAGTTAAATGAGAATAACTTCATTTAGTACAACATAATAGTCTGATGCGAATAACTTCATTTAGTACAACATAATCTCTAGGTATTTGCACAGTTCGACAATCTCGGGACCTTTTTTGTTTTATGAGAATAACTTCATTTAGTACAACATAATAGTCTGATGCGAAAATCACGTAAAATAAAATATATTAATATATATGTACATTCAAGTAATAATCACCATTTTGAAAATAATGTTCAAATCAACAACCACAATTCACACGACTCTTTCGAGTCCATATACGCACATAAAAACTTCCGCCGCCCTTCCAATAGCCATCTCACACTCAGCACAAAGGAACTCTCCACACAACACCTCCCAATGGCCTTCTCACACACGGCGCAAAGGGACTCTCTACACAACATCTCCCAATGGCCTTCTCACATACGGCACAAAGGGACTCTCCACACAAATCAATAATCTTACCCTGCAGGGGAGTCAATTCATATCCCGACGGCGGAGTTTACACATAATTTACATTTACAACTCATCAACAACCAAGCAATTCTCATGGTTTAGTATATTATATAAAACCACAAACCGAGCCACGACAAAACAACAAATTATATTACTACTATATATTTTTACAAAAGTCGATCCACGAGAAAATAATAATTTCAAATTAACAACACATTGATTCACAAAAGCCGAGCCACGGCAAAATAATAATTTCAAATTAACAACACATTGATTCACAAAAGCCGAGCCACGACAAAATAACAATTGAAGCTTAACAACACATTTATTCATAAAAGCCGAGCCACGACAAAACAACAAATCAAGGATAGCAACACATTTATTCACAAAGCCGAGCCACGGCAAAATAAATATTTACTTAGCGTAAATTAAATAAACAAAATATATAAAAAATATATAACTTAAAATGTTAGGATTTTGTGGTCCTCAACCTCCACAAGAAAGATAGAAATCTCACCTCAAGTGAAAAGCATAGATCTACGCTACTCCACCCTTGGTTCTACTTCGACAATCTCGGGACCTAATATATAATTACGTAGCAATAAACGAATTTAATATCACTCTAAAATGCTCAAATATTGACACACATACATATACATGAATGAATGCATGATTAATATTAATTAGAACTAAAAATTATTGAATTTCATAAAATTATTTTAAAATAGAAACTACCTGCTTTTCTTGGGAATAAAAATATTAAAATATTAATTTTAATAAAATCCACCATTATCCACAAAAATCTCAATTATTTCATTTTATTCCTAATATACCAATTTAGGGAAATTAAAATAATTTATTTTAATAAAATTCACAATTCAGAAAAATTTTCTGTTTTATTCTTTTTATATATTTATATACTCTTTTTGCATTATAAAAATCTAATAAACATTTAAATACTCAATATTTAATCAAAACAAAAATTTACAAAAATAAATAAATCTGTTCAGATTTTTCAAAAATTCAGAAAACTATCAAACATGCTTAAAACTTAACGAAATATTTTCTGTAGGTAGTCTATGACAACAAGAACCTTCATTCAAAAATTGAACAAAATCTGAGCATCTAACAATTTATTAAAATTTATACAAAGTTACTGCTACAGTAATTCTCGAAAATAATTAAAGTCAACAATAATAAGACAAAATTGAAGATTTTACCTAGATTTGGAGACTTTGATGTTGTTCTAAATCTGAGTTTGAAGGATTTGAATTATTGTGTGAAGATTTGGTGAAGAATTGAAGAGAGAAGAGAGAAGAGAAGAGAGAAAAAGAAGGAAATGGGAGAATTGGGGAAATTGGGGAAGGGGGATCAACAGTATTGATGATCCTCTTTCCCTTTTTTTTTAATACAAAATAATTTACAAAACCATCCTTCAATTTTTTTATTATAGATTTACGCTAAAACTTATAATGTATATTTTCTCTTTATTTTAAGAATGTATAAAATAATTTTTTAGAAATTTATAGTTATCATAAAACCACTTGAAAAATTATTTGGTAAAACTAAAACTTGTGGTTTTACACGAAATCATAAAGTTCGCATGAGAAATATGAAAAGTTTAAACTATTCATTCACAAGTACACTTGAAGTGTACATGTATTCCCAACTGGAATTATACACTTGAAGTGTAATCCAAAGTGATAGCAATTAATATTTGCTTATAAAATGTGAACCACAAAAGTGAATATTACCATGAGTTATGGCGTATGATTCTTCGTACAACCTAGCACTGATAACGAAGAAATATATTTATAGTGGTGGATATAATAGTGCATGATAACACTTAATATGTGTTTATATTTGAAATACCTAAGGGGGGTGAATTAGGTATTTGGCTAATTTTTGCAAAATCAAACCTTTTATGTGTATAGATCAATAACAGATTATATGGACAAAATAGAAACAATTTATAGCAAAGCATTATAAGAAATGTAGATCGAAGAACACAAGCAATTTATAGTGGTTTGATCCTCAAGATCTACCTCCACTACCTTAAGCCTTCACTTAAGGATTTCAATTACTCTACTATGTACTCAAGTTTACAGATTACAAGAGAGGTTCACCACACTATGGTTTTACACTCACAACCTCTTCTAGTAACTTTTACAAACAAGGCTCACCACACACAATGGTTTTATATCTCAAACAACCTTGAATTACAACTTCAGGGATCTCCCTTATCTGAAGGGTTTTATGTTATCAAGATAACCTTGCTAGAGCTAGTAGACCAACACAATTTAATAAATAAAGATGAGTGTGTAGATGTTACCACTTGTTGATAGATATTACACAAAGTTGCACCTTCCTACTTTGATGTCTTTGGATTAATCAATTGACTGCTCAAGACATAAGAGAGCTTAAGAAATGTTTGTAAAATACTTTAGAATGCTTAGAGTATTCAAGGATTCAAAACTTGAAAAGATTGCACGTTTATAGCTTTTATAGAATTTGAAAATCAGTTAGAACAGCTATAAAATGGCTAGTTAACGGCTATTTTCAGGAAATTCGGACAACCGAATTCTGCGTCCGAAATTTTCGGACGACCGAATTCTTCCTGTTGCATCCGAATCTTAGTCCGAATTTCTCTGGAAGAACAGTGACCATGCTGAGGGCCAAAATTCGAACGACCAAATTTTTCTTCATGCGTCCGAATGGACGACCGAAATCAAATTCCTTTGATCATATAAAGTTTACTTAAAAAACTTTTAGGACACAAAACCACATTCATTAAGAAATTTATTCAAAGCCTTTTAAGATTAATAAACCTATTTTATGCTCTCTTATGCATTCAATAAGCTCGAAGACATACAAGTGTAGAGTTTACATAGATATTACCTATTATCATACCTACTCTACACTTCAAGTCTTCAATGCCTTGAGTTCATCTTTGAATAAACCTCAAAAGACTTCATAGTTTATTGAGGTTGCTCTTGCACTTTGGCTTGAAGGCAATGAGACTCCAAACTTCTTAGTTCACAAATCCTATCACACAATATAAACATATTAGTTCTCATCAATATTTGTCATTAATCAAAACTACATGATTTTCCCTTAGGGCTAACAATCTCCCCCTTTTTGATGATGACAAACTTTGATGCAAAATGTGATGGATTGAAACAAAGTAGCACAAAGAAGTATTAATGTCAATAATAGAAAACAACCAATTTAGCACACTGACATGCAAAAGGCTCAATATGAGCCTATGACCCAACCAACCTCCATTTGCCTACTTCCTTCCAACACAACTAGGATAGAAGATATTGTAATTGAGCATTTAGAAAACACCTAAGAGAGGTTTTAAAGGTTAGAAAAGATTAACAATGCGCCCTCTTAGATTGTACTCATTTTTCAACATATTTGGACTTGAGATGTTGTGAATCCAAATTTTGACATATCAAGTCCGATTTGTAAAATAAGTGGAATGAAAGCTGTAATTTTTGAAATAAGCTTTCCTAAGGTTATTCAAACATATTTGAAGAGATTAAAACATATTTGAATTTGTTTGAACAACAATGGAGCACATTTTGACAATGAAATATGAATGCATCCGAATTTTAGAGCATGCATCCGAATTTTTAAACTCATGCGTCCGAATTTTGAAATTTAAGTCCAAACTGCAATGGATTCAATATAATTGATGCTTAAAGTGAAATAAAGCTTTCATAATGTTGTTCAAACATAATGGAAGAGATTAAGACAGATTTGAATCAATTTGAACAACAAAAGAGTATATTATGACCATAGATATGGATGCATCCGAATCTTTAAACCTTGCATCCGAATTTTAAGGCATAAAGACTCATATTGCAGCATCATTAAAGACTCAGTTCATTATTTTTCTCCCCTTTTTGTCATAATTCAAAACCAATAGAGGGATCAATGAAAATGAGACTTGCAATTTAGCATATAAAAGAAGCTCTCATCACTAGGATTTCATCATTGAGCTTCACTATTACATAAAATACAGCACAATACTTAACAAGTTTAGAATCACAAAACAAATAAAGATAAGCAAATTAAAGAAAAACAATAAAGAGGATAGAAAAGAAAGCTTAGTCTTGTGATGTTGAGGTTGATGGGGAGGCTCGGCTCACTCCTTTCTTGATGGCCAAGTGCTTCACTCTTCCTTGACTGAAAGAGATTGTTGATGGAGAGACTATTTCAGCTTGAGCTACTTGGCTTCCTGCTACTGGTGGATCTTCATGAGCATGTTCTTCATCATCTTCTTCTACTACAATCTCTTCACCTCCGCCTTGATCATTATCTTCATCACTGCTGTCCTTACTATCTCCTTTCTTTGCTTCTCTATCTCTTTCTTCCTCATTTCCATCTTGAGGCTTAGAGGGTCCTTCACCACTTTGAGTGTTTCTCATAAGGATTTCTTCAATGTGCTTTACTCTATTCTCCAGTCCATCTAATTTTCCAAGAACCATTGGAGCAAATGATTCAAAGAACTTATACATCTTCTCCATTTAATGCTTTGGCTACTATGGTGTCACCTCTAGTTACTCCTTTACCACTTGAACCAATTCCAGTTTCTTCTTCAAACAGTCTCCTTTTTGTCGGAGGTTGCTCCCCCTCACTTGAGGTGTCATGCTTCCTTTTTGTTTTCATTTCCCTAGCAAGGGTTTCCTCTTCATTCTCTTCTTGTTCCTCCTCTTTACTTTCTATCATTTTCTCTCTTTCTATTCTTTTTGGAGGGGTTTCTCTTTTTGTCCTCATTACATTATCCTCATCATGAACTAATTGCATTCTCCTAAGAGTTTCATTAGTGTAAATTTCACCACTCTTAAAAGCTTGCCCTCTTCCCGGAAGTTTGATCTTAAAATGCTTAAAGATTCTTGTCAATAACCTTCCAAATGGGAATGCCTTGGTTACTGCTTTTCTTGCAGTAATCATGTGTTTCAAGGCTATATACCCAAAGTTCATTCTCCTATGCTCATGCAAGGCTAACATGATTACCATATGCATGTTTCCAACCGATGACTTATGTCCAAAATTAGGAACAATCATAGTAGTTACCATGTGATGCATCACTCTACCTCTAGTATCCAAGTTCTTGATTTCCCTCTCCTTTATAGATCTAAACTCTCTTCCATTGGTAAATGCTTCTTCAAATCTAACATATGTAAAGAGTTCATGATCATAGCAATGCATGGATGGTGAATAATATCAAGCTCCATTGTCACCCGCTCCACAAATTCTGTTTATCAATCCTTCATTAAATTCAATGTCTACTTGGGATACTCTAGATGAATACCATTGTATTACATTATCCCCTACCATCTCAATTCTTTCCTCTTTCAAGTTTGCATAGAATTCATATATCAAAGTAGGATAGTATTCTTCATCAACGAATAGCAAACTACTCCAACCAATATCATTGAAATAAGATAGGACAATATCCATGCTTGACAATTTATCAATATCCACCTTATATCCAGGAATGATCTTTCTACTATTCTTATTCCATTCATCAAATTCATGAGTAGCTTTAATTGAGACAAACCTGTCAACCCCAAATAGTGTTTGAGGGATTCGAATTCTTCTTGGTTGGTTGAGGATTGAGTCTCCATCTCCTTCCTTAGCCTTTCCTTTTCCTTTCTCAACATTTGGCTTCTTTGTTCTCACCATGATGTTTTCTTTTGAGAAGTATTGGTTTTCTATATGAATTTAGGGTTAGAAGTTTAAAAGTGAAGGCAAATCGGGATGAGAATGTGTGATTTTGAAGGGATTTTGATTCGGATGTGAATGGGTATGAGAAGCTTTAAAAAGGATGTGAAATTCGGAAGTTGAAGTGTTGAGAAGACTGTTTAATCTTCATTTAAATAGTCACGTCCGTAAAATTCGGACGACCGAATTTTCAGCTCTGCGTTCAAATTTTCGATCAAAAGTCTCTGTTTCTTATCACTCAGAAAATTCGGTCGACCGAATTTTCTGTAGTGCATCCGAATTTTGGATCGAAAATTTCCTGTTTTCATCAAAACTTGAATACACATATTAGTCATTGAATCTTAAAATTCCTAAGAGTCTTCTTAGGTGATTGAACCTTTCCTCAGCCAAAGGCTTTGTAAGTATGTCAGCAATTTGATCATTTGTATTTATATATTCTAAGCATATATCTTTCTTAATCACATGATCACGAATGAAATGATGTTTTATCTCTATATGCTTAGTCCTAGAATGTTGAATGGGATTTATGTTCAAGTTAATAGCACTCGTATTATCACATAGTATGGGCACACAATTGAATTTAAGACCATAATCAAGTAAGGTATGCTGCATCCATAGCAATTGTGCACAACAACTGCCTGCAGCTATGTATTCAGCTTCTACAGTGGATAAAGACACACAAGCTTGCTTTTTACTAAACCAAGATACAAGACAACTACCAATAAATTGACAATGACCACTTGTGCTTTTACGTTCAATTTTGCAACCAGCATAGTCAGCATCAGAGTATCCAATAAGTTCAAAAGATGAAGTTATTGAAAACCAAAGGCCATAGTCATGTGTATCAATCAAATAACGAAAAATTCGTTTGACAGAAATTAGATGAGATTCTTTAAGACATGATTGGAATCTAGCACATAAGCATACAACAAACATAATATCTAGTCTACTAGCTGTGAGATAGAGTAAGCTTCCGATCATACCTCTATATAATTTCTCATCAATACTTTTACCTTTCTCCTCTTTGTCAAGTTTAGTTGATGAACTCATTGGAGTACCTATTCCTTTTGCTTGATCCATTCCAAATCTTTTCAGTAGCTCCTTGGTTTGCTTGATTGATGAAGACTCCATCCTTGGTTTGCATAATTTGCAGCCCAAGGAAGAAACTTAGTTCTCCCATCATGCTCATCTCAAATTCATTTTGCATGGATTTAGCAAACTCTTCACAAAGGGAAGTATTAGTAGCACCAAAAATGATATCATTGTTAGCCCTAAGGGCAAATCATGTAGTTTTGATTAATGACAAATATTGATGTGGACTAATATGCTTGTATGTTGTGATAGGATTTTTGGATTGAGAAGGAAGAAAGTCTCATTGCCTTGGAGCTAGCAATGCAAGAACAACTCCAATATGTCAAAGTGATTGAAGATTGAAGAGTTTGTTCAAGATGTTAGAAGGCTTTGAAGACATGAAGTGTAGGTTGCATGTGCTTAATAGGTAAACTTTGTAAACCCTACACTCTTAAGCCTTGGAATCTATGAGTTGCAATTGAGAGCACAAAACTTGATTTAAATGGTTTCAATGGTTTTGAACTTACCTAAATTATCAAGTTTTCATAAATAGTTTTTGCACATAAAAGATCTTTAATGACTTATCTTTGAGGCTAGAATGTTTTTCAACTTGTTTGAATTGATTTAAACATGTTTTGACAAAGTTTAAAAAATTCGGATGCAAATTCGGTCTTCCGAAATTTTTCTGCACTGTGAACAGTAACACTATTCACGTGAACAGTAATACTATTCTTCCAGAGAAATTCGGGAGAAGATTCGGACACATGGAGAAAATTCGGTCGTCCGAATTTTGTGAATAGTACATGAACAGTGAACAGTGCCGACTGTTTTTTCAGAGAAATTCGGACGAAGATTCGGACGAAGCTGGAAAATTCGGTCGTCCGAATTTTTATGACCGGTGCATGAATAGTGCATAAACAGTACCACTATTCACATGAACAGTATTTTTTGATAATAGCCGTTACTAGCCGTTTTATGGCTGTTTAAACTGATTTTTGAATTCTATAAAAGCCATAAACTCCAGATTTTGTAGTAGGACTTTGAACTTAACAAATCTTACATTATCCAACTTGTTTTACATCAAATTGAATTGAAAAGCTCTCAAATTGCCTTGTGCTCAAAGGTGTACATTCAAGATTCCAAAGGCAAAGTGTAAAGGTGCAACATTGTGTAAAATCTACCTACAAGTGGTAACATCTACACATTCTTATCTCCTTATTAAATTGTGTTATTTTCTACTAGCTCATTTGCAAGGTTATCTTGTGACATAAAACCCTTTTGTGTTAGGGTGAGCCATAGACTAGATTAATCAAGGTTGTAGTGTAAAACCCGTGTGAGGGTAAGCCTTGGATTAGATTAGTCTTGAGGTTGTCTTTAGATATAAAACCCTTGTGGAAGGGTGAACCTTGTTTGTATAATTACTAGAAGAGGTTGTGAGTGTAAAACCATAGTGTGGTTAGCCTCTTATGTAATTGTTGAACTTGAGCTTATAGTGGATTGGTTGAAATCCTTGAGTGTGGACTCAAGGTAGTGGATGTAGATCTTGGAGAGATCGAACCACTATAAATCGTGTGTTCATTGTCTTATAGCTTTATTTATTTACTTGCTCATGTTATTATTACTTATTGATTGTTGTTGATTGATTGGTTGTAGTTTGATGATATTATCTTAACCATCACATCACATATAAACTTGAAGCTTGTGGAATTAAAGAAGAGCTTTTATTAAGGCAAAGGATTTGTAAAAAGGAAAAATATTTCGATAATTAGCCAAAGACCTAATTCACCCCCCCTCTTAGGTCTTTCAATCATCAATATAGATTTGCACAAGTAAAATATCATTTTTAGAAGACGTTTTTATAAAAAGAGTTGTATCTACTTTTCCTTTTGTAAAACCTTTTGAAAGAAGAAAACCACTTAATCTTTCATAACAAACTCTTGGAGCTTGTTTCAGTCCATATAGAGCTTTGGTTAATTTGAAAACATGATTTGGAAACTTTTCATGAATAAAACCAAGAGGTTGTTCTACATAAACCTCTTCTTCAATAAAGCCATTTAGAAAAGCACTTTTGACTTCCATTTGAAATAGTTTAAAGTCTTTAAAACAAGCAAATGCCAAAAGTATTCTAATAGACTCTAATTTGGCCACTGGAGCAAAAGTTTCACCATAATCAATGCCTTTTTCTTGGTTGAAGCCTTGAGCAACAAGTCTAGCTTTATTTCTAACAACTTCTCCTAGTTCATTTAACTTATTTCTAAAGATCCATTTTGTACCAATAACAGAATGATCATGAGGTCTAGGAACAAGAGTCCAAACTTTATTTCTCTCAAACTGATTTAACTATTCTTCCATAGCAATAATCCAGAAATTATCACACAATGCATCATCAATATGAGATAAAAGGGCAAAATTATCAATAAAGTACCGTCTTGTTTTAACTCCTTGGGAGACATCACCAATGATTTGCTCCTTAGGATGACTTCTTGCATATGTGAGATCCTTTGGAAGTTCTTGATTATTGCTTGATTGACCATCTTGTTCTTGCTCCATTATTTCTTCTTCTTTAGCATGATCTTCCAATGTAGGTACTAGGTGTTGAGTTTGATTTTCAACCATTGAGGAACCTACATCATCTTCATTCCTTCTTTGAAGATAAATGTTAGATTCATCAAAAGTTACATGAATAGTTTCTTCAACACATAATGTCCTTTTGTTATAGACTCTATATGCCTTTTTATTTGATGAATAGCCAAGAAATATGCCTTCATCTGATTTTCTATCAAACTTACCAAGATTGTCACTAGTGTTTAAAATAAAGCACTTACAACCAAAAACTTTAAAATAGACAATGATGGAGATTTATCAAATAGAAGTTCAAAAGGTGTTTTTCTTATAAAAGGTCTTAGTAAAAGTCTATTCATTACATAGCATGTTGTATTTACAGCTTCAGCCCAAAAGTATTTAGGTAAAGAATTTTCACAAAGCATTTATCTAGCAATTTCTTGTAATGTTCTGTTTTTCCTCTCAACAACACCATTTTGTTGAGGTGTTTTGGAAGCTGAAAAATTATGAGTGATGCCATACTCATCACAGAATTTTGTAAAATCTTGGTTACAAAACTCTCTTCCATTATCACTTCCAATAGAGATCAGTTTGCAATCAAAAGAAATTTGAACCTTCTTGAAAAGTTTTGAAAATTCATAAAATGTTTCACCTTTTTGTGATAAAAAGATTACCCATGTAAATCTTGAAAAATCATCAACAATCACAAAAGCATATCTTTTACCACCAAGACTGGTAGTCCTCATAGGTCCAAATAAATCCATGTGAACTAGTTCAAGAGGTTTTGAGGTAGAAACCATTTTCTTTGGTTTAAAAGATGTTTTTGATTGTTTTCCATATTGACAAGCATCACAAAGACGGGTTTTATCAAAATGCATTTTTGGTGATCCTCTAACTAGTTCTTGAGTAGAAAGTTTGTTCAATAAATCCATGCTCACACATCCTAATCTTCTATGCCATAAAAAAACCATCATTGTCATGAATGGCAAGATATTTAATATCATTAGTGATAAGCTCATCAAGATATAACACATACATTACTAACTCTTTTAGCAACTATAAGACCTAAGAGGGGGGGGGGTGAATTAGGTCTTAGGCTAATTGTCGAAATCTTTTCCCTTTTTACAAATCCTTTGCCTTAATAAAAGCTATTCTTTAATTCCACAAGCTTCAAGTTTATATGTGATTTGATGGTTAAGATAATATCATCAAACTACATCCAATCAATCAACAACAATCAATAAGTAATAACATGAGCATGTAAATAAATAAAGCTATAAGAAAATGAACACACGATTTATAGTGGTTCGATCTCTCCAAGATCTACATCCACTACCTTGAGTTCACACTCAAGGATTTCAACCAATCCACTATAAGCTCAAGTTCAACAATTACATAAGAGGCTAACCACACTATGGTTTTACACTCACAACCTCTTCTAGTAATTATACAAACAAGGTTCACCCTTCCACAAGGGTTTTATATCTAAAGACAACCTCAAGACTAATCTAATCCAAGGCTTACCCTCACACGGGTTTTACACTACAACCTTGATTAATCTAGTCTATGGCTCACCCTAACACAAAAGGGTTTTATGTCACAAGATAACCTTGCAAATGAGCTAATAGAAAATAACACAATTTAATAAGGAGATAAGAATGTGTAGATGTTACCACTTGTAGGTAGAGTTTACACAATATTGCACCTTTACACTTTGCCTTTGGAATCTTGAATGTACACCTTTGAGCACAAGGCAATTTGAGAGCTTTTCAATTTGATTTGATGTAAAATAAGTTAGAGCATGTAAGATTTGTTAAGTTCAAAGTTCTACTAAAAAATCTGGATTTTATGGCTTTTATAGAATTCAAAAATCTATTTAAACAGCCATAAAACGGCTAGTAACGACTATTTTCAGAAAATACTGTTCATGTGAATAGTGGTACTGTTCACGCACTATTCATGCACCGGTCACAAAAATTCGGACGACCGAATTTTCCAGCTTCGTCCGAATCTTCGTCCGAATTTCTCTGGAAAAACAGTCGTCACTGTTCATGTTTGCATCCGAAAAACAGTGCAGAAAAATTACGGATGACCGAATTTGCATCCGAATTTTTCAAACTTTGTCAAAACATGTTTAAATCAATTCAAACAAGTTGAAAAACATTCTAGCCTCAAAGATAAGTCATTAAAGATCTTTTATGTGCAAAAATCATTTATGAAAACTTGATAATTTAGGTAAGTTCAAAACCATTGAAACCATTTAAATCAAGTTTTGTGCTCTCAATTGCAACTCATAGATTCCAAGACTTAAGAGTGTAGGGTTTACAATATTTACCTATTAACCACATGTCACCTACACTTCATGTCTTCAAAGCCTTCATTAATCTTGAACAAACTCTTCAATCTTCAATCACTTTGACATATTGGAGTTGTTCTTGCATTTTAACTTCAAGGCAATGAGACTTCATACTTCTTAATCCAACAATCCTATCACACAAATGACATGCATATTAGTCCTCATCAATATTTGTCATTAATCAAAACTACATGATTTGCCCTTAGGGCTAACAATCTCCCCCTTTTTGATGATGACAAACTTTGATGCAAAATGTGATGGATTTAAACAATGTAGTACAAAGAAGTATTGATGTCAATGATAGAAGATAACCAATTTAGCACATTGACATTCAAATGGCTCAATATGAGCCTATGACCCAACCAACCTCCATTTGCCTCCTTCCTTCCAACAATTAGGATAGAAGATATAGCATTTAAGCATTAAGTCAACTTCTAAGAGAGGTATTAAAGGTCAGAAAAGATTAACAATGCTCCCCCTTAGATTGTGCTCATTTTTCAACAAGTTTGGACTTGAGATGCTATGCATCCGAATTTTGACATATCAGGTCCGAATTGTAAAATAAGTGAAATGAAAGCTTCAAATTTTGAAAATAAGCTTTCCTAAGGTTGTTCAAACATAGTGGAGGAGATTAAAACAAGTTTGAATCAATTTGAACAACAATAGAGCACATTTTGGCAACAAAATATGGATGCATCCGAATTTCAGAACATGCATCCGAATTTTTAAACCTTGCATCCGAATTTTTTGATCTTAAGTCCAAACTGTAATAAATTCAATATAATGAATGTTTGAAGTGAAATAAAGTGTTCCTAAGGTTGTTCAAACATAATGGAAGAGATTAAAACATATTTGGATCAATTTGAACAACAAAAGAGCATGTTTTGGCAACAAAATATGCATGCATCCGAATTTCTGAAACATGCATCCGAATTTTTAAATCATGCATCCGAATTTTGAGCTTTCAATTCCAAACTATACAATATGTGAGATAACATCTTCTATTTTTGAAAATAAGCTTTTCTAAGATTTTTCAAATATGATAGGAAGGATTAAAACAGTTTTCAAACAATTTGAACCACAGAAAAGACATTTTTGACAAGAAGATCTTGATGCGTCCTAATTTTTGGTCTGCATCCGAATTTCAAGTCCAAATTTTTGGAAACAAGTTGAAAAGGTGATTTTGCATTTTCAAAAGAACTATAGAAGTACTCAAATATGTATAGCTACAATAGCACTCAGTTTATCTTTGCAAAACCACAAAGCTCATGTATTTAATTGTTTTCATGATGTAATGTAAAGTCATAGGTCAAGTCAAGAACCATGATAAAAACTTCACAATCCCAACTTAACCATTTTCAAAATCTCAGAAAACAATCATTTTAAATTTCAAATGCAACCAATTAGTTTCACAGTACACATTCATAGCACATTTCAACTTATAGCACACATGCATAGCACATTTACAACAACCACATAGCACATAGCACATCTTGCAGTCAATATTCTTTAATTCCACTGCTATTTCTCATTTTCACACATTTGTCATCACATTTCTTCTCCCCCTTTTGTCATCAATCAAAGATGGGGTTAATGAAAGTGAGACAGCATGTATCACATATAAGCAGTATATGGACTAAACCTCATTTGGCAATTTGTAGTATATTAGCCAATTCTCATAAACTGTATATTGGCAATATTCAGCAATTCTCTAGTCAAATAATTATTATCCTAATAGCAATAAGCATTATGTAGTATCTTCAATAATAATACAATAAGCAATATATTATCAACTTCTTCTCCCCCTTTTTAGCAATGATTAAACTTGGGGTAAGAATACTTGGACAGAAAAAGTGAAACAAAAAAAGCTCTTATCATAAGGATTTCATGCATTGAGCTTCAAATCATTATAATGACTAGATAGGCACAAGTAAATTTCAATATTAAAGCATAACATGTGCATCAAGGAATAAACTAAAATAAGCATAAAAATAGAGTTTAGGGATAGAAAGGCTTAGTCTTGGATGCGTTTCATGGTCTTCACTTCCAAATTTGTTTGTTGTGATGGCCATGTCTCCCTTGAGCTCTATATGATGGGGTCCTTCATTTGTTGACTCCTTGCTCGTGTAGTTCTGCTTTGGAAAGCTACCAATTTGAGAGGGTCTTTGGATCTTCTTTCTTTGAACCATATTTTCCTCTCTTGGCTGAAGGATATTGGTGATGGATTTGTGCTTTGACTTTGTTAAACTTCCTTCACCTCCTTCTTCTTGCTTGTTCTCTTGGGCTTTATAGGAACTTGCACCATTTAAAACCACTTGAGAAATCTTTCTCAAGTCTTCTTCCATATTCTTGACTCTAGCTTCTAAACCATCAAATTTGCCAAGAATTATCAGAGCAAAAGACTTGAAGAATTTGTCCATCTTCTTCATTTCCTCTACATGGCTGTTCAATGTCTCTTGAAACACCTTGGCAACTCTTCAAATAGTCTTCTTTTGTGGAAGGTTTCTCCCCCTCACTAGATGAGTCATGTTTCATTTTAATTTCCTTTCTCTAGCAAGGATTTCCTCTTCATCCTCTAATTCTTCATCATTTTCTTCTTCCTTCTTTTTCATTACTTTCTTCCTCCTTTTCTTCATCATTTGCTAGCATCTCTTCTATCACCCTTAGAGGAGTTTTTCTTCTAGCCCTTCATACATTTTCATCATCAAGTATTCAAGGAATTCTCTTTAGTGAGTTGTTGGTGTAGACTTCTTCACTCTTTATTGGTCAACTACTACAAGACAATTGCACTTGGAGATACTTGAAAACCTTGGTAAACAATTTGCTATGTGGCAAAGCCTTACGTTCGGTTCTTCTAGCTGCCATTATATTCTTTAGCACTATATATCCAAAATTCATTTTTCTTTTCTTATGCATGGCTAGCATAATTACAGCATACATATTATCAACATAAGAGTTGTTCCCAAAGTATGCAATAATCAAGGTAGTAAGCATGTGATGCAAAATTCTTTCACTAGCATAAGAAAGCTTTTATCTCTCTCTCCTTTCTAGTCTTGAGGCTTCTTATCATTTATATATAGGCATTCTCAATTCTTTCATGTGAGTATAACTCACTTATAAAACAATGTCCCCCGGAAGAATAATGCCTAAACCCAACATCATCAACATCACAAATTCTATTGAGCAATGCATTATCAATCTCAAAAATCAACTTGTGATATTCTTGAAGAAAACCACTGCATAGCTTTATTATCAACTTGCTCAACTCTTTCTTCCTTAATATTTGCTTAAACTTCATAAACTAAGGAAGGTAATAGCATTCATCAAACACAAGCAAACTAGCCCAGCTCATATAATTTTAAAAATGAGAGTATATTACCCATTTTGGATAGTTTGATGGCATCCACCTTGTGGCTTGGCTTTTTCTTATGGTTCCTTTTTGTCCAATCATCAAATTCAGTAGCAGCCTTCACTGTGACAAATCTCTCCAGCCATGACATGCTTTTGCGTAACATGAATCTTCCTTGGTTCATTGATCACTGGTATTCCTTCTCTTTCTTTGGCTTTTCCCTTTCCTTTTCCCATGCTAGGCTTCTTTGTCCTCACCTGGAGCTACAACACTTGAATACACTCATTAGTTATTGAATATTGAAATTCCTAAGCTTCTTCTATAATTGGTCAAACCTTTCTTCGGCCAATGGCTTAGTAACGATATCATTAATTTGTTTGTTAATACAAACATGCTTTAAACAAGTATTACCCTTAGTAGAGTGATCTCTAATGAAATGAAGTTTGATCTCTATATGCTTTATCATAGTTTGTTGAATAGTATGATGATCAAATTTATTGCATTAATGTTATCACATAACATAGCCACACATTTGAAATAGACCATAATGACTTGGAGTATCAATAAGTTAATAGAGAATGTATTTAACAACAATCAAATGAAACTCTTTAGGACAAGATGAAATCTAGCACACAAGCACATGGAAAATATAATATTGGCTCTACTTGCTGTCAAATAGAGTTGACTACTCCTATGAAACCATTTTATTCTTGTCAAGCATAGTTGATAAACTTATGGATGCTTATACCTTAACTTGATTCTTAAAAGTGCCATCCTTGGTTTGCTTGATTTGTGGGCCAAGAAAGAAATTGAGTTTTCCTATCATGCTCATTTCAAATTTACTTTTCATTAACTTGGAAAACACATCACAAAGTGAAGTATTAGAAACACCAAAAATTGTATCATAAATTTGGACAACTTATAGATCATTGTTACAAGAGGTTTTTTTTTTTATGAAAATAGTAGTGTTAACCTTTCCTCTTGAAAATTCTTTTGAAAGAAGAAAACTACTCAACCTTTCACACTAAATTGTAAAAGCTGGTTTTAAACCATTCAAAACTTAGTATAGTTTGAAAATATGATTAGGAAACTTTTCATGAGCAAAACCGGGTGATTGTTCCACATAAACCACTTCCTCAATAAAACCATTTAGAAAAGTCCTTTTGACATTCATTTGAAATAACTTAAAGCAAGTACAAGTCAAAAGCATTCGAACAAGAGTTTCATCATAATCAGCTCCCTCTTCTTGATTGAATCCTTAGGTAACAAGTCTAACCTTGTTTCTAACAACTTCTACGGATTCAATAAGTTTATTTCTAAAAACCATTTAGTTCCAATAATGGAATGATTATGAGATTTAGGAATATCCAAAATTTTGTATCCAAACTTATTTAATTCCTCTTGCATAGCAATAATCAAAAAATCATCACACAAGGCATCATCAATACTTTTAGGCTCATATGCAATAAGAGAATAAAGTTGTTGATAAAATACCGCCTTATTTTTACTCCTTGGAAGATATCACCAAAGATTTGCTCCTTAGGGTGGCCTCTTGGATATCTTAAGTTCTTTGGGAGCTCTTGGTCACCACTAGGTTGGTCATCTTGAATCATTTCTTCCTCATTGGTATGATTCTCCAAAGTTGGTGCTTTGAAGATGGGTTTGATTGTCATTCATAGATGTACCTACATCATCTTCATCTTTTCTTTCCCAAGTGAATGTAAGATTCATCAAAATAAACATGAATGGTTTCCTCATCATATAAGGTTCTTTTCATTATAAACTCTATAGGCCTTTTTGTAAGAAGAATAGCTAAGACATATATCAATATCCATTTTTCACCAAATTTAAGTAAGTTGTCACAAGTCTTTAAGATAAGACATTAACCAATCATTTTAAACTATGCAATTTGAGTCGTTCTATAAAAGAGAATTCAAAAGACGTTTTTCTTCAAAATGATCTTGAGAGAATTCTTTTTATCATAGCATGTGATGTTTATGACTTTGGACCGGAAATATTTTTGAAGAAGAATTTTCACAAAGCATGGACCTATCCAATTTTTACAAAGTTCAAATTTTCTTTTCAATAACACCATTTTATTGTGAAGTTTTTGCAGTTGAAACAATTATATGAAATTCAATTTTCAAAGCAAATTTTGTAAAGACTTTGTTGTAAAATTCTCCCATTGACACTTGTAATAGAAATCAATTGCACTCAAGGGAGGTTTGAACCTTTTTCAGTAGTTTTTCAAACTTATGAAACACTTCATCTTTTTGAACAAAGAAGAATGCTAAAGTGAATATTGAGAAATCATCAACTACTAGTAAAGCATACTTCAAGTCATCAATACTAGAGTTCCTTATAAGTCCAAATCAATCCATATGAACATGCTCAAGATGTTTTGAGGTCTAAATGAATTTTCATGTGTTTGAAAGATTCTTTTGTTTGTTTTCCATATGGACAAGTATCTCAAAAACAATTTTCTCAAAACACATTTTTAGCAATCCTCTAACTAAACCTTGATAGGAAGGTTTGTTCAACAAATCCATGTTCACGTGACCAAATCTTCTATGCCAAGAAAATCCATTATCATAAGCCACAATACATTCATGATTATCAAGATAAAACACACATTGAAACATTTTGTGAGTAATTGACCAAAATCACAAAATATCATTTTGTCATACAAATTCGGACGACCGAACTTATGGTCTTCAAGTCCGAATATTTTGTAAAGTTTCAAAAAGATGTTTTTAACCAAGCAAATGCATAGATATTCACTCATAGATATTTTAATCATTTCATGATGACATATAATCAATTTCAAGAACATATAAACCATGAATTCAATCTCATATCATCAATGTTACCTAATCAACTTTAGAGAAACAATTTACAAGTCATGGTTGGCAAATTTTCAAATCTTAACAAAAGGGATTCTCAAATGAAACTTTGCATGTTGGCATTTAACTTCTTATTCATTGTCACACAATTGGATAATGATAAGCAAGTTATAGTACAAATAAGCAATAAGCAACATTTGTTTAAAAAGAAGAGAGGAACCTTTACCAACATTGGTTACTCCAAGAGTTCTTCCTTTCTTCTTGTCTCAAAAACAAATTCTTCACCGGTTGCTTTGACCTTGATTATGAATGAGATGTTTTCTGTTATTCTTTAAGCCAACATCATCAATGTACCGCTTAGTGGTGCTTGAGATTGAATTAAAGTGTACCTGCAATAAAGGAGAGGAAGTATCCTTTGGTACCCATACTTTCTTGGGTCCTTGAGGGTTAGTAATAATTCTCTTAACTCTCCAAATGGTTTTTACACCATTCTCTACTTTTCTTTTAACATAACATTTGGTGACTTTATGTCCATGTTTTCCACAATAAGTACAACAAGTATGAGACATGGAAGTAGAAGTAGCTCTAACAAAGAAGTTGTTATGTTTAGGCACATTATTGACATAATTGTAACCAAGACTATTTTTTGACAAGAGAAGATCTTTGAGATCCAAGTAGTTTGTCAAGATTGTCTCTTCCATTTGTAAATTCTTCAACACATAATGTAAGATCATCAACTTTCTTTTTCAAAATTTCATGATCACTAAGCATTTTTTCAAGAGAAGAAACTTTTGTACAAAGAGATTTATTTTCAAGAGATATGTTATGTAAAGAAACATTCAAAACTTCTTTTTCAATATTTAAACAATCAATAGATTCAAGAAGTTTTTTGTTCTCACAAAATAATTTTTGAATTTTCATTCAATAACTCATTAATTTTGAGTTTCATTTCCTTATTCTTTTTCGAAGCCTTTTTTAATTCTCCATACATCTCAACAAGTAATTCACTAGGATCATCAATATCATCATCATAAGAAGTAAAGGTAGAAGAAGTGGATTGTACCTCATCATTTATTGCCATGAAGCACACATTTGCTCTTTCTTCTTCATGAGTGATTTGAAGTAGCATCCACATTTCATGAGCGGAATCACATTCCATCACTCTATTGTATTCATTGACGACCAACGCACAACAAAGAATGTTCATTGCTTGGTAGTTTAATGTCATCTTTCTTGAATCGCTCTCATCATACTCATCCATAGGCTTTGGTTCCCTTGTAACTCCATCGGCTTTCAATCTCAATGGCACATAGGGACCTTTCTCAATAATATTCCACAATTCATAGTTAATAGAACAAATATATATCTCAATCCTAGACTTCCAAAAAGTATAATTAGAACCATCAAACAATGGAGGTCTAGTAGTGGAGGAACCTTCCGTATAAGGCAAATTTGATGAACTAGCCATATGATCTTTACTTCTAGATTGTTAGACCTTAAAAAGAAGACCTTGCTCTGATACCAATTGTAAGACCTAAGAGGGGGGGGGGTGAATTAGGTCTTAGGCTAATTGTCGAAATCTTTTCCCTTTTTACAAATCCTTTGCCTTAATAAAAGTTATTCTTTAATTCCACAAGCTTCAAGTTTATATGTGATGTGATGGTTAAGATAATATCATCAAACTACAACCAATCAATCAACAACAATCAATAAGTAATAACATGAGCATGTAAATAAATAAAGCTATAAGAAAATGAACACACGATTTATAGTGGTTCGATCTCTCCAAGATCTACATCCACTACCTTGAGTCCACACTCAAGGATTTCAACCAATCCACTATAAGCTCAAGTTCAACAATTACATAAGAGGCTAACCACACTATGGTTTTACACTCACAACCTCTTCTAGTAATTATACAAACAAGGTTCACCCTTCCACAAGGGTTTTATATCTAAAGACAACCTCAAGACTAATCTAATCCAAGGCTTACCCTCACACGGGTTTTACACTACAACCTTGATTAATCTAGTCTATGGCTCACCCTAACATAAAAGGGTTTTATGTCACAAGATAGGGACCTTTCTCAACTATATTCCATAAATCAAAATTGATAGAACAAATATATATTTTAACTCTAGACTTCCAAAAAGTGTAATTTGTTCCATCAAACAACGGTGGTCTGTTTGTAGAAGATCCTTCTACGTAAGGTAGGTTTGAAATATTAGCCATAGGATCTTTGTCTTCTAGGTTGTAAAACCACACAAAGAAGTTCTAGCTCTGATACCAATTGAAATACCTAAGGGGGGGGGTGAATTAGGTATTTGGCTAATTTTTGCAAAATCAAACCTTTTATGCGTATAGATCAATAACAGATTATATGGACAATATAGAAACAATTTATAGCAAAGCAATATAAGAAATGTAGATTAAAGAACACAAGCAATTTATAGTGGTTCGATCCTCAATATCTACCTCCACTACCTTAAGCCTACACTTAAGGATTTCAATTACTCTACTATGTGCTCAAGTTTACAGATTACAAGAGAGGCTCACCACACTATGGTTTTACACTTACAACCTCTTCTAGTAACTTTCAAAAACAAGGCTCACCACACACAATGGTTTTATATCTCAAACAACCTTGAATTACAACTTCAAGGATCACCCTTATCTAAAGGGTTTTTTGTTATCAAGATAACCTTGCTAGAGCTAGTAGACCAACACAATTTAATAAATAAAGATGAGTGTGTAGATGTTACCACTTGTTGGTAGAAATTACACAAAGTTGCACCTTCACACTTTGATGTCTTTGGATTGATCAATTGAATGCACAAGACATAAGAGAGCTTAAGAAATGTTTGTAAAAGACTTTAGAATGCTTAGAGTATTCAAGGATTCAAAACTTGAAAAGATTGCATGTTTATAGCTTTTATAGAATTTGAAAAGCAGTTAGAACAGCTATAAAATGGCTAGTTAACGGATATTTTTAGGAAATTCGGACGACCGAATTCTGCTTCCGAAATTTTCAGACGACCGAATTCTTCCTACTGCGTCCGAATCTTTGTCCAAAATTTTCTGGAAGAATAGTGACCATGTTGAGGGCCAAAATTCGGACGACCGAATTTTTCTTCATGCGTCCGAATCTTCTTCCGAATTTCTCTGGAAGAACAGTAGCAAACTTTTGCTACCAAATTTGGACGACCGAATTTCTTGGAATCATGTTCAAACTTTGTGAAATCATTTGAGATTTGACTTCCAAAGATTTGAAAAACATTTGGTATATATAGAAAACTTATTTAGACATATATAAGTTTGAAAACCAAATTCAAATTCCTTTGATCATATAAAGTTTACTTAAAAAACTTTTAGGACGCAAAACCACATTCATTAAGAAATTTATTCAAAGCCTTTTAAGATTAAGAAACCTATTTTATGCTCTCTTATGCACTCAATAAACTCCAAGACATACAAATGTAGAGTTTACATAGATATTACCTATTATCATACCTACTCTACACTTCAAGTCTTCAATGCCTTGAGTTCATTTTTGAATAAACCTCAAAAGACTTCATAGTTTATTGAGGTTGCTATTGCACTTTGGCTTGAAGGCAATGAGACTCCAAACTTATTAGTTCACAAATCTTATCACACAATATAAACATATTAGTTCTCATCAATATTTGTCATTAATCAAAACTACATGATTTGCCCTTAGGGCTAACAATATTTGTTATCATTTGATAATAGTATTTATATTTGAAGTCCCTGATGGACTCGATATGCTTGAAGTAATTTAAATGTCGTATCAACGGGGATGATAAATTACCATTACTCACTTTCTACACTATTATTTAGTATATCAAATTTGCTTGTGAAAATGATTGAAATAACAACTAGGAATAAAAATATAACTTAAACAGAAAACTTCAGTTTATGTAAATTTCAGTTTTGCAAGAGAAAATTTCAATTGAGAGAATAATACTTGAATGTAAAATTCCCCTAGAATTACCTATGTGATAGAAAAGTCCCTTGGTTAATGAATTCCCCTTCTTATGTTTGATGAAATTCCTAAATTAGAACTCATTCTATCTCTAGATGAAAGTGCTCTACTTTCAGATTAATTGGTTGAAATCTCTTCCCAACCAATTCAACCTAAAAATGCATTTACATTAGTGAATTTCCAATTAGATTCTCTAATTACCAAGAAGATTTTGAGGTTCCTATCTCTAGTCACCTAAATCATCCCTATTGTTTGTGTATGGTCTATTTCACTCTTCATTTCTCAAATCTCCTCTTCTTCAAGCTTGGAGTTCTCCAACTTGGTTGTGAAAAGTTGTGTTCTTCAGCATTAATCTTCACGATTGATGTTCTCCTTCTTCAAAGATTTGATCTTCTCTCTTGATTTCTCTTGCAAAGATTGAAGATTTGGGAGAGGTTTTGGATGTTTTTCTCTCTGTTCCTCTCCTATCTGGAACCATAGGAGGCTGCCCCCTTTAAATACCCTAAAAGGGTATATATATACCTCCCAAAAAGAGGGCAACAATTGCAGAAATTCTGTTTCTACCAAAACAGTACAGTTTGGATTATTAGTGAAGTTAGAGCATTAAATCGGATGATCTAGGTTTTCTTGTCTTCATGAAAGTTGTAGATAATACTCTTATGTTTCTACAGAGATTTTAATAACCTCCATTGGATATATATAACTCCAGATATGGTAATTACACCACAATGTGTCAATACTGGAACCAAATCCAGAAATACTGGTTTTTTTTCTATATGTAGGGTGACCAAACGAATTCAGATTGATGTAAATGTTACCATTATGGAAACTACAGAATATACTCTATAATTGTCCAGAAGATCATATCTGCATTTTAAATCTCTAAGGAGGTCAAAATCCCACCTGAATTGTTCTGTCCCGCTGCCCTGTTTTGCATTCTTGTTTTTTTTTCCTTCATTATAAGTATGTGGAATCTCCTTCATTGCTTCATTGTGCTCCAAATCATCAATAAACTCATCTAAACCAAATAAGAGATAAAGAGAGTGTAAATGGTGTTTGAAACACTAAAATTGAATAGAAATTTGAGCTCAAAATGATCATTATATTAAGCACAAATATGAATATCAAACTCCCCCACACTTAGACATTGCTTGTCCCCAAGCAATACTACAAAAGAACTACGAAATGTGAACAATAAACCACAAGAAATAAGAATTCTTCTGAAGCATTTCAAAGGGAGGCAGCATAGAGACAACATTACTTCTTAAGAAAATTTTGATCATGTCTACACAAACAATCTAAATGTCATCCCAAATACCCATCACAAAGATTAAACAATCACCCCCTTGTCTTATAAAGCAAGTAAGAATTCATATGTATGTGTGTGTCCAGCCAATGCAAATGCTTAATAATTATAAGAGGGGAATGTCATATTATTGGCCAAGGAATTCACATTAACAAAGAATAATGCCCCATAAGCCTGGCATTCACAAAACCTCTCCACTAATACGGTAACCAAAATTTAACCTCGATTAGGTAGGACTTTCATGCTTGTAACTTTAGGCTCAGGGAAAGTTTAAGATGTCAAATGAAAGGTAAGGTATTCAAAGTCAAAGAAATGAGAGCTAAATAGAATGGAATGAGACATAAAACAAATGTAATAACCCTTATTAGCCACAAGAAATATCACCATTCCCATATAACCACAAACTCCCATTCTCTACAAAATTCCCTCACCTTGGATTCAACAAACTTGTACAAATCATAGTCCATCCCACAACTTTTCCATCATCACCCATCTATGGCAACCCAAAAGTTTATATCTCAAACATGACAAAATTTATAATAATACAATGAAAGCAATGAAGGCATCAAGAAATGTGATAAGCCTTCAAAGCAATAAACATACACATATTTTTCTTTTTTTATTTGTTTTAGGTAGAATTCAATTTCCGATCATATAAGGTCATCTCACCACTCTTTTTTTTGTTTTTTTCTTTTTTCTACCGATAAAAACTATTTTTCCTATCATCTTCCATTCCACCATTTGTTCCAATTTCCATAATACTTCTTGCTGACTTAAGGGTAAAAATGCATTTAGCTCTCGCAAAGAAGGGTTAATAAATATAAAGTGTGGAGTTTAAAATTTGAAAGAAGGAAAAATAAAAAATGTAGATTGGAAAATTTATGCATAAAGGCTTCAAGTTGGGTACTATGGATAAAAATAAATAGGGATGGCTAGAAAGGCTCAATCAAGACAAAGAAGGCCTAGTACCCTCATTTCAAGATCAAACTAAGGTTACCTATTCATTTCGCCTGAAGGCAAGTGAATGCGGGTTCTAAGACAAAAATTTTGTTAAATTCTAAGGCCACTAATACAAGATTCGACTCCATAATCAGTACAGCAAAAGCAAAGGAAAATGTGCTTAAAAGATGAATTTTATACAAGGAAAGAATACAAGGGGTGCTTAGTTAATCAAGTTTAAGGTACTAGTTAAGACATTTAGAATGATTGTATAACTATTCTCTAAGAAAAGATTAAACATGCAAAATTTGAAATACCTTGATGATTCCACAAATAAAAACAAGAAAATTCATCCATAATTCATAAAAATAAATCTTACTAAAGCCAACTCCCTCACACTTAAGGCAACATTGTCCCCAATGTTGGGAGAAAGATACACAAAAGACTATAAATAGAAATTTAAAGATTGCACTTGTTAGCCCTAAGGGCAAATCATGTAGTTTTGATTAATGACAAATATTGATGAGGACTAATATGCATGTCATTTGTGTGATAGGATTGTTGGATTAAGAAGTATGAAGTCTCATTGCCTTGGAGCTAGCAATGCATGAACAACTCAAATATGTCAAAGTGATTAAAGATTGAAGAGTTTGTTCAAGATTAATGAAGGCTTTGAAGACATGAAGTGTAGGTGACACGTGGTTAATAGGTAAATATTGTAAACCCTACACTCTTAAGTCTTGGAATCTATGAGTTGCAATTGAGAGCACAAAACTTGATTTAAATGGTTTCAATGGTTTTGAACTTACCTAAATTATCAAGTTTTCATATATGGTTTTTGAACTTAAAAGGTCTTTAATGACTTATCTTTGAGGCTAGAATGTTTTCCAACTTGTTTAAAGTGATTTGGATATGTTTTGACAAAGTTTCCAAAATTCGGAAGAAGATTCGGACGCATGCAGAAAAATTCGATCGTCCGAATTTTGTGAAGAATTTTCTGCACTGTGAACAGGGAACAACGCATGAATAGTAACAATGTGAACAGTGAACAACGCATGAATAGTAACACGATGAACAGTGAACAACGCATGAATAGTAATACTATTCAAGAGAACAGTATACTATTCATTTGAACCCTTTACTATTCTTCCAGAGAAATTCGGACGACGATTCGGACGAAGCTGAAAAATTCGGTCGTCTGAATTTTTGTGACCGGTGCATGAATAGTACATGAACAGTACCGCTATTTACATGAACAGTGCATGAACATTACCACTATTTACATGAACAGTATTTTCTGAAACTAGCCGTTACTAGCCGTTTTATGGCTGTTTAAACTGATTTTTTAATTCTATAAAAGCCATAAACTCTAGATTTTTTAGCATAACTTTGAACTTAACAAATCTTACATGGTCTAACTTGTTTTACATCAAATTGAATTGAAAAGCTCTCAAATTGCCTTGTGCTCAAAGATTGAAATTCAAAATTCCAAAGGCAACAAAGTGTGAAGGTGAAACATTGTGTAATCATCTACCAACAAAGTGGTAACATCTTACACTCTCTCTTTTCTTATCTTAATTGTAATTTCTACTAGCTCATTTGCAAGGTTATCTTGTGACATAAAACCCTTTTGTGGAAGGGTGAGCCATAGACTAGATTAATCAAGGTTGTAGTGTAAAACCCGTGTGTGGGTGAGCCTTGGATTAGATTAGTCTTGAGGTTGTCTTTAGATATAAAACCATTGTGTTTGGTGAACCTTGTATTATTTGTATAATTACTAGAAGAGGTTGTGAGTGTAAAACCATAGTGTGGTTAGCCTCTTATGTAATTGTTGAAATTGAGCATATAGTGGATTGATTGAAATCCTTGAGTGTGGACTCAAGGTAGTGGATGTAGATCTTGGAGAGATCGAACCACTATAAATCGTGTGTTCATTTGTTTATAACTTTACGTGTTTACATACTTATGTTATTATTATTTGTTCTTAGTTGTTGATTGATTGGTTGTGAATTTATTGTTTGATCATCTTGTCTCAACCATTAAATCACATATAAACTTAGAGTTTGTAAATTTGAAGAAGAGCTTTTATTATGGCAAAGGATTTGCAAAACAGGAAAAGATTTTGATAATTAGCCTAAGACCTAATTCACCCCCCCCCCCTCTTAGGTCTTTCAATTGGTATCAGAGCAAGGTCTTCTTGTTAAGGTCTAACAACCTAGAAGTAAAGATCATATGGCTAGTTTATCAAATTTGCCTTATACAGAAGGTTCCTCCACTACTAGACCTCCATTGTTTGATGGTTCTAAATATATTTTTTGGAAGTCTAGGATTGAGATATACATTTGTTCTATTAACTATGAATTGTGGAATATTATTGAGAAAGGTCCCTATGTGCCATTGAGATTGAAAGCCGATGGAGTTACAAGGGAACCAAAGCCTATGGAGGACTATGATGAGAGCGATTCAAGAAAGATGACATTAAACTACCAAGCAATGAACATTCTTTGTTGTGCGTTGGTCGTCAATGAATACAATAGAGTGATGGAATGTGATTCCGCTCATGAAATGTGGAAACTACTTCAAATCACTCATGAAGAAGAAAGAGCAAATGTGTGCTTCATGGCAATAAATGATGAGGTACAATCCACTCCTTCTACCTCTACTTGTTGTGATGATGATGTTGATGTTGTAGATGATCCTAGTGAACTACTTGTTGAATTGTATGAAGAATTAAAAAGGGTTTCAAAAAGGAATAAGGAAATGAAAATCAAAATTAATGATTTATTGAATGAAAATTCAAAATTATTTTGTGAAAATAAAAAGCTTCTTGATTCTATTGAATGCTTGAATATTGAAAAAGAAGTTTTGAATGTTTCTTTACATAACATATCTCTTGAAAATAAATCTCTTTGTACAAAAGTTTCTTCTCTTGAAAAAATGCTTAGTGATCATGAAATCTTGAAAAAGAAAGTTGATGATCTTACATTATGTGTTGAAGAATTTACAAATGGAAGAGACAATCTTGACAAACTAATTGGACCTCAAAGATCTTCTCTTGTTAAAAATGGTCTTGGTTACAATTATGTCAATAATGTGCCTAAATATAACAACTTCTTTGTTAGAGCTACTTCTACTTCCATGCATCATACTTGTTGTACTTATTGTGGAAAACATGGACATAAAGTCACCAAATGTTATGTTAAAAAAAAAGTAGAGAATGGTGTAAAAATCATTTGGAGAGTTAAGCAAACTATTACTAACCCCCATGGACCCAAGAAAGTATGGGTACCAAAGGATACTTCCTCTCCTTTATTGCAGGAACATTTTAATTCAAAATCAAGCACCACTAAGCGGCATATTGATGATGTTAGCTTAAAGAATAAAAGAAAACACCTCATTCATAATCAAGGTCAAAGCAACCAACGAAGGATTTGTTTTTGAAGAAAGGAAGAGTTCTTGGAGTAATCAATGTTGGTAAAGGTTTCTCTCTTCTTCTTAAACAAGTTTTGCTTATTGATGATTTGAACTATAACCTGTTTAGCATTAGTTAATTGTGTGACAATGAATAAGAAGTTGAATGCCAAAATGTGAAATTTTATTTAAGAATGCTTTTAGTCAATATTTGAAAATTTGCCAACCATGACTTGTCAATTGCTTCTCTGAAGTTGATTAGGTAACATTGATAATATGAGATTGAATTCATGGTTTATATGTTCTTGAAATTGATTATATGTCGTGATAGCTATGATTGAAGATCTATGCATTTTCTTGGTTAAAAACATCTTTATTAAACTTTACAAAATATTCAGACTTGAAGACCATAAATTCGGTCGTCCGAATTTGTATAACAAAATGATATTTTGTGATTTTGGTCAATTACTCACAAAATGTTTCAATGTGTGCTTTATCTTGATAAGCTTGAATGTCTTGTTCCTTATGATAATGATTTTCTTGGCATAAAAGATTTGGTCACCTGAACATGGATTTGTTGAACAAACTTTTCTATCAAGATTTAGTTAGAGGATTGCTAAAAATATGTTTTGAGAAAATTATTTTTGAGATACTTGTCCATATGGAAAACAAACAAAAGAATCTTTCAAATCCATGAAAATGATTTTAGACCTCAAAACATCTTGAGCTTGTTCAAATGGATTGATTTGGACTTATAAGGAACTCTAGTATTGATGACTTGGAGTATGCCTTACTAGTAGTTGATGATTTCTCATTATCCACTTTAGCATTATTCTTTGCTCAAAAAAAAAAAAGATGAAGTGTTTCATAAGTTTGTAAATTTTTCAAAAAGATTCAAACCTCCCTTGAGTGCAATTGATTTCTATTACAAGTGACAATGGGATAATTTTACAACCAAGTCTTTACAAAATTTGCTTTGAAAATTGAATTTCATGTGATTGTTTCAACTGCAAAAACCCCACAACAAAATGGTGTTATTGAAAAGAAAATTTGAACTTTATAAAAATTGGCTAAGTCCATGCTTTGTGAAAATTCTTCTTCAAAAATATTTTTGGTCCAAAGTCGTAAACAATACATACTATGATGAATAGAATTCTTTTAAGATCATTTTGAAGAAAAACATATTTTAAAATTCTCTTTTATAGAATGCCTCAAATGGCATATTTTAAAATGTTTTGGTTACAAATGTCTTATCTTATATTCTTGTGATAACTTACTTAAATTTGATAGAAAACCACATATTGGTATATCTCTTAGCTACTCTTCTAACAAAAATGCCTATAGAGTTTATAATGAAAAGAACCTTATTTGATAAGGAAACCATTCATGTTTATTTTGATGATTTTTACATTTACTTGGAAAGAAAAGATGAAGATGATGTAGGTACATTTATTAATGACTATCAAACCTATCTTCAAGCACCAACTTTGGAGGATCATACCAATGAGGAAAAATTGATTGAACAAAATCAAGATGACCAACCTAGTGGTGACCAAGAGCTCCCAAAGAACTTAAGATATACAAGAGGCCATCCTAAGGAGCAAATCATTGGTGATATCTCCCAAGGAGTAAAAATAAGGCGGTATTTTATCAATAACTTTATTCGCTTATTACATATGAGCCTAAAAGTATTGATGATGCCTTGTGTGATGATTTTTGGATTATTGCTATACAAGAGGATTTAAATAGATACAAAATTTTGGGATATTCCTAAATCTCATGATCATTCCATTATTGGAACTAAATGGTTTTTAGAAATAAACTTATTGAATCTTTAGAAGTTGTTAAAAACAAGGTTAGACTTGTTGCCTAAGGATTCGATCAAGAAGAGAAAATTGATTATGATGAAACTTTTGTTCCGATTGCTAGACTTGAGTCCATAAGAATGCTTTTTGACTTGTACTTGTTTTAAGTTATTTCAAATGAATGTCAAAAGTGCTTTTCTAAATGGTTTTATTGAGGAAGTGGTTTATGTGGAACAATCACCCGATTTTGCTCATGAAAAGTTTCCTAATCATATTTTCAAACTATCCTAAGTTTTGAATTGTTTATATCTACCCTTTTTATAAAATCCTCATGCAACAATGATCTATAACTTGTCCAAATATATGATACAACTTTTGGTGCTTCTAATACTTTACTTTGTGATGTGTTTTCCAAGTTGATGCAAAGTAAATTTGAAATGAGCATGATAGGAAAACTCAATTTCTTTCTTGGCCTACAAATCAAACAAACCAAGGATGGCACTTTTATGAATCTAGTTAAGGTATAAGCACTTCCATAAGTTTATCAACTATGCTTGACAAGAATAAAATGGTTTCATAGGAGTAGTCAACTCCATTTGACTGCAAGTAGAGCCAATATTATGTTTGCCATGCGCTTGTGTGCTAGATTTCATCTTGTCCTAATGAGTTTCATTTGATTGCTATTAAACACATACTCTATTACCTTATTGATACACTAAGTGATTATGATCTATATTTCAAATGTGTGGCTATGTTATGTGATAACACTAATGCAATAAATTTGATCATCATACTATTCAACAAACTATGATAAAGCATATAGAGATCAAACTTCATCTTATTAGAGATCATTCTACTAAGGGTAATATTTGTTTAAAGCATGAACAAATTAATGATATCATTACTAAGCCATTGGCCGAAGAAAGGTTTGACCAATCTTAGAAGAAGCTTAGGAATTTCAAAATTCAATAACTAATGAGTGTATTCAAGTGTTGTAGCTCTAGTGAGGACACTAAAGCCAAGCATGGGAAAAGGAAAGGGAAAAGCCAAAGAAAAAGATAGATGACCAGTGATCATGAACCAAGGAAGGTTCATGTTCCTCAAAACATGTCATGGCTGGATAGATTTGTCACATGGAAGGCTGCTACTGAATTTGATGATTGGACAAAAAGAAACCATAAGAAAAATCCCAGCTACAATGTGGATGTCATCAAACTATCAGAAATGGCTAGAAGAACCGAGCATAAGGCATTGTTGTATGGAAGGTTATTAACAGGAATTTTCTCCAAGTGCAATGGTTTACCAATAAAGAGTGAAGAAGTCTACACCAACAACTCACTAAAGAGAATTCCTTGGACACTTGATGATGATAATGTATGAAGAACTGGAAGAGAAACTCCTTTAAGGGGTGATAGAAGAGATGCTAGTGATGTTGAAGAAAATGAGGAGGTTGAGGAAGAAGAAAATGAAGAAGAAGAAGAGAATGAAGAGAAATTCCTTGCTAGAAAAAGGAAAGTTAAAATGAGGCATGAGTCACCAAGTGAGAGGGAGCAACACCCCACAAAAAGAAGACTATTTGAAGAGGTACCCTCTATTGAAGGAAAAGAAGTTGAAGTGGAGAAGATGAACAAATTCTTGGTCCTTTGCTCAAATGATTCTTGGAAAATTTGATGGTTTAGAAGCTAGAGTCAAGAATATGGAAGAAGACTTGAGAAAGATTTCTCAAGTGGTTTTAAATGGTGAAAGTTCCTATAAAGCCAAATGAAGAAGATGAAGAAGATAATATGGGTGAAGATGGCAGCAACAAGGATGATATTAATGACAGTGAAAATTGAGATGGCTATCAATTTGTTTCCAAAGAAGACAAAGATGAAGGAAAAGGCAGTGAAGCAACCCAAGAAGGAGAAGAGCATGAGAATGAAGAGTAAAGAGGTAAAACCCAAGAGAACAAGTAAGAAGAAGGAGGTGAAAAAAAGTTTAGCAAAGTCACATCACAAATCCATCACCAATTTCCTTCAGCCAAGAGATCAAGGCAAACATGACCATGAAGAGCATCCAAGACTAAGTCTTTCTATCCCAAAACTCTATTTTGTTGCTTATTTTAGTTTATGCCTTGATGAACATGTTAAGCTTTAACATTGAAATTTACTTGTGCCTTTATAAGTCATTATACTGTTTTGAAGCTCAATGTGTGAAATCAGTTTGATAAGAGCTTCTTTTGTTTCACTTTTGTTGTCCAAGTACTCTTACCCCACCTTTGATTGATGACAAAAGGGGGAGAAGAAATGTGATGACAAAATGTGTGAAAATATGAAATAGCAGTGGAATTCCTCATGCATGAAGAGAAAATGTGTGAATTTTCTGAAAATCCATGCATATGTCAAGGGGGAGAAAGAATGACTACAAAATGTTCTATGTGCTTGCTGTAAATGTGCTATGTGCTATGTGTTATAGGTTAAAATGTAAAATGAATGTGTACTGTGAAAATATTTGGCTGCATTTGAAATTTAAATTGAATATGTTATAATATGTGAGGTTTTGGTTATTTTCTGAGATTTTGGAATATGGTTAAGTTGAGATTGAAATCTTGAACTTGGTTCTTGACTTGACCTATGATTTTGGATTGATTCATGAAAACAATTGAATGCATGAATCTTGTGGTTCTGCAAAGATAAACTGAGTGCTATTGTAGCTATACATATTTGAGTACTTCTATAGTTCATTTGAAAATGAAAAATCACCTTTTCAACTTGTTTCCAAAAATTTGGACTTGAAATTCGGATGCAGACCAAAAATTCGGACGCATCAGGATCTTCTTGTCAAAAATATTTTTTCTGTTGTTCAAATTGTTTGAAAACTGTTTTAATCCTTCCTATCATATTTGAACAATCTTAGAAAAGCTTATTTTCAAAAATTAAAGTTGTTATCTCACATATTTTATATTTTGGATTTGAAATCTTAAAATTCGGATGAATGATTCAAAATTCGGATGCATGTTTCAAAAATTCGGATGCATCCATATTTTGTTGCCAAAATGTACTCTTTTGTTGTTCAAATTGATTCAAATATGTTTTAATCTCTTCAATTATGTTTGAACAACCTTAGGAACACTTTATTTCACTTTAAACATTCATTATATTGAATTTATTGCAGTTTGGACTTAAGATTTAAAAAATTCGGATGCAAGGTTTAAGAATTCGGATGCATGTTCTGAAATTCGGATGCATGCATCTGTTGTTGCCAAAATGTGCTCTATTGTTGTTCAAATTGATTCAAACTTGTTTTAATCTCTTCCACTATGTTTGAACAACCTTAGGAAAGCTTATTTTCAAAAATTGAAGCTTTCATTTCAGTTATTTTATAATTCGGACTTGATATGTCAAAATTCGGATGCATAGCATCTCAAGTCCAAACTTGTTGAAAAATGAGCACAATCTAAGGGGGAGCAATATTAATCTTTTCTGACCTTTAATACCTCTCTTAGAAGTTGTCGTAATGATTAAATGCTATATCTTCTATCCTAGTTGTTGGAAGGAAGGAGGCAAATGGAGGTTGGTAGGGTTATAGGCTCACATTGAGCCATTTGAATGTCAATGTGCTAAATTGGTTTTCTTCTATCATTGACATCAATACTTCTTTATACTACATTGTTTAAATCCATCACATTTTGCATCAAAGTTTGTCATCATCAAAAAGGGGGAGATTGTTAGCCCTAAGGGCAAATCATGTAGTTTTGATTAATGACAAATATTGATGAGGACTAATATGCATGTCATTTGTGTGATAGGATTGTTGGATTAAGAAGTATGAAGTCTCATTGCCTTGGAGCTAGCAATGCATGAACAACTCAAATATGTCAAAGTGATTAAAGATTGAAGAGTTTGTTCAAGATTAATGAAGGCTTTGAAGACATGAAGTGTAGGTGACACGTGGTTAATAGGTAAATATTGTAAACCCTACACTCTTAAGTCTTGGAATCTATGAGTTGCAATTGAGAGCACAAAACTTGATTTAAAGGGTTTCAATGGTTTTGAACTTACCTAAATTCTCAAGTTTTCATAAATGGTTTTTGAACTTAAAAGGTCTTTAATGACTTATCTTTGAGGCTTGAATGTTTTCCAACTTGTTTAAAGTGATTTGGATATGTTTTGACAAAGTTTCCAAAATTCGGAAGAAGATTCGGACGCATGCAGAAGAAATTCGATCGTCCGAATTTTGTGAAGAATTTTCTGCACTGTGAACAGGGAAAAACGCATGAATAGTAACAATGTGAACAGTGAACAACGCATAAATAGTAACACGATGAACAGTGAACAACGCATGAATAGTAATACTATTCAAGAGAACGGTATACTATTCATTTGAACCCTTTACTATTCTTCCAGAGAAATTCGGACGACGATTCGGACGAAGCTGAAAAATTCGGTCGTCCGAATTTTTGTGACCGGTGCATGAATAGTGCATGAACAGTACCGCTATTTACATGAACAGTGCATGAACATTACTACTATTTACATGAACAGTATTTTTTGAAACTAGCCGTTACTAGCCGTTTTATGGCTGTTTAAACTGATTTTTGAATTCTATAAAAGCCATAAACTCTAGATTTTTTAGCATAACTTTGAACTTAACAAATCTTACATGGTCTAACTTGTTTTACATCAAATTGAATTGAAAAGCTCTCAAATTGCCTTGTGCTCAAAGATTGAAATTCAAAATTCCAAAGGCAACAAAGTGTGAAGGTGAAACATTGTGTAATCATCTACCAACAAAGTGGTAACATCTTACACTCACTCTTTTCTTATCTTAATTGTAATTTCTACTAGCTCATTTGCAAGGTTATCTTGTGACATAAAACCCTTTTGTGGAAGGGTGAGCCATAGACTAGATTAATCAAGGTTGTAGTGTAAAACACGTGTGTGGGTGAGCCTTGGATTAGATTAGTCTTGAGGTTGTCTTTAGATATAAAACCATTGTGTTTGGTGAACCTTGTATTATTTGTATAATTACAAGAAGACGTTGTGAGTGTAAAACCATAGTGTGGTTAGCCTCTTATGTAATTGTTGAAATTGAGCATATAGTGGATTGATTGAAATCCTTGAGTGTGGACTCAAGGTAGTGGATGTAGATCTTGGAGAGATCGAACCACTATAAATCATGTGTTCATTTGTTTATAACTTTACGTGTTTACATACTTATGTTATTATTATTTGTTCTTAGTTGTTGATTGATTGGTTGTGAATTTATTGTTTGATCATCTTGTCTCAACCATTAAATCACATATAAACTTAGAGTTTGTAAATTTGAAGAAGAGCTTTTATTATGGCAAAGGATTTGCAAAACAGGAAAAGATTTTGATAATTAGCCTAAGACCTAATTCACCCCCCCCCCCCTCTTAGGTCTTTCAGCACTCCAAACAACCAAACACAAGAACGGTTAACAAAAGGGTTGTTTCGTACGTGAACGTTGGGTGAACCCTGATAAGATTATATTTTAATCATTATTGAGAATTAATTTCTCACTTATTTAAGGGCTAATTGATATAAATCTTATGACTTTGACTTGTTTTGGTTAATTAAATATTTATGTACTTAGTATGAATTAATTAAGATGATTTTATTTATAAAATACACTTTAATTCACTGATTTTACTAATTATTGATGCAGGGGCAAAATGGTAATGTCAAGAGAAGAAAATATGAAGAAGACTTGGCTAGAAAAGGAAAATAAAAATTCACCATGCCATTCCAAAATTTATAAGGATTCAATTTCAAAAAGAAAAAGGAAGATTCTAAAATTGACTTTGATTTGGAATCCAAATTAGATTTAAATTCCTAATACACAAAAGCAAAGAAATTCGGGCAGCCAAAGCGGAGAAATTTCGTGCAGCCAAAAGGGAGAAATTTCGGCCAGCCAAAAAGAGAACCAAAAATCGGGGCAATAAAAAGAGAGAAATTTGGGTAGCAAGGGGATATAGAAATCGGAAGAATCAATTGGACAAGAAGAGAAAGGAAATTGGAAAAAAGCAATTTTGACAAAGGTAGAGTTGACCGGGGCAATGGGGCAAAAATTTCGTCTTCCTCTATTCTCTTGTTTTGTTTTCTTTATTCTTTTATTTTTTTAGGTTAGTTAAACTTATGGCTTGAATATTCGGATCATGAATAGCTAAATCTTTTGTGGCTAAGACCTTTGATGAAGGCTGAAACTCTTATGAATTTAATTTATTTTAATTAAAGATTATTTCTTTAATCTCGATTTTGGTTAATTATTATTATTATTTTTAATACTTGCAATTTTCTGGCCAATTCTTGCGTGCCTTTAAATTTATTCTTGTGGTTTAGAAGTACTAGTTTAAATTAGATCATGATAATAACAACACATCGTAAAACTGACTAGAGATAGATTCAGTTTCTTTGTGTGGTTTCTATCGAGTAAGAAATAAAAGTTAGGGAATTCCATAGAGGTGTTTGTGACTTTGATAATTAAAATCAAGTAGAGATACGATGGGTTTATTAATTAAAGTTAGGAGCTTTTCACCAAGAAATTGGGTCTACCTTATAATTGGGAATTCTATAATTAACCACGTCGAGAATTAATTTGAAGAAATTTATTATTTGTCATAAGAGAAGTAAGCTGGTTTTGGAGTGTCCTAGTCTATTCATTTCCATTTATTTTTAATTAATATAATTATTGATTTTTGTTTCTATTATTATTAATAATTATTTTTATTGGTAATTAAATTTTAGATAAAATCGCATTTATTTTGGTTTAAGTTGGGTTATAAGTAAATGAATTTTGCAGTTAGGTATCAATCCTCGTTAGGATGACTTGTACTCACTACTTTATTACTTGTTCGACATTTGTGCACTTGCAAATTTCACACCAAGTTTTTGGCACTGATGCAGGGGATTGTTTTTATCTAGTGTAGAATTTAATTATTAAGCCTAAGTTTAAACTTTTTTTAAAAAAGAAAAAACTAAAAAAATTGATATTTTTAATTTTTTTCTGTTGTTATTGTTTATTATTTATTATTATTTTTTTGTGCATGAATACTCGTAGTTCCTCAAAAAAAGAACCTTTGATCTATATTTCTGATATTGAAAAGTTTGCTCGTCATAACAGGAGTGAATTATATAAAAGAAAATACTAAAAAGATCACCACACCAGTTGAATCTTCAATTTCAGAGAATAGTTTCGAATTCGACTGTAGCAGTGAAGCAATGGAAATCAATCAGTCGAGTGGTATGACTTTGAAGGACTATACAAAGCCAAAGATGGAAGGTCCTTCTCCAGCAATCAACTGTCCAGGGGTCACTGCTGTAACTTTCAAGATTGAGCCAGCATTCATTCAAATGGTTCTCAATACTCCATTTTTTGGATTGTCACATGAAGATCCGCAAGCACACATATCAAACGTTTTGGAAATTTACGATACTTTTCAAATTGGTGGAATACCTGAAGATGCAAAAGGCTCAGGCTTTTCCCTTTCTGTTTAAGAGATAAAGCTAGATCATGGCTAAACTCTCTTCCCACAAATTCTATTTCTAATTGGGACCAAATGCAAGAAGCATTTTTAAATAAATACTTTCCCCCAATTAAGACTATTCAGATGAGATCTAATATTTATAATTTTGTGCAGGGTCCTACTGAATCTTTACATGATGCATGGGAAATGTTCAAAGAGTATCTTAGGTTATGCCCTCATCATGGAATGGCAATAGGAATGCAGGCACAAACGTTTTATAATGGATGCAGAGAAGAGGTTAGATTGTCATTAGATGCAGCTAGTGGTGGAGCATTTATGTCTAAAAAAGAGCAAGCTGCATGGAACTTGCTAGAAGAGATGGCCTTGAATAGTTCTCAATGGTTTAATCCAAGAGCTCTTCCCTCAAAGAAGATTGCTGGAGTAACAAACATGGATCCTACTGTAGGAATCATGGTGCAACTTGATGTGATAATCAAGAAGCTAAATACGTTGAACGTTGCAGCCATTAATCAAATTCAAGCACCTCCTCCACCTCCTCTTCAACAGGAAAAAAAACTAACCTTGAGGTTGCCCTTACAAAATTTATTGAGCTTACCACCAACAAGTTCATAAGTATCGAGAACGAGAATCAACAGATGAAAAATTCTCTCAAAGCAATGGAAGTAGATAATTAGAATATTAAGGCTTCTATGAAGAATCTTGAGGTACAAATGGGGAAATTAGCTTCAACAATGTTTAACAGGCCTCAAAGAGCACCTCCAAGTAACACAGAAAGGAATCCAAGAGACTTAAAGGCTATCACTTTGTGAAGCAGAAGAAACCTAGAAGAAGAGCAAGAAGCAAGGAAGCAAAAAGAGGAAGGAGATGTGAAAGGAAAGCAAGAAAAAGTCCCAAATTCTCCACCAAAGCTTAAGGATGGTAAAGGTAAGAAGGGTAAGGAAGAATTAAATAATGATAATGTTGATTTTAGTTCCCTTCCCTTCCCCCAAGCTGTTAAGCATCATTACATTGATTCTCAATTCAAAAAGTCCCTTGAAATTAACTTACCTTTTGTAGATGCTTTAGCACAGATGCCAACATATGCAAAATATTTGAAGGATATTTTAGCTAGCAAGAAGAAGTTGAATGAGTTTCAGAAGATTTGTTTGAATGAAGAGTGTTCAGCAGTTCTTCAGAAAAAACTTCCACCTAAGTTAAAAGACCCATGGAGTTTTCGAATTCCTTGCTAGATTGGTGATGTTTTATTTCATAATGTTTTGTGCAATTTGGGGGATAGTATCAATCGTATGCCTTATTCTGTTTGTCAAAAATTAGGTTTAAAAGAAATTAAGAACACTACTATTTCTCTATAGATGGCTGATAGATCCATTAAATATCCTAGGGGAATAGTCAAAGATATTCTTGTTAAGGTTGATAAACTCTACTTTCCTGTAGACTATGTTATTTTAGACATGGATGATGATTAAAAAATGCCTTTAATTTTAGGGAGACCATTTTTGAATACTAGAAAGACTTTGATTGATGTGCAAAAGAATGAACTAATTTCAAGGGCTGGGGATGAAATTGTTAAATTTAATGTATTTGATTCCATGAAACAGTTTCCTGATAAAGATTCGCTATGTTTTGTTGATGTAATGGATACTGTAGTTCAGGATAATCTTGCTTATAATATTTTTTATGATTCTTTGGAGATTTGTTTGAGAGAAGCAACTACTGAAAACCACAAAGCGGAAGAGGTAGTTGAATTAGTTTTTCAATTGGAGGCCAATGAAGTTTTTGTGCCTAGAGGACATTTCAAAGTTGAAGAGTTAGAGTTGAAAAAAGATCGCCTGAAGCCAAGCATTGAAGTAGCCTCCAATAGATTTAGAATTGAAAAAGTTATCCTCTCATTTAAAATATATTTTTCTTGAACCTAATGATAAATTACCTCTAATTGTTTCTTCATCTCTGATAGGTGTTCAAGAAGAAAAATTGATATGAGTCTTGAGAGCACATAAAGGAGCATTTGGTTGGCAATTGTTTGATTTAAAAGGGATAAGTCCATCCATATGTATGCAAAAAATTCTTCTGGAAGAGGATCATAAGCCATCAAGACAACGCCAAAGGTGACTCAATCCTTTGATACAAAAGGTGGTGAAAGAAGAGATCATCAAACTACTCGATTTAAGTATTATCTATCCCATTTCTGATAGTGTATGGGTAAGTCGGTCCAAGTAGTTCCTAAAAAAGGTGGGTTCACTGTTGTTCAAAATGATAATCATGAATTGCTTCCCACTAGATTGATTACGGGGTGGAGGGTTTGTATTGACTATCGTAAATTGAATAGCGTCACCCGTTAAAACCTTGTCCCTCTTCCCTTCATCGATCAGATTCTTGAAAGATTGAGTGGTCATGTATTTATTATTTTCTTGATGGTTATTTGGGGTATTTTCAAATTGCTATCAAACCTAAGGATCAAGAAAAAACTACTTTTACTTGTCCTTATGGTACTTTTGCATATAGAAGGATGTCCTTTGGGTTATGTAATGCTCCAGGGACCTTTCAAAGATGCATGATTGCAATATTTCATGACTTAGTTGAGCATTGCGTGGAAATATTTATGGATGATTTTTCTGTTTATAGAGATTCCTTTGATGATTGCTTATCTAACCTCAATTAAGTATTGTAGAGATGTGAAGAAACTAACCTAGTTTTGAATTGGGAGAAATGTCACTTTATGGTGCAAGAAGGTATTGTACTAGGTCATAAAGTTTCTCATCAAGGCATTGAGATTGATAGAGCAAAAGTGGATGTTATTTCTAAATTACAATCACCGTCAAACCTCAGAACTTTGAGAGGTTTTTTAGGGCATGTTGGGTTTTCATTAAAGATTTTCTAAAACTTGCTAAACCTCTCACTACTCTTTTATTGAAGGATATTCCATTTAATTTCTTTGATGATTGTTTACTGGCCTTTAATATCCTGAAAGATAAGTTAATTTCTGCACCAATTCTAATAGCTCCCGGTTGGTTATTACCTTTCGGGCTCATGTGCGATGCAAGTGATACGACGGTTGATGCATGTTTAGGACAAAGAAGAGATAGAATGTTTCAACCCATTTATTATGCTAGTCGTACCCTTAACCCTGGCCAATTGAATTATGCAACTGCAGAAAAAGAATTACTAGCTATGGTTTTTGCATTTGATAAATTTCGTCCTTACTTGATAGGTGCTAAGGTAACTGTCTATACAGATCATACAGACCAAGCCAAGGTTGGTGAGATGGATCCTTTTGCTTCAAGAATTCAATATTACTATCAAAGATAAAAAAGGATCAGAGAATGTAGTTGCGGATCACTTGTCAAGGCTTCAACTAAAGAGTGATGATAGAGATATTTCTCATCAAGAAGAGGAGATTAATGAAGAATTCAAAGCTGAAAAATTGATGAGAATTTCTGAAACTTGTTGCTCAATTTCTAATTGTTCTCCTATTAAATCTAAAAATTCTAATTTTGATACTTTTGATGTAGATTTGTCTGAAATCATAGCGACTTCATCTAAAAAATTTCCATGGTATGCTTCTATTGCCAATCATTTGGCAGGAAGGTATATTCCCACTGAGCTTAAGTATGAACAGAGGAAAAAGGTTTTTCATGATCTTAGGTATTTCTTTTGGGAAGATCCATTCTTATTTAAAATATGTACTCATAATATTATTAGAAGATGCATACCTAAATGGGAAGTAAACAATGTTTTGTCACATTGTCATGACAAGGAAGTAGGAGGGCATTTTGGAGCCCATAGGACTGCTCAAAAGGTTCTTCAATGTGGTTTTTATTGGCCTTCTTTGTTTAAAGATGCTTTTGAATATGTGAAAAGATGTGATGCATGCTAAAGAAGTGGAAATATCTCGAAGAAAAATTAGATGCTTCTACATAGTATTCTTGAATGTGAATTGTTTGACGTGTGGGGTATTGATTTTATGGGACCTTTTCCTTCTTCTTTTAACAATAAATACATTCTAGTTGCTGTTGATTATGTATCGAAGTGGCTTGAGGCAATTACTACTCCAACTAACGATGCTAGAGTGGTTGTTAAATTTTTGAAGAGAAATATTTTTTCTAGATTTGGAACACCTAGAGCATTGATTAGTGATGAAGGAACTCACTTTTGTACTAAAAAACTAGAAAATTTGTTGCAAAACTATAGTGTGCATCACAAAATTGCTACTCCTTATCATCCTCAGACTGGTGGGCAAGTTGAAGTATCTAAAAGAGAGTTAAAAAAATTTTTAAAAAAATTATAAATGCTTCTAGGAAAGATTGGTCCTCAAAACCCCTATTGGCATGACCCCTTACAGACTAGTTTATGGTAAGACGTGTCACTTGCCTGTTGAACTATAACATAAGGCATACTGGGCCACAAAATTCCTCAATTTGATATGCATGCCATTGGTGAAAATAGGCTACTTCAACTTAATGAATTGGATGAGTTCTGTTTGCATGCTTATGAAAATGCAAAACTATACAAAGAACGAACCAAAATTTTGCACAATAAACATATCTTGGTTCGTGAATTTAAAGTTGGTGATAAAGTTTTACTTTATAACTATCGCTTGAGGCTTCTTCCGGGAAAATTAAATTCAAGATGGTCTGGTCCTTTTGACGTGGCAAAAGTGTTCCTAAGAGGTGCAGTTCCTATCACACATAAAGAAAAAGGAACATTTCTTGTTAACGGTCAAAGGTTGAAGCATTATTTTGGAGATGGAGTACCACTCCATCAAGAAGCTTGGCTTCTCAAGACCTCTCCTAAGTTTGATTGAGCCAAAAACGATGTCAAGCTCGAGACTATAAACGAGAACTACTATTTAAGTTGCTTTGTCTCTTGATTTTTTAAAAAAGTTTTATACCCCAAAAAAAATAGCTTTCCCTTATTTACTTTCTTTAATTTCTTTATAGGATGTGCTTGAGCCTAAGTGGAGCTCCCGTAAACCGTTAAAGATCAGACTTTCTTGGATGTTTTGTTGATTCGGCTAAGTCTCTTAACCCCCTTTGTGATTTCTTGTATTTGAACTTAGAGGACAATGGTTATTTCATTTTTAAAATTTTTTAAAAATTTTCAAAATTTTATGGTGTAAGAGTTTTATTTCAAGAAATTTTCTGAAAATCGTTTGAATGTTAAGTAATTGAATCTTTTTCCTTAGGAGTTATTATGATTGTTTATATGTGTTGATTGGACAGCAATGAAAGGAATTTAACCTTACATAATGTCTTTGTTAATTCTTCTTAACTGTGGAATTTAAATTATTTTTATTGACCATGATCTTGTGAATTGATGAGATATTTAAACTTTATTATATATTTGATGACACTCTTTTTATCAAAACAACACACTAGAACTTCTTTTATTACATGCTTGAGGCGAAATAGAAGGTTTCTCTGGTTTACCTTAGAAACGATGGTCATAGGCCTTCTTTGGAAACTGGGAGGATGTAGCGGTCTTTGTTGCCCTTGATTATTCCATGAAAAGTTTGGATGATTCCGCCACCCCAGATTATAAGTATTGCTATAAGGATTGTTGGGCTGCCTCCCTCCTCCAAGATAGTCCACATGCTCCGATGACGATGTATTAGAAGTTCCCATGATTTGGTATTCATGATTTGGGTGACCATCTTCGCAAAAGTCACAAGCCATCATCACTTGGGAGATTGAAGGTGACCAACTTCAGCTCTCGATCTTCTTGTTTAGGGCATCAAACTTATGCTCCAAAGCCATCATCATATCTACATTGTGTACTCCATTAGCCTTGGCTTTCAGTCTAGGATTCCCCCATTGGTAATTGTTCATTGCAATCTTCAAATTTATAGTTCCTCCTAAAGAAGCATCAATGAGTTTCTTGGAAGGAAAATTTAACCCACTATGGAATGTTTGCATTTGCAGCCCCAAATCTGGACCATGATGTGGGCATTTTCTCAATAGCTCCTTCCATCTCTCCCAAGAATCATATAAGCTCTCACTCTCCATTTGTTGAAAAGAGAAGATGTCATTCCATATCTTGGCTGTCCTTGCCGGAGGGAAGTATTTAGCGAGAAACTTCTCGGCAAGATCGTTCCATGTAGTAATAGAGCCCGGTGGTAGTGACTTCAACCATGACTTGGCACAATCCCTCAATGAAAATGGAAATAGCCGAAGGCGGATGGCATCTTCGGAAGCCCCCTTAATCTTGAAAGTATCACATATTTCCAAGAAGTTGGCAATTTTAGCATTTGGGTCTTCGTCTGGCAAACCATCGAATTTCACCAATTGTTGAACCATTTGGATAATATTTGGCTTGATCTCAAAATTGTTTGCTTTAACTCTTGGCAAAGCAATGCTTGACTCTGTTCTTAACAAAGAAGGTCGTGCATAATCTCCTATAGTTCTTTGCCTTTCATTCCCATTGTGTGCCATATTGTTCACTTGTTGAATATTTTCACCTTCAATTTCAACTCCTCAAGTACTACTTCAAGATTGATACCCCTTGGATCCCAATGAAAAATCTGTTCAGCTAGGGAATTAAGTTGAGGCAATTCCTCCAAATCACTTGAGATCATAAACCAAAACAAATTTACACCTTCACCACAAATAAAAGTAAATGTTTAAAGCAAGGAATTTTTGTTTTTCTTCACTAAAACAGAACAAAAAAAGAAAAATAGCTTAAACACATCAAAAATATAGGAACACAAACTAAGTACCTTAATTCACCAATAACTAACAAAATTACAAACAAGAAAACAAATGTTAATAGTAGCAACAAGTATTACACAAACTAACAAGTAAAATGACTAAATCAACAGAGTTTGAGCTTTCCTAATATTGACCAATTACTCCCCGGCAACGGCACCAAAAACTTGCTGTGTTGTTTTGCATGCCCTTATACTAAATTTTATCACAATCTCTAACAATTTTCACACTAAACACTAGGCAAGTGCACCTATCGTTTTGATTAGTATAATGACAAGTAATTTAAATGTCGTATCCACGGGGATGATCAATTACCATTACTCACTTTCTACTCTATTATTTAGTCTATCAAATTTTCTTGTGAAAATGATTGAAATAACAACTAGGAATAAAAATCTAACTTAAACAGAAGAATTCAGTTTATGTAAATTTCAATTTTGCAAGAGAAAATTTCAATTGAGAGAATAATACTTGAATGGAAAACCTCCCTAGAATTACCTAGTGATAGAAAAGTCCCTTCTTAATGAATCCCCCTTCTTATGTTTGATGAAATTCTTAAATTAGAACTCACTCTATCTCTAGATGAAAGTCCTCTACGTTTAGATTAATTGGTTGAAATCTCTTCCTAACCAATTCAACATAAAAATGAATTTAGATTAGTGAATTTCCAATTAGATTCTCTAATTACCAAGAAGATGTTGAGGTTCCTATCTCTAGTCACCTAAATCATCCCCATTGTTTGTGTATGGTCTACTTCACACTTCCTTTCTCAATTCCAAGTGAAAAATCCATATTATTAATCAATTAATAGCTCAGTCAATTCAAACAATCAAACCCACAAACAATCCACAAGAATTCGAAATTCAATCAACCAAGAAAACCAATCATTCACATAGATAATAACTATGGTTCATAACCATCCAAGTATTCAAGAATTTAGTTCATCAACACATTACAATCAAAGAACATAAAGCAATAAAGAAATAGTAATTGCTCATTTTCATGGCTCAAATCTTCTCTTCTTCAAGGCTTGGAGTTCTCCAACTTGGTTGTTGAAATACCTAAGAGGGAGGGTGAATTAGGTATTTGGCTAATTTTCACAAACTTAAACCTTTTATGCGTTTAGACCAAGAACAAGTTATGTAAGCTAATTATAGATAATTGATAGCAATGCAGTAATGAAAGCAATAGCAAAGAACTCAAACAATTTATAGTGGTTCGATCCTCAAGATCTACGTCCACTACCTTAAGCTCACACTTAAGGATTTCAACAAATCTACTAATTGCTCAGGTTTACAAATTACAAGAGAGGTTCACCAAACTATGGTTTTACACTCACAACCTCTTCTAGTAATGTCTACAATACAAGGCTCACCACAAACAATGGTTTTATATCTTAAACAACCTTGAATCACACTTTCAAGGATCACCCTTATCTAAAGGGTTTTATGTTATCAAGATAACCTTGCTAGAGCTAGTAGATCAACACAATTGAATAAGTAAAGAAGAGTGTGTAGAAGTTACCACTTGATGGTAGATATTACACAAATTTGCACCTTCACACTTTGATGTCTTTGGATTGATCAATTGAATGCACAAGACATAAGAGAGCTTAAGAAATGTTTGCTAAATGCTTTTGAATGCTTGGAGTTTTCAAGATTTCAAGAGTTACAAAAATTTGCATGTTTTTAGCTTTTATAGAATTTGAAAATCTGTTAAAACGTTCATAAAACGGCTAGTAACGGCTAGTTTCAGAAAATTCGGACGACCGAATTTCTTGGCTGCGTCCGAATCTTCGTCCGAATTTCTCTGGATGAATAGTAACCATACTGAGAACAAAAATTCGGACGACCGAATTTTTTGCTGCGTCCGAATCTTCTTCCGAATTTCTCTGGAAGAACAGTGACCATGCTGAAGGCCAAAAATTCGGACGACCGAATTTTTTGGCTGCGTCCGAATCTTCTTCCGAATTTCTCTGGAAGAATAGTAGCAAACTTTTGCTACAAAATTCGGACGACCGAATTTTTTGAAAGCATTTTCAAACTTTGTAAAATCATTTGAGATATAACTTTAATGAGTTTGAAAAACATTTGATATATATAGAAAACTTATTTAACTATATTTAAGCTTGAAAAACATGAACATATGAAGTTTACAAACATATCTTATAAAGAGATTCATTCAAAGACTTTTAAGATCATAAGATTATTTTTATGCTCTCTTATGCATTCAATGATAACCAAGACATGCAAGTGTAGAATTTACATAGAAATTTACCTAAAAGTTAAATGCACTCTACACTTCAAGTCTTCAATGCCTTTTGATCATCTTTAGAACAACATTCTTCAATCTTCAAATACCTGCTTAAATGAAGTTGTTCTTGAACTTTTGCTTCAAAGCAATGAGACTTCATACTTCTCAATTTACAGAACCTATCACACAATAATCAAACATTTTAGTCCTCATCAATATTTGTCATTAATCAAAACTACATAATTTGCCCTTAGGGCTAACAATCTCCCCCTTTTTGATGATGACAAACTTTGATGCAAAATGTGATAGATTAAAACAATGTAGTACATAGAAGTATTAATGTCAATGATAGAAAATAACCAATTTAACACATTGACATACAAATGGCTCAATATGAGCCTATGACCCAACCAACCTCCATTAACCTCCTTCCTTCCAACTACTAGGATAGAAGATATAGCATTTAAGCATTAAGAAAACTTCTAAGTGAGGTTTTAAAGATTGTAAAAGTTTGACAATGCTCCCCCTTAGATTGTGCTCATTTTTCAACAAGTTTGGACTTGAGATACTATGCATCCGAATTTTGACATATCAAGTCCGAACTATAAAATAAGTGAAATGAAAGCTTCAATTTTTGAAAATAAGCTTTCCTAAGATTGTTCAAACATAGTAGAGGAGATTGAAACATGTTTGAATCAATTTGAATAACAAAAGAGCACATTTTGGCAACAAAATATGGATGCATCCGAATTTCAGAACATGCATCCGAAATTTTAAACCTTGCATCCGAATTTTTTGATCTTAAGTCCAAACTGCAATAAATTCAATATAATGAATGTTTGAAGTGAAATAAAGTGTTCCTAAGGTTGTTAAAACATAATGGAAGAGATTAAAACATATTTGGATCAATTTCAACAACAATAGAATACTTTCTGGCAACAAGTTATAGCTCATGCATTCATGCATTCAAATGTTTTCATAGAGTTTTCATAGAGTAAAAATTCAAGAGCAAGTTATCCATTTACAGAAAACACACAGAAAACATCTATAGGATTGAGACATAAGACTCAGAAAACATGAACACAAACAAAAATTCATATGCAGAAAAATTCATTATCTCATCCCATAGAGCAGTTTTTTACACATTTTGTCATCCTCATTTTTCTCCCCCTTTTGTCATCAGTCAAAGATGGGGTCAATGAAAATGAGATTAACAATTTAACACATAAAGGAAGCTCTCATCACTGAGATTTCATCATTGAGCTTCACTATTACATAAGATGCAAGAAAAATACTGAAGAAGATTATAACATTAGATGCATAACTAAAAATTTAAATAACTTAAAGCAGTAAATAGAATGGAAGAGATGCTTAGTCTTGTGATGTTGATGAAGAGGCTCTGCTAATCCCTTTCTTGATGGCCAAGTGCTTCACTCTTCCTTGGCTGAATGAAATGTGTGATGGTGAGACAATTTCAGCTTGAGCTACTTGGCTTCCTGCCTTTTGTGGTTCTTCATGTACATGTTCTTCTTCTTCTTCTTGTTCTGCCACTGTCTCATTATCTCCTCCTTGGTCATCCCCATCATCACTGTCATTATCTTTGTCCTTCTTATCTTCCTCTTTATCATCATCTTCCTCATTTCTATCTTGAGGCCTAGAGGGTCCTTCACCACTTTGAGTATTTCTCATTAGGATTTCCTCAATGTGTTTCACTCTACTATCTAGTCCATCTAATTTTCCTAGAACCATTGGAGCAAATGACTCAAAGAACTTATACATCTTCTCCATTTCCTTGACTTGATTATTCAAGGCTTCTTGGAATGCTTTGGATATTATGGTGTCACCTCTAGTTATTCCTTCACCACTTGACTCAACTTCAGTTTCTTCTTCAACTACTCTTCTTTTTGTTGGTGGTTGCTCCCCCTCACTTGAAGTGTCATGCTTTCTTTTTGTCTTCACTTTTCTTGCAAGGGTCTCTTCCTCATCTTCCTCATCTTCATCCTCCTCCTTTTCCTCTTCTACACTTTCTGTTCTTTCCTTTCTTCCTAATCTTTTTGGAGAGGATCCTCTTTTTGTTTTCCATACTCCATCATCATCAAGGATAAGCTGCATTCTCTTAAGTGATTCATCAGTGTATATTTCTCCACTTTTAAAGGCTTGTCCTCTTCCTGGAAGTTTAATCTTAAAATGGTTAAAGATCTTTGTTAACAGTCTTCCAAAAGGGAATGCCTTGGTTATTGCTTTTTCTAGCAAGTAATCATGTGTCTTAAGGCTATATATCCAAAGTTGAATTTCCTTTGTTCATGCAGGGCCAACATTAATACCATATGCATATTACCTACTGATGATTTATGTCCAAAGTTAGGAACTATCATAGTAGTTACCATATGATGCAATACTCTACCTCTGGCATCCAAATTCTTGATTTCCCTCTCTTTTATAGATCTAAACTCTCTTCCATTTGTAAATGCTTGTTCAAATCTATCATATGTAAAGAGTTGACGATCATAGCAATGCATTGAGGGTGCATAATATTTAGCCCCACTCGTCACTTACCCCCACAAATTTCGTTAATCGTGTCTTCACTTAATTCAATGTCAACTTGGGATACTCTAGTTGAATATCATTGTATCCTATCATCCCCAACAATCTCAGTTCTTTCTTCCTTTAGGTTTGCATAGAATTCATATACCAAAGTAGGATAAAAATCTTCATTAATAAACAACAAACTACTCCATCCAACATCATTGAAATAGGACAAAACCATATCCATACTAGATAGTTTATCAACATCTACCTTATATCCAGGGAATAATCTTTCTACTATTCTTATTCCATTCATCAAATTCATGAGTAGATTTGATAGAGATAAACCTCGTCAACCCCCAGATTGTGTTTGAGGAATGCGAATCCTTCTTGGTTGATTGAGGATTGGGTCTCCATTTCCTTCCTTAGCCTTTCCTTTTCCTTTCTCAACATTGGGCTTCTTTGTTCTCACCATGATGTTTTCTCTGAGAAGGGTTTGTTTTCCGTATGAAATTAGGGCTTAGAAGTTTAAAAAATGAACGTAAATCGGGATGAGAGTGTGTGGATTTGAAGAGATTTTGATTCGGACGTGAATGGGTATGAGAGGTTTTGAAAGGATTTAAAATTCGGAAGTTGTAATGTTTGGAAGAAACCGTTCGATTTTCATTTAAAAGGGATGCATCCGCAAAATTCGGACGATCGAATTTTAGGTCCAAGCGCTCGAATTTTTCGGTCGAAAGTTTCGTCTCTTTGGTTCGAAAAATTCGGTCGACCAATTCTCGTCCCTCGCCTCGAATTTTTGATCAATAAATCTCTCGTTTTCATCACAACATTAATACACACATTAGTCATTGAATTTTGAAATTCCTAAGAGTCTTCTTAGGTGATTAAACCTTTCCTCAGCCCAAAGGCTTTGTAAATATGTCAAAGCAATTTGATCATTTGTATTTACATGTTCTAAGCATATATCTTTCTTAATCACATGATCACGAATGAAATGATGTTTTATCTCTATATGCTTGGTCCTAGAATGTTGAATGGGATTAATGCTCAAATTGATAGCACTAGTATTATCACATAGTATAGGCACACACTTAAATTTAAGACCATAATCAAGTAAAGTATGTTGCATCCATAATAATTGTGCACAACAACTTCCTCGTAGCTATGTATTCAGCCTTCACTCGTGGATAAAGATACACAAGCCTCGCTTTTTACTAAACCAAGACACTAGACAACTACCAAGAAATTGACAATGACCACTTGTACTTTTACGCTCAACTTTGCATCCAAAGATAGTCGAATCGGAATATCCAATAAGTTCAAAAGATGAAGTTTTAGAAAACCAAAGACCATAGTCATGTGTATCAATCAAATAACGAAATATTCGTTTGACAGAAATTAGATGAGATTCTTTAGGACATGATTGGAATCTAGCACACAAGCAAACAACAAACATAATATCTGGTCTACTAGCAGTGAGATAGAGTAAACTTCCAATCATACCTCTATACAATTTCTCATCAATACTTTTACCTTTCTCATCTTTGTCAAGTTTAGTTGATGAACTCATAGGAGTACTTATTCCTTTTGCTTGATCCATTCCAAACCTTTTCAATAGCTCCTTAGTATATTTTTCTTGATTGATGAAGACTCCATCCTTGGTTTGCTTAATTTGTAGTCCAAGGAAGAAACTTAGTTCTCCCATCATGCTCATCTCAAATTCATTTTGCATAGTTTTAGCAAACTCTTCACAAAGAGAAATATTAGTAGAACCAAAAATAATATCATCAACATAGATTTGTACAAGCAAAATATCATTTTTAGAAGATATTTTAATAAAAAGAGTTGTGTCTACTTTTCCTTTAGTAAAACCTTTTGAGAGAAGAAAACCACTTAATCTTTCATACCAAGATCTTGGAGCTTGTTTCAGTCCATATAGAGCTTTGGTTAGCTTATACACATAATTTGGAAATTTTTCATGGATAAAACCAGGAGGTTGTTCTACATAAACCTCTTCTTCAATAAAACCATTTAGGAAAGCACTTTTAACATCCATTTGAAAAAGTTTAAAACCTTTAAAAGCAAGCAAATGCCAAAAGTATTCTTATAGATTCTAATCTGCTACTGGAGCAAAGGTCTCATCATAGTCAATGCCTTCTTCTTGGTTGAAACCTTGAGCAACAAGTCTAGCTTTATTTCTAACTACTTCTCCTAGTTCATTTAACTTATTTCTAAAAACCCATTTTGTACCAATAACAGAATGATCATGAGGTCTAGGAACAAGATACCAAACTTTATTTCTTTCAAATTGATTTAGCTCTTCTTCCATAGCAATAATCCAGAAATTATCACACAATGCATCATCAATATTTTTTGGTTCAATATGAGATAAAAGAGCGAAGTTATCAATAAAGTACCGCCTTGTTTTTACCCCTTGGGAGACATCACCAATGATTTGCTCCTTAGGATGACCTTTTGCATATGTGATATCCTTTGGAAGTTCTTGATTATTGCTTGATTGACCATCTTGTTCTTGCTCCATTATTTCTTCTTCTTTGGCATGATCTTCCATTGTGGGTGCTTGGTGTTGAGTATGATTTTCAACCATTGATGTGCCTGTGTCATCTTCATTTCCTCTTTGAAGATAAATGGTAGATTCATCAAAGGTTACATGAATAGTTTCTTCAACACACAATGTTCTTTTATTATAGACTCTATATGCCTTTTTATTTGATGAATAACCAAGAAAAATTCCTTCATCTGATTTTCTATCAAACTTACCAAGATAGTTGCTAGTGTTTAAAATGAAGCATTTACAACCAAAAACTTTGAAATAGACAATTGATGGAGTTTTGTCAAATAAGAGTTCAAAAGGTGTTTTTCTTATAAAAGGTCTTAGTAAAACTCTGTTCATGATATAACAAGCTGTATTAACAGCTTGTTATATAGTACTTTGGTAATGAGTTTTCACAAAGCATTGACCTAGCCATTTCTTGTAAGGTTCTGTTTTTTCTTTCAACAACGCCATTTTGTTGAGGTGTTTTGGCAGCTGAAAAATTGTGAGTAATACCATATTCATCACAAAATTTTGTAAAGTCTTGGTTACAAAATTCTCTTCCATTATCACTTCTAATAGAAATCAGTTTGCAATCAAGAGAGGTTTGAACCTTTTTGAAGAGTTTTGAAAATTCATGAAATTTTTCATCTTTTTGTGCTAAGAAGATTACCCATGTAAATCTTGAAAAATCATCAACAATCACATAAGCATAGCTTTTACCACCAAGACTAGTAGTCCTCATAGGTCCAAATAAATCCATATGAATCAGTTCAAGAGGTTTTGAGGTAGAAACCATTTTCTTTGGTTTAAAAGATGTTTTTGATTGTTTTCCATATTGACAAGCATCACAGAGGCGAGTTTTATCAAAATGCAATTTAGGTAATCTTCTCACTAGCTCTTGTGTAGAAAGTTTGTTTAATAAATCCATGCTTACATGTCCTAATCTTCTATGCCATAAAAATCCATCATTGTCATGAATGGCAAGACATTTAATATCATTTGTAATAAGCTCATCAAGATACAACACATATACATTACCAACTCTTTTAGCAACAAAGATAGTTTTGTTACTTGCATTGTCAAGAATAGTACAAGTATCACATTTAAACTCTACTTTGCATCCATTATCACATAATTGACTAATACTCAGTCAATTCTTGATAAGAGGGAAAGAACCTTTACCAATGTTACCTATTCCAAGTATTTTCCCTTTCTTCTTATCTCCAAATGTGACAAAACCTTCACTTGTAGTTTGAAGTTCACTAATAAGTGATGCATTTCCAGTCATGTGCCTTGAGCATCCACTGTCAAGGAACCATTTTGTGGCACTTGATCTTGAGGCAAATTGTACCTATATCAAATTTGAAAGGGTGATTTTTGGTACCCATATTTTCTTGGGTCCAAGGGGGTTAGTAAAAGTTTCTTTGACTTTCCAAATGGTTTTAACACCACTTTCTACTTTTCTTTTGACAAAACATCTAGAAACCTTGTGTCCATGTTTACCACAATAAGTGCAGCAAATATGTGATCTAGAATGATAAGATTCTTTAACAAAAGATTTTCTCTGATTTGGAGCAGAATAATCATGAGTAAAACCAAGACCATGTTTTACAAATGAAGGTCTTTGATAGCCAAGTAATTTATATAAATTTTCCCTTCCATTTGTAAATCTCTCAATGCATAAAGTTAGATCATTAACTCTCCCTTTTAGAAGCTCATGATCTTTTATCATTGACTCAAGAGAAATAATTCTAGTGCAAAGCTTTTTGTTTTCAAAAGATATGTTTTGTATAGTTGTATTCAAAACTTCTTTTTCAATAGCAATGCAACTAATGGTTTCAAGAAGTTTTCCATTTTCAACACATAATTTTGAATTCTCATTAGATAAATCATTTATTTTGAGTTTCATTTCCTTATTTCTTTTTGAAGCCTTTTTTAATTCTTCATATAACTCAACAATAAGATCACTGGAATCAATATCATCATCATATACATTTGAGATAGAGGGTGAAGATTGTACCTCATCATCAATGGCCATGAAGCATATGTTGGACTTTCCTTCACTTTCATCCTCACTTTCCTGTTGATCCCATGTTCCAGCTAGTCCTTTTCCTTTCTTGGCAGATTTCTTTCTGTTTTTTCTTTCTCTTTCCCTTTCCAACACTCTGGGACAGTCAGCAATAAGATGCTCAGTACTCTTGCATTCAAAGCATTGAGGTTTATATGATGAAGATTGTCCACTCTTCTTGACTGGCTTTCTTCCTTTCTTGAGAAATTCCTTTTTGTAGAATCTCTTGAATTTCTTCACTGCCATTGGAATTTCTTCTTCTCCATTGTTTCCTCCTTCTTCTTCACTTGAAGATTGTTCTTGTTCACTCAAGTTGTTTGAGGCATTAAGCACTACTCCTTTTCTTCCCTTTTCTTCATCCTCCTTGTCATTTAGCCGTTTCATCTTCATTTCATGAGTCAGTAGAGATCCAATGAGCTCTTCAAGTGGAAGAGTCTTCAAATCCTTGGATTCCTCAATGGCAAGTGTTTTAGGCTGCCAGGATTTTGGTAGAGCATCTAAAATCTTTATGTTTTGCTCTCCCATAGTATAGCTTTTACCATAAGCTTTTAAGCCATTGAAAATGTTAGTAAATCTTGTAAACATATCACTAATATTTTCACCTTGTTTCATGGTAAACAGTTCATAATCTCTAACTAGCATGGCAAGTTTAGATTCTTTAACTTGATTAGTACCTTCATGTGTAATTTGAAGTAATCTCCACATGTCATGAGCAGAATCACATCCACTAACTCTATTGTATTCAGTTATATCTAAAGCACAACTTAATATATTCATGGCTTGATAATTTAAAGTCATTTTCTTAGAATCATGCTCATCAAATTCATCATCTGGGATTTGGGTACCGAGGTTATTCCATCAGCACTCATTTTCATTGGGACATAAGGACCTTTCTCAATTATGTTCCACAAATCAAAAATTAATAGAACAAATATAGATTTTAACTCTAGATTTCAGAAAGTGTAATTTGTTCCATTAAACAAAGGTGGTCTATTTGTGGAAGAACCTTCTAGGTAAGGTAGGTTTGACATATTAGCCATAGGATCTTTGTCTTCTAGGTTGTTAAACCACACACAGAAGTTCTAGCTCTGATACCAATTGAAATACCTAAGAGGGGGGGGGTGAATTAGGTATTTGGCTAATTTTCGCAAACTTAAACCTTTTATGCGTTTAGACCAAGAACAGGTTATGTAAGCTAATTATAGATAATTGATAGCAATGCAAAGAATGAAAGCAATAGCAAAGAACTCAAACAATTTATAGTGGTTCGATCCTCAAGATCTACGTCCACTACCTTAAGCTCACACTTAAGGATTTCAACAAATCTACTAATTGCTCAGGTTTACAAATTACAAGAGAGGTTCACCAAACTATGGTTTTACACTCACAACCTCTTCTAGTAATGTCTACAATACAAGGCTCACCACAAACAATGGTTTTATATCTTAAACAACCTTGAATCACACTTTCAAGGATCACCCTTATCTAAAGGGTTTTATGTTATCAAGATAACCTTGCTAGAGCTAGTAGATCAACACAATTGAATAAGTAAAGAAGAGTGTGTAGAAGTTACCACTTGATGGTAGATATTACACAAATTTGCACCTTCACACTTTGATGTCTTTGGATTGATCAATTGAATGCACAAGACATAAGAGAGCTTAAGAAATGTTTGCTAAATGCTTTTGAATGCTTGGAGTTTTCAAGATTTCAAGAGTTACAAAAATTTGCATGTTTTTAGCTTTTATAGAATTTGAAAATCTGTTAAAACGTTCATAAAACGGCTAGTAACGACCGAATTTCTTGGCTGCGTCCGAATCTTCGTCCGAATTTCTCTGGATGAATAGTAACCATACTGAGAACAAAAATTCGAACGACCGAATTTTTTGCTGCGTCCAAATCTTCTTCCGAATTTCTCTGGAAGAACAGTGACCATGCTGAAGGCCAAAAATTCGGACGACCGAATTTTTTGGCTGCGTCCGAATCTTCTTCCGAATTTCTCTGGAAGAATAGTAACAAACTTTTGCTACAAAATTCGAACGATCGAATTTTTTGAAAGCATTTTCATACTTTGTAAAATCATTTGAGATATAACTTCAATGAGTTTGAAAAACATTTGATATATATAGAAAACTTATTTAACTATATTCAAGCTTGAAAAACATGAACATATGAAGTTTACAAACATATCTTATAAAGAGATTCATTCAAAGACTTTTAAGATCATAAGATTATTTTTATGCTCTCTTATGCATTCAATGATAACCAAGACATGCAAGTGTAGAATTTACATAGAAATTTACCTAAAAGTTAAATGCACTCTACACTTCAAGTCTTCAATGCCTTTTGATAATCTTTAGAACAACATTCTTCAATCTTCAAATACCTGCTTAAATGAAGTTGTTCTTGAACTTTTGCTTCAAAGCAATGAGACTTCATACTTCTCAATTTACAGAACCTATCACACAATAATCAAACATTTTAGTCCTCATCAATATTTGTCATTAATCAAAACTACATAATTTGCCCTTAGGGCTAACAGTTGTGAAAAGTTGTGTTCTTGAGCTTGAATCTTCAAGATTGATGTTCTCCTTCTTCAAAGATTTGATCTTCTCTCTTGATTTCACTTGCAAATATTGAAGATTTGGGAAGGTTTTGGATGTTTTTTCTCTGTTTATTTCCTCTCTAGAACCCTAGGTGGCCGCCCCCTTTAAATGCCCTAAAAGGATATATATATACCTCCCAAAACGGTACCGTTTGGATTATTGGTGAATTCAGAGCATTAAATCGGACGATATGGATTTTTTGTCTTCATGAAAGTTGTATATAATACTCTCATGTTTCTATATATCTTTGAATCACCTCCATTGGACATCCAAAACTCCAGATATGGTAATTTAACCACAATATGTCAAAACTGGAACCAAAACCTGAAATACTGAATTTGCACTATATGTAGGGCAACCAAACGAATTTGGATTGATGTAAATGTTACCATTCTAGAAACTTTAGGATCTTTTCTATAATTGTCCAGAAGATCATGTCCGCATTTGAAATCTCTAAGGAGGTCAAAATCCCACTTGAATTATTCTATCCCGCTGCCCTATTTTTCTTTCTTCATTTTTTCCCCCTTCATTATAAGTATATGGAATCTCCTTCATTGCTTCATTGTGCTCCAAATCTTCAATAAACTCATGTAAACCAAATAAGAGATAAAGGGAGTGTAAATGGTGTTTGAAATACTAAAATTCAATAGAAATTTGAGCTCAAAATGATCATTATATTAAGCACAAATATGAAATATCAATGGTCAAAGAAGCTTTGTACAATGAAGAAACCAGGAGGAATGATCAAGGATTATATTCGTAGCCTCAAACACTTGTTGCAGAAAAGAATCACAACAGGAGGGAAAGTGAGGCCAGAATTCCCCACAACAGATATGATAGATCAAGAGATAAGTCCAAGTCTAAAAGAGATGATGAATGCTTCTATTGTCACAAGAAGGGGTATTACAAGAATGAATACCCGAAGTTGAAGAAAGATTGAGCCAATATAAAAGTTGAAGATAAGGAGGAAAATTCAGAGACAGCTGCCACAGTAACCATTGATGAGATCGTACTTGTATGTGATGATTCTAGTATTAACCTAGTTTGTCACAACAGTGACTGGGTTATTGACTCTGGAGCTTCTTATCATGTTACTTCTCACAGGGAATTCTTCGCATCTTGCGCTCTAGGAGATCTTGGTCATGTAAAAATGGAAAATGATAGCTCTTGCAAAATAATCAGAATTGGAGACATTCATCTCAATTCCAATACCGGTTGTCAACTAATTTTGAAGAATGTGAGACAACTACCAAATGTTCGTCTCAACCTCATCTCTACCGGCAAACTTGACAATGAAGGTTATGCAAATAAATTCAATGATGGAAAATGGAAGTTGACAAAAGGAAATCTTGTCATTGCCAAAAGTACAAGATCGAGCTCACCTTATGTTATGAAAGCTAAGCTGAGCAACGGAGAAGTCAATACAATTTCAGAATCTTTCCCAGATCTTTGGCACAAAAGACTTGGCAACATGAGTGAGAAAAAGCTCCAGAGGTTTGTCAAACAACAACTCCTACCTAATGTAAAAGGTGTAAGTCTAAAATCCTACACTCGTTGTTTAGTTGGAAAACAACATAGAGTTGCATTTTAAAAATTCCCTCCATCTAGAAAATTGTTTCCTTTGGAGCTGAATCACACTAATGTATGTCATATGGGTGAAAGAACTCTTGGCGGCTCATTATATTTTGTGACCTTCATTGATGATTTTTCTAGTTTAAGTATCAGGTTCTAGACATTTTCAAGGATTTCCCTGTCAAGGTGGAAAGAGAAACAAGAAGAAAATTAAAATGGGTCCGGGCAGAGAATGGTGGTGAATACATAGGCCTTTTGAAGTATATTGCAGGAATCATGGCATCAAACTTAAAAAAAGAGCACCAAAGACTCCACAACATAATGGTGTAGATGAATAGGACAATCACATAACACATCAGATGCATGCTTTCTCATGACAAACTGCCAAAACCTTTATGGGGTGAGGCAAGAAGAACAATAGTCCACTTGATCAATCTTTCTCCGTCAGTTCTTTTGGATGGTGATATTCCACGAAGAGTTTGGACAGAGAAAGAAGCTTCCTATAAGCATTTGAGAGTTTTTGGCTGTAGATTATTTTTTCATATTCCAAAGGATGAAAGGTCTAAACTTGATAGTAAGGTCAAACAATGTATTTTCCTAGAATATCGACATGAATAGTTTGGATATAGACTCTGGGATCCTGTTGATAAGAAATTGATTAGAAGTAGAGATGTTGTATTCTTTGAAGATCAAACTATTGAAGAGATCAAGAAATATGATAAACCAAGATTGGACCCAGAAATTCCAGTCAATGTAGATATAGCATATCAACAGATCAATCAAGACGAGCACGAGGGAGCTAAGACAGAGCAGGACAACAGTGATGATGTTCCAGTAGCTGAGCCAACAGTACCACCAGTTCCACAATCATAGCCAGAACTTAGGAGATCTACCAGAGAAAGGAGGCCTTCAACCAGATATAGTACTCAAGAGTACATGCTCCTCACTGATGGGAGAGAACCAGAGACGTATGAAGAAGCTATGAACCATATAAGGAAGAATGATTGGTTGAAAGTTGTGCAAGAAAAGATGAAATCCTTGCATGACAATCATACATATGATTTAGTGAAACTTCCTAAATGGAAAATAGCCTTGAAGAACAAATGGGTCTATAAGCTGAAGGCAGAAGAAAATATCTCCAAACCAAGATACAAGGCTAGATTGGTTGTAAAGGCTTCTATCAAAATAAAAGCCTTTCTCTATGGAGATCTTGAAGAAGAAATTTACATGGAGCAACCGGGGAGGGGGGGTTCAAAGTCAAAGGAAAAGAACACCTTGTCTGTCAACTCAAGGAAAGCTAGTACGGATTGAAGCAAGCACCAAGGTTGAAGTAGGAATTAAGTAAGTCTTTTGGAATGAAAGACTTAGGGCATGCAAAACAAATTCTTGGAATGATGATTACTCGCGATAGATAAAATGGTAAACTTTGGTTGTCTCAAGAAAAGTATATTGAGAAAGTTCTTGACCGTTTCAACAAGAGCAAGACCAAGGCCGTTTCTACTCCACTAGCAGGTCACTTCAAGCTCAGAGCAAATCAATGTCCTAAAAGTGAGCAAGATAAGAAAAATATGAGGAAGGTTCCTTATTCTTCAAGAGTTGGTAGTTTAATGTATGCTATGGCGTGCACCAGGCCAGATATAGCTCATGCAGTCAAATGGATACTCAGGTATCTTAAAGGTACAACAAGATATTGTATGTGTTTTTTGGTAATGGAAAACCAGTATTAGAATGCTATACAGATGTAGACATGGCTGGAGACATTGATAAATGACGATACAAATCATGATATCTGAAGAAGTTTGGAGGCGCATAGCAGCTGCTGAAGTATGCAAGGAAACCTTGTGGTTGAAATAGTTCCTACGAGAATTGGGAATTAAGCAAGGAAGGTATTAACTCTACTATGATAGTCAACTTTCTATCCATCTTTGCAAAAATTCAACTTTCCTTTCTTGATCAAATCGATGTTCGATATCATTGGATTTGGGATGTCATTGAGTCAAAGGAATTAGTACTTGGGAAGATGCACACTGATGAGAATGGTGCTAACATGATAACTAAGTCATTATTCAAAGAGAGAGTTTGACTTTTGTAGAAGAGAATCTGGTATAGTGAAGCTCTCTCCATGAGTTGAAGGGGGAGATTATTTAAGTTTTTACTCATTAATGGTCACAAATTTCAGCTGCAAGAAGTCATAAAATTCAGCTGGAAGAGGTCACCAATTTTAGCTGCAAGAAGTCATAAATTTCAGGTGCAAGAGGTCCCCAATTTCGGCTGAATCTTCTCCTCAATTGCCTATAAATACTAGGATGCAAGAAGGAGAGCATTGCACCGAGTGAGAAGAAAGTAGGAGAGAAGAGAGAAAATAAGAAATAAAAAAAGAATAAATTATTCAAAGTGAGGTAGAGAAAAAATAGAGTGAAAGTTATTTAGTCATTCTGATATGCGATTTTTCTTGTGAGATTATTTTTCATCTCTTTTCTTGATATTCACCAATTTGGTAAGGATTGTTGTGTTATCTTCTAGTATATCTAGAAGAAGAATTTGTTACTCTATTTTATACTGGAAGTTTCGATTAGTATTTAACCCATGGTTTTTTTACCCATTTTGGGTTTTTCCACGTAAATCTTGGTGTCAGTATATTTTCAATATTTTTGTTGCCAGATTTATTTTCGATTAGTGGTTATTGATAAGTTCTCACTTTATCAATACTAGATTTTTTTTGGGAGAGTCTTTTTAAATCTGGTAGTGTGGATAATTTACTTTGTGATTTATTTTTTATTTTGTTTTTTTCATTGTTCCAACCTCCTAACAAATGTTTCTTATGGGCTGAAGAGAAGGTATAGACGTATGATCATTATTTTCATTCTCAGTAATGGTTGAGGAAATTAAGCCTTGCAGTTCAACTGGAAAAGAAGGATTGATGGTAGTAAATCGAGTTTGGAAGTATTGTTCAAAGCATCCTTTAATACCCTACCAATAAAAAATCCAAGAATCATTAGAGTTCAATGAATAATCAATATGGTTATGACGATGGTGGATGATAATGGTAAGTTGGAAATAGTGGGAATTTGCATCCCCTTTTTCAAGCTAATGCGATTTTGATTTCTCTCACCACAGTATCGGTTCTCTCCTCAGGAGCTTATCTATCTCATGTTGCAATGCTTTTTCCCTATCAAGAGCCAACTCCGTTTGAGGACAAGTTTGTAGAGAATCAAAACTTTTCTTGCTAATACACTTATTTTTTGTCACCAAAAGGTTATCGTTGGTGAGAAAAAGCAAAAATCTGTTACCCGAAGATATAATGTAATGAGAAATTTAAAATTTCTTGCTAATGCTAAAAATTTTTATCACCGAAAAGGCATCACTGGCGAGGAAATTATAATTTTGTCACCATAACTTTACCTTAGTAATGACAAAACTTTTTTGTCACTAAATATGTCTGTGGTGACAAAATTTGTTTCCTAGCCAAACCTATTTAACTAGAACTCTATTTTCTTGTAGTGAATCTTAGTCTAATGTTCAATAAGAAAGTTGATGTTTGATTCTAATTTGAAGATTGAGTTAATTTATACATGAAGATTATTTATCACTGAAATACAAAATTTGAAAATTTGCAATGTTGTTGAAGAAGCAGTTTCCAATATTGACTGAGAGAATGACGAGAAAAATAGAAATTATCATCGCGTGTTGTGTGGTTCATAACTTCATTCGTATGCGTGAAATAAATGACCTTTTTTTTCCTGAGATTCCAAATGAAGCTGGGAAATGCACACATTCAAGATACAGGCTCACAACTCAATCGGCCGTACATTGTAGATGTAATGCAAGGATTGACGCTTGCGCAACTTCTGGTGGTCAGACTTCAGGGATTATTTAGCTGAATCCCTCTAGGTAAACTACACTGCCAGTGGGGTACAGAACCTTGTATCAATAACAACAATAATATAAAAAGAGAGTTTAGATGTTACCAACACTTCTTGGTGGATGAATACAATTGTTAGCACCACTTCACTTCTTGCCTTTGGAATCTTGAATTTTAACCTTTGAGTACAAGGCAATTTGAGAGCTTTTCAAATAATTTTGATGCAAAACAAGTTAGAGCTTGAAAAAATAATAGGTACTGTTCACATGAATAGTGTCACTATTCACATGAATAGTGTTATTGTTCACATGAATAGTATTACTGTTTACAATGCAAGAAAAATTGAGACAACCAAATTTTTCATGCTGCGTCCGAATCTTGCATTCGAATTTTTCAAACTTTGTCAAAACATGTTCAAATCAATTCTAACAAGTTGAAAAACCTTCTAGCCTAAAAGATAAGTCATTAAAGACCTTTTAAGTGCAAAAACCATTTATGAAAACTTGATAATTTAGATAAGTTCAAAACCATTGAAACCATTTAAATCAAGTTTTGTGCTCTCAATTGCAAATCATAGATTCCAAGGCTTAAAAGTGTAGGGTTTACAAAGTTTACCTATTCAGCACATGCAACCTACACTTCATGTCTTCAAAGCCTTCTAACGTCTTGAACAAACTCTTCAATCTTCAATCACTTTGACATATTGGAGTTGTTCTTGCATTTTAGTTTCAAGGCAATGAGACTTCAAACTTCTTAATCCGCAAATCCTATCACACAACAAACAAGCATATTAGTCCTCATCAATGTTTGTCATTAATCAAAACTAATCATAACTACATGATTTGCCCTTAGGGCTAACACTTCGTTAATAATATTCACATCTATGGTTCTATGTATATACAAACACACGAGAGAGAAGAATATATGGATGCCTGCAAAAAAGTTTTATTTTTCATTTGTATTTCAATTTATTTTTGTTCGAAGCTAAAAAGGCCTAATAAATTTTTTCAGAACTAATTGAATGTGATGTATTGGTGCGTACGATAATATTCTCTTTTTATACCGCACGTGATCATGCCCTTATCAAAACAAAATGTGATGGAGATTTTGATCAGGCACAGCCTATAATAGTTCTAAGATCACTTCCCCTGACATTGGACTATGATGTGAAATTTGCAAGTGCATAAATGTCAAATAAGTAATAAAGTAGTGTGTACAAGTCGTCCTAACGAGGATTGCTACCTAACTGCAAAATTCTTTTACTTATAACCCAACTTAAACCAAAATAAATGTGATTTGATCTAAAATTTAATTACCAATAAAAATAATTCATAATAATAATAAACACAAAAATCAATAATTATATTAATTTAAAATCAATGGCAATGAATAGACTAAGACACTCCAAATCCAGCTTACTCCTCTTATAACAAATAATTAATTTCTTAAATTAATTCTCAACTTGGTTAATGGTAGAATTCCATATTATAAGCTAGACCCAATCTCTTGGTGAAAAACTCCCAACTTTAATTAATAAACCAATCATATCTCGATGTAATTTTAATTATCAAAGCTGCAAACAGCTATATGGAATTCCCTAGCTTTTGTTTCCTACCCTCTAGAAACCATACAAAGAAACAAAATCTATCTCTAGTCAGTTTTACGATGTGTTGTTATTACCATGATTCAATTTAAACTAGTATTTCTCAGCCACTAGAATAAATTTAAAGGCATGCAAAAATTGGCCAGAAAGTTGCAAGCATTAAGAACAATAATAACAATTAACCAAAATCGAGATAAACGAAACAATCTTTAATTGAAATAAATTAAATTCATAAGAGTTTCAGCCTTCATCGAAGATCTTAGTCACAAAAGATTTAACTATTCATGATCCGAATATTTAAAGCCATAAATTTAATTAACATAAAAAACTAAAAGAATAAAAAAAACAAAACAAGAGAATAAAAGAAGATAATTTCCTATTTCTCAAGCTTAATGCCCACATTCTCTTTGCTCCATATTTCCTCGGTCAACCTTGTCCTTCGTCAAAATTGCTTCTAATGATTTCTGTCTTCCTTCCCTATCCCCGCCCCCCCCGAATTCGTCCTCTTCTCTGCACAAAAATCTCCTCTCTTTGGCTGCCTGATCTTCTCTCCTTGGCTGCCCCGAATTTGCTTCCTCTTTGCAGCCCGATTTTGCTTCCCTTTTGGCTGCCCGAATTTCTCTCCAATTGCTACCCGAAATTTGCTTCTTTTGCTGCCCGCAAAAATATCCTTCTTGGCTCCCCCGGATTTCTTATCTTGGCTGCCCGATTTGTGCTTCTATGGTTGCCCGATTTTTCCACTTTTGTGTATTAAGAATTTCAATCAATTCCAAATCCTATTTCAAACCAAAGTGAATTTTAGAATCTTTTTTTTCTTCTTTAAATTTAATCCTTATAAATTTTGAAATGACATGATAAATTTTTATTTTCCTTTCCTAGCCAAGTCTTCTTTCATATTTTCTTTTTTTGACATTACTATTTTGCCCTTGCATCAATAATTAGTAAAATTAGTGAATTAAAGTGTACTTTATAAATAAAATTATCTTAATTAATTCATACTAAGTACATTAATATTTAATTCACCAAAACAAGTCAAAGTCATAAGATTTATATCAATTAACCCTTAAATAAGTGAGAAGTTAATTCTAAATAATGATTAAATTATAATCTTATCAACTATCCCCCACTTAAGACTTTGATCGTTCTCGAGCAAAGATAGAAAGACTCAAGAATTTTCGACATGAAATCATTCATCTTGAAATCAACTTTCTCATCCTATTAAAATGGTCACCCATATGCATCGACTAGAAAGATTGATAGATAAATAACCAAGAATAATAATAATGTTAATACAACATAACTGTAAAAATTGAAAGAGGATTTTTTTTTTAAAACATGCCACAACCAAGCTATTGATTCAATGTCTAGGAAATATTATACACCCAATCACCACCTTTATAATCACACCATATACATATACATTAAAGATTTACACAACCATAAGCTTGTAATCTTACACACTCTACACTAATTTAGGTACTCTGGCTTTACTTAGATGAGGTAGGACTTTAGCGCTTGTAATGGCAGGTTAGGGAATTGGCTAACAAGTGAAAGATATAAGGAGACAAAATAAAAATAAGAGAGCTTGCAAAGAAAAGTTGACCCCAATTCAAAAATATATACTCCAACTCCTTTCTTGCTCCTTTAGTATTATAAAGAATCTCAAAAACCAAGTTTATTCCTGAGAAAGTCAATCCTTTTTCTTGTATACATCAACTTTGGATATTTTATGACTATAAGTTGCAATAAGCACTCTTTCTTTCTTTCTTTTTCTTTTTTTTCATTTTTTTTTCAAAATTTTTTCTCTCTTTTTTTTCTTTTTTTTTTCAAAACAATAATATAGAGCAAGTCATGCTTTCCCTTTTCAATACCCTCTCAATCTTTCTTTCCTTCAAAACCTTAATATCCCAATTCCAAAGAGCACAAAAGTGTTGAAGTATAAATCAAGCTCTCTACAAAGCTAAAGGTTAAAATATTAAGTGTTTATGCAAGGGGCATAAAACTTGAAAGAAAAAAAATCAAGAAGCAAAGCAACTTTAATAGTAGTTCTCGTTTATAGTCTCGAGCTTGACTTTCTGTGTAAGAGCATAAATTAAGGAGGATCATGGAAAAGACAAGCTTCTCCGCCCATAAGCATTCTTCTTGTCAAACCATATTTGACTTTGTGCCACTTTAGGAAAAACTTCCATTTTTTCACATTATCCGCAATGTCCTCTTTTGGAAGCTCACTTTCTTCCTTGAATGATTTGTTCCATTTTGAATTCAATTTTTCTACAAAAACTTTTAGAAGAATCATCCACTACAACATCAAGAATACTTATAGCACATATAAATTCTCCCTTGGAGGAATTACTCAATGATTCAAAAATATTTAATTGTATATATTAATCCCCAACCGATTTTCTCTCCCTGGCTGCCCCAAATTTGCTTCCTCTTTGCTGCCCGATTTTGCTTCCCTTTTGGCTGCCCGAATTTCTCTCCAATTGCTACCCGAAATTTGCTTCTTTTGCTGCCCGCAAAAATATCCTTCTTGGCTCCCCCGGATTTCTTCTCTTGGCTGCCCGATTTGTGCTTCTCTTGGTTGCCCGATTTTTCCACTTTTGTGTATTAAGAATTTCAATCAATTCCAAATCCTATTTTAAACCAAAGTAAATTTTAGAATCTTTTTTTTTCTTCTTTAAATTTAATCCTTATAAATTTTGAAATGACATGATAAATTTTTATTTTCCTTTCCTAGCCAAGTCTTCTTTCATATTTTCTTCTCTTAACATTACTATTTTGCCCTTGCATCAATAATTAGTAAAATTAGTGAATTAAAATGTACTTTATAAATAAAATTATCTTAATTAATTCATACTAAGTACATTAATATTTAATTCACCAAAACAAGTCAAAGTCATAAGATTTATATCAATTAACCCTTAAATAAGTGAGAAGTTAATTCTAAATAATGATTAAATTATAATCTTATCAGACTGGTAATAAAATTAGTACAATGAAATCGAAAGATACAAATGTTTGAACGGTTTCTCGTCTTACAATAAAACTTCTTAATAAGTATTTGAAGATCTCTTATTCATTGTAAATTTTTATTAGATTTCCGGCATGTAAGGGAAACAAACTTGAGTAGACCATCACCTGCTGCCTTAACGAACACCTTCATTGCTAGTGCATCCTTGATGGCGGTCCATCCTTGGTGAAGGAACCAGACATGGACAGATCATAAGAAATATAGAGCGCATTACTATTACTTAGAAGATAAAATAGAAGGAAATTGATCCTTTTCCAATTAAGACAACAAAGAATATTTGCTTACCTCCCTTCATTAGGAAGGACACGATGCCCTTCAATGAGAATGCTACTTTAAACATTAGACGAAGACAGGGATCAATATTTTGAGAACAGTATGCAATCTTGATATCCGGACAATATACGGTACAAATTATGCATTTTTAATCTTCACTAATATCAACAAAAATATAGGGTGAAGTCTCTTTTCCAACTAGCTAATTGGTGTTCGATTAATCGAGGCAGGGTGAGCTGCCTTATGTCTAACTTGCCATAAGAGGAATGGTGTTTCCTATTCAGATCTTCAAAAGGAAGTAATTACTCAATCAATCCGTTTTAAATATAAGATATTTTGAACATTTTTATATACATAAGGAGAAGAAAGGAATGAATATTTTTCTTATTACATTATTAATTAGTTTTCCACTAATCTATTAGAGAATGAGAGAATTATATTTTTTTGACATAAATAACCTAAAAGAATCAATCTTAAAATTCACAAAATATTATATATTTTAAGGGAAAAAAGACAAAACAACCTTATATCCGATGAAGGAAGTACCTTGACAGGAAGAGCTGTCAACAAGTTAACATAATCACATGAAGGACAAAGCCAGGCCGGAGGACTACGGCCACGTAACTCACACAGTACTCGTTCCTCCTGTGGCTTCAAGGATTGCTCGGATGGAGAAAGATCCCGCTGGACATGTGACAAGATAATTATTGCGGCACCAGGAGCTGCCACCCGAACCATCTCACGAATGAACTCTTTGGTTTTGAAAGTTTTAACGAGGAACCGAATCAGGAACCTGAAAGAAAATAATCATAAAACAAGTTGAAAATAGAAAGGCCAAAATCTGTGTTGTAGGAAGAAAACCTTTTCTTTGTCTCGAATGCGTTCTATGCAGTGAATGCTGAGAACCAGATCAAATGCACCATCTGTGTATGGCATATCTGAGGCATCTCCCACATCGAAAGAAACCTGAATGTTTCAGGAGATTTTAGCTAAAGAAATTATAATCTTCAGTACCCAAAAAAAGTGATTGATGTTTGGTAAATTATGCGGAAAGTATTTAACAAGATGCTTCAGGCATACCTTACTTTCTAATCCTTCGGCAGCTGCTAAACCCTGAGCAATTTTGACTTGCTCAGGGCTTATGTTGATACTCTTGCATTGTATATCATATTTCTTAGCTACATGCAGACAAGTTCCACCCATTCCACACCCAACATCAAGCATGTTTCTTGGCCGGATCATCTAACAATTATTTGAAGGCAAAAAGGAACATATAGGGGAAGTTCACGGGTTTTAGCAAACACTACGAAATCAAAGATAGGTGCAAGAATTCGAAATGGCTCACCGGAAAATCGAAACGGAGAGCCTCATCAATCAATCGAACTAAGGCGGCTCGATGACCACCGATGGTAGCAGAGGCTCCGGGTTCATAATAGCCAAAATGCAGATGTTCCCCGGAGAGCTCCGCCCATAGTCCAGTTTTTGAGTTGAACGGTGGTTTTTCTCGGCATGCTTTTTTTTCCAAAATGAACCCTTAAAGAGAAATTAGGCTACCTATGTGAAAATACAAATGCCACAAATAACTTTACAAGGAATACACATAAAAAATGAAAATTGTAACTTAGCTAAACAAGAGAAGAAAGGAAAGAGAAAAAGAAAAAGAAAAAAAGAAAAAATAGCACTAAAAATGTTAGACAAAATTTAATTAACTAGTAAATATATTAAGTAATAAAATTAAATAAACTAACTATGAAATTACCAAAAAGAAGTCGATATTACGAATAGAATGCAAAGTAGTAAAGAATATCACAAATTTAAGAATTAAGTTTCATTGTGGCATTTCATCAAACACATGGTAGGCATAGAGGAAAACAAGAGATAACCAACAAAATTAGAGAAGAATTGCAAGCCAACTATAAATAACTTTCTACACAATCACAATTTACTAAAGCATTTAACCAAAAACATAAGAAAAATAAAGATTGTAAGATAAAAGATTAAAGAGACAAACTCATTCTAGTGGATTACTTGAAAGTTCTTGAGCCTCAAAGTTGAGTTAAGAAAAATAATCTCCAAAAAATTAGAAGTGGGAGGATGAGTTGAGGTGAAAGAAAAATGTGAGACGGTTGGAATTTTCTTGAACAAGAAATTGAAAGAGAAAACCGAGAGAAAATGGGAAGGAAGAAGAGAGAAAAGAGAGGAACTGGAAGAGAATTGCAAGTGTCGGTCTTTTGGTTTTATGAGGTTTTTTTTTTTCGAATTCAATTAAAACGGTGCCATTTGTTTACACCTTAGTGGCGCCGTTGCAAAGCATGTGGGCAGAATTCTGTTTTTTTTTATTTTTTTGGTGAACAGTGAAACGGCGCGGCCTGGATCACACCAAGCGGCGCCGTTTCAATCCAGTTCTGAAACTGGATCAGAACGTTAGTTTTTTTTTAATGCACAGTAAAATGGCGCCGCTTGGAACACACCAAGTGGCACAATTAACTAAATAAACATAATTATCTCTTGGATCTTGGAGTATTAAAGAGACTTTTTCAAGTTCTCTGGGATCTCCTCCATTATAGTGTTTGAGACGATGGCCGTTAACCTTGAAAATTTCCTTATTCGGATGTGCAACTTCTACTACCCCATAAGGGTAAACTTTGTGGAATACGAATGGTCTGGACCATCGTGACTTGAGCTTTCCAGGAAAGAGCTTCAACCGAGAGTTAAATAATAGCACTTGATCTCCCTCCTTAAATTCCCGATTCGACAATATGTGCTTGTCATGCCATTGCTTCACTTTTTCCTTGTAGATTCGTGAGTTCTCATAGGCATCTCTCCTCCACTCATCAAGTTCATTAATTTGGAGTAGTCTGGTTTTCCCTGCAAGATCATGATCAAAATTAATCAATTTAATTTTCCAATATGCCTTATGCTCAACCTCAACCGGTAAATGATAAGACTTCCCATAGACTAATCTATATGGAGTAAACCTGATGGGGGTCTTGTATGCAGTCGTATATGCCCATAAAGCATCATCAAGCTTAACACTCCAATCCTTCCTAGTATGTTCAACAATCTTTTCGAAAATTCTTTTGATTTCTCTATTAACCACTTCCACTTGGCCACTAGTTTGAGGGTGATAAGGGGTTGCCATCTTGTGAGTAAAACCTAATCGAAGAAAAACCTTCTCAAGTTGTTGGTTACAAAAATGAGTTCCTTGATCACTAATTATGGCCCTAGGAATGCCAAAGCGAGTAAACAATTTTTTAAAAAATTTAACAACTACTCTAGCATCATTTGTTGGCAAAGCTTGGGCTTCCACCCATCTAGAGACATAATCAACTGCAACCAAGATGTATGCATTACCAAAAGAGTTTGGAAAAGGACCCATGAAATCAATACCCCAACAATCAAAGACCTCATATACTTGAAATGTAGAGAGGGGCATTTCATGCCTTTTTGAGATATTACCTGTCCGTTGGCAATTGTCACAGTGTTCTACATACCTTTGGGCATCTCTAAACAAAGCTGGCCAATAAAATCCCGTCTCAAGTACCTTTCTTGCTGTCCCGTTGGCGTGATAATGACCACCAGTCGTACCTTTGTGGCAATGCTCTAATATGCTTATGTTCTCAGGGTAGGCTACACATCTCCTTATGATTTGATCTACACAAATTCGGAACAAAAAACGGATCTTCCCAAAGATAGTACTTTAATTCCGAAAAGAATTTCTTCTTTTGTTGAGGGGCTAAATGCTTTGGTAAGATCCAACCCACAATATAATTAGCATAATCTGCAAACCAAGGGGTGTGATCTTCATTACCCATAACCAAGTATAACCTCTCATAAGGGAATGTGTCATCGATGTCTTCCTCGTTCAATTACTCCAAATGTGGATTCTCCAACCTTGATAGATGATCAGCGGCAAGATTCTCCGCTCCTTTCTTATCTCTTATCTCCAAATCAAATTCCTGCAATAAAAGTACCCGCCTAATTAGTCTAGGCTTTGCATCATTTTTGTTGAAAAGATATTTGAGTGCTAAATGATCAGTATAAACAATGACTTTAGACAAAACAAGATAGGAGTAAAATTTATCAGAAGCAAAAACTATGGCAAGAAGCTCCTTCTCGGTTGTGGTGTAGTTTTCTTGTGCTTCCGTCAAGGTCTTGCTTGCATAGTATATCGGCTGAAAATGCCTTTCTTTCCTTTGGCCATGCACTGCCCCTACTGTAAACTCACTTGCATCACACATTAGTTCAAAGGGATTGGACCAATCGGGGGCAACCAATATGGGGGAGTCAATCAATTTTTGCTTCAACATAGTAAAATCAATTAAGCAAGTATCATCAAAAAACAAAGGGCGCATCTTTTTCAAGCAAATTTGTAAGAGGTTTAGCAATTTTAGAAAAATCTTTTATAAATCTTCTATGGAACCCTGTATGACCAAGAAAACTTCTAAGTGCCTTTACCGAAGTAGGTGGTGGTAATTTTTCTATGGTCTCTACCTTGGCTCTATCAACTTCTATGCCCTTGCTAGAGATCTTATGCCCCAATACAATGCCTTCTTTAACCATGAAATGTCATTTCTCCCAATTCAAAACCAAATTAGTTTCTTCACATCTTTGCAAAACTTTTTCAAGATTTTTCAAACAAAACTAAAAAGAATCACCAAAAACAGAGAACTCATCCATAAAAACCTCCATAATATCCTCCACAAAACCCTCAAAAATAGCTAACATGCACCTTTGAAAAGTTGCAGGAGCATTACTCAAACCAAAAGGCATGTGATGGTAAGCAAAAGTACCATAAGGATAGGTAAATGTAGTTTTCGCTTGATCTTCCGGGGCTGTTGGAATTTGAAAGTACCCCGAAAAACCATCAAGAAAACAGTAATACCTATGACCGGCAAGTCTCTCAAGCATTTGATCGATGAAAGGCAGTGGAAAGTGATCCTTCCGAGTGGCATCATTAAGCTTCCGATAATCTATACCCACTCTCCAGCCGATCACGGTCCTCATGGAAATCAACTCATTTTTCTCATTAGGCACGACAGTCATCACTCCTTTCTTGGGAATTACTTGGATGGGACTCACCCACGGACTATTCGAGATAGGATATATGAGACCGGCATCAAGAAGTTTGATTACCTCTGCTTTGACCACTTCCTTCATGTTTGGGTTTAGCCTTCTTTAGGGTTGTACCACCAGTTTGAAGTCTTCTTCCATTAATATTTTGTGGGTGTAAAATGAAGGGCTAATACCATTGATGTCGGATATCTTCCACGCCATTGCCTTTATATGCTTCTTTAACACCTTTATGATCTGGCAGTTTTTTCAACTCTAGCTCCGGAGGTTCTTCAATGGAGGACTTCATTCTACCCCCTTTTTCCTTCTCAATTTTTTCGAACTCCGCCCCTTCGGTTGTGATTGGAGATGACTCCATATGTACTATGACTTCACCATTCTCATGACACTCCTTCTTTGCTTCTTCATCTTGCAACAAGGATACCTCTAAATAATTATCATTCAATAATCCCTACACATGGTTGGAGACAATGTCATCAATAATATCTATCCTAAAACAAGAATCATCATGATCAAGAGAATATTTCATAGCCTCAGGAACTTATAAAATAACTTCCTCTTCCCCTACCCAAAGGGTTAACTTCCCTTCACATACATCTATATTGGCCTTAGCGGTAGCTAGAAAATGTCTTCCTAAAATCAAAGGCACCTCCACATCCTCACTCATATCAAGTATCACAAAATCAACAGCGAATATGAATTTATCAACTTTCACAAGTACATCTGTTGTGTTTTATTTCTATGTCTTTATACTCAATTTTATTACAATCTCTAACAATTTGCACACAAACACTAGGCAACTGCACCTATCGTTATGAGTAGTACAATGGCAAGTAAATTCAAATGTCGTATCCACGGGGGTGGTTAAATACCATTACTCACTTTATACTCTATTATTTAGCCTAACAAATTTTGTTTGTGAAAATGTTTTAAATAACTACAAGGAAAAAGAATATAACTTAACTAGTTAAACCAACTTAAATCTTGCTTGTAAGAGAGAATTCAATAGAGAAAACAATACTTGGACGGTTAATCCTCCTAGAATTACCTATGTGATAGAAATGTCCCTTGGTTGATAAATTTCACTTCTTATGTTTGATGAAATTCCAATGATAGAACTCACTCTATCTCTAGATGAAAGTTCTCTACTCTTAGATTAATTAGTTGAAATCTCTTTCTAACCAATTCAACCCAAGAATGCATTAAGAATTGTGAATTTCTAATTAGATTTCTCTAATTATCAAGAAGATGTTTAGATTTCTATCTCTAGTTAACTAAATCATCTTCATTGTTTGTGTATGGTCTATTTCACCCTTTCTTTCTCAATTCCAAGTGAAAATTTTCAGATTATGAATCAATTGTCAATGACCCTTCCTTTCTCAGTTCCAAGTGAAAGAATTCCATATTTTGTATCATTAATCCACTCAATCAATTCAACCATTCAAACCCACAAACAATTCACAAGAAATTCGAATTCAATTAACCAAGGAAACAATTCATTCACATAAGTAAAATCTAGGGTTCATACCCATCCAAGTATTCAAAAGTTTAGCTCATCAACATACTACAAATTAAAGAACGTAAAACAACAAAGAAAGAGGAAGAATTGCTCATTTTCATGGTTGAAATCTCCTCTCTTCTTCAAGGTTGAAGTTCTTCACGATTTTTTTGAGAAAGTTGCAGCTTTTGTTTGGAATCTTCAGGGTGGATGCTCTCCTTCTTCAAAGATTCAATCTTCTCACTTGATTTCTCTTGCAAAGATGAAGATTTGGGATGGGATTTGAGTAGGTTTTTGCTGTTTTCTGGCCACTCCAGTCCTCTCTCTCGTTTTTGCCCTAAAGGGGTATCAAAATCTGCCCCAAAAGAGAGAGAAATGCAGCTTAAAAGAAGCTTCAGATCGACACAAACAATGCCGCTTATATCACACCAAACTGCGCCGCTTGCCCCCAGTTTTGGTGCAAGTTTCTGCTGCCCGACTGTGACACTGTTTTGAATTCTAGGTGAATTCAGACCACCAAATCTGCTAATCTAGGTCTTGATATCTTCATCCAAGTTGTAGATCAGGATCTTAGCTTTGCACAGAGATTTTAATCACATCAAGTGGGCATATAGAATTCAAGATATGATAATTATACCAAACTGTGTGAAAAATGGAACCAAATGCAGAATAAGTGAATTTGCAGCATACGTAGGGTAGGCAAATGAACTCCGATTGACACAAATTTTACCATTCTAAAACCTTCAGAATGTCCTATATAATTGTATAGAATACCACTTTTGCATTTGAAATCTTCATAGAGGTCAAAATCCGACTTGAAATATGTCTACCAGTCTATTTTTCCTCTGCATTTCTCTATTGTTCTTCATTGTGTAAATTTCCCTTTTTTGCTTCATTTAATTCCAAATCTTTAATAATATCACCTAAAGCAAATAAGAGATAAAGGGAGTACAAATGGTGATTAAAACACCAAAATTTAACATAAAATCAAGCTCAAAATGATAATTATATGAAGCACAAATATAGAATATCAACATCCTCAATAATTCCCCTAGGATACTTCACCGATCTATCGGCCAATTGAATGCTCATTCTAGTTGGTTTAGGTTCACCCAATCCCAACTTTGTAAACATCTCATATGGCAACAAATTAATGCTAGCACCCAAATCTGCTAATGCCCTACCAATTGACAAACTACCAATAGTACAAGGATAGTAAAAATCCCTGGATCCTTTAGCTTTTGCGGTAACTTGTTCTTGTTTTGAAGAATGGCTGAACACTCCTCATTCAATGTCACCATTGAGAACTCCTCCAACTTTGTTCATCCTTTTTCTCTTGTTGAAGTCTGGCAGGATATGGAATCTTTGGATTATATTCTTGAGTTTCCTTATTCTTTTGTGTTTCTGTCTTCTAAACCCTTTCTTCATCCCAACTTTATTCCCTTCTTCCTTTTCTGGCGTCTTTTGCTTCGGAATCTCCAATTCCTTTCCACTTCTCAAGGTAATAGCTTTAGCATGTTCCCTTGGATTCAGCTCGGTGTTGCTTGGGAGAGTTCCAACATGCCTTTTGGAAAAAAAACTTTGCTAGTTGGCCTACTTGATTTTTCAAGTTGTGAATGAAAGCCTGTTGGTTCCTCAGGGATGCTTCTTGATGTTGGAACCATGTTTTGGTAGTCTCAATGAACTTTGTCATTAATTCTTCAAGGCTAGGCTTCACCGGTTGTTGAAGAGGTGGAGGTGGTTGATGTTGATAAGGAAGAGATGGTTGGGGTCGAGGATTTGATGAAACTTGGAAGCCAGGAGGATGAAACGGTCCTTGTTGCCCTTGGTTGCTCCATGAGAAGTTTGGATGATTTCGCCACCCCGGATTATAGGTATTACTATAAGGATTGTTGGGTTGCCTTCCTCTTCCAAGGAAATCCATGTGCTCCGTTGATGATGCATTAGAAGTTCCCATGGTTTGGATGACTACCTCTGCAAAAATCACAAGCCATCATCACTTGAGAGGGTTGAGGTGACAAACTCAAGCTCTCAATCTTCTTATTTAGTGCATCGAATTTAGCCTCCAAAGTCGTCATCATATCTACATTGTGTATTCCACTAGGCTTGACTTTCGGTCTTGGATTCCCTATTGGAAGTTGTTCATGACAATGTTTTCAATGAGGTCTTGTAACTCCTCTGGTGCCTTCAAACTGGTGGTACCTCTCGAAGAAGCATCAATGAGTTGCATGGAAGGGAAATTTAATCCACTATGGAATGTTTGCATTTGAAGCCCCAAATCTAGACCATTATGTGGACATTTCCTCAATAGCTCCTTCCATCTCTCCCAAGAATCATATAAACTTTCGCTCTCCATTTGTTGAAAAGAGAAGATATTATTCCTTAGCTTTGCAGTCCTTGCCGGAGGGAAATATCTAGCGAGGAACTTCTCGGCAAGATTGTTCCAAGTAGTAATGGAACCCGATGGAAGTGATTTTAACCATGACTTGGCTCGATCTCTCAATGAAAATGGAAATAATCGAAGGCGGATGGCATCTTCGGAAGCCGCATTAATCTTGAAAGTATCACATATCTCCAAAAAGTTGGCAATATGAGCATTCGGGTCTTCGTCCGGTAAACCATCAAATTGTACCAATTGTTGAACCATTTGGATGATATTCGGTTTGATCTCAAAATTGTTGGCTTCAACTCTTGGTCGGGCAATGCATGACTCCGCTCCTAACAACGAAGGTCGTGCATAGTCTCCCATTGTCCTTGGTCTTGTGTTTCCGTCATGTGCTATAGTGTTCTCAATTTGAGGATTTTCACCTTCACCTTCACCTTCAATTCCTTCAAGTATCACCTCTAGGTTTATACCCCTTGGATCCCAATAAAAAATCTGCTCAACTTCGGAAATAAGTTGATTCAATTCTCCCGAATTACTTGAGGTCATAAACCAAATGAATTCACACCTTCACCACAAATAAAGTAAAAGTTTAGCTCAAAAAATACTTTCTTAAAACAGAACAAAAACAGAGAAACATAAGCTAAGAACTCCAATTCACTAATGACTTACAAAATTACAAACAAGACAACAAATACTAACACTAGAAATAGGTATTATAACAACAAATAAGTAAAATGACTAAATCAATAGATTTCAAGCTTTCCTAATATTAACCAAACTCCCAGGCAACGACGCCAAAAACTAGTTGTGTTTTATTTCTTTGCCTTTATACTAAATTTCTATCACAATCCTCAACAATTTACACACAAACACAAGGCAAGTGCACCTATCGTTATGAGTAGTATAATGGCAAGTAAATTCAATATTGTATCCACGGGGATGGTTAAATATCATTACTCACTTTCTATTCTATTATTTAGCCTATCAAATTTGTTTGTGAAAATGATTGAAATTACTACTAGGAATAGAAGTCTAGCTTGGCTAATTAAAACAACTTGACTAATTTTTGTTTGCAAAAGAGAATTCAATTCAGAAAATAATACTTTGATGGTTAATCCCCCTAGAATTACCTATGTGATAGAAATGTCCCTTGGTCGATAAATTTCACTTCTTATGTTTGATGAAATTCCAATGATAGAACTCACTCTATCTCTAGATAAAAGTTCTCTACTCTTAGATTAATTAGTTGAAATCTCTTTCTAACCAATTCAACCGAAGAATGCATTAAGAAGATGTTTAGGTTTCTATCTCTAATTAACTAAATCATCTTCATTGTTTGTGTATGGTCTATTTCACCCTTCCTTTCTCAATTCCAAGTGAAAATTTCTAGATTATGAATCAATTGTCAACCACCCTTCCTTCCTCAATTCCAAGTGAAAGAATTCCAGATTTTGCATCATTAATCCACTCAATCAATTCAACCATTCAAACCCACAAACAATTCACAAGAAATTCGAATTCAATCAACCAAGGAAACAATTCATTCACATAAGTAAAATCTAGGGTTCATACCCATCCAAGTATTTAAAAGTTTAGCTCATCAACATATTACAAATCAAAGAACATAAAACAACAAAGAAAGAGGAGGAATTGCTCATTTTCATGGTTGAAATCTCCTCTCTTCTTCAAGGTTGAAGTTCGTCACGATTTTGTTGAGAAATTTGCAGCTTTTTCCATGAATCTTCAAGGTGGATGTTCTCCTTCTTCAAGGATTCAATCTTCTCTCTTGATTTCTCTTGCAAGACTGATGGATTGGAAGAAGAATTTGGTGTGTTTTCTAGGTGTTTTGCTGTTTTCTGTCCACTCCAATCGGCTGCCTTGTTTTTGCCGTAAAGGGGTATTGAAATCTACCCCAAAAGAGATAGAAAAGCAGCTTTAGATTGACACAAACGGCGCCGCTTAGATCACAACAAACGGCGCCGCTTGTCCCCAGTTTTGGTGCAAGGTTCTGCTGCCCGACTGTAACACTGTTTTGACTTATAGGTGAATTCAGAGTATTATATCGGATGATCTAGGTCTTGATATCTTCATAAAAGTTGTAGATCAGGATCTTGGATTTTGACAGAGATTTTAATCACTGAAATTGGGCATCTAGAATACAAAATATGATCATTATACCAAAATGTATCAAAAATGGAACACAATGCAGCATAGGTGACTTTGCAGCATAAGACGGGTAGGCAAATGAACTACGATTGATACAAATTTTACCATTATGAAAACTTCAGAATGTCTTCTATAACTGTCTAGAATGCCACGTCTACATTTGGAATCTGTATGAAGGTTAAAATCATACGTAAAAATTCTCTACCAGTCTATTTTTTTTCTCTGCATTTCTTTGTTTTTCTTCATTGTATAAATTTCCCTTGTTTGCTTCATTTAATTCCAAAACTTCAATAATATCACCTAAAGCAAATAAGAGATAAAGGGAGTATAAATAGTGATTAAAACACCAAAATTTAACATAAAATCAAGCTCAAAATGATAATTATATGGAGCACAAATATGGAATATCAATCCTCTCTCTTTCTTACACTCATTTCATTAGTACAAAATGAAAAATATACCCTTGGTATAAAATGACAAAAATACACTTGGTACAAAATGAAAAAAAAAAACCCTTATAGCAAAATGACAAAAACGCCTTTGCTGAAAAATGAACTTATAATAAAATGAATAAAATACCCTTGTTGCAAATGATAAAAATGTTATAGTGAAAAATGACTAAAATGATCTTGGTTAAAAAGATGAAAATATTATTGGTGCCAAATGACCAAACTGCCCTTTGGTATAAAATGATCGCCCTTGGTGTGAAATGACCAAAATTACTAAAATACCCTTGATGCCAAATGAAGACAATGTCCTTGGTATAAAATGATTAAGATAATTGCATAAGATAAATTTTGTTTGGATTAATTTACAATGCAATTGGACTTTCTCATGCTACCCAACTGCTGGGAGACTTGTTGTCTGCGAAATCATTGGTATAATCATCCCAGGGCACTGTGAAAATGAGATTGTTAGCTGATTGTCTGATCCTTAGGAAATGATTCAATTAGTTACAGACTCTTGAATTTTTAATCAATTATATTTGGTCGAACAAACTCATCAAGTAGAACAATTGTATGCGCATGCCCCACAAATATTTTTATAAAGGAAATCAATATATAGTGTGTAAAGGAAATATAAAATCAGCACAATGGTCCTCCAAAGTGAAAATTCAAATTTATCTCATTTCCCACTTGTTCATTCTTTAAAAAATAATTTTTTATATATATTTTATCTATCTAGAACTGAATCTTGTATCTTGACTAAGTATAAAAATTAAAAGAAGTAATTTGATTATAAATAAATTGTTATATTGTTGATATTAATTAAAGATATAAATGGTGGAAACTATATATTAGTAGAGTTTAAATCTCTTAAATAAAGAAAGTCAAATAAGTTGGTGGTGGAACTATTGTGTTAGTGAAGTTTAATTTCTTTATAGGGGGTTATTAGTAAAAACTTAGATAAAATATATAGTTACATTAAAAAAATAGTCATTCAATTTTGAACAGCTATGGTTACTTTCCCTGCAAGGATAGACCAATAAGATTTGTAAAAATTTGGGGACATGCCATTTGGTCCAGGTCGTTTTCCTAATTTGGAAGCAAAGACAGTGTTTCCTATGGGCTCAAGAGAAGGTATAGACGTATGATAATTATTTTCATTCTTAGTAATGGTTGGGGAAATTAAGCCTTGCTGGTTAGCTGGAAAAGAAGGATTGATGGTAGTAAATTGAGTTTGGAAGTATTGTTCGAAGCATCCTTCAATATCCTGCCAATTAGAAATCCAAGAGTCATTAGAGTTCAATAAATAATCAATATGGTTCTGTCAACAGTGGATGATAGTGGTAAGGTGGAAATAATGGGAATTTGCAACCCCTTTTCAAGCAAACGCAATTTTGATTTTTCCCAGCATAGTATCCATTCTGTCGTCAGGAGCTCATCCAGCTCATGTTGCAATGCTTTTTCCCTATCAAGAGCCAATTCAGTTTGAGGACCAGTTTGTAGAATCAAAATTCTTCTTACTAATACTCTTATTGTTTATCGCCAAAGGGTTACTGTTAGTGGGAAAACCAAAAATTTGTTACCCAAAGATATAATGTAGTGAGAAACTTAAAATTTATCGCTGATGCTCAAAATTTTTGTCACCAAAGGGGCATCACTGGCGAGGAAATTATAAATTTGTCACCAAAACTTAAGCTTAGTAATGACAAATTTTTTTTGTCACTACATACGTCTGTGGTGACAAATTTTGTTTCCCGACCAAACTTATATCACTAGAGCTCTATTTTTTTGTATTGAACCTTAAGTCTAAGGTTGAATAAGGGAGTTGAAGTTTGATTCTAAATTTGAACATTGAGTTAATTAATATGTGATGATTCATTGTCACTAAAATACAAAATTTGAAAAATTACAACGTCAATTTTCACTCCAAAAATTTTGAAGACAGAAATTTTTGCTTGAGTATCATAAGTTTTTAAAATATTACATGGGTAAAAGGAATATAGAAAAGAATATTAGTGATTAAATAAGTGATTAGTATATTAAAATTTCAAAATTAAATTCCTTTGATTCCACTTGGAACTTATAACTATAACTTAATTAATTAAATAATTCACAAAATCTATTATCAAATTTACTTAAAAAGTAATCAGTTAATTAAGTAATCAAACAAGACATTTGTTTCTTTTCAATCTTTTTTAAATGTAAAAATTAACTTGTAGTTTGAGTCTATTTTACGGTTAACAACTATTTGGATCCGCTTCTATTATCGGACATCTTGTAAGGTAGCGTTCTACATAATTTTTTTATGTACGCAGTTTCAAATTCAAAATTTTATTTAAAAAGACTAAGCTACTTTCTGTGACCTAACTCTTATCAATAGCCTTTTATTTCTTTTATTACTAATATCTTGGGACAAATGGACTTGTAAAGAAAAAAATTTTGAGAAAAATCGTCATGACCTAATTCACGGTCAAATCCAATTGATATTCAATTCTTCATATTTTTTAAAAGTAAAAATATTATTAATGAAAGTTTAGATAAAATATATAATTATTTTTAAAATATAAAATATATTTAATTTATAATTTTTAAAAATGTATAAACATATAATTTTGAATGAAAGGAGTATTTTTTCTTTACATGATGCCTTTGACCGGATGCCTTTTCCAAATGCCATCTTTACCCAGGAAAATGCCTTGTCCAAGGAGAGCCACAGATTATCCTTTATAAGTGTCCGAAGTCCACCACGCTCCGCTGCGAGAGTTTTTTCCCATGCGACTCCCACATTGCATGACTGGGAGTCGAACCTGCGACCTGCGGTACACCATTTGGCTCTGATACCAATTTACCCAGGAAAATGCCTTGTCCAAAAAGAGGCACAAATTATCCTTTATAAGTATCCGAGGTCTTATTGCCAGCTACAGAAAAGACTAATTACCCTGAACTTGAAACACTCCGCTCGACGACAAACCCACCTTACATAAGCACTACGAAAATGGAATGAAGCCTATGGGTCAATCTTTAGATTTATACATATAGACGCATTGAGATTTAATTTGTCCAAACTTATTTAAATGTGAGCCTACTTAGTTCAAAATAAGACTGAAAGCAAGCAGCTCTCGACATTTTTATTTATAAATTTGTTAGAAGATGACGTCGTCTAGTCATAACCTAACTAAATATGTCAATTTGGCGGCTATCATATGCTCCCGTCCCCTTTCACCATTCCGCCAGTATCACCCTCTGTCCTTGGTTAATCGCGATTCCTCCCTCCACCAGCCTCTCTGTCTCCGTCTCTGCTTGCAGTTTGCTCAAGCTCATGGGGTGAGTGACTATTAACGAAAACAACTCTACTTAAATGATACTTAATTGAGAATTTGCTGGTTAATTTTGAGGATTCATGGTACTCAGACTCAAGAAATGAGGAATTATTATGGCACAATGTTTGCAATTTTTAGTGCTACTCTTGTCTTATCCATAGTGTTATAAGAAGAATATATTGTTCTCTTGATGTACTGACCAAAGGAAATAGCTAAGCTTTACAGTTTGGTTGGACTGTGAATTATGCCATGAGCTTTTTCTTTTTCTTTTTTAACTTGACCCCAGTCCACCTGATTAAGGCCCCCCGATCCGTTTCACAGTACAACCTTTCCATCACTTCCAACGGACAATTCTAGCCAAATAAATCTCACCCTTTTACTGTCTTTTTTTTCGTTTTGGTGAAAATGTCTTTGACTTTTCTACTTTTTTTTATTGCGTTTTTTACAATTCTACCTTGAACTTACTTGTAAATCTTTTAAACTAAAAACTATTTTTGAATTATTTTTAACTACTTATTTATTTTTAATTTTACATTAAATAAGACAAAAAAAAGTTATTTTTAAAAATATCTTTAGAGATGCTTTTTAAAATAACTTTTACTTATTAAAATTATTAATAATAAAAATTTTATTTTACCTTTAAGTACAATTTTTTTAAAATATTTATTTATCAAATATTTAAAAAAAAACTTTAGCAATCGAAAACAGATCTTAATCACTCACATCAACAATACAGACCTTTGTGGAAATAATAAGTCGGACACAGTAAACACAAGGTCACTACAAATTGGTAAATGAATAACGGTCACATTTCATTTTTCAAATAACACACTTTCTATTGTAAAATTCAATCACCATAGACACAAAAATTAACTATAAAATGACAACAAAGAATACTTTAAACTATAGCAAAAGAGAGGATTTTCACTATACATCCAGCTAGAAGCTAATTCGTATTATCCTATTCATATTCATCATAGGTCATTAATAGGGTCCTCTATAACTTATACAATTTATCTCCCACGATCTCCCATATTCTCAAAGATAATTGAGGCAATGGGGTTAGTGGTCTGTAAGGAATGGATATTACAACTTTGTATATAACTCCTAACCTTTCATATTTCATAACTTCAAACATGAATTAATATTTGGGATAATGAACAACCATAAAATTGATATATATCCATAACACTCTCTCAACTTTTCTTTATATATATATGTATTTTTCTGAAAATTGCAAAATTTTTCATATTGTACTTCTTTTACTAAGAAATTATTAAAAAATATTTTTTTGATCGACCCTCTTAATTATAAAAATATTTGACATATTCCTTTTCTTCTCAGACTAAAATCAATAAAGTTGTTGAAAATTGTAGGTCCCCAATATTAACACTGGGATATTGGTGGAAGATACTTGTTCTTATCAAGCATATCTTGAACTGTATTCCTATGCATCTCTTTCCTGCTTTGAGACCTTCCAAGAAAGTCATGAATGAGGTCGAGAGGGGGGTTTCCTCTCCTACCTGGTCTCAGTTGTTATTAGTGTAGGAGGAGGCTGACAATCATATTGCTACGCTTTTTAATATTTTTTTGGTTTGCTAAAGGAGCGCAAATACTTCATTTAGGGGAAGTATTCCGAGAGGGGAGGAGGAGAAGAGGATAGGAGAGAGAAAATTCATTTAATTTACTCTTATATAAACCCTTCTTTATTTTAATTTATATTTAAAATTTAAAAAAATAGAGTCAATACTGTCAGTAATATATTTTCTTTTTTATAATAATTATTTTCTTTCTCATAATCCTTCCAATTCCGAAATGAAAGAAATGTTGAAGTAAAGGGGAGAGTTACTCCTCTATATTTATTCACTCCATATTAATATATTACATTTTAACCAAATAATATAAATATCTCATTTACGTCATGATTTACATCTTTTTATCTTTTTCTCCCTTTTCTTCACCATAACTAAATTACTGTAGGACTGGTAATATATATCTTTGGTCGGAGAATTGGTCCCACTAAAAGGAAGGAATCTCAACATGGTCTTAGTTCGGCTCTAACTCAATTTCCCAATCTCACAAAATCAAGGACAATTGCCTCAATGGTCTGGGGAACAACTCTGTTCTCTCTCCTATTATGGATAAAAAATAGATAGAAAGCGCACAACGTATAATTGACTTATAATCAAGCTTCAGATTAGACAATGGATCAAAATGACGAACGACCAGTTTGTACCTTGATACCCTCGATTAGCAGCAATATTAAAGGGATCAAAGCCTGGTTCTTTCATTCTGATCCCTTCATTCGTTCTACAACAAAGCATTCAGGTACATAAATTCAATCTCACTAAAGCATAAAATTCAAGTACATAAAATTTGGGTCCATTCAAGCAGTGACAAGTGACAGAGGTAGGATTTCAATTTTGAGCGGATTGAGTTTAGATATAATATACCTTTTTAATTTGTCGTATTAATTTGTTTATGATCTTTGTTCATACATTATGAGATTTTGAGTAAGACTACATAGATTAATTTATTTAAGATACTTTAGAGACAAAAAGTAAGAGTTTTATTTAATTTTTTATATGATGAAATTTTTAGATCTTATTTTATATCATCACATAGTGATCTTGGAAAGATATAGTTATTTTTAAAAAAAATAAAAAATCTTAGACAAGTAAAAGTATAATTTAACTATTCGGAGTATATTTGTTTGCTATAAATCTGCTTTTGATGTATTACTAACTTGTTTTAAAAAATAATAAAATATTAATTATCTTGTAATTATCTTAATATTTGATTAGATAAAATAAAACTTAAGGGAACGCAGAAGTATAAATGAGTCAAAATTTATAATTATTAACTTTTATAGGTAATAATTTATATTTTAACAAATATATATAAATTATCTTCAAAACACATTAGACCTGTGTTAGAAATTTATTGAAACTCTTTTTCTCAGAAAAGTTGAATTTCTCTTTCATTCACAACAAATGGCACACTAATCTTTGAGGAAGAGAGGAGAAAATATTTAGCAGAGAAATAGATTCTACTTTGATTTGTCGTCTCCTTCTGCTGTGCAAGGAGATGCCAACATCGACTCAGGGAGGGCGTCGGCAATGATGCAGGGAATGCGCCTCCAGCGGCAAGTGGCTTGCGAAACTGAGAGGGCTGGTACAGTGAAAGGAGTTTATCACCTTTGAAGTCGGGAATTACAGAAATGTGAATTAGGGCATGAATGGTGAAAATAGGAGAGTGAATATGTCATAAAGGGATAAAAGTTCTGATTCGAAAGCTGATCCATATCTGATTATCAACAATAGGACCAAATCTGATCCGTAACTTCAAATCTGATCTAACCATTATATTTTCTGCCTCTAATTGCATTTTTTAAAAGTGAAGCTTGGGAAAGGGCATGGCAAGTTATTAGGTAACAAGGGCAACATGTCCCTTTGTGGTGAACCACATCCATGGCTTCACATGTAAAATCACAAATTTTACTTTTACTAAATAATTTTTTTAAGAGGTTCTACTCTAGCATGTGTGTATATATGATAACTATAAATTACTAAAAATTTATTTTTATACATTCTTAAATGAAGATATATATATATATATATATATATATATATATATATATATATATATATATATATATATATATACATTATAAGTTTTAGGGTAAATCTATAATTATAAAAAAAGTTGAAGGTTGATTTTATAACCCACTCTTGGACGGGACCTACCTACCAGTGAATCATCACTTTCCTTTTCTAGCGGTGTAATGTAACCTGTAATACCACTACATGATACAAATATAAACACTAATAATTTCTAAGTACTTAACAGCTAAAAACAGTATAAGACGCACCGACCGTTCTATAACAAAATGTTATATAAAATGGTTTATACAAAACATAATTGTTTTCAAAAGATTGAGATTTCTCTGTATACATACTAATTAAATTAACAACCATTCGAAAGATTACAATGCATTGACAATCTAAGAATGGTTATAAATGATATACATCTCCACAATATTAGCTGCTACTGAGGATTCGACTGTCATGTTTGACGTAGAATAAGAACTATACTTTGAATTCAACTATAAAAAATCTGAAATATAATGAGAGAATAATGAGCTACGAAGCCCGGTGAAATTTCTAGGTATTTGTATAGTTTAAGAGCAAATATACCGAATTGAGTTTATAACACTTTTAAAATAGATATAATTTATCCTTGACTTTTTATGAGAATAACTTTGTTTAGTACAACAAAACAGTCTGATTTAGAGTGATATAGACAAGAAGTGTAGTTGTAAACTTAACCATAATGAGAAAAATTGAAGATTTTACCTTGATTTGGAGACTTTTGATGTAGTTGTAAACTTGGGTTTAAATAATTTAATTTGTGTGTGAAGAATTGGGGAAGAATTTTGTTAGCTTTAAGGGCAAATCATGAGGTTTTGATTAAGTTTTGATTAATGACAAACATTGATGAGGACTAATCTTTATGTCATTTGTGCGATAGGATTGTTGGATTAAGAAGTATGAAGTCTCAATATCTTGAAGCCAAAATCCAAGAACAACTCCAGTATGTCAAAGTGATTGAATATTCAAGAGTTTGTTCAAGATGATTGAAGGCTTTGAAGACAAAAAGTGTATGTTACATGTGCTTAATAGGTATGTTAGACCAAAGGGCAAATCATGTAGTTTTGATTAATGACAAATATTAATGAGGACTAATATGCTTATATGTTGTGTGATAGGTTTTGTGGATTAAGAAGTTTGAAGTCTCATTACCTTGAAGCTAAAATGCAAGAACAACTCCAATATGTCAAAGTGATTGAAGATTGAAGAGTTTGTTCAAGATGTTAGAAGGCTTTGAAGACATGAGGTGTAGGTTGCGTGTGCTTAATAGGTAACCTTTGTAAACCTTACACTCTTAAGCCTTGGAATCTATGAATTGCAATTGAGAGCACAAAACTTGATTTAAATAGTTTCAATGGTTTTGAACTTACCTAAATTATCAAGTTTTCATAAATGATTTTTTGCACTTAAAAGGTCTTTAATGACTTATCTTTGAGGCTAGAAGGTTTTCCAACTTGTTAGAATTGATTTGAACATGTTTTAACAAAGTTTTTAAAATTCAGATGCAAGATTCGGACGCAGGGCAAAAAATTCGGTCGTCCGAATTTTGTAGCAAAAGTTTGCTACTGTTCTTCCAGAGAAATTCGGAAGAAGATTCGGACGCATGAAGAAAAATTCGGTCGTTCGAATTTTGTAGCGAAAAATTCGGACACAGAATTCGGTCGTCTGAATTTTGTAGCGAAAAATTCGGATGCAGAAATCGGTCATCTGAATTTTCTAAAACTAGCCGTTTTATGACCGTTTTAACTGATTATATGGCTAGTTTATCAAATTTGCCTTATACGGAAGGTTCCTCCACTAATAGACCTCCATTGTTTGATGGTTCTAATTATATTTTTTGGAAGTCTAGGATTGAGATTTACATTTGTTCTATTAACTATGAATTGTGGAATATTATTGAGAAAGGTCCCTATGTGCCATTGAGAATGAAAGCCGATGGAGTTACAAGGGAACCAAAGCCCATGAAGGAATAGGATGAGAGCGATTCAAGGAAGATGACATTAAACTACCAAGCAATGAACATTCTTTGTTGTGCGTTGGTTGTCAATGAATACAATAGAGTGATGGAATATGATTCCGCTCATGAAATGTGGAAGCTACTTCAAGTCACTCATGAAGAAGAAAGAGCAAATGTGTGCTTCATGGCAATGGAAGATGAGGTACAACCTACTCTATCTACCTCTACTTCTTATGATGATGATATTGATGATAATAGTGAATTACTTGTTGAGATGTATGGAGAATTAAAAAAGGCTTCGAAAAGGAATAAGGAAATGAAACTCAAAATTAATGAGTTATTGAATGAAAATTCAAAATTATTTTGTGAGAACAAAAAACTTCTTGAATCTATTGATTGTTTAAATATTGAAAAAGAAGTTTTAAATGTTTCTTTGCAAAACATATCGCTTGAAAATAAATCTCTTTGTACAAAAGTTTCTTCTCTTAAAAAATGCTTAGTGATCATGAATTTTTGAAAAAGAAAGTTGATGATCTTATGTTATGTGTTGAAAAATTTACAAATGGAAGAGACAATCTTGACAAACTACTTGGATCTCAAAGATCTTCTCTTGTCAAAAATGGTCTTGGTTACAATTATGTAAACAATGTGCCTAAATATAACAAATTCTTTGTTAAACCTACTTCTACTTCCATGCATCATACTTGTTGTACTTATTGTGGAAAACATGGACATAAAGTCACCAAATGTTATGTTAAAAGTAGAGAATGGTGTAAAAACCATTTGGAGAGCTAAGGAAACTATTACTAACCCCTGCAGACCCAAGAAAGTATGGGTACCAAAGGATACTTCCTCTCCTTTATTGCAGGTACACTTCAATTCAAACTCAAGCACCACTAAGAGGTATATTGATGATGTTGGGTTAAAGAATAATGGAAAACACCTTATTCACAATCAAGGTCAAAGCAACCAATGAAGGACTTGTTTTTGAAACAAGAAGAAAGGAAAAATTCTTGGAGTAACCAATGTTGGTAAAGATTCCTCTCTTCTTTTTAAACTAATGTTGCTTAGTGCTGATTTGAACAATAACTTGGTTAGCATTAATCAATTATGTGACAATGATTGAAAAGTTGAATTTAAATGTAATACTTGCACTATACTTGATGGTGTCAATGGTATAACTATTTTTGTTGCAAATTGTATTAGTAACGGTTATGTGCCTTGCCTTGATGAACTTGTTGCTTATAAAGTTAGATGATTTTCCACTCATGATAATGACGTTTATTTACGGTATAATAAACTTGATCATGTTAGCATGGACTTGTTGAATATTGTTTTTACTTGTTAAAGGATTATCAAAAATTCGTTTTGAGAAAAATCATCATTGTAATTCTCGTCAATATAAAAAAAAACAAACAAAATTTTCTTTCAAACCTAAGAATGTGATTTCACCTCAAAAATTTTTGAAATTGATTATATGTCATGACAAAATTATTAAAATAGTTATGATGGAATATCTATGCATTTGCTTGGCCAAAAATATCTTTATGAAACTTTACAAAATGTTTGGACTTGAAGTTTGAATGTAGACCATAAGTTCGGTCGCCCGAACTTGTATGACAAAATGATATTTTGTGATTTTGATCCATTACTCACAAAATGTTTTAATGTGTGTTTTATCTTGAAAAGCTTGAATGTCTTGTTGCTTATGATAATGATTGATTTTCTTGACATAGAAGATTTGATCACGTGAGCATGAACTTGTTGACTTTCTTCTCAAGATTTAGTTGGAGGATTGCTAAAAATGTGTTTTGAGAAAATTGTCTTTCACATACTTGTCAATATGAAAAACAAACAAAAGAATCTTCCAAACCTAAGAAAATGACTTTCACTTCAAAACCTCTTAAAAATTGTTTATATGGATTGTTTGGACCAATGAGGATCACTAGTCTTGATGGTAAGAGGAATTCATATATGATTGTTGATGATTTCTCTAGATTTACATGGGTGATCTTTCTAGCTCAAAAAGATGAAGTTCTTTCATGAATTTGTAAGACTTTTCAAAAGGGTCCAAATCTCTCTTGTGTGCAAATTGATTACTATTAGAAGTCACAATGGGAGAGAATTTTACAATCAAGATTTTACAAAACATTGTGATGAGAATGGGATTGCTCACAATCTTTTGAACTTATATTTGATAGAATACTCTAGAGTTTAAACATACATGACTGGTTGTATCAAATATACATGAATATGTGTAACAAAGTACTTTATATTGAATACTACTTGCCTGTATTGTCTATTTCAAAGTTTTGGTTACAAGTGCCTTATATTGAATATGTGCGATAACTTGGAAAATTTGATAGAAAAATTGAATGATGGGATATTCCTTGGTTTTTCCTCTAACAACAAGGCTTAAAGAGTTTCTAAGAAAAAGAACCTTACATGATGAGGAAACTATTCATGTTAGTTTTGATGAATCTTACATTTACTTGGAAAGAAACGATGAAGATGATGTAGGTACATCTATGAATGACTATCAAACCCATCTTCAAGCACCAACTTTGGAGGATCACACCAATGAGGAAAAAATGATTGAACAAAATCAAGACGACCAACCTAGTGGTGACCAAGAGCTCTCAAAGAACCTAAGTTATTCAAAAGGGCACCCTAAGGAGAAAATCATTGGTGATATCTCCCAAGGTGTAAAAATAAAGCAGTACTTTATCAATAACTTTATTCCTTTTATCTCATATGAGCCTAAAAGTATTGATGATGCATTGTGTGATGGTTTATGGATTATTACTATGCAAGATGAATTAAATCAATTTGAAAGATACAAAATTTCGAAATTCCTAAATCTCATGATCATTCCATTATTGGAACTAAATGGTTTTTAGAAATAAACTCAATGAATCCGAGGAAGGTGTAAGAAATAAATCAAGATTTGTCACCCAAGGATTCAATCAAGAAGAGTGAATTTTTTAGGATGAAACCTTTGTTCTGAATGCTAGACTTAAGTCCATAATAATGCTTTTGACTTTTACTTTCTTTAAAGGCCTTAAATTATTTCAAATGATTGCCAAAAGAGCTTTTCTAAATGGTTCTATTGAGGAAGAGATTTATGTGGAACAATCACCCGGTTTTGATCATGAAAAGTTTCCTAACCATGTTTTCAAATTATCCAAAGCTTTGTATGATTTAAAACAAGCTCCTAGAGCGTTGTATAAAAAAAATTGAGTGTTTTTCTTCTTTCAAAAGGATTTTCAAGAGGAAAGGTTGACACTACTATTTTCATAAAAAAAAACCTCTTGAAACAATGATCTATAAGTTGTCCAAATATATGATACAATTCTTTTTTGGTGCTTTTAATACTTCACCTTGTGATGTGTTTACCAAGTTAATGCAAAGAAAATTTGAAATGAGCATGATAGGAAAACTATATTTCTTTCTTGGCCTACAAATCAAGAAAATCAAGGATATCACTTTCATGAATCAAGTTAAGGTATAGGCACTTCCATAAGTTTATCAACTATGCTTGACAAGAATAAAACGGTGTCATAGGAGTAGTCAACTATATTTGACAGCAAGTAGAGCCAATATTATATTTGTCATGTGCTTGTGTGCTAGATTTCATCTTGTCCTAAGAGTCTCATTTGATTGCTGTTAAACACATTTTCTATTACCTTATTGATACTCTAAGTGATTATAGTCTATATTTCAAATGTGTGGCTATGTTATGTGATAGCACTAATGCAACAAATTTGACCATCATATTATTTAACAAACTAGGACAAAGCATATAGAGATCAAATTTCATTTCATTAGAGATCACTCTACTAAGGGTAATACTTGTTTAAAGTATGTTTGTATTAATGAACAAATTAATGATATTGTTACTAAGCCATTGGCCAAAGAAAGGTTTAACCAATCTTAGAAGAAGCTTATAGATTTCAAAATTCAATAACTAATGAGTGTATTCAAGTGTTGTAGCTTCAAGTGAGGACAAAGAAGCCTAGCATGGGAAAAGGAAATGGAAAAGCAAAAGAAAGACAAGGAGGACCAGTGATCAATGAACCAAGGAAGGTCTATGCTCCTCAAAGCTTGTTATGGATGGATAGATTTGTCATAGTGGAGGCTGCTACTGAATTTGATGATTGGACAAAAAGGAACCATAAGACAAATCCAAGCCACAAGGTGGATATCATCAAACTATCCGAAATGGGTAATATACTCTCAGTTTTTAAATGATGTGAGCTGGACTAGTTTGCTTGTGTTTGGTGAATGCTATTACCTTTCTTAGTTTATGAAGTTTAATCAAATATTAAGGAAGAAAGAGTTGAGCAAGTTGGTAATAAAGCTATGCAGTGGTTTTCTTCAAGAATATCACAAGTTGATTTTTGAGATTGATAATGCATTGCTCAATAGAATTTGTGATGTTGAGGATGTTGGGTTTAGGCATTATTCTTCCGGGGGACATTGTTTTATAAGTGAGTTATACTCACATGAAAGAATTGAGAATGCCTATATAAATGAAGAAGCTTCAAGACTATAAAGGAGAGAGAGATGAAAGCTTTTTGATGGTAGTTAAAAAAAAATTGGAATCACATGCTTACTACCTTTATTATAGTATACTTTGGGCACAAATCTTCTATTGATAATATGTATGTTGTAATTATGCTAGTCATGCTTAAGAAATGAAAAATGAATTTTGGATATAGAGTTCTAAAGAATATAATGGCAGCTAGAAGAACCGAGCATAAGGCATTGTCGTATGAAAGGTTATTAACAGGAATTTTCAAGTATCTCCAAGTGCAATTGTCTTCTAGTGGTCTACCAATAAAGAGTGAAGAAGTCTACACCAACAACTCACTAAAGGGAATTCCTTGGACACTTGATGATGATAATGTATGAAGGACTAGAAGAGAAACTCCTCTAAGGGGTGATAGAAGAGATCCTAGTGATAATGAAGAGAAGGAAGAAGAGAAGGAAGAAGAAAATGAACAAGAAGAAGATGATGAAGAGGAAATCCTTGCTAGAGAAAGAAATATAAAAAGGAAGCATGAGTCACCAAGTGAGGGGGAGCAACTCCCCACAAAAAGAAGACCATTTGAAGAGGTATCCTTCATTGAAGGAAAATAAGTTGAAGGTGATAATCTAACTAGAAGTGATATCATAGTTGTCAAGCTGTTTCAAGAGACATTGAACAACCATGCAAATGAAGTGGAGAAGATGAACAAATTCTTCGAGTCCTTTGCTCCAATGATTCTTGGCAAATTTGATGGTTTTGAATCTAGAGTCAAGAATACGGAAGAAGACTTGAGGAAGATTTCTCAAGTAGTTTTAAATGGTGAAAGTTCCTATAAAGCCAAATGAAGAAGATCAAGAAGATAATATGGGTGAAGATGGTAGCAACAAGGATGATAGTAATGACAGTGAAAATTGAGATGGCTATCAATTTGTTGCCAAAGAAGAAGACAAGATGAAGGAAAAGGCAGTGAAGCACCCCAAGAAGGAGAAGAGCATGAGAATGAAGAGCAAAGAACAAGCAAGAAGAAGGAGGTGAAGGAAGTTCAACAAAGTCAAATTACAAATCCATCACCAATTTCCTTCAGCCAAGAAATCAAGGGAACCATGGCCATCATAACAAACAGATTTGGAAGTGAAGACCATGAAGAGCATCCAAGACTAAGCCTTTCTATCCCTAAACTCTATTTTGCTGCTTATTTTAGTTTATGCATTGATGCACATGTTATGCTTTAACATTGAAATTTACTTGTGCATTTCTAGTCATTATAGTGTTTTGAAGCTCAATATATGAAATGCTTGTGATAAGGCTTCATTTGTTTCATTTTTGTTGTCCAAGTACTCTTACCCCACCTTTGATTGATGACAAAAGCGGGAGAAGAAATGTGATGACAAAATGTGTGAAAATATGAAATAGCAGTGGAATTCCTCATGCATGAAGAGAAAATGTGTGAATTTTCTAAAAATCCATGCATATGTCAAGGGGAAGAAAGAATGACTACAAAATGTGCTATGTGCTTGTTATAATGTGAATCATGCTGAAATGTGTATGCTGAAATGTGTGCAATGAGTAATGTGAAAATGTTGGCTGCAATTCTGTATTTGGACTCATAGTGAAAATATTTGGCTGCTTTTAAAATGTAAATTGAATAGGTTATAATATGTGAGGTTTTGGTTATTTTCTGAGATTTTGGAATATGGTTAAGATGAGTTTGAAATCTTGAACTTGGTTCTTGACTTGACCTCTGATTTTGAATTACTTTAAGAAAACAATTGAATGCATGAATTGTGTGATTTTGCAAAGCTAAACTGAGTGCCATTGTGGACATACGTGTTTGAATACTTCAACATTTCATTTTAAAAGGCAAAATCACCTTTTCAAACTTGTTGCAAAAATTTGGACTCAAAATTTGCATGTTCTGAAATTCGGATGCATCCATATTTGTTGTCCAAATGTGCTCATTTGTTGTTCAAATTGATTCAAATATGTTTTATTCTCTTCCATTATGTTTGAACAACCTTAGGAAATATTTATTTCATATTAAAATTTCATTATATTGATTTTATTGCAATTTAGACTTGGAATGTCAAAATTCGGACGCATGAGTTTAAAAATTCGGATGCATAAGTTTAAAAATTCGGATGAATGCTCTAAAATTCTGATGCATCCATATTTCATTGTCAAAATGTACTCCTTTGTTGTTCAAATTGATTCAAATATGTTTTAATCTCTTCTAATATGTTTGAAAAACCTTAGGAAAGCTTATTTTCAAAAATTACAGCTTTCATTTCACTTATTTTACAACTTGGACTTGCTATGCAAAAAATTCGGATGCATGATATCTCTAGTCCAAATGTGTTGAAAAATGAGCACAATCTAATGGGGAGCATTGTTAAACTTTTACAACCTTAAAACCTCTCTTAGAACTTTTTCTAAATGCTTAAATGCTATATCTTCTATCCTAATTGCTGGAAGGAAGGAGGCAAATGGAGGTTGGTTGGGTCATAGGCTCATATTGAGCCTTTTGTATGTCAATGTGCTAAATTGGTTATTTTCAATCATTGACATTAATACTTCTTTGTGCTACTTTGTTAAATCCATCACATTTTGCATCAAAGTTTGTCATCATCAAAAAGGGGGGAGATTGTTAGACCTAAGGGCAAATCATGTAGTTTTGATTAATGACAAATATTGATGAGGACTAATATGCTTATATATTGTGTGATAGGTTTTGTGGATTAAGAAGTTTGAAGTCTCATTGCCTTGAAGCTAAAATGCAAGAACAACTCCAATATGTCAAAGTGATTGAAGATTGAAGAGTTTGTTCAAGATGTTAGAAGGCTTTGAAGACATGAAGTGTAGGTTGCGTGTGCTTAATAGGTAACCTTTGTAAACCCTACACTCTTAAGCCTTGGAATCTATGAATTGCAATTGAGAGCACAAAACTTGATTTAAATAGTTTCAATGGTTTTGAACTTACCTAAATTATCAAGTTTTCATAAATGGTTTTTGCACTTAAAAGGTCTTTAATGACTTATCTTTGAGGCTAGAAGGTTTTCCAAGTTGTTAGAATTGATTTGAACATGTTTTAACAAAGTTTGAAAAATTCGGATGCAAGATTCGAACGCAGGGCAAAAAATTCGGTCGTCTGAATTTTGTAGCAAAAGTTTGCTACTGTTCTTCCAGAGAAATTCGGAAGAAGATTCGGACGCATGAAGAAAAATTCGGTCGTCTGAATTTTGTAGCAAAAAATTCGGACGCAGAATTCGGTCGTCCGAATTTTGTAGCGAAAAATTCGAATGCAGAAATCGGTCTTCCGAATTTTCTGAAACTAGCCGTTTTATGACCGTTTTAACTGATTTTCAAATTCTATAAAGGCTAGAAACTCTAGATTTTTTATATAAATTTTGTACAAAAGAAATCCTTGAAGCTCTAACTTGTTTTACATCAAAATTATATCAAAAGCTCTCAAATTGTCTTGTGCTCAAAGATTGAAATTCAAGATTCCAAAGGTAAGAAGTGAAGTGGTGCTAGCAATTGTATTCATCCACCAAGATGTGTTGGTAACATCCAAACTCTTTCTTTACATTATTATTGTGATTGATACAAGGTTATCTTGTGACGTAAAACCCTTTTGGTAAGGGTGAGCCATAGACTAGTTAATCAATGTTGTGGTGCAAAACCCGTGTGTGGGTCAGCCTTGAATTAGATTGGTCTTTAGGTTGTCTTTAGATATAAAATCCTTGTGGAAGGGTGAGCCTTGTTTGTAGGATTACAAAGGAGGTTGTTGGTGTAAATTCCTTGTTGGATGAGCCTCTTGTGTAACTGCCTAAATTGAGCATATAGTGAATTGGTTGAAATCCTTGAGTGTGGACTCAAGGTAGTGGATATAGATCTTGGAGAGATCGAACCACTATAAATCGTGTGTTCATTTCTTTATAGTTTTACTTGTTACATACTTGTGTTATTATTATTTGTTCATAGTTGTTGATTGATTGGTTGTGATCTTATAGTTTGATAATCTTGTCTTAATCATCAAATCACATATAAACTAGAAGTTTGTGAATTTAAAGAAGAGCTTTCATTAAGGTAAAGGGTTTGCAAAAAAGGAAAAGATTTTCGATAATTAGCCAAAGACCTAATTCACCCCCCCTCTTAGGTCTTTCAAGGTATATCTTTTGTAAACCCTAAACTTGTGTCTTGGAATATGTTGAATGCATAAGAGAGCAAAAAACTTGTTTTGAATCTTAAATGGCTTTGAATGAACTTTTGAATAACAAGTATGCTTTTTAAGTCTTAAATGATCTTGAGTAAACTTTGTTTGATCAAAATGTTTTGGTAACGATTTTTAAGTTTAAAAGTGTTTAAATGACTTAACTATTTATAGAAAATGTTTTCAAAGTTGGTAATGTTGATTTTCAAATGATTTTACAAAGTTTGATAAGCTCGGACGCAAGTTTGGACGTCCAAACTTTGAAAATGGCTATTGCGCTTCCAGAGAAATTTGGACGCAAAGGATAAAGTTCGAATGTCCAAATTTCCCATGATAACATGGTGTTACTGTTTTTCCAGAGAAATTCGGACGAATGTTCGGACCCAAAAGGAAAAGTTCGGACGTTCGAACTTTTCCGGTAAATTTGTCACAGTAAAGTTCGGAGCAAGTTCGGACATCAGACCTTCTCAAAAACTAGCTGTCACTAGCCATTTTATGACTTTTAAAACTGACTTTTGAAATCTATAAAAGTCATAAACTGAAGAATTTTTGTAAGTTTTGAATCTCTGAGAAATCTTAACATTCCAAAATCTTTAGTAAACATCAAAGCTCTCTTTTGTCTTGTACTTTCAATTGATCATTCAAGATTCCAAAGACAACAAAGTGAAGAGGTGCAACATTGTGTAATTATCTACCAAGAAAGTGGTAACATCTTATCCATTCTCCATTTAATTTTGTTCTCTACTAGCTCATTACAAGGTTTTCTTGTAAACATAAAATCCTTTAGATAAGGGTGATCCTTGAAATATTGAACTTGAGCATATAGTAGATTGATTGAAATCCTTGAGTGTAGACTCAAGGTAGTGGAAGTAGATCTTGAAGAGATCGAACCACTATAAATTGTTTGTGTTCATTGATCTTAGATTGTTTTATTGCTTTGTCATTGATTTAACTATTCTCTCATTCAAACAAGTATTCATAATCTACTCTAGCTAAATTTATAAAAGGAGATAGTTTTAAAAAATTAGCCAAAGACCTAATTCACCCTCACCCCCTTGGGCCTTTCAAATTTGTTAAAAATTGAAATGAGAAATAGAGAAGAGGGAAGAGAGAAATGAGAAGAGGAAATGGGGAAAATGGTGAAAAATACGAGTATACATGTATAAAAATATTTTTGAAACTAATGCATATGTATATAAGAAATGACGATTTGTTAAATAATAATGAATATTGAAATGTCTATGCAATGAATAAGGCAATCATATCTAACCCTCTAAAATAAATGTTACTTCATAGGTTAGGCAAAATCCGAGAAAAGATGAGGGTATTGATTTCTCATAAGCTCCTTACGTTTCCACGTAGACTCTTATATACCATGGTTTCTCTAAAGTAGTTTAACCATATGAATGACTCGACTTCTTAATACTTGCACTTTCCAATCAATTATTTGCACCGGCTGCTCCACATAAGTCAAATCCTCTTCCAAATTTACCAGTTGTTCAATTAACACATAAAAGGATCCGCTATATACTTTCGAAGAGTATATGCATGAAATATATCATGGATGCGACTAAGCTCAACAGATAATGACAATCTATATGCAACAGGGCCACCCTTTTCAGTGATCTCGTAAGGTCCAATATAACATTGCCCTAGTTTTCTTTTAAGTCCCAATGTAGAGCTCCATTTACTGACATTCCGAATGATAAATATAACTTCCTTACATCTTCTAATTCACCTCTACACCTGTTCCTCAAACATGCTAATGTACTAGTGCCAGTCTCTTTACGGCTTAAAGCATCCGCAACTACATTAGCCTTCCCCATTCCACAAGCATCACCATATACCCTCCTCTCTGTCTCCGCTCTGCTTGCAGTTTGCTCAAGCTCATGAGGTGAGTAACTATTAAAGAAAACAACTCTAATTAAATGACAATTGAGAATTTGTTGGTTAATTTTGAGGATTCAGGGTACTCAGACTCAAGAAATGAGAAATTGTTATGGCACTCTGTTTACAATTTGTAATGCTACTCGTGTCTTATCCATAGTATTATAAGAAGAATAGATTATGTTAGCCCTAAGGGCAAATCATGTAGTTTTGATTAATGACAAATATTGATGAGGACTAATATGCATGTCATTTGTGTGATAGGATTGTTGGATTAAGAAGTATGAAGTCTCATTGCCTTGAAACTAAAATGCAAGAACAACTCCAATATGTCAAAGTGATTGAAGATTGAAGAGTTTGTTCAAGATTAATGAAGGCTTTGAAGACATGAATTGTAGGTGACATGTGGTTAATAGGTAAACTTTGTAAACCCTACACTCTTAAGCCTTGGAATCTATGAGTTGCAATTGAGAGCACAAAACTTGATTTAAATGGTTTCAATGGTTTTGAACTTACCTAAATTATCAAGTTTTCATAAATGGTTTTTGCACATAAAAGATCTTTAATGACATATCTTTGAGGCTAGAATATTTTTCAACTTGTTTGAATTGATTTAAACATGTTTTGACAAAGTTTGAAAAATTCGGATGCAAATTCGGTCATCCGAAATTTTTCTGCACTGTGAACAGTAATACTATTTACGTGAACAGTAACACTGTTCACATGAACAGTACCTACTATTCTTCCAGAGAAATTCGGAAGAAGATTCGGACGCATGGTGAAAAATTCGGTGAATTTTGTGAATAGTGCATGAACAGTGATACTGTTCACATGAACAGGCCCGACTGTTTTTCTAGAGAAATTCGGACGAAGATTCGGACGAAGCTGGAATATTCGATCGTCCGAATTTTTGTGACCGGTGCATAAATAGTGCATGCACAGTACCACTATTTACATAAACAGTCATGAACAGTACTACTATTCACATGAACAGTGCATGAACAGTACTACTATTCACATAAACAGTATTTTCTGAAAATAGCCGTTACTAGCCGTTTTATGGCTGTTTAAACTGATTTTTGAATTCTATAAAAGCCATAAACTCCAGATTTTTTAGTAGAACTTTGAACTTAACAAATCTTACATGCTCTAACTTTTTTTACATCAAATCAAATTGAAAAGCTCTCAAATTGCCTTGTGCTCAAAGGTGTACATTCAAGATTCCAAAGGCAAAGGTGAAGTGGTGCTAGCAATTGTATTTATCTACCAAGAAGCGTCGGTAATATTCAAACTCATTTATTCCTCATTTAATTCTGTTTTTCTACTAGCTCATTGCAAGGTTATCTTTAGACATAAAACCCTTTTGTGTTAGGGTGAGCCATAGACTAGATTAATCAAGGTTGTGGTGTAAAACCCATTGTGTGGGTGAGCCTTTGATTAGATTAGTCTTTAGGTTGTCTTTGGATATAAAACCCTTGTGGAAGGGTGAACCTTGTTTGTATAATTACTAAAAGAGGTTGTGAGTGTAAAACCATTGTGTGGTGAGCCTCTTATGTAATTATTGAATTTGAGCATATAGTGAATTGGTTGAAATCCTTGAGTGTGGACTCAAGGTAGTGGATGTAGATCTTGGAGAGATCGAACCACTATAAATCGTATGTTCATTTTCTTATTGCTTTACTTGTTTACGTACTTGTGATTATTATTTATGCTTAGTTGTTGATTGATTGATTATGATCTTATAGTTTGATAATCTTGTATTAATCATCAAATCACATATAACTTGAAGTTTGTGAATTTAAAGAAGAGCTTTTATTAAGACAAAGTATTTGCAAAAAGGTGAAAAGATTTCGATAATTAGCCAAAGACCCTCTTAGGTCTTTCAGATTATTCTCTTGATATGCTGACCAAAGGAAATAGCTAAGTTTCACAGTTTGGTGGGACTGTCAATTATGCTATGACCTTTTTCTATTTCTTTTTTTACTTGTTCTCATTCCTAAATTTTTGAAGATTCAAAAATGTTGGTGATTCTTTTTCTCCTTGTAAAGTTACTCATTAGTGTTTTTCTTTAATTCTTACAATATTTTTATCTCTAGTTATTTTAATTTCTAATATTCAAGTACGTAATTTGATTTAAAATGTATTATGTATTGGACTATTGGTTGATTATCTTATATTTGAATATTGAATTTGAATGTTATGATTGTTCTTTAGATGTGAAAAATTTTTAAAAAATTATTTAGGCACACGGGAGCCCATTTAGCCAACAGACTGGGTTTGGAGGATATAGACTGCCATTTTACTCCGCTAGCAAAAAATGGACTATGCCCCCGTCCACATGATTAAGGCCGACCCGTCTCTATCCTTTTGACAATGCAACCTTTCTATCACTTCTAATATACAATTCCAGCCTAATAAATCCCACCCTTTTACTTTTTTTTTTTCGTTTTGGTGAAAACTTTTTGACTGTTCTACCTCTTTTTTGGCAGCATTTTTTACAATTCTAACTGAAAAACAAAACACCTTTCCTCTTCTTAGTTTACCTTTACCATTCCATTCTTTAGCCTATGAAATTTTGCTTCTGAAGATAATAGAAATAATTACTAATAATAAAAATCGAACTTAACCAATAAAATTTAATTTGTAAGAGAAAATTTCAATTGAGAAAGTAATACTTGAATGGAACATCCTCCTAGAATAACCTATGTGCTAGAAAAATCCCTTGGTTAGTGAATTGCCCTTCTTATGTTTAATGAAATTCCTCAATTAGAACGCACTCTATCTATAGATGAAAGTCTTCTATTCTTAGATTAATTAGTTGAAATCTCTTTCTAACCAATTCAACCCAAGAATGCATTAAGATTTGTGAATTTCTAATTAGATTTATGTAACATCAAGAAAGTGTTAAGATTTTTTTATCTCTGGTCACCTAAATCAGTCTCATTATTTGTGTTATGGTCTATTTCACCCTTCCATTCTCAATTCCAAGTGAAAAATCCAGTTTATGAATCAATTAACATCCAAATCAATTCAAGCAATCAAATCCATAAACAATCCATAAGAAATCAGAATTCAATCAACTAAGAGAACCAATCATTCACATAGATAATAACTAGGCCTCATAACCATCCAAAAATTCAAGAATTTAGCTCATCAAAATATTACAATTCAAAGAACATAAAGCAACAAATAAAGAGGAAGAATTGCTCGCTTTCATTGTTCAAATCTTCTCTTCTTCAATGCTTGAAGTTATCCAACTTGGTTGAGAAAAGATGTGTTCTTGAGCTTAAAATCTTCATGATTGCTTCTTCTTCAAGAATTTGGTCTTCTCTCATGATTTCTCTTGCAAGATTGAGGAGTTGGGAGAGGTTTTTTGTGAGTTTTTTCTCTATGTTTTTCGCCTCATTTCCAGCCCTAGCCGTCCCCCTTCTTGCCCTTAAAGGGTATTTATATCCCCAGTCAAAAACAAAAGGAAAAAATGCAGAAAACATTATTTCGGTGCAACAGCGTCGCTTAGTCTGGTGTAAAAGGCGCTGCCTATACCCAGTTTTGCTATAGTAACTGTCGATTGTGACAACTATTTTGATTTATTGGTGAATTCAGAGTGTGAAATCAGATGATCTAGGTCTTGATGTCTTCATAACAGTTGTATATCATGATTTTAACTTTCTGTAGGGCTTTGAATCACCTTTATTGGAGATCTAAACTCAAGATATGATCATTCTACCAAAATATGTCAAAACTGGGACAGAATCTAGGACATGTGACTTTGCAGCGTAAGTAGGGTGGCCAAACAAACTTGGATTTACATATATTTTACCATTCTACAAATTTCAAAATGTCCTCTATAATTCTCTAGAAGATTACTTATGCATTTGAAATTTCTATGGAGGTCAAAATCCTACTTGAAAATTCTGTCATGCTGTTTTGCTCATTGTGTAAAATTTTCATGTTTGATTCATTGTGTAAAATCTTTCATGCTATTTTGCTCTGTATTTTTTTGTTTTCTTCATTGTATAAAATCTTTTTGTTTGCTTCATTCTATTCCAAATCTTCAATAAACTCACTTAAAGCAAATAAGAGATAAAGGAATTGTAAATGGTGATTGAAACACCAAAATTCAATAGAAATTTAATCTCAAAATGATCATTATAGGAAGCATAACTATGAGATATCGGTATAAAAATATGATTATGAACATGTGTATCATTAACTACAAGATATACATCATATATGCTAATAGTCAAACCTCTTCAAGAATTTAAGAAGATATACAATTCTTAAATTTCATCATATATTCATGTATGGGTTATATGTATATTAATTAAGACATGTTCATACATTCACTAAACATAACAGTAGATTGACAATACATAAAACAGCTTTCCCCAGTCGTTTTTATATTGGTAAATTAATGCATATGCAAGTCTATGAGAGAGGAAATACTAGCAAAGGACTATTATGCATAATAATGAAAGTGTGCTATGCATTGAACCCTCACTTAGTGAAACAACCATCTTCACTCCAAAGTCGAGTATGCTCAGCATTAAACTATGCCTACTGAAAGGGAAGAGAAAACATAACGACCTTGTGCTTTCCTGGTTTTCATGTGTGTTTATTGAGAATAAGCCCCGTTATAATTGAAATAACAATTACACGATAAAGAACTTACATCATAGGGACGAATCTATATCTATACTATACTAAAAGTGTGGATAGAGGTCATGAGGATTTAAACGTAGTTGTTTCTTCCTTTTTTGGATTACCTAAAATGCCCTTAGAAAAATAAATTAGTATTATTTTGATGGACTAACCATAGGACATTAAAAGCACACAAAGTGTACAAATATAATTATTTCATATAAATCCATCATTTAAACTCTAATTTAATTAAAATTATTTAGGAGTTACATAAAGAGTAAGATGAACAAATAAAAGTAATAATTATACATAAAGAATTAATAAAAAAGTTCTTAACTAGGGTTTTAACTACTAAGTAATAATATTTTAACTCCTTTACTTAAGTTACAAATTTTTTATAATTCAAAAATATAAGAGTTATATTAGTTAAAGAAGAGTACTCTTTTATTTTATTTTTTAAGGAAAATTAAGAAGAGTACTCTATTAGTTTATTATTTTTGTTGTTGTTATATTACTATTAGCATTATTATTAAAAATTTAAATCATAAGTGCTATGTGGGAGTTACATGAGTTAAAATATGAACAAATAAAAAATTATAATTATACATAAAGAATTAATAGAAAAGTTCTTAACTATGTTCTTAACTACTAAGTAATAATATTTTAACTATAAGTTATAAATTTTTTCTAATTCAAAAATAAATGTAATGAAAGATATAAATAGACCATATAACTTCTATATAATAGATTATATAATTAATATTATTATTAGAATATTATAAAAATGAAATAATTAAGAGTAAATAAATATACTTTAACTTCTACCTTTGCAAGTACAAAAAGAAGGAGAAAGAAAATAATGTTATTTTACAATAAAAAACACAAAGAATAATTATGATTACTAAAACTCAAATGTAAATATATTTAATGAAAAATGAAAAATATTACAGCATGAAAATAAAAATAAAATATTAATATTTCTAAAAATAAAATAATTATATTGAATAAAAATCTCAATACCAATATAACTTTTGAAACATTTAACACATTATTTTTTTTCTAATTCAAAAATATGATGTAATGAAAGATATAAATGGACCATATAACATCCATATAATAGATTATATAATTAATACTATTATTAAAATATTATATAAATAAAATAATCAAGAGTAAATAAATGTACTTTAACTTCTACCTTTACAAGAACAAGAAGAAAGAGAAAGAAAAAATAATTTTGATTTACAATAAAAGACACAAGGAATAATTATGATTACTAAAACTCAAATGCAAATATATTTAATGAAAAATAAAAAATATAATAGCAAGAAAACAAAAATAAAATATTAATATTTTAAAAATCAAATAAATATAAAAAATAATTATATTAAATAAAAATTTCAATACAAGTTTAACTTTTGAAATATTTAACACGTGCAATTATTGCACGTACTTTGTGCTAGTATTACAAAATGGTGCATCCTCTTACGTTCACCATATGATTCGTTCTTCCCATTGAACCCAATTATAGGATCTCTGGTCCTTCAAGAGATTTATCATTATTCAAACTAGTGTAACTAGGCAATTGAAGATCCTAGTGTAACTAGCTCAAAATTCATATAAAAATTGGCCATTATAATTTATTTTCTTTGACTTTTAGCCACCTGTTCAGCAAATATATAGTGGTGAGGAGAGCCTTCCTTTCTAATCATCTTCCGTCAAGCTTTCCACATTCCAAATGTATGCTCTATAATACTTCTTAGAGACGAGTGATGGAAATTGAGTAACTCTTCTGCATTTCAAGGTTGCTTATGCTCAAATTTGGATCCGTGATAACTTTCACCTTTATATGGTGCAAGAAATTCTTTTATGTTTGGATATGTAGTATCAACTAAGTAATATTTTCCTAATTTCAATTGATACATAACAACAAAGATGATATTTGTGGGAAAAATATGACAATACTCTACCTTGAATATAAATTTCTCATCATGGAATTGTACAGCTTGAGCAGCCAACAATATTAGTGCATTATCTCAAAAACTTGTTGTGTGTTTCCTATGCCCTTATACTCAATTTTATCAGAATCTTCAACAATTTGCACACAAATACAAGGCAAGTGTACCTATCCTTATAATTAGTATAATGTAAGTAAGTTTAAATATTGTATCCACGGGAATAGTTAAATATCATTACTTACTTTCTACTATATTATTTTGCCGAGGAGTAATTGGTTAATATTAGGGAAGCTTGAACTTTTTTGATTTAGTCATTTTACTTATTTGTTGTTGTATTACTTGTTACTAGTGTTATCATTTATTGTCTTGTTTGTGATTTTGTTAAGTTATTGGTGAATTGGAGTGTTTAGTTTGCGTTTCTTTGTTTTTTTGTTCTGTTTTTAATAATGTTCCTTGAGTTTTTACTATTACTTGTGGTGAAGATGCAAATTCTTTTTAGTTTATGACCTCAAGTAATTCGAAGGAATTATCTCAATTTAATTCTGAAGTTGAGCAGATCTTTTATTGGGATCCAAGAGGTATAAATCTAGTGGTGATACTTGAAGGAGTTGAAGTTGAAGGAAGAAATCCTCAAATTGAGAACACTATGGCGTATAACAGAAATGCAAGGCCAAGGCCAAGGACAATAGTAGACCATGCGCGACCTTCTTTTTTAGGTACGAATTCAACCATTGTCCGGCCAAGAGTTGAAGCCAACAAATTTGAAATCAAGTCGAATATCATCAAAACGTTTCAAAAATTTGTGCAATTTGATGGTTTACCAGACAAAGACCCTAATGATCACATTGCCAACTTCTTCGAGATATGTGATACTTTCAAGATTAATGGGGCTTTCGAAGATGCCATCTGCCTTCTATTATTTCCATTTTCATTGAGAGATCGAGCCAAGTCATGGTTGAAATCACTTCCACCGGGTTCCATTACTACATGGAGGAATCTTGCCAGAAAGTTCTCAGCTAAATATTTCCTCCGGCAAGGACGGCAAAGCTAAGAAATGACATCTTCTCATTTCAACAAATGGAGAGTGAAAGCTTATATGATTCTTGGAATAGATTGAAGGAGTAAAATATTTTATTAAAGAAGTGTATCGAGGTTGCGAGAATTGTCTTGGACATTGTGCCTTGATTGACTACAATAGAAAAGAAGTAATGTTTAGAGTTCCTGAATAAGAACCATTTTTCTTCTTTGGTGATTGATAGATTCTTCCTTCCAATATCATCTTAGTTATTTCTACCAGAAAGTTGTTAAGAAAAGAATGTATGGGCACATGTGGTCGATACCGAAAAGAGTGGAGTTAAGTTAGAGGAGATATGAATAGTAAACAAATTCCTTGATGTTTTTCCCAATGAAGACATCTTGGTGTACTCTGAAAGTGAGAACAACCATAGCCAACACTTGAAAGTCGTGTTAGAGAATCTAAGAAGAGAAAAATTGTATGCTAAGTTATCCAAATGTGAATTTTGGTTAGATCAAGTGGTCTTCTTAGGTCATGTTGTTTCTGGGGAAGGTATTGGTGTGGACTTGCAAAAGGTAGAAGTAGTGCTGAATTGGAAACAACCCACAAATGTGACCAAAGTTTGAAGCTTCTTAGATTTGGCAAGGTATTATCGAAGATTCTTCTAGGGATTTACCATTATTTCAGCTCCTTTAACTCATCTCTCCAGGAAGAATGAATTATTTGTGTGGACCGATGAGTGTGAACAGTGCTTCTAACTATTGAGAGAGAAATTAACTACTGCACCAGTTTGAACTATTCTATCTAGGACCGATGACTCTATGATATACAGTGATGCCTTGAAGAAAGGGTTAGGTTGTATTTTAATGCAGCATGGTAAAGTTGTTGCATATGTCTGTAGACAGTTAAAGGTGTATGAACTAAACTATCCTACGCATGACTTAGAATTGGCGACCATTGAATTTGCATTAAAGATTTGGTGAGATTACTTATATGGAGCTACTTGTGAGGTTTTTACTGATCATAAAAGTTTGAAGTATTTTCAGACACAAAAGGAGTTAAATTTGAGGCAAAAAAGATGAATGAAGTTGATATTTGATTATGACTTGATCATAAACTACCATCCGGGGATGGCTAATATAGTTGTGGATGCTTTAAGCCGTAAAGAGACTAGTACTAGTACCTTAGCATGTTTGAGGAACAGGTGTTGAGGTAAATTGGAGGAAACGAGGGAGTTATATTTATCATTCAGAATATCAATAAATGGAGTTCTACTTGCACATATAAGGATCAGCCTAGTATTATAAAAGAGCATTTGGTTGGCTTAAGAAAAGGGTCTACCTTTCACGAACTTCAAGAGCAACTACGAAAAGAAGAACATAAAGAGTACTCAATTCATGATCATGGGATACGGGTGTTTATACGTCGAGTTTATGTTCCATATGATACAAACTTAAAGAGAGAAATTATGGAGGAAGCACAAGATTCGATATACACCATGCACCCAGCGAGTAACAAGATATATCGGGATTTATGTGAACTCTATTAGTGGCTAGGAATGAAGAGAAACATAGCAGAATCTTTATCTAGATATTTGATATGTCAACAAGTTGAAGCAGAGCACTGACATCTCGCCGAAGTATTGCAACCACTTCCCATCCCGGAGTGGAAATGGGAACATGTTACTGTGGACTTTGTATGAAGACTATTGCGAACTCGTGTTGGACATGATGTAGTTTTGGTAATTGTTGATCGACTGACCAAATCTACTCACTTTCTTCTGATAGGATTCACCTATTCACTATAAAAATTGGTAAAGATTTATGTCAAGAACATAGTGAGATTACATGGAGTACCAGTTAGCATAGTATCAGATCGGGATCCTCGCTTCACTTCCAGATTTTGGAGATGTTTACATCGAGCACTTGGGACTAAACTTAATATGAGTACAACCTTTCATCTGCAGACAGATGGACAATCAGAGGGAGTTATACAAATCTTGAAGGATATGTTGCGTGCTTACGTTATGAGTTATTCCACTAGTTGGGATGATGACTTGCCGCTCATTGAATTTGCCTACAACAATAACTTCAAAACTAGTTTGGGTACAACACCATTTGAGGCTTTATATAGGAGGAGATGTAGGACTCCGGTATGTTGAATGGAGGTGGGAGAAGCTAAGATATCCAGTGCAGAGTTAGTGCAGCGCAAACAAAAAAGATTCTAAAGTCATTAAAGAACATCTCTGGGTAGCACAAAGTCGGAAAAAGAGTTATGCGGATAAGAGACGTAGAGCACTAGAATTTCGACTAGGAGACTGGGTATTTTTGAAAGTATCACCGTGGAAGGGCATTCTTAGATTTTGACGTAAAGGAACACTAGGGAGTCTATATGGGAATGTGAAGAGATTACGAGAAATCAATATCCTCATATTTTCTCAAAGTTTGCCTTACTTGTGAGGTAGCATTTATTTTAGAGGGTTAGATATGATTGCCTCATACATTGCATAGGAATTTCAACATTCATTATTATTTAACGAAATGTCATTTCTTCTATACATATGCATTAGTTTCAAAAATATTTTTATACATGTACACTCCTTTTTCTTTGAAATTTTGGGGACGACATTTATTTTAGAGTGTTACAATTCTAAAACCACAAATTTTACTTTTACTAAATTAATTTTTCAAGTGGTTCTACTCTAGCATGTGTATATATATATATGATAACTATAAGTTAAAATAAAGAGAAATTATACATTATAAGTTTTAGGGAAAATTTATAATTATAAAAAACTTAAAGGTTGATTTTGCAAAAATTTTTTAAAAAGGGGCACCCTCCCCCATTTTCCACATTTCCCTTTCTCTTTTCTCTCTTCTGTCTTCTCTTTTTCTTAATTCAATTTTTAACCAACTCTGCACCAATTCTTCACACACAAGTTAAATCCTTTAAATCAAGTTTAGAGCTACATCAAAAGTCTCGAAATCAATGTAAAATCTTCAATTTTTTCTCATTATGGTTGAGTTTTATTATTTTTAAAAATTATTGTAATGGTAAATTTGTATGAATTTTAATAAATTGTTGGATACTCCGATTTTGTTGAATTTTTGAACAAAGGTTCTTGTTATTATATTCTACCTACCGAAAAGTTTCGTTAACTTTTAAGCATGTTTGATATATTAGCTGAATTTTCGAAAAATCTGGACAGATTTATCTTTTTTAAAAAATATTTATTTTGATTAAATATTGAGTATTTAAAGATTTATTAGACTGTTATAATGCAAAAGGAGTATGAAAATAAGTAAATGGAATAATTTTTCCTAAGTTGGTATATTAGAAATAAAATAGAATAATTGTTCTGAATTAGTATATTAGGAATAAAATGGAATAATTGGAATGTTTTTGGAAAATGGTGGATGAAAGACCTAAGAGGGGGGGTGAATTAGGTCTTTGGCTAATTATTGAAAATCTTTTCTCTTTTTGCAAATCCTTTGCCTTAATAAAAGCTCTTCTTTAAAATCACAAACTTCAAGTTTATATGTGATTTGATGGTTAAGACAAGATTATAAAATTATAATCTCACAACCAATCAATCACCAACTATGAACAAATAATAATAACACAAGTATGTAAACAAGCAAAGCTATAAAGAATTGAACACACGATTTATAGTGGTTCGATCTCTCCAAGATCTACATCCACTACCTTGAGTCCACACTCAAGGATTTCAACCAATTCACTATGAGCTTAATCCAAGCAATTACACAAGAGGCTCACCCTTCAATGGGTTTTACCACAACAACCTCTTTTCAATATAATAAACAAGGTTCACTCTTATCACTAAGAGTTTTATGTCACTAGACAACCTAGACCAATCTAATCCAAGGCTCACCCTCACCAATGGGTTTTACACAAACAACCTTGATTAATCTAGTCTATGGCTCACCCTCCACAAGGGTTTTATGTCTCTTGACAACCTTGTATCAATCACAACAATTATAAAGAGAGAATTTGAATGTTACCAACACTTCTTGGTGGATGAATACAATTGCTAGCACCACTTCACTTCTTGCCTTTGGAATCTTGAATTTCAATCTTTGAGCACAAGGCAATTTGAGAGCTTTTGATATAATTTTGATGTAAAACAAGTTAGAGCTTCAAGGATTTCTTTTGTTCAAAGTTCTACTAAAAAATCTGGAGTTTATGGCTTTTATAGAATTCAAAAATCAGTTCAAACGGCTATACAACGGCTAGTAACGGCTAGTTTCAGAAAATTCGGATGACCGAATTCTGCGTCCGAATTTTTCGGACGACCGAATTTTTTCTGCTGCATCCGAATCTTCTTCCGAATTTCTCTGGAAGAACAGTGACCATGCTGAAGGTCAAAAATTCGGACGACCGAATTTTTTGGCTGCGTCCGAATCTTCTTCCGAATTTCTCTGGAAGAATAGTAGCAAACTTTTGCTACAAAATTCGGACGACCGAATTTTTGGACTGCGTCCGAATCTTCTTCCGAACTTTTCAAACTTTGTCAAAACATGTTCAAATCAATTCAAACAAGTTTGGAAAACATTCTAGCCTTAAAGATAAGTCATTAAAGACCTTTTATGTACCAAAACCATTTATGAAAACTTGATAATTTAGGTAACTTCAAAACCATTGAAACCATTTAAATCAAGTTTTGTGCTCTCAATTGCAACTCATAGATTCCAAGGCTTAAGAGTGTAGGGTTTACAAAGTTTACCTATTAAGCACATGCAACCTACACTTCATGTCTTCAAAGCCTTCTAACATCTTGAACAAACTCTTCAATCTTCAATCACTTTGACATATTGGAGTTGTTCTTGCATTTTAACTTCAAGGCAATGAGACTTCATACTTCTTAGTTCATAAAACCTATCACACAACATACAAGCATATTAGTCCTCATCAATATTTGTCATTAATCAAAACTACATGATTTGCCCTTAGGGCTAACAATCTCCCCCTTTTTGATGATGACAAACTTTGATGCAAAATGTGATGGATTTAAACAATGTAGTACAAAGAAGTATTGATGTCAATGATAGAAGATAACCAATTTAGCACATTGACATTCAAATGGCTCAATATGAGCCTATGACCCAACCAACCTCCATTTGCCTCCTTCCTTCCAACAACTAGGATAGAAGATATAGCATTTAAGCATTAAGAAAACTTCTAAGAGAGGTTTTTAAAGGTTGTAAAAGTTTGACAATGCTCCCCCTTAGATTGTGCTCATTTTTCAACAAGTTTGGACTTGAGATGCTATGCATCCGAATTTTGACATATCAAGTCCGAATTTTAAATTAGGTTAAATGAAAGCTTCAATTTTTGAAAATAAGCTTTCCTAAGGTTTTTCAAACTTAGTGGAAGAGATTAAAACAAGTTTGAATCAATTTGAACAACAAAAGAGAACATTTTGACAACAAAATATGCATGCATCCGAATTTCAGGACATGCATCCGAATTTTTTAAAACTTGCATCCGAATTTTTAAAACTTAAGTCCAAACTGTAATAAATTTAATATAATGAATGTTTAATGTGAAATAAAGTGTTCCTAAGGTTGTTCAAACATAATGGAAGAGATTAAAACATATTTGAATCAATTTGAACAACAAAAGAGCAGCTTTTGGCAACAAAATATGGATGCATCCGAATTTTTGAAACATGCATCCGAATTTTGAATCATGCATCCGAATTTTAAGATTTCAAATCCAAAATGTAAAATATGTGAGATAACAACTGTAAATTTTGAAAATAAGCTTTTCTAAGATTGTTCAAATATGATAGGAAGGATTAAGATAGTTTTCAAACAATTGAACAATAGAAAAACATTTTTGGCAAGAAAGTTTGGATGCATCCGAACTTTTGGTTTGCATTCGAACTTCAAGCCCAAACTTTTGATAGCAAGTTTGAAAAGGTGATTTTGCATTCTTAAATGAACTATAGAAGTATTCAAATATGTATAGCCACAATAGCACTCTTTAGCTTTGCAAAACCACAAAACTCAAGCATTCAATTGTTTTTATGAGGTTAACTAAAATCATAAGTTAAGTCAAGAACTAGTATCAAGATTTCAAAATCTTAACTTAACCATATTCAAAATCTCAAAACCTCACATAGTATAACATATTCAATTTAAATTTCAAATGCAGCCAAATATTTTCACAGTACACATTAATTTTACATTTCAACTTATAGCACACATACATAGCACATTTACAACAAGCACATAGCACATAGCACATCTTGCGATCAATATTCTTTCTCCCCCCTTTTTACATATGCATGGATTTTTTAAAAAAATTCACACATTTGCTATTCATGCTTGAGGAATTCCACTGCTATTTCTCATTTTCATACTCATGCTTGAGGAATTCCACTGCTATTTCTCATTTTCACACATTTTGTCATCACATTTCTTCTCCCCCTTTTGTCATCAATCAAAGATGGGGTTAATGAAAGTGAGACAGCATGTATCACATATAAGCAGTATATGGACTAAACCTCATTTGGCAATTTAGTAATATATTAGCCAATTCTCATAAACTGTATATTGACAATATTCAGCAATTCTCTAGTCAAATAATTATTATCCTAATAGCAATAAGCATTATGTAGTATCTTCAATAATAATATAATAAACAATATATTATCAACTTCTTCTCCCCCTTTTTAGTAGCAATTAAACTTGGGGTGAGAGTATTTGGACAAAAAAAGTGAAACAAAAGAAGCTCTTATCACAAAGATTTCACATATTGAGCTTCAAAACATTATAATGACTAAAAAGGCACAAGTAAATTTCAATATTAAAGCATAACATGTGCATCAAGGAATAAACTAAAATAAGCATCAAAATAGAGTTTAGAGATAGAAAGGCTTAGTCTTGGATGCGTTTCATGGTCTTCACTTCCAAATTTGTTTGTTATGATGGCCATGTCTCCCTTGAGTTCTATATGATGGGGTCCTTCATTTGTTGACTCCTTACTCGTGTAGTTCCCGCTTTGGAAAGCTACCAATTTGAGAGGGTCTTTGGATCTTCTTTCTTTGAACCACATTTTCCTTCCTTGGCTGAAGGATATTGGTGATGGATTTGTGCTTTGACTTTGTTAAACTTCCTTCACCTCCTTCTTCTTGCTTGTTCTCTTGGACTTTATAGGAACTTGCACCATTTAAAACCACTTGAGAATTCTTTCTCAAGTCTTCTTCCATATTCTTGACTCTAGCTTCTAAACCATCAAATTTGCCAAGAATTATCAGAGCAAAAAGACTTGAAGAATTTGTCCATCTTCTTCATTTCCTATATATGGTTGTCCAATATTTCTTGAAATACCTTGGCAACTATGGTATCACCTCTAGTGAGATTTTCATCTTCAACTTTTTCCTTCAATAGAGAGTACCTCTTCAAATAGACTTCTTTTTGTGGGGTTGCTCCCCCTCACTAGATGACTCATGCCTCATTTTAGCTTTCCTTTTTCAAGCAAGGAATTTCTCTTCATTCTCTACTTCTTCTTCATTTTCTTCTTCCTCAACCTCCTCACTTTCTTCAACATCACTAGCATCTCTTCTATCACCCCTTAAAGGAGTTTCTCTTCCAGTTCTTCATACATTATCATCATCAAGTGTCCAAGGAATTCTCTTTAGTGAGTTGTTGGTGTAGACTTCTTCACTCTTTATTGGTAAACCATTGCACTTGGAGAAAATTCCTGTTAATAACCTTCCATACAACAATGCCTTATGCTCGGTTCTTCTAGTTGCCATTATATCATTTAGCACTATATATCCAAAATTCATTTTTCTTTTCTTATGCATAGCTAGCATAATTACAGCATGCATATTATCAATAGAAGATTTGTGCCCAAGGTATGCAATAATCAAGGTAGTAAGCATATGATGCAAAATTCTTTCACTAGCATCAAAAAGCATTTATCTCGCTCTCCTTTCTAGTCTTGAGGCTTCTACCATTTATATAGGCATTCTCAATTCTTTCATGTGAGTATAACTCACGTATAAAACAATGTTCCCCGAAAGAATAATGCCTAAACCCAACATCCTCAACATCACAAAATTCTATTGAGCAATGCATTTTCAATCTCAAGAATCAACTTGTGATATTTTTTAAGAATACCACTGAATAGCTTTATTACCAACTTGCTCAGCTCTTTCTTCCTTAATATTTGCTTAGACTTCATAACCTAAGGAAGGTAATAGCATTTATCAAACTGAGAGTATATTACCCATTTCGGATAGTTTGATGACATCCACCTTGTGGCTTGGATTTGTCTTATGGTTCCTTTTTGTCCGATCATCGAATTCAGTAGTAGCCTTCACTGTGACAAATCTCTCCAGCCATGACATGCTTTGCAGAACATGAACCTTCCTTGGCTCATTGATCACTGGTCTTCCTTCTCTTTCTTTGGCTTTTCCCTTTCCTTTTCCCATGCTAGGCTTCTTTGTCCTCACCTGGAGCTACAACACTTGAATACACTCATTAGTTATTGAATATTGAAATTCCTAAGCTTCTTCTATGATTGGTCAAGCCTTTCTTCGGCCAATGGCTTAGTAACGATATCATTAATTTGCTCATTAATGCAAACATGCTTTAAACAAGTATTACTCTTAGTAAAGTGATCTCTAATGAGATTAAGTTTGATCTCTATATGCTTTGTCCTAGTTTGTTGAATAGTATGATGGTCAAATCTATTTCATTAGTGTTATCACATAATATAGCCACACATTTGAAATATAGACCATAATCACTTAGAGTATCACTACAGTAATAGAGAATGTATTCAACAACAATCAAATGAAACTCTTTAGGACAAAATGAAATTTAGCACACAAACACATTGCAAACATAATATTAGTTCTACTTGTAGTCAAATAGAGTTGACTACTCCTATGAAACCATTTTATTTTTGTCATGCATAGTTGATAAACTTATGAAAGTGCTTATACCTTAACATGATTCATGAAAGTGCCATTCTTGGTTTGCATGATTTGTAGGCCAAGAAAGAAATTGAGTTTTCCTATCATGCTCATTTCAAATTTACTTTGCATCAACTTGGAAAAACACATCACAAAGTGAAGTATTAGAAGCACCAAAAATTATATCATGTATTTGGACAAGTTATAGATCATTGTTACATGAGGATTTTATAAAAAGGGTAGTTTCAGTTTTCCTCTTGAAAATCCTTTTGAAAGAAGGAAAATACTCAATTTTTCACACTAAATTGTAGGATCTAGTTTTAAATCATATAAGACTTTGGATAGTTTGAAAATATGGTTAGAAAACTTTTCATGAGCAAAACTGGGTGATTGTTCCCATAAACTACTTCATCAATAAAACCATTTAGAAAAGCACTTTTGACATTCATTTGAAATAACTTAAAGCAAGTACAAGTCAAAAGCATTCTTATGGACTCAAGTTTTTATTCGGAACAAAGGTTTCATCATAATCAATTCCTTCTTCTTGATTGAATCCTTAGGCAACAAGTCTAACTTTGTTTCTAACAACTTCTTCGGATTCAATAAGTTTAATTCTAAAAACCATTTAGTTCCAATAATGGAATGATCATGAGATTTAGGAATATCCAAAATTTTGTATCTTTCAAATTTATTTAAATCCTCTTGCATACAAATAATCCAAAAATCATCACACAATGCATCATCAATACTTTTAGGCTCATATGCGATAAAAGAATAAAGTTATTGATAAAGTACCGCCTTATTTTTACTCCTTGGAAGATATCACCAAAGATTTGCTCCTTAGGGTGGCCTCTTGGATATCTTAAGTTCTTTGGGAGCTCTTGGTCACCACTAGGTTGGTCATCTTGAATCATTTCTTCCTCATTGGTATGATTCTCCAAAGTTGGTGCTTGAAGATGGGTTTGATTGTCATTCATAGATGTACCTACATCATCTTCATCTTTTCTTTCCCAAGTGAATGTAAGATTCATCAAAATAAACATGAATGGTTTCCTCATCATATAAGGTTCTTTTCATTATAAACTCTATAGGCCTTTTTGTAAGAAGAATAGCTAAGAGATATATCAATATCCATTTTTCACCAAATTTAAGTAAGTTGTCACAAGTCTTTAAGATAAGACATTAACCAATCATTTTAAACTATGCAATTTGAGTCGTTCTATAAAAGAGAATTCAAAGACGTTTTTCTTCAAAATGATCTTGAGAGAATTCTTTTTATCATAGCATGTGATGTTTATGACTTTGGACCGGAAATATTTTTGAAGAAGAATTTTCACAAAGCATGGACCTAGCCAATTTTTACAAAGTTCAAATTTTCTTTTCAATAACACCATTTTATTGTGAAGTTTTTGCAGTTGAAACAATTATATGAAATTCAATTTTCAAAGCAAATTTTGTAAGACTTTGTTGTAAAATTCTCCCATTGACACTTGTAGTTTTTCAAACTTATGAAACACTTCATCTTTTTGAGCAAAGAAGAATGCTAAAGTGAATATTGAGAAATCATCAACTACTAGTAAAGCATACTTCAAGTCATCAATACTAGAGTTCCTTATAAGTCCAAATCAATCCATATGAACATGCTCAAGATGTTTTGAGGTCTAAATGAATTTTCATGTGTTTGAAAGATTCTTTTGTTTGTTTTCCATATGGACAAGTATCTCAAAAACAATTTTCTCAAAACACATTTTTAGCAATCCTCTAACTAAACCTTGATAGGAAGGTTTGTTCAACAAATCCATGCTTACGTGTCCTAATTTTCTATGCCAAGAGAATCCATCATTATCATAAGCTACAAGACATTCAAGCTTATCAAGATAAAACACATAATAAAACATTTTGCAAGTAATTGATCAAAATCACAAAATGTCATATTGTCAGACAAGTTCAGCGTCCGAACTTATGGTCTACATCCAAACTTCAAGTCCGAACATTTTGTGAAGTTTCATAAAGATGTTTTTGTCCAAGCAAATGCATAGATATTCAATCATAGCTAATTTAATCATTTTATCATGACATATAATCAATTTTAAGAACATATCAACCATGAATTCAATTCCACATCATCAATGTTACATAATCAACTTCATAAAAGCAATTGACAAGTTATGGTTGGCAAAATTTCAAAGCTAAACAAAAAGGATTCTCAACTGAAATTTTACATGTTGGCATTTAACTTCTTATTCATTGTCACACAATTGACTAATACTAAGCAAGTTACAGTTCAAATCAGCAATAAGCAACATTTGTTTAAAGAGAGGAACATTTACCAACATTGGTTACTCCAAGAATTCTTCCATTCTTCTTGTTTCAAAAACAAATCCTTCATCGGTTGCTTTGACCTTGATTATGAATGAGATGTTGTCTGTTATTCTTTAAGCCAACATCATCAATGTACCGCTTAGTGGTGCTTGAGTTTGAATTAAAGTGTACCTGCAATAAAGGAGAGGAAGTATCCTTTGGTACCCATACTTTCTTGGGTCCGTGAGGGTTAGGAATAATTCCCTTAACTCTCCAAATGGTTTTTACACCATTCTCTACTTTTCTTTTAACATAGCATTTGGTGACTTTATGTCCATGTTTTCCACAATAAGTACAACAAGTATGATGCATGGAAGTAGAAGTAGCTCTAACAAAGAAGTTGTTATATTTAGGCACATTATTTACATAATTATAACCAAGACCATTTTTGACAGGAGGAGATCTTTGAGCTCCAAAAATTTTATCAAGATTGTCCCTTCCTTTTGTAAATTTTTCTATACATAATGTAAGTTCATTAACCTTCTTTTTCAAAGTCTCATGATCAACAAGCATTCTTTCAAGAGACAAAATCTTTTCACAAAGAATCTTATTTTCAAGGGACATGTTTTGTAAAGAGACATTTAAAACTTCCTTTTCAATATTCAAGCATTCAATAGAATCAAGAAGCTTTTTATTTTTACAAAATAATTTTGAATTCTCATTCAATAAATCATTAATTTTGGTTTTCATTTCCTTATTCCTTTTTGAAGCCTTTTTAAATTCTTCATCAATTTCAACAAGTAGTTCACTAGGATCATCTACATCATCAACATCATCATCACTATAAGTAGAGGTAGAAGGAGTGGATTGTACCTCATCATTTATTGCCATAAAGCATACATCGACTCTTTCTTCTTCATGAGTGGCTTGAAGTAGTTTCCACATATCATGAGCGGTGTCGCATTCACTCACACGATTGTACACATTCATTTCCAATGCACAACTCAAGATATTCATGGCTTGGTAATTCAATGTCATCTTCTTTGAGTCACCCTCATCAAATTCGTCCATAGACTTTGGTTCCCTTGTAATTCCATCAGCTTTTATTCTCATAGGCACATAGGGACCTTTCTCACTGATACTCCACAAATCAAAGTTAATAGAACAAATAAAAATTCTAATTCTAGATTTCCAAAATGTAAAATTAGAACCATCAAACAAAGGAGGTTTATTTGTAGAGGAACCTTCCATATAAGGCAAATTTGATAAACTAGCCATAGAATCTTTACTTCTAGGTTGTTAGACCTTAACAAGAAGACCTTGCTCTGATACCAATTGAAAGACCTAAGAGGGGGGGTGAATTAGGTCTTTGGCTAATTATTGAAAATCTTTTCTCTTTTTGCAAATCCTTTGCCTTAATAAAAGCTCTTCTTTAAAATCACAAACTTCAAGTTTATATGTGATTTGATGGTTAAGACAAGATTATAAAATTATAATCTCACAACCAATCAATCACCAACTATGAACAAATAATAATAACACAAGTATGTAAACAAGCAAAGCTATAAAGAATTGAACACACGATTTATAGTGGTTCGATCTCTCTAAGATCTACATCCACTACCTTGAGTCCACACTCAAGGATTTCAACCAATTCACTATGAGCTTAATCCAAGCAATTACACAAGAGGCTCACCCTTCAATGGGTTTTTACCACAACAACCTCTTTTTCAATATAATAAACAAGGTTCACTCTTATCACTAAGAGTTTTATGTCACTAGACAACCTAGACCAATCTAATCCAAGGCTCACCCTCACCAATGGGTTTTTACACAAACAACCTTGATTAATCTAGTCTATGGCTCACCCTCCACAAGGGTTTTATGTCTCTTGACAACCTTGTATCAATCACAACAATTATAAAGAGAGAATTTGAATGTTACCAACACTTCTTGGTGGATGAATACAATTGCTAGCACCACTTCACTTCTTGCCTTTGGAATCTTGAATTTCAATCTTTGAGCACAAGGCAATTTGAGAGCTTTTGATATAATTTTTGATGTAAAACAAGTTAGAGCTTCAAGGATTTCTTTTGTTCAAAGTTCTACTAAAAAATCTGGAGTTTATGGCTTTTATAGAATTCAAAAATCAGTTCAAACGGCTATACTAACGGCTAGTAATCGGCTAGTTTTCGAAAAATTCGGATGACCGATTCTGCGTCCGAATTTTTTCGGACGATCGAATTTTTTTCTCGCTGCATCCGAATCTTCTTCCGAATTTCTCTCGGAAGAACAAAGTGACCATGCTGAAGGTCAAAAAATTGGACGACCGAATTTTTTTGGTCTGCGTCCGAATCTTCTTCCGAATTTCTTCGGAAGAATAGTAGCAAACTTTTGCTACAAAATTCGGACGATCGAATTTTTGGACTCGCGTCCGAATCTTCTTCCGAACTTTTCAAACTTTGTCAAAACATGTTCAAATCAATTCAAACAAGTTTGGAAAACATTCTAGCCTTAAAGATAAGTCATTAAAGACCTTTTATGTACCAAAACCATTTATGAAAACTTGATAATTTAGGTAACTTCAAAACCATTGAAACCATTTAAATCAAGTTTTGTGCTCTCAATTGCAACTCATAGATTCCAAGGCTTAAGAGTGTAGGGTTTACAAAGTTTACCTATTAAGCACATTCAACCTACACTTCATGTCTTCAAAGCCTTCTAACATCTTGAACAAACTCTTCAATCTTCAATCACTTTGACATATTGGAGTTGTTCTTGCATTTTAACTTCAAGGCAATGAGACTTCATACTTCTTAGTTCATAAAACTTATCACACAACATACAAGCATATTAGTCCTCATCAATATTTGTCATTAATCAAAACTACATGATTTGCCCTTAGGGCTAACAGTGGATTTTATTAAAATTAATCATTTTAATATTTTTATTCTCCTAAAAAAACAGGTAGTTCCTATTTTAAAATAATGTTATCAAATTCAATAACTTTCAGTGCTAATTAATATTAATCATGCATTCATTCATATATTATGTATATATGTCTATATTTGAGCATTTTAGAGTGACATTAAATTTATTTGTTACTGCGAAATAATATGCTAGTTCTTCAGATTGCCGAGGCAGTACCAAGAGTGAAGTAGCATAGGTTTATGTTTTTCGCTTGAGGTGAGATTTCTAGCTTACTTGTGGAGGTTGAGGACCTCACAATCTTATCATTTTACGTTATGTTATTTTAATATATTTTACTTATTTATTTTACGCTAAGTAAAGTATTTATTTTTCCGTGGCTCGGCTTTGTGAATATATATTGTGGAAACTTTTAATTTGTTATTTTGTCATAACTCGGCTTTTGTGAATAAATATGTTGTTCATCTTGAATTATTATTATGTTGTGGCTCACCTTTTGTGAATAAATGTGTTGTTAACTTTAAATTATTATTTTGTTGTGGCTCGGAATTTTTTGAAAATATGTAGTAGTAATATAAGTTGTTGTTTTGTCGTTGCTCGGTTTGTATATTTATATAATATACTAAAATATGAGAATTGATTGGTTATTGATGAGTTGTAAATATGAATTATGTGTAAACTCTGCGTCGGGATATGTATGGACTCGTAAGAGTCGTGTAAATTGTGTTTGTTGATTTTGCCGTTATTTTTTAAAATGGTGATTATTATATAAATATATTCTATTTTACGTGTTTTCTAAATCAAAATTTTTTGTTGTACTAAATGCAGTTATTCTCATAAAATTCAAGAATAACTTATATCTATTTTAAAAGTATTATAAACTCAATACAGCATATTTGCTCTTCAACTGTATAGGTAATGGGCTTCATAGCTCATTATTCTCTCATCATATTTCATGAATTTTATAATTGAATTCAGAGTATAGTTCTTCTTCTACATCACACCCGACTGTTAAATCCTTAGCAGCAGCTAATATCATAGAGGCGTTTATCATTTGTAATTATTTTTTGTCTGTCAATGTATTGTAGCATTTCAAGTGGTTATTAATTTAATTAATATGTATACAGAGAGATCTCAATCTTTAAAAAACAATTATATTTTTTATAAACTATTTTATGTAATCTTTTGCTATAGAATGGCCAGTGCGCCTTACATTGTTTTTTGCTGTTATTTGTTTAGAAATTATTAGAATTTATACTTGTATAACATAGTGGCCTCTGGAACACGAAGGTGATGATTCACTCTTAGGTAGGGCCCACCCAGGAGTGGATCTAGGAGTGGGTCGTTGCAGAAGGAGCTCTTGAGGAAATATCCACATCATGGTCTAGATTTGGGGCTGCAAATGCAAACATTCCATAGTGGATTAAACTTCCCTTCCAAGCAACTCATTGATGCTTCTTCAGGAGGTACCACTAGTATGAAGATACCAGAAGAGTTACAAGATCTCATTGAAAACATTGCCATGAACAACTACCAATGGGTGAATCCTAGACCGAAAGCCAAGCCTAGTGGAATACATAATGTAGACATGATCACAGCTTTGGAGGCTAAATTCGATACGCTAAACAAGAAGATTGAAAGCTTGAGTTTGTGATTTTTGTGGAGGTGGCCATCCAAATCATGAGTGTCAAACCACGGGAACCTCCAATGCCTCATCAAGGGAGCATGTGGATTTTCTTGGATGAGGAAGGCAACTCAACAATCCTTATAATAATACTTATAATTTTGGGTGGCGTAATCATCCAAACTTCTCATGAAGCAACCAAGGGCAACAGAGAGCACTTCATCCTCCCAGCTTCCAAGTTTCATCAAACTCTCGACGCCAAACATCTTTTCCCTATCAACATCAACCCCCTCCACCTCTTCAACAACCGGTAAAGCCTAGCCTTGAAGAATTAATGACAAAGTTCATTGCAGCTGCCGAAACCTGGTTCCAAAATCAAGAAGCATCCCTAAAGAACCAAGAGGCTTCCATTCCCAACTTGGAAAATCAAATAGGCCAATTGGCAAATCTTGTTTCCAAAAGGCAAGATGAAACCAAGAAATACCAAGCCGAATACAAGGGAACATACTAAATTTGTTACCTTGAGGAGTAGGAAGGAATTGGAGATTTGAAAGCAAATGATGCAAGAAAAGGAAGAATGGAAGAAAGATGAGCCAATGTATGTTGATGATGAAGAAAGGATTGAGAAAAAAGAAGCACAAAAGAAAAAGAAAATTCCAGAATATAGAAAAAAATCCCATATCCTGTCCTACTTCAACAAGAGATAAAAGATGGACAATTCGGTAAATTTGTTGAACTTTTTAAACAATTTCATATCAACTTAACATTTGTTGAAGCTCTTTTGCAAATGCCAATGTATGCTAAATTCTTGAAGGATATCCCTTCCAAGAAAAGAAAGCTAGAAGAGTTTTTAATGGTAACATTCAATAAGAAATGTAGTCATTCTTTAGAACAAGAACAAGCTACCCCAAAAGCTAAAGGATCTAGGGAGTTTCACTATCCCTTGCACTATTGGTAGTTTGTCAATTGGTAGAGCATTACCATATTTAGGAGCTAGCATTAATTTGTTGCCATATGAAATGTTTAAAAAGTTAGGATTGGGTAAACCTACACCGACTAGGATGAGCATTCAATTGATAGATAGATCGGTGAAATATCCTAGGGAAATTATTGAGGATGTGCTTGTGAAAGTTGACAAATACATATTTCCTGTTGATTTTTTTATACTTGATATGAATGAGGATGTGGAAGTGCCTTTAATTTTAGGGGGGTCTTTTCTAGCTACTGTTAAAGCCAATATAGATGTATGTGAATGGAAGTTAGCCCTTAGGGTAGGAGAAGAAGAAGTAAATTTTAAGGTTCCTCAGGCTATAAGATATTCTCTTGATCGTGAAGATACTTGTTTTCAGATTGATGTTACTGATGACCTTGTCTCCAATCATGTGTAGGGATTATTAAATGACGACCCTTTGGAGATATCCTTATTTCAAGATGAAGAAGTAAAGAAGGGGCATCATGAGAATGGTGAAATCATAGCACATTTGGAGTCATCCCCTGTCATAATTGAAATTGTGGAGTTTGAGAAAATTAAGAGGTAAAAGAGGAATAGAATGAAGTCTTCCATTGAGGACCCCTCATAGCTGGAATTGAAAAAGTTGCCGGATCATTTGAAGTATGTTTCACTTGCAGATAATGCTAAGCTTTTGGTGATCATTGCAACCGATTTGCAAGAAGAGCAAAAAGAAAAGCTCTTAAAGATGTTAAAGAAGCATACAAAGGCAATGGCATAGAATATATCCGACATCAATGGTATCAGTCTTTCATTATGCACCCACAAAATATTGATAGAAGAAGACTTCAAACCGTTGGTGTAACCCTAAAGAAGCCTAAACCCAAACGTCAAAGAAGTGGTCAAAGCATAGGTAATCAAGCTTCTTGATGCTGGTCTTATATATCATATCATGGATGGTCCATTGGTGAGTCCCATCCAAGTAGTTCCAAAGAAAGGAGGGAGGACCATGGTGCCTAATAAAAAAAATGAGTTGATACCTATGAGGACCGTGACGGGGTAAAGAGTATGCATAGATTATCGAAAGCTTAATGATGCCACTAGGAAGGATCACTTTCCACTGCCTTTCACTAATCAAATACTTGAAAGACTTGCTGGTCACAGGCACTATTGTTTTCTTGATAGTTTTTGAGGATACTTTCAAATTCCAATAGCTCCAAAAGATCAAAAGAAAAATACATTCACCTGTCCTTATGGTACTTTTGCTTATCGTTGCATGCCTTTTTGTCTTTGTAAAGCTCCTGTGACTTTTTAAAACTGCATGTTAGCTATTTTTGAAGGTCTAAGGGAGGATATTATGGACGTCTTTATGGATGATTTCATTGTATTTGTGATTCTTTTGAGCTTTGTTTGGAAATTTTTGAAATTTTTTTACAAAGATGTGAAGAAACTAATTTGGTTTTGAATTGGGAAAAATGTCATTTTATGGTTAAGGAGGGAATTGTATTAGGGCATAAGATATCTAGCAGAGGCATAGAGGTTGACAGAGCCAAGATAGAAACCATTGTGAAATTGCCACCACCTACTTCGGTAAAAGCAATTAGAAGTTTTCTTGGTCATGCAGGATTTAATAGAAGGTTTGTAAAGGATTTTTCTAAAATTGCTAAACCTCTTACAAATTTGCTTGAAAAAGATGCACCTTTTGTGTTTGATGATACATGTTTGATTGCTTTCAATATGTTGAAGCAAAAATTGATTGATTCTCCCATATTGGTTGCCCCTGATTGGTACATTCACTTTGAACTAATATGTGATACAAGTGATTTTGTTGTAGGGGTAGCGCTTTGATAAATTTCATTTCTATCTTGTTTTGTCTAAAGCCATTGTTTATACTGACCATTTGGCACTCAAATATTTTCTCAACAAAAATGATGCAAAGCCTAGACTAATTAGGTGGCTACTTTTACTGTAGGAATTGGATTTGGAGATAAGAGATAAAAAGGGAGAAGAAAATCTTGCCGCCGATCATCTATCAAGGTTGGAGAACCCACATTTGGGGAAATTGAATAGCGAGGACATCAATGATACGTTCCCTGATGAGAGGCTACACTCGGTTATAGATAGCGATGATCACACTCCTTGGTTTGTAGATTATGCTAATTATATTATGGGTAGGATCTTACGAATTTAAACCCTCAACAAAAGAAGAAATTCTTTTCGAAATTAAAGTACTATCTTTGGGAAGATTGGTTTTTGTTTCGAATTTGTGCAGATCAAATCACAAGGAGATATGTAGCCTACCCTAAGACCATGGGCATACTAGAGATTTGCCATAAAGGTCCGGTTGGTACTCATTATCAAGCCAATGGGACAGCAAGAAAGGTACTTGAGTCGGGATTCTATTGGCTGACTTTGTTTAAAGATGCCCAAAGGTATGTGGAAAAGTGTAACAATTGCCAACAGACGGGCAATTTCTCGAAAGGCGTGAAATCCCCCTCTCTACATTTCAAGTATGTGAAGACTGTGATTGTTGGGGTACTGATTTCATGGGTTCTTTTCCAAAATCTTTTGGTAATGCACATATTTTGGTACTGATTTCATTTATTTATTTCTTCTTGAAGCCTTTTTCAGTTCTTCATACAGTTCTACAATTAAATCACTAGAATCAATATCATCATCACACAAATTTGAAATAGAGGGTGAAGATTGTACCTCATCATCAATGGCCATAAATCATATGTTGGCCTTCCCTTCACTTTCATCCTCACTTTCTTGTTGATCACATGTTCCAGCTAGTCCTTTTCCTTTCTTGGTAGATTTCTTTCTGTTTTTGCTTTCTCTTTCCCTCTCTAACACTTTGGGACAGCCAGCAATAAGATGCTATGTACTCTTGCATTCAAAACATTGAGGTTTATATGATGAGGATTGTCCACTCTACTTGACTGGCCTCCTTCCTTTCTTGAGAAATTCCTTTTTGTAGAATCTCTTAAACTTCTTCACTGTCATTGCAATCTCTTCTTCTCCACTGTTTCCTCCTTCTTCTTCACTTGAAGATTGTTCTTGTTCACTCAAGTTATTTGAGGCATTAAGAACTTCTCCTTTTCTTCCCTTTTCCTCATCTTCCTTATCATTCAACCGTTTCATCTTCATTTCATGTGTAAGCAGTGATCCAATAAGCTCTTCAAGAGGAAGAGTTTTTAGATCTTTGGACTCCTCAATAGCAAGTGTCTTTGGCTGCCAAGATTTTGGTAGAGCATCCAAAATCTTCCTGTTTTGCTCTCCCATAGTATAGCTTTTACCATAAGCTTTCAAGCCATTGAAAATATTAGTAAACCTTGTAAACATATCACTAATATTTTCACCTTGTTTTATAGTAAACAGTTCATAATCTCTAACAAGCATGACAAGTTTAGATTCTTTAACTTGATTAGTACCTTCATGTGTAATTTGGAGTAATCTCCACATATCATGAGCAGAATCACACCCACTAACTCTATTATATTCAGTAATATCTAATGCACAACTTAATATATTTATGGCCTGATAATTTAATGTCATTTTCCTTGAATCATGCTCATCAAATTCATCAGTGGATCTGGGTTCTGAGGTTACTCCATCTGCTCTCATTTTCATTGGGACATAGAGACCTTTCTCAACTATGTTCCATAAATCAAAATTGATAGAACAAATATATATATTTTAACTCTATACTTCCAAAAAGTGTAATTTGTTCTATCAAACAATGGAGGTCTGTTTGTAGAAGATCCTTCTAGGTAAGGTAGGTTTGAAATATTAGCCATAGGATCTTTGTCTTCTAGGTTGTAAAACCACTCAAAGAAGTTCTAGCTCTGATACCAATTGAAATACCTAAGAGGGGGGAGGTGAATTAGGTATTTGGCTAATTTTTGCAAATTCAAACCTTTTATATGTATAGATCAATAACATATGATATGGACAAGAGAGAAACAATTTATGGCAAAGCAATATAAGAAATGTAGACCAATGAACACAAGCAATTTATAGTGGTTCGATCCTCAAGATCTACCTCCACTACCTTAAGCCTACACTTTAGGATTTCAATAACTCTACTATGTGCTCAAGCTCACAGATTACAAGAGAGGCTCACCACATTATGGTTTTACACTTACAACCTCTTCTAGTAATTTTTACAAACAAGGCTCACCACACTATGGTTTTATATCTCAAACAACCTTGAATTCCAACTTCAAGGATCACCCTTATCTAAAGGGTTTTATGTTATCAAGATAACCTTGCTAGAGCTAGTAGATCAACACAATTTAATAAGTAAAGATGAGTGTGTAGATGTTACCACTTGTTGGTAGAAATTACACAAAGTTGCACCTTCACACTTTGATGTCTTTGGATTGATCAATTGAATGCACAAGACATAAGAGAGCTTTGGAAATATTTGTAATAGACTTTAGAAAGCTTAGAGTATTCAAGGATTCAAAACTTACAAAATATTGCACGTTTATAGCATTTATAGAATTTGAAAATCAGTTGAAACAGCTATAAAACGGCTAGTTAACGGCTATTTTCAGGAAATTCGGACAACCGAATTCTGCGTATGAATTTTTCGGACGACCGAATTCTTCCTGCTTCGTCCGAATTTCTCTGGAAGAACAGTGACCATGCTGAGGGCCAAAATTCGGACGACTGATTTTTTCTTCATGCGTCCGAATCTTCTTCCGAATTTCTCTGGAAGAACAGTAGCAAACTTTTGCTACCAAATTCGGACAACTGCATTTCTTGGAATCATGTTCAAACTTTTTAAAATCATTTGAGATTTAACTTCCAAGGATTTGAAATACATTTGGTATATATAGAAAACTTATTTAGACAAATATCAGTTTGAAAACCAAAATCAAATTTCTTTGATCATATAAAGTTTACTTAAAAACTTTTAGGACACAAAACCACATTTACTAAGGATTAATTCAAAACCTTTTAAAATAAAGAAACCAATTTTATACTCTCTTATGCATTCAACAAACTCCAAGACATACAAGTGTAGAGTTTACATAGATATTACCTATCATCATACCTACTCTACACTTCAGGTCTTCAATGCCTTGAGTTCATCTTTGAATAAACCTCAAAAGACTCATAGCTTATTGAGGTTGTTCTTGCTCTTTGGCTTGAAGGCAATGAGACTTCAAACTTCTTTCTTCACAAATCCTATCACACAATATGAACATATTAGTTCTCATCAATATTTGTCATTAATTAAAATTACATGATTTACCCTTAGAGCTAACAGACTACATAAATAGAAATCTATAGAGAAAAATGTGAACTAAAGAGGAAACTATAGAACAAAATAAGGGAAAAAATAATTAGTAAAATATTAGAAAGAGAAGACCCCCTTGGTTATTGTGCTCAAACACTACCCACTCCATAACTTGGTCCCGAACTAGCTCATGGAAAGAGTTGTCCCATTTTTTGTGTTTTTTACCAATAAAATATTAAATCATCTAATCAATTGAATCCAACAAAATGAACACTTAAAAGGAAACATTACTGCAAGCAATAAAAACAACGTAATAACTCCACACTAAACAATTAAGTACAAAAGCGTGTAACAACATGGTTGTTTCGTATGTGAAGGCTAGGCGAACCCATATGAGCAGCAAGCTGCACCTTCTATATACTGCAAAACAAAAGGAAATGATAAAGCTGGAAACAATGACATAATTAAAACTCAAGGCTCAAAATCAAATTAAACAAAATTGCGTACAAATGAAGAAGAGCAAAGATGGTCAAAATCATTTATTCCCCCACGTCATAGGAGTATGGAGACAATCTTCTTTTCATTCCAACTCCAACATGATAAAGTTTAAGACTACGTTTTCTTACCACTAATGTCCTTTTTTTTGGATGATAGCTTTTCTCAACTTCATGGAATTATTTGACTTACCAAGAATGGGGAAGTCCATTTAGACTTAAGCTTAGTTGTAAACCATTGAGAGTCATTCAATAACTCTTCATGTCCTAGCATGAAAACTTGATTTTGGTCATGCCTCATTTGGGGTTGCACCATATGTGTTATGATTTCATCAATCTCACGTCGCCCCTTCTTCACTTCTTCACCTTGAACTAAAGTGAGCTCGAAAGGTTCTTCATCATTTTTCTTCTGCCTTTCATTCTTTTTAATTCCTTCTTGTTCATCTTCAACATGTAGTTTCTCACCCATCTTTCCTTCTCTGTTTTCTTATGTTTTAGGCTTTGGGACCTGTAATTCCGTCCCACTTCTCAAAGCAATAGCTTCAGCACATTCCCTAAGATTTGGGTCGGTATTGTTTGGGAGAGTCCCAACTTGTCTTTCTGAAACGAGCTTCACCAAGTTGTGAAGGGTGGCCTCTTGGTTCTTTAAGGATTCTTCAATTCTTTGGCTACGTGCTTTTTGAGTTTGAACTTGGGTTTTGGTATCCGCTATGAACTTTGTCATCAACTCTTCAAGGCTAGATATCGTCGATTGTTGAGGAGGTGGAAGAAGTTGGTATTGGTAAGGAAAGAGTACTTGGGTTTGGGAATTTGATGAAGTTTGGCAACTGAGAGAATGTGTTGCTCTTTGTTGCCCTTGATTGCTCCATGAAGTTCAAATGATTGTGCCTCCCCGGATTATAAGTATTGTTGTACGAATTGTAGAGTTGCTCCCCATCCCCAAAATAGTCTACAAGCTCTATTGACCATGCATTAGAAGTTCACATAGTTTGGCACTCATCGGTTGGATGACCACCTTCACAAAATTCGTAAGCCATCATCACTTGGGAGGGTTGAGGTGCCAAATCATGAACCAAAAAGCTCATTCCTTAAGTACAAATACAAACAAATTCAACACAAGAAATGCTCACTAAAAATTCAACCCAAGGATTTCTCACTAAAACAGGACAAACACACAAAAAACAAAAGCTAAACACTTCAATTGACAAATAAAAAACAAAATTACGAACAAGAAAATAAATGCTAACACTAGTAACAAGTATTATAACAACAAGTAAGTAAAATGACTAAATCAACAGAGTTCAAGCTTTCCTAATATTAACCAATTAATTCCCCTGCAGCGGCGCCAAAAACTTCTTGTGCGTTTTTCATGCCTTTTTACTTAATTTTATCACAATCTCTAGCAATATGCACACAAACACCAGACAAGTGTACCTATCATTATGATTAGTATAATGTGAAGTAAATTTAAATGTCGTATCCACCAAGATGGTTATATATCATTACTCACTTTTCATTCTATTGTTTAGCCTATGAAATTTTGCTTGTGGAGACAATAGAAATAATTACTAAGAATAAAAATATAACTTAACCAATAAAATTCAATTTATCTAAAATTTCATTTGCAAGAGAAAATTTCAATTGAGAAGTAACACTTGAATGGAAATCCCCTTAGAATTACCTATGTGATAGAAAAGTCCCTTGGTTAATGAATTGCCCTTCTTATGTTTGATGAAATTCCTCAATTAGAACTCACTCTATATCTAGATGAAAGTCCTCTACACTTAGATTAATTAGTTGAAATCTCTTTCTAGCCAATTCAACCCAAGAATGCATTAACATTTGTGAATTTCCAATTAGATTTCTCTAATCATCAAGAAATTGTTGAGATTTCTATCTCTGGTCACCTAAATGAGTCTCGTTGTTTGTGTCATGGTCTATTTTACCCTTCATTTCCCAATTCCATGTGAAAAATCCAGATTACGAATCAATTATCAACCAAATCAATTCAAGCAATGAAATCCACAAATAATCCACAAGAAATTAGAATTCAATAAACCAAGAGAACCAATCATTCAAATAGATAATATCTAGGGCTCATAACCATCCAAGTATTCAAGAGTTTAGCTCATCAATATATTACATTCAAAGAACATAAACCAACAAAGAAAGAGGAAGAATTGCTCATTTTCGTGGTTCAAATCTTCTCTTCTTCAAGGCTTGAAGTTTTCTAACTTGGTTGTGAAAAGTTGTGTTCTTGAGCTTGAATCTTCAAGATTGATTGCTTCTTCTTCAAGAATTTGATCTTCTCTCTTGATTTCTCTTGCAAGATTGATGAACTGGAGGAGGATTTTGTGAGTTTTTCGCTATGCTTTTCGCCTCCTTTCCAATCCTAGCCTCCCCCCTTCTTTTGGCCCTTAAAAGGGTATTTATATCCCCAGTCAAAAACTAAGGAAAAGTTGCAGAAAAATCTATTTTTGTACAAATGACGCCGCTTATTCTGGTGTAAACGGTGCCGCCTATACCCAATTTTTCTATAGTAACTCTACAGGTGGACTGTGACAGCTATTTTGAAGTTTTGGTGAATTTAGAGCATGTAATCGGCTATTTTAGGTCATGATGTCTCATGATAGTTGTAGATCATGATTGTATCATTCCACAGGGATTTGAATCACCTTAATTGGACATCTAGAACTCAAGGTATGATCATTATACCAAAATGTGTCAAAACTGGGACATAATCCATGACATGTGATTTTACAGAATAAGTAAGGTGGCCAAACGAACTTAGATTTACATCATTATGAAAACTTCAGAATATCTTCTATAATTGTCTAGAATATCACTTTCGCATTTGAAATCTCTATGGAGGTCACAATTCCACTAGAAAATCCTCTGTCGTGCTATTTTTTTGTTTCTTCATTGTGTAAATCTTCTTGTTTACTTCATTCTATTCCAAATTTCAATAAACTCACCTAAATTAAATAAGAGATAAAGGGAGTGTAAATGCTTACTGAAATACCCAAATTCACCAGAAAAATAATCATTATATGAAGCACAAATATGGGATATCAACATGGTACATGAGTTCTATGCTAATCTTGACAAAGGAGTGGATGATCTGGGAAGTTCATTTTGTCATGTTGTCTATGTTAGAGGTCTTGTAATCTCATTTTCACTCAGATTGATTGCTGGTGTACTTAGAGCCAATCACCATCCTAAAATTAAAGGTATTGGAATTGATGGTGACTTTGACATGATGACAGTTTGTTGAGAATTGACAGGACATACACTTCAATAGTGGTCCGAAGAAAATTAGTTGAAGTTGTCTTCTTTGGCAATGAAGTGCTTTGCCCTGTACAAATTGTCCTGCACAAATTGGATGCCATTTGCCAATGTGTCAATTGTGCTGAGGGACAGAGCAGTGTTGTTATACCTGATTGGAACAGAAAGGCGATTTAACATTGGTTTTGTTATGTTTAATTCTATTATTAAACTTGCACGGATGAGTACTGTAAGTACAACAAGTCTTTCTTTTCCTTGTCTTCTTACTTACTATCTTACTTCATGTCGAGGTATTCAAACTTTCAATAAAGAGGTTATTGTCAATGACATTAAGACCTTCAAGCTACCCTTGACAAGGCCCAAGTATGAGATCTCTATGTGAGACTCTTCCGGTACAATAAGTGCCAAAAGAGGGTGAACAAGAGTTGCTGCAAACACTTCTCTTGTCAAAGCTACTTCAACATCTACACATGATGATACTCACATTCTTCAAGAGCAGGTGGCAGAAAGTCTCACCCAATGCCAGACGTTGACAACTCAAGTCAATGATCTTTTCCAGTAGCTACTAAATATCGCGACCTCCCAACTTCGTCTACAAGAAACACTTGATCAACTTTTAAAGGAGCAGTGACACTTTGGCCTTGTTTCTTTCAAAAAAAAGGAGAACATGAAATGAAGGAGATGCAAGAGAAAGGGGGAGATAATATGTAGAGAAAAGTCTACCATAAAGGGAGAGAGATCAGGGAGTTAGGGAGAGTCTCGACTTTGTAGAGATTGTAATTTCTGTTAAACTCACTGATGGTGATTTCCTTACAATTGTTAGTTTTTGAACCATTTTATTTCTTTTCCTAATAGTTTTATTATTTTTTGTTACATTTTGGATGACAGTAATATGCCCTCTTGCTTTACCAGAATTCTTGGTTTATCATTTCTGCTGAACTCTTGTTGAAATGCATACAATATTATGCTCTAGTTCAACATAATGCTCTGCAGTTGTTGAATGTGTGATGTGAAGGTGCTTCCGCTGAATATGAAGGCTTTATTATGGAGGTTTTGCAACAAAAAAAGCCAAAGGGGAGATTGTTATGATATGTTTGCCACATGGGGAGCTTGAACATATTTGGAAATTCTCTTGGCATTAGAATTTGATGAAATATTATTTGCGAAGAATAATTTTATGGCATAGAAGTCTACTTTGGAAGTTGTCATTACTTGAGCGAAACTCCATTATGGCAAGAAGAAGATATTTGGAGAAATTCTAAAGCTACCAGGATTTGGAGAATCTCATGAAAATATATCTATACCAAATATCAAAGATTGACTTCCTATATCCTTTGGATTGCATGGTATATTCTTGGCATATCAATCTTGGGAAAAAATGAAGCCCAAGACTCTTGCATATTATATATATATAAGTTTCAAGGCAAAGCAAATCAACTCTCTTGATAACTCTCATGGAAAATCTCTTAAGAAGGCAACTCTTGAAGAAAAATCTCAAGGGGCTCTAGGCATTAGTCATTTCATTATTCTAATGAGTGGCTCCTATATTTTTCATGCAATATTTTTAAAAGATTCATTCTTTAAACTCATGTTTGAGTATACTTTGAGAGAGTTCAGCAGCACAATTTGTCATCTTATTATGCTGTTCCATTAAATTGTGATGTTTTTGTTCAAGTGCTAAAAAATAAAGTTCAACAAATGCTGGATTGCACTTGAAAAGATTCTGTTCTAGCCACCTAACTTAATAGAAGGGTGTTGTGACTGTTGAGGTCAATTGAAAATAGTAAGTGCAAGTGGGATCATGATATATCCTGTCGAGAGGAGTTTGACACATCCTATTGAGAAGAGTTCAACAAAAGTGAGCTATGGTTGGATGACAGTTCAATAATGACGGAGGTAGTAGTTGTGATCAGTGGGTATCCAATCGTGAAAGAAACATTGTGGTTGTTGGATTTATGGTTGTTGAGGGAGCTTTGGCAAAGGGCTGTTTTGCCAAGTACACTAGGAGAATCACTTGAGGAGATTGAAACTTAGTGGATTACTTTTTTGGATATGGCCCCGCAGACATAGGTTGTTGAGCCAAACTGCATTACAAATTTGTTATGTAAAACTTTATTTTTTTGTGCTGTGTTAAACTGTGCAAAATTGACTTCAGCACATAGAGTTTGACAAAAGCGAAAAAGTTACATAAACCTAACCATACATTTGCGATGGACTTTTTGTGTCAAAATTTTAGATGGATTTGCGAAAAAAGTACTAGATATGAAGCGTTGACCAAAGGGAAATTTATCGCAAGTGTAACAAAAAATAAAAAATTGTAATTTACAATCCACAGCAAACACTACAGAAAATTTATCAATTGGAGATGGAAAAATCTACAGTTGGAGATAGATATGTCTTACCATATACCAACTAATATGAGGAGAATCATAATGTGTTGGCAAAATACGAAACAAGTGCTAATAAATCATAATCATGAACATTATGCAAGATGTTCAATATTTATCTCAATACAACAAATATTATTAGAACAAATTATGTTGTTATGAGAATGTTAAAATATGAGCTCATTATCAATGACTTGTGTAAATTGCAAGTTGCAAAAACAACAATATATACATACTACTATTTTGTTGATGAATCAACTATTAATTTCTCTATATTCATCCCAAAATAACACATTCAACCCCAAGTGATAATGGTAATATTTAAATAAAACAAGTAGCGCATATGAATTCATCATATTATGACACTTCTAGTTCCATAATAAATTCATAATCATTCTTCCTATTTTAATTATCTAAGATGGTCCAACCGGTCATGCCAACTAACAAATTATTAGTAAACTTTAGGTTACTCAATATTGCATCTCAATTTCAAAAATTCTATGCACTATAAAGTAGAAGAAATGAATGACAATATTTATAAGTGACATATATACTCTTGGTCATAATGGTAATACATATGCCTCAAAAGTTCATTCATCCAACGTCTCGATATAATGATAGTATCATTAATGCAAAAATAATGAGACTATATGGACATTAATGCATTACAAAATTGACCATTAGGTGAAGATCATGTGGCTCTTCTAGAGCTTTTAATCAATTAACTCTTCTAGAGTTTATTGATCAATTAGTTTCTCAGAAACTTTATACTATCATTTGTACTTTGGACATAAATTTCAAAATTTATCTAAATAAGCTACCAATATTGTTTACAAAAATTGTATCTTTACCATTATTGGTCCAAAAAAAATTAAAATAATATATATATATTAAAATATAAGTATATAGTATGAAAGAATTTCAATAATAATGACAAAATGATAAAATATAAAAGTACTAATTCGTTAATTCAAAATTTTGATTAATATTCAAAATTCTAAAAACTCTTTATGGATATTTAAAAGAGTTGGCCACATTCACATGTGCCATATCAATATTATCAATACAAGCATCATTACTATCAGTAGCATAATTTTGGGAAGTAAAGTAATAGCAATACTTAATAGAGATTCACAACATGACTTGACATACTACAGGAACGTGACGAACTTTCATATTGCATCAATAATATGTTGGAATTATTACTTCTCCTTTTCCCTTATCATTATTTTCTCACTTCTTGCGAGTATATTTTCGTTGGGAATTTAATGAGTCATTCTTATAACATCAAAACAAAGTGTATTTCTATTAGCCACGACTAAAATCTCATACATAAATATATTATAGTTTATAATATTATTCACTTCAGGGAATAGCATAAAATCATTTGGTCAAGCGTCAAAATATTTTATCAAGGACTCATTTAGTGTCAGAAGATATAAATTCAAAATACTTCTAAAAAACTTCTTGTCGATGTTGCTACTACAAGAGCATGTTAGAGATATGATAAAGAAAAAATATTTTATTAATCATATTACTAATAACATTTCTCCATACAACTTTGAAAAATTTTGATGGAGAAGAAATTTAAAATTTGATAAAATTTTGTATACTGATAGACATAAAATCTTTTAGGCACACTTATAACAAATCATCACTAGAATTTATATAACAACCATCTTCTGATGATTGTATGTTTCCTTCAGAATTGCTAGTAATCAAGTAACTTTGATACTTTGTATTTCTTAAATGGTGTCTTCAAGACCCACCATATCCAAATGCATATATTCTGATTGCCATGATTATATGGATGATTCCTACCATGACTACATCCATGTCCACAACTTCGACTATGACCACGACCACTTCTAGGGCCATAACTATGGGTTCTAATTGCGTTCACTTTAGGAAGTAGAGTAGAACCTATTGGCCGAGCTTAATGATTTATTATTAACAGCTCATTGTTAGAATTTAAAATCTTGGAGCTGTAAGTACATTTAATCATACCGTGCTTTTGGTAGAATGACCATCTTCTGGTGGGAAAATCTTTATTTTAGATCCTTCCACAAGATAAGTGAATCTTTCACAGTAAGATATTTCATCTTTAGATCCTCATGGAGATGATGGTAGAGAAAAATCATGGCTTTTGCACTATTTTGAGATGATGATGGATTATGTTCAAGAATGGTCTCTGCCAAACCCACTACATCTTGATAAATTTAAGCATCTAATATCCATAACAGATAGTTCTCTCTAGAAATTTCAATAGTAAAAAAACAAATTTTGTAAGGTTTTCCATATGAATTCAAAGGTAGAAAAAATACCTCTTTTTTGTCTTGATTAAACTCTAAACTCCGATGGTAGAGACTTCTACTTTCTTGCTTTCGTATAAACTTCAAAGATTCGGTGGTAGAGACTCGTGCTGATAACGTGTTGTGAATTGAAGTGTTGGTAATGTATAATTAAAGAGAAAAGGTCACTCAATATGTGTGGAAAATAACAATATAAAATTAAAGAAAAAAGAAGATAGAATATAGAGAGAAAGTAAAACTCAAGAATCAAGACTAATCTGTGTATATTATTAATGTCATCATATGACCCTATATATAGACTCGTAATACAAGAGTTTATGGAAACTCAAAATCTAATAGGGAAAGGAAATAAAATCTGATTAGGAGTCATATTTTGGAAGTTCAGTTCTTTTCAGGAAACCGACTAATACTAACATCCATATATTATTTCATAACATAAACGAAATATTAAGGACACAAATTAACTAACTTCTATTTTTTAATTTTAAAATGTGGATAAAATCTGTATAATCGAATCCTTACGAATTAATTCAAAACTTCTGATCGACGGTAAGAAAGGTTGATCTCTGATCATGATCTTTGATGCTTATTTGTAAATAGATTCAAGATTCAGTTATATAACATTGAAAGATTTCGACGAAGAACAACACACGTGTAGTGTGTTGGATCTACAATTTCTCTATATATATTATAGGGAGTAAACAACCTTTTAATCTGTTTATCTCCAATGTCAGGATCTAGTGACCCTGTTTCCATATAACTTTGAGAAAGAAGAGTGGTACCGTACCACTTTGATGCTTTCAACTATAGTAAAACGGAGCTTTGGAGGCATGCAATGAGTGCTACGAAAAACTACTAAAAATTAAAAAAAAAACGCTAATTTTCTTATGAATGCACAATATGGTACGAATAGAGAGCATAATATAAAAATTGAACAATAAGAGAGAAGAGAAAAGAGAGCAGAAGAGAGAACACAACTAATCAAAACTAAAATCTCTTTTTAATATCATCATATAACCTTTATATATAGGATAATAGTAAAAGGGTTTATGAAAAAATCAAACTCTATTAGGAAAATGATATCAGATGAATCAAGAATAATATTTTGAACGTTTTGTTCACTTTAAAAAACTAACTAAAGAATATGCCTCATTAAAATTTTACAAGATAAAAATTCAGTGGGAAAAATGTAGTGTAGAAAAATAGTACATTATTTTTTATGTCATTATTATTCTCGAAGATGAGATAATCTTTTAAAATTTTTTAATTAATGCTTACTAACCAAATGTTGCGATCGGTAACGTCTTAGTGAATAGATTTATAAAGTCATCAAATGATCGAATTTATTTCACATCAATATCAGGTCTTTTCTAGAGTGTTGAAGCAAATAGAATCTCATAAAAATATGCTTTATCATATATCCTTTGATATGTTTTCAAACTTTATAATCATCTAACAATACAGTTGAAATTCCTTCTTTGAGATATATGTTTATCTTGAATATAATAAAATATTAATATGATCATATACATTATCCACCAACATCATAAATCTCTATTTCTTCAACATAAGTCGAAGACACGGCTGTTATAATCAATACATGGCTATAAATGACATGGTTTTTTACCCATCTTAACAAGAGTTGGATTTTCTCAATATATCAAAATTAACCATCTCAAAGATATATTAAAGGGTAAGTTTAATGTCATCTCAAAATTTATTGAGTAAAGAAGAATTAGAATAGATATATACTTGCACGCAAACAAGTCTATCAATATACTAAATTGCAATGTTATGTTACTTCAAAACTAAAGAGTTCATCAATATTCTTGTATAGATATAAAGGATCTTTACCACAGATAATAACCCAGTGACCATTGATGTGCTATATCCATGTGAAACATTTTTAGGATGTTCAATCAAAATAAAATGTTGATTTTTAAAATTTTTACCACAATACTTGTTTTTATAAATTCTTCTGTAAGAATATCTTGATCATTAAATCCTTTTCTCTTTTGAGAATTTTATTTTCAAGATCAAGGGGTTAAACACTCTTCAAGCGTGTGTCAAAGTCATATAACTATAGAATTCATGTATGTGTCTTGTAAAGACATCTATCCGAATTGGAATATATATACTTAGAATATAGTATTAATTAACTCTACAGAAGTCATTTATATGTCTTATGAAGAATCATATGTCATAATTCATGATAACTCTTCACTTTTACAATTAACATTTTATAAACAAATATCTGGTACTATTTCTTTGGGATTACACTTTTGATATATGAAAATTCATGTACATTTCAAGTGTACTTTTGCATCATTCAAATCTTTTATATTTCTTAAGGGAACTTTTTCATTTTGAGTCTGCAGACTTCGATTTCAAAACATTTTCATTTTGAATCGACATGTTGAGTAGATTAATTTTTTTATGTCTTATAATTGTGCGGTTTAGTAGTTCTCAATCATGCTAGGATCTCATCATTGTTAGAGTTTTCAAGTACTTAAATTTCTACAAAAAATAATATATCAGTCATGTTCAAAAAATATTTTTAGAATTTACATCTCCTCGACTTAACATATATGACTGTCTTAAGTATTTGCTCCTTTCATAATGTAAGGTGTTTATATCCTTATAATCCATTTATCTACCACACATTAGTTATGTCTCAAATTTATTGTCCTTCAAAGACATCAAATATAATAGGAGCATTCATCATCAGATGTTAGTCAGTTAATATACCTGGATATATAAATTATCCTTTAAACTTCTAGCACAAGATATCTTTTATGTGGATCAAAATAAAAGATCAAGATGAGATGTAAACTAACATCTCGGGTCTCATGTTTTCTCCTCTTCATGTTCGGACTACATATTCAATACAAATCTCTCCCTTGAGATTTTTTCCCAACATATTTATTAATCTCTTTGATGACCTATCTTATTACCTTGTGATGGAGTAACATACATAGTGTACTTCTAAATCTAGGATGGAAAATATTTACTTTTTGACCACAAACCAACTAATATAAGGAGAATCATAATGTATTGGTAAATACAAAATAAGTGCTAATACATCACAGTCGTGAACATTCTATAGAATGTTCAATATTTATCTCAGTACAACTAGTATTAAAATGACAAATTGCGTCGTTGGAAGAACATGAAATATGAGCTTATTATTAATGAGTTTATTATCACAAACTACAGGTTGCAAAACATAACAATATAAATATTACTACTCTACTGATTCATTAATTAATAATTTATTCATATTCATCCCAAAATAACATATTTAACAACAAATAATACTGGTAACATTTAAATAAAACAAGTAACAAATATGAGAATTTATTATAATAGGAAACTTTTGGTTTCATAATATTTTTTAAAAATTCTAGCCATTCTTTGTATTTTAATCACTATGATAATCCAATCGATCATGCTATATAATAAAATATTTGAATCAGTAAACTTCAGATTCACTTAATATTATATGTCAATTTTATAAATTTTAAGTAATTAAATTAGTTCGAATTCATGGAAGTATCTATAGCACACATTTATTCCATAGCCCATAATAGTAATGGATAAATCTCAAAAGTTCATCTATACAAGGTCTTGATATACTGAGGATATCCTTAACGCTAAAATAACGAGACTATATGGAGAATAATACATTATAAAATTGACTATTAGGTGAAGATCCAGTCGCTCTTTTAGAGCTTTTAATAAATCAACTCCTCTAAAGTTCTTGATTAACTAGTTATTATTTAAAATTTATCTAAATAAAGTACCGACATATTTAAACAAATTGTATCTTCACCATTCTTAAATCCAAAACAAACTAAAAAGTATACAAATACTAGAATATAAATATATAGTATGCATACTTTCAAACAATAATCATAAAATGATAGATAATAGAAAAGCAGTAATTCAATAATTCAAAATTTTTTATTAATATTGAAAATAAAAAAAGTTCCTTCTGGACTTTTAAAGGAATTGGTTGTACTCACATGTGTCATATCATTACTTTTGGTGAGTATCTATACATTGAGAATTTAAAGAGTTATTCTTACAACATAAGAACAAGGTGCATTTCTCCTAGCTACGACCAGAATATCTTTCATAAATATATTATAAGTTCTAATATAAAAATATTTTATTAATGACTCATTTAGTTTCAAAAGATATAAGTTTAAAATACTTTTGAAAAATATTATGCTCGATATTTCGACTACATGAGCATGTTCGAGATATGAGAAAGAGAACATATTATCCATATCACATTACCAGTATATTTCTCCTTATAACTATGATGGAGGAGAAATTATAAACGTGATAAATGAACACTGATAAACATAAAATCTTTTAGGCATATTTTATAATAAATCAAAACTGACATTTATATAACCATCATCTTTTAATGGTTGTATATTTCTTTGAAAATCCTGTGATAAAGTGGTTTTAATGCTTTAAAATTTCTTAATAGTTTTTTCAGGACCACAATATCCAAATAGATCATAGCATCGTGTATATAAAAGAATAGTCTCTTTTCAGAAATATCAAAAGTCAAAGATTCAAGTTTTGAGGTTTGCTATAAAAAATCAAAATTAAGTAGGAGAGTACTATTTTACTTGACTAAAAGAAAAAAAAATTTAGTGGAAGAGTCTCGTGTTATTGCCTTTATATAAACCTGAAACATTTATTAGTAGAGTCTCGTTCTAATAACATGTTATGAATTTGTTGGCATGCAATAGTTGTTAGCACAATGAAATCATAATAGTAATATATAAAATTGAATAAGAAAATTATAATGAAGAGAATAGATAAATATTATAGAAAGAAAATAGAGAGAGAACACAAGGGCTTTTATTGATCTTCTTTGAGAGTGAATAAATAAATCAATTCATGAATACAACACATCAGTTTAAACCTCTATTTATAAGGTTTAGATATACATATCAATATGAAGAGATGGGGAAGAATTAGAAAATAGATGCTATCAATCTTCTGATAAGATAGAACATCTTTATTATCTAATTTTTGATAGGCTAGAGTATATCTCTCTAATATTGAATTATTTCTCTAATATCAGATAATGAATATCCACAATTATATTAATTCCATAACATAGAGTTTGCTTTGGATTAATTTACAATTTAACTGCACTTTCTTTTGCCACCTAACTGCAAAGAGTCTTCTTGTTGGCTGCGAAATTGAGATTGTTAGCTGATTGTCTGATCCTTAAGAATTGATTCACTTAGTTATAAACTCTGAATTTTTAATAAATTACATTTGGTCGAACAGAATCATCACGTCGGGCAATTGTCGGCCCATGCCCCACAATTGCTTTTTGAAAGGGAAATCAATATATATTGTATAGAGAAAATATGTAATCAACACAATGGTCCTCCAAAGTGAAAATTCAAATTTTTCTCATTTCCAACTGTCATTCTTTAAAAAAATAATTACTTATATATATTCTATCCTACTCTCTAATTTGGACTAAATACAAAAATTAAAAGAAGTAATTTAACAATAAATAAATTTTTATATTATTGTTATTAATTAGAGAGATAAATGATGAAAACTACACATTAGTGGAGTTTAAATCTCTTAAATAAATAAAGTCAAATAACTTGGTGGCAGAAGTATTATGCTAGAGAAGTTTAATTTCTTTAAATTAAGGAGATTATTAGTAAAAGTTTTGGATAAAATATATACTTATTTTAAAGAAATAGTCATTTAATTTTGAATTTAAAGGAGATTATTAGTAAAAGTTTTAGATAAAATATATACTTATTTTTAAAAAATAGTCATTTAATTTTGAATTTGTGAGAAATAAAATTTAGATACCAAATACAAATAAAATGAGTATTACATAAGATAGTATAAAATGGTATTACATATATAAAAATTCCTTCAATCATCAACAACTTAGGAAATTTGCCCCTTGCACGCCAGCTACAGCCATGTGACTTACAAATATGCCGGTGAATTAAACAAAACGATGGAGGTTAATTTCGCTGAATCGGTTTCAATTTAGAAACCAACAAATCGATTTCAAGTCATTTTCAAAACAAGGAAATCAGTTTGAAATATGGTGGTTGCGACCCGAATTTTGAAATTGATTTTTGAAACCGAATATAGTCGATTTTAAAATTAATCTAATAACCAACCATTTTAACCAAATACAACAACTAGTTTTGAAACCATATTGGAATCAAATACAACAACTAGTTTTGAAACCATATTGGAATCGATTTGTAATTCGGTACATGCGTTGGATGCATGGTTGGAGTCCAAGAGGGTGCATGTATTCACGTACCATTAGTTTGGGCTAAAATCACCCTTTGCATGACTCGAACTAAATACAACAACCAGTTTTGAAACAATATTAAAATTGATCTATAATTCGGTACATGCATTGGATGCATGGTTGGAGTCCAACAGGGTGCATGTATTCACGTACTATTAGTTTGGGCTAAAATCACCCTTTGCATAACTCGAACTAGGGTTGTTCATTATTTGGTTTAATTTGAAAAACTAAATCGAAATAGGGTTGTTCATTATTTGGTTTAATTTGAAAAACTAAATCGAAATATACATTTGGACTAGAGTTTTTGATATTTCTATTCGATTTTGGATCTGTTTTTTGGATTATAGTGAAAAACTAAACCAAAAAGTCAAAATTAAAAAAAATTATATATATGAACACATTTTGATAACGCGTTCTTGCATTAAAATACCACAAAAGCATATTATAATGATGCGCTCTTGCATTAAAATATCTTAAAAATGCATTATCATAATGCATTCTTTTTCTTCTTTTTTCAATTTAGGTTTTCAACTTTTTTGAAATTTTGGTTTTAATTTAATTTTGTAAATTTTATTAAAAATTAAACCGAAAACCGAAATTTCAAGCCGAAATCTGAATGAACACCCCTAACTCGAACCTTGGTAGCTAGTGTGGGGAGCATATACTCCTCCATTAGGCTAAGCCACCTATTGTGATTTTTTTTTGCAAATATTTTATTTATACTATATATGTATATATTATTTTTAAATCAATAATATGTATTATAAATATTTAATAGGTTTTTGACTCATGTATTAACTTATTAAGTGTATTTAATAATTAATAAAAATTTATAATTGTACTTATATAGAAAGAACATATTAGGATTATGTAGAATTACTATTTCACATACTTGTATAATTATACAAGTATTAAGTATAGATCACTTGTGTAACATTTGATTTTTCTTGCATAATAATTAAAAATAAGTATATATAGATGAACGTATATCTTAAATATAAATAGTACATAACAAGTACAATATTAAACTATTTACTCGACTACAAATAATTATATATATGAATAACCAAAATACATACGTATACTAATTATAAATTGATCACAATAATTCGTTTAAATTCATCAAAGATGTAGGATGTCAAATCATAAAATCATAATTATAATCTACAAAAATTAATATTAAATATTTAGTTTGAAACCAATTAAAAACTGATTTAAGACCGACAGTCATATTAATCAATTTAAAACTAATTTGAAACCGGTTTCTTGATCCATAAAAAATAAAAAAATAATTTAGAAAAGAAATTTTGTTTGAAGCCGATTAGAAACCACTTAGAAATCAAATTGTGAAAGTGATTAGAAATTGATTATAAAATTTGTTAAAAAATTTTAAAAATCGATTGAGAAACCGAATTGAAATTAAGTTATTAAACTATAAAAAAATAGAAAATTTTAATTTATAACCCAAATTTGTTTGAAATCGATTAGAAACCGAATTTTGAAACCACTTGGATATTCATCACAAAATTTAAAAATTTAATTTAGAAACTGATTAGAAACTGATTAGAAACCGAACTTGTTTGAAACTGATTTAAAACTGCTTACAAGCTGAATCTTGAAAATGATTAGAAACTGATTATAAATTCAGAAAAAAATATTTAGAAATCGATTTTTAATCTATAAAAATAAAAAAAATAATTTAGAAATCGATTAGAAACTGAACTTGTTTGAAACTAATAAAAAACAGCTTAGAAATTCAATTTCGATACCGATTAGAAACTGTTAAGAAAATTCATCAAAATATAATAAAAAATTGATTTAGAAACCGATTTAAAATCAATTTTTTAATCTATAAAAAATAAAAAATTTTAATTTAGAAACCAAATTTGTTTGAAATAGACTAGAGAGTGCATAGAAACTAAATTTTGAAACTGATTTTAAATAGTTTCTAAATAGAAATCGATTGTAAATTTTATTTAAAAATAAAATATATATGAAACCTACAGAAACGTTTTTTTTAACGGTTTCAAATCGGTTCCTAATTAGAAACCAATTTTTGCGGTGTCAAAGTTTGGTTTCAAAATTACTTTTTTCTTGTAGCAATAATAGGAGTATTCTTTGTCAGATGTTGGCCAGTTGAAATATCTAGCTATATAAATTATTTTTTAAACTTCTGATTTAAGTATTTCCTATGAGGATCAAAACAGAATATCAAGATGAGATAAAAACTAATAACTTTATATGGTGTCATGTTTTCTCCTCTTTATATTGAGACACCATATTCAAACAAAATATAAATCTCTTCCAACATATTTGTTAATTACCTTGAGGACCCATCTTATTACCTTATGGTGGAGTGCACTTCAAAATATAGGATGAAAAATATTTGGTTTCTGACTGCAAACCAATTATTACGAGGAGAATTACAATATATTGACAAAATATGAAATAAGTGCTAATACATCATAGTCATGAACATTCTACATAATATTCATCATTCATCTCAATACATCTAGTAATATTATGGCAACTTGTGTTGTTGGGAGAATATAAAATATGAGCTGATTATCAATGAATCATAAATTACAGATTGTAAAAATTAACAATATACATACTACTATTCTATTGATGTATCAACTAATAATTTTTCATATTCATCCAAAAATAATATATTCAACCCCAAGTAATATTGGTAACATATAAATAATATGAATTTGTCTTATTAAGAAACTTCTGATTACATAATATTTTCAAAAACAAATTCCTATTCATTCTTTGTATTTTAGTGACCGGAATGGTCCAGCCAGTCATGTCAAATAATAAATTATTTAAATTAGTGCACTTCAGGTTTACTTAATATTGTATCTCAGTATCATAAATATTATGTAATATAAACTTGTCACAAGTCATGTCAGTATCTATAAAACACATTTATTCCGTAGCCCATAATAGTAATACATAAATCTTAAAAGTTCATTCATCTAAGGTCTTGCTATAATGAGAATATCATTAATGCTAAAATAACGAGATTATATGGAGAATAATGCATTACAAAATGGACCATTAGGTGAAGATCCGGTAGCTTTTTTAGAGCTTTTAATAAATGAACTTCTCTAAAGTTCTTGATTAACTAGTTATTCAAGAACTTTCTACTACCATTATTACTTTTGACGTATATTTCAAACCTGTCCAAATAAGCTACCAATATTATTTAAATAAATTCTATCTTCATTAATCTTGAATCCGAAACAAACTAAATAGTATATAAAAATTGGAATATAAATATGTACTATGAAAACTTTCAAATAATAATAATAAAATGATAGAAAATAGAAAAACAGTAGTTCAATAATTCAAAAATTTTTATTAATATTGAAAATATAAAAAATTCCTTTTGGATGTTTAAAGGAATTGGCTACACTCACGTGTCAAATCAATATTGTCGATGCTAACTTCATTACTATTGGTAGTATAATTCATGAAAGTAAAATAATATTTTGTTTTCATTTTAAATCCATACTTAATAAAAATTTATAACATGTTTGACGTACTATAATTATGTGATAAGACTCTTCTCATATCGCATCTATAACATGTTGAAATTATTACTTCTCTTTTCTTTCTTCTCATTATTTTCTTATTTCTGGTGAGTATCTATACATTGAGAATTTAATAAGTTATTGTTACCACATAAGACCAAAATCACTTTTATAAATTTATTATAAGTCTAATAACATTTACTCTAAAGAATGATGCAAAATCAATTGGTTCAACATTAAAATATTTTATGAATGACTCATTTAGTTTCAAAATATATAAGTTTAAAATACTTCTAAAAAACATTCTGCTCGATATTGCTATTACAGTAGCAAGTTCGAGATATGAGAACGGGAACATATTTTCTATATCATATCACTAGTATATTTCTCCTTGTAACTTTGATGAAAGAGAAATTATAAATGTAATAGAATTTACACATTTATAAATATAAAATCTTTTAGGCATACTTATAACAAATCATACCTAATATTTATATAATCACCATCTTTTAGTTGTTGTATATTTCTTTCAAAATTTACTAGTAATCAAGTGGCATTGATGCTTTAAAATTTCTTAAATGGTGTCTTCATGACTACTATATCTAGACGGATCTTACATCATGTATATAAAAAAAATGGTCTCTTTTTAGAAATATCAAAAGTCAAAGATTCAAGTTTTGAGGTTTGCTATAAAAATTCTAAATAAAGTAGGAGAGTACATTTTATACTTGATTGTGAAGCAAAAATATTTAGCACATAATCTCGCATTTATTGCCTTCAATAAAACTCAAATATTCATTGTGTTGATAATGTATTATGAATTTCTTGGTGCACAGTAGTTGTCAGCACAATGAAATCATAATAGCTATATAGATAATTAAATAAGAAAACTACAATAAAGAGAGTAGATAAATATTATAGAAAGAAAATAGAGAGAGAGAGAACACATGAGCTTTTATTGATCTTCTCTAAGAGTGAATGAATAAATTATGTCATGAATATAAAACATCAGTTTAAAGCTCTATTTATAAGATTTAAAGTTTAGAGATACATATCAATATGAAGCGATAGGGAAAATCAGAAAATTGATTCTATCAATAATTAAAAATATAATAGAACTTTATCATCTATCTTCTGGTAGGATAGAGTATCTCTGTCATCTACTTTTTGATAGAATAGAATATCTTTATCTCTAATATTAGATTATCTCTCTAATATCAGATAATGAATATTAACAATTATATAAATTCCATAAGATAAAGTTTGTTTTGGATTAATTTACAATGCAACTGCACTTTCTCCTGCTACCTAACTGCAAAGAGACTTCTTGTTGGCTGTGAAATCATTGCTACAATCATCCCAGGGCACTGTGAAATTGGTATTGTTAGCTGATTGTCTAATCATTAGGAAATGATTCAATTAGTTATAGACTTTTGAATTTTTAATCAATTATATTTGGTCGAACAGACTCATCGCGTCGAGCAATTGTCTGCGCCTGCCCCACAAATATTTTTGAAAAGGAAATCAATATATATTTGTATAAAGGAAATATATAATCAACAGAATGGTATATAATCAACAGAATGGTCCTCCAAAGTGAAAATTCAAATTTGTCGCATTTCCCACTTTTTTATTTTTTTAAATAATTAGTTATATATTCTATCCGTCCAGAACAAATCTCGTATTTTAACTAAACATAAAAATTAAAAGAAGTAATTTGAATATAAATGAATTATTATATTGTCATCATTAATTAAAGAGATAAACAATAAAATTACATATTAATAGAGTTTAAATATTTTAAATAAAAAAGTCAAATAAGTTCGTGGCGGAATTATATTCTATTAGTGAATTTTAATTATTTTATATTAACGATGTTATTTTAAAAAATAGTCATTTAATTCTGAATATATGAAAAATAAAATTTAGATACTCAATTACAAATAAAATGAGTATTACATAGGATAGTATAAATTGACATTGCATATATAAAAATTCCATTAATCATCAACAGCTTAGGAAATTTGCCCCTTGGATGTCAGCTACCGCCATAGGTCTTTTGATTCTAAAGCCCCCAATGAGATGAGATTTTTCTTCAACTTCGACACGTACCACATGTCCCTTAAAATTTTGATGGATCCATCATGATTTCTCAACTTGATTGAACCTATCCTGGTTGTTTTACTTAGATTATCATTGCCTAGGTAGACAACCCCGTCATCGAGTTCTTGAAATTCAAAGAACCACTCCAAATAGGACACATATGATAGGTGCAACTTAAATCTAATATCCATTCATTTGGATGCAATGTTGAAGGCAAAACCATAAGATAAATTTTTGATTTCGCATCACTCTTGCATTCTGCAACATTTGCATCTTGTAGAGTTATCCCTTTCTTCTTCAACTTCAGACAGTTTTTCTTCCAGTGCCCTTTCTCATGACAGAAAACACACTCATCTTTGGTAACAACTCGACCCTTTGATTTGGACCTTCCTCTTCTTCCCTTTGATTGGCTTTGATGATGATCTCTTGCCACCGATGCTTCTTCTGATGTCGTTGATTTAATTTTCATCTTATCCTACTTTCTCAATTTATGACTATACAAAGTAGAATACACAACATCTAACAACACATTCTCCTTCCCATAAAATAACGTAGTCTCCAAATGTTCAAATTTATTGAGAAGAGACGATAACAACATCAAAGCTAAATCTTTATCCCCAAATCTTCTGCTACTAATTGATTAAATATAGTGCAGTGTTCATTCATAGTTGTATCTAGTCAGTAATCAAATCAGAATAGCCTTTTCTTCATAAGGAGATTATTCTGACAACTATTCTTTAGAAATTTGTCCTCCAATGCCTTCCACAATTTGTACGCAGAAGTCTCGTTCTTGAAAGCATACTTTTGCTCCCTGGACAGGTATGACCAAGTTGTTCCGCATGCCAACTGATTCATAATATTCCAATCCTTATCTTCAACATCTTTCGGTTTCTTTTCTGCAATGGCAATGTCAAGACCCTGCTGGAAAAGGGAGTCCAAGACTTTTCCTTGCCACATGCCGAAATGGCCAGTACCATAAAGTATTTCTACTACCAATTTCCAACTAGACATTGAAATCCTCGACCATGATGAAGAGGAAACTGATGTCTCTGGTATTACATTTGTAGTATATGTCATTTCAAAACTAGAATATAGTATTCAATATTTCAAAAACAATGAGTATTGTATCAAAAATTATTCCAAGAAAATTTTCAGGAAAGATTGGAAGGTCATAAGTGGACCACTTAGATACCAACCTTCTTAGACAAAATTTTCCTAGATAATTAAAACAATGTTACCCAATAATGAAACAAACAAGCCAACCTCCTTCGGCGCTGATACCACTTATTGGGAATATCGGATAATAATTCCCTCTAAAACAAACTTCTAATGAATTGAAAAAATACAAAACACTACGAACATACCCAACAAATAATGTTTAATACTATATAAGGAAAGAATACACATGAAAATTTTGATAACGGAGTTTGGCAAAAATTTGCCTAGTCTCCAAGCTCCACTCAAGTAGCTTACTTATATTTATATGTGGGAGAAGAGTACGATTGGGATGAAACTAATAGGAGGAGGAGGGGGTAATTTATAACTTTTCCAACTCTTCCCAAAACATCTCCCACCCATGTGGGACTTATAATTGAAGCCAAAGTCAACAACCGTAGAATAAAAGCAGACTGTCATTCGGAAACTATCCTTCCTAAACACACTTTCAAATGGTCAGTAAGAATTTTTGTAATAATCTTGCATATAATGTTGCATAAAGCAATTGACTTGAAGTTTTCCACTTTGGAACTTTGTTTCCTTTGGGTACAAGGACTATAAAAGTTTTCCACTTTGGAACGTTCATTTCCTTTGGGAATGGTTCTTGATTCAAAGAAGTGTTAAACAACTATGGTTACTTTCCCTACAAGGATAGGCCAATAAGATCTATAAAAATTTGGGGACACGCCATCTGGTCCAGGACTTTTTTCCTGATTTGGATGCAAGGACAATGTTTCTTATGGGCTCAATAGAAGGTATAGACGTATGAAATAAGTACTAGGAATAGAAGTCTAATTTAACTAATTAAACTAACTTAACCAATCTTGCTTGCTTGATTGAGGTTTCTATCTCTAGTCGCTTAAATCATCTCCCTTGTTTGTGTATGGTCTATTTCACCCTTCCTTTGTCAATTCCAAGTGAAAATTTCCAGATTATGAATCAATTATCAATCACCCTTCCTTTCTCAATTCCAAGTGAAAAAAATCCAGATTATGAATCAATTTTAAACCAAATCAATTCAACCAATCAAACCCACAAATAATCCACAAGAAATTTGAACTCAATCAACCAAGGAAACAATTCATTCATATAGATAATATCTAAGGTTCATAACCATCCAAGTATTTAAGAATTTAGCTCATGGTTTTACAAAATAAAGAACACAAAATATTGAAAGAGTTGAGAATGCTAAATTTCATGGTTGAAAACACAAATCTTCAATGCTTGGATTCTTCACGTTGTGTTGAAAAAATTGCAGCTTTTGTCTTGAATCTTGAAGATTGATTGCTCCTTCTTCAAGAATTTGATCTTCTCTCTTGATTTCTCTTGCAAGATTGATGGATTTGGAGAAGCATTTTGTGTGTGTTTTTCTTGGTTCTTTTGGCCTCTTCTCCAAGCACTAGCCGCCCCTTCTTCTTGCCCTAAAAAGTGTATTTATATCCCCAGCCAAAAACAGAGGAAATGATGCAGAAAAATCTATTTTTCGGTGTTAACGGCGCCGCTTGGATCACACCAAATGACACCGCTTACACCTAGTTATGCTACAATAACTCTGTAGTCGACTCTAATAGCTATTTTGAAATCTTGGCTGATATAGGTCTTGATGTCAAATTGGCTGAATCAACTCAATAGGACATCTAAAACTTAAGATATGATCATTAAACCAAAATATGTCAAAACTGGGACAAACTCCAGGACATGTCACTTTACAAAATGTCCTCTATAATTGCAAAACTGGGACAAAATCCAGGTCTTACAGAGAATCATACGCCATAAGTCATGGCAAATATTCACTTTTATTGTTCACATTTTATAAAAAAATATTCATTGCTATCTCTTTGGGATTACACTTCAAGTGTATAATTCATATTGGGAATACATGAGCACTTCAAGTATACTTGTGAATATCTCAAGCATTTCATATTTCTCCTGCATACTTTATTATTAAGCATTTGTAGACTTTGCTTTGGACAATGTTCATTATGAATCAATATTATGTGTATTAATATTGTTGACGTCATATACTTGTGCGGTTGTAGTAAGATCTCATAATTCTAATAGTTTTCAGGTACTTGAATTTATTTTGAAAATTTTGTATCAATCATATTTGGAGAAAAAAAGTTCTACTGGGATTTAAATCTCATCGATTTAACATATATGACCATCTTATATCTCTGCTCCTTTCATAATGTGAGAAGTTTGTATCCTTGGAACCGACTTATCTACCATGTTCCAATTGTCTCAAATTTATTGGCATTGGTAGATTGTATTTTAGAGATATCAAATATAATAGAAGCATGCTTTAGCAGATGTTGGTCAGTTAATTTACCTGACTATATAAATTATTCTTTGAACTTCTGGCTTTAGGTATCTTTTATGAGGAGGAAAATAGAAAATAGAAACTAATACTTTATCCAACCTCATATTTTCTCTTCTTTATGTTAGGACAACATACTCAAAATTAAAAAATACGAATCTCCCTCTTCAGATTCAATCCTAACATATTAGATAATTTCTTTGAGTGCCCATCTTATTACCTTGTGATGGAACAACAAATATATTACACTAATAAATATATGATTTGAAACACAGAACCTTGTCTACCTGTTTCTTCCTAGTTCCTTTGCGTCATCATCACTGGATTCCTCCGTCTTAACAAGCATCTTCCCTTTCATGCATCGGTGGCCAGGTTGTCACTTGCTATTACATTTGAAACACAAAGCCTTGTCTACCTATTTTTTACCTCGTTTGGGGTTAGTTTCATGTCTGTGATGTACTTTCTAAGTTCTTTCCTTTCTATTTCTTCACTTTCTACTTGTATTGGTTATTTTAGGAAGGGTTTTGAAGGCCCTTTTTCTAACTTTTGGCCATCATCAATCAATCGTGCCAATTTAATACAATAGGACAAAGTTTGTGGGTCTCTAATTTTTATCTCCCTTCTTAAGGCTGGACGAAGACCTTCAAAAAATGTGCCCATTAGAGCACTTTTTGACCAATTGTCTGCTGCTTTAGCCAAGCGTTCAAAGTCCTCCAAGCAGGCTTCCTGATGGAATTTAGCCAATTGCTTGTCAAGGTTCACAATGTTGGAAGGGCAAAAAAGGTCAAATAGTTCCTTGGTAAACTGTGTCCACCCAAGCTGTCTCCAGTCTTGTTCCTAAGCCAGTTTCTACCAACGCCACCACTAGTTTGCTTTGCTGTAATGGAAGCAGGAAACATACTCCACTTGCTCCTCACGTGAAATTTTCTATTTGGTAAAGAAATATTCGGCTTTGGAAATCCATTTTGTAGGGCGTCCTTTCTCAAAGGTTAGAAATACTATTCGAGGTTGTCTAGAATAGCCACGACGTTCATGCCGTTCAATTCGTCTCCTTGACCTCATAAACGGATTGCTAGGAGAATCATATGCCTCATCACCTACCTACCTTTTGAAGTCATAGTAGAGTGGGTTAGACCTGGTTCGTCTATCCTATTCAGGACTGATCTGCATTCTAGAACGGTGGGATCTACCATTGTCTTCATTGTTGGGGCAAACATTTCTACCCACAATATGGGACAGCACACGTGGTTCAAGTGCTGGTTTGCTCGAAGTATCAACATCTCGGTTCTCAAGCATGCTAAATAGTTTAGCGAAATTAGCCTACATACCTTCTATTTCGAATGTCACGCGGTCAATTCAACTCAAGAGTTGAGCATGAACGCTTTCCAATTGCTCGATGTGAAACCGATTGGAGTGTGAGCTTTCGTCACTAACTTGATGTTCTTGGGCAGCCATAAAAAAGAAACGAGTAAGGTCGCTTGAGAAAGTATACCTTCTCTAGAAAGCACCAATGTCAGGATACCAACAGAGGGGTGCGCGATATGTTTTCCCAAACGTTGCACGGCAAAATAAGGCAGAACTAGCAATGTAAAGTAGGGACTTAGTTTTGGTGTGGAAGTTCCACGTTTTCTATTTTATAATGAGGAAAAGCAAATGTAAACAGAGTAGAAGATAATTGGCTGGGACAATACCAGCACTCTCAACAACCTAACATGACACTAGAGTTGCTATGTCTATAATCTCAACAACCTGACAGACACTACACCAGTATTGCTAAGTCCAAGAACTCCAAGCACTACACAAACAAAGCCGAAGGTTTCTCAATAATAGCCTATGCTATTACAGGTCTGAATAATGATGTCTCAATTGATGCTTACAATGAGCTTAAGAGCTCTTATTTATAGATACTAACTATGGTCATGATTTTGGCCGCAATGTCCTCCTCTTAATTATTGTAATTGTTAGTAAAGGTCCTCTTAATTATGGCAGCTATTAGGAACCGTTTCTCTTGTTTTATGCCACAATTCCCTCTTTTACTTATGGCATCCATTGATAACTGTCCAACATTCATTGTGGTTTGCTCATCATTTTTTATAGCCAACATTTCCCACAGACCCTCGTATGACACCGTTGGTAACTGTCTAACATTCATTGGTGCCTTGAGCGTTCTGCTGTTCACGACTAGTGCCGACGGCTTTCGTGCGTCCTGCCATACCTGGTTCCTCAACAGGCCGTGCAATTGATCCTTTGTTTTTTTTCAACAGTTTGCAAAATTAACCTTCAATTTTCTTAATTATAAATTTATCCTAAAACTTATAATGTATATATTTCTCTTCATTTTAAGAATGTGTAAAATGAATTTTTTATCAATTTATATTTGTCATACGTATATACATGCTAGAGTAAATTTATTTAGTAAAAGTAGAATTTATAATTTTACAATATGATTTAATTTTTATATTTACTAATTTTTATGATTTAGATTTTAAAATTTATAATGTATTTTATTTAAGTTAAAATATATGAAATAAAAACTTTTTTAATTAAGAATGTTATAGATAGGAAATGAAAATTGGCTAGTTTGGTCCCTAATATTTTTTCATTTGACTGCTTTGGTCTCTCATCAATTTTTTGAACTTATTTGGTCCTTGAAGATTTTTCAGTTGGCCTTTTTGGTTCTTTCAACCAATAAATTAGAATTTTTTGATACTATTGACAAAAGGAGAGGGTCAAAATTGGAATAAGAAAGGAAACATTTACCACGTTTCCCCTTAAGTTATTTCTTACATCGTTTTGACCCTTCATCGAAAATGCACTCACGAGATTTTTATTTCTATTTTTATTTTTTGGCTGCAAATCCCAGAGTCCAAGATGTAATGGGACTTCTGACTTCAATTCAGAAATGGGAAAGGTTGGAAAACCTACTGCTCGTGGCTTATATATCTAATCGTGTTATGAAATAATATTTGGATGTTCATATTAATAAGTTTCCTGAAAAGAACTGAACTCCCAAAATATAACTCCTAATCAAATTTGATTTCCTTTCTCCATTAGATTTTGGGTTTCCATAAACTCTTTTATTATGAGCTTATATATAGGGCCACATGATGACATTAATGAAAGACAGATTTTAGTCTTGTTTCTTGAGTTCTACTTTCTCTCTCTATATTATATCTTTTCTTTTCTTTAGTTTTATATTATTCTCCAAACATATTGAGTAACACTTTTCCTTTAATTCTGCAATGCCAACACTTAAATTCATAACACGTTATCAGCACGAGTCTCTGCTACTGAAGTTGAGAGTTTAATCAAGAGAAAAAGAGGTATTTTTTCTATCTTTGATTCTCATGGAAAATTTTACTTGTTTTTTTTTACTCTTGATATTTATAGAAAGAATTATATTTCTTAGACATTAGATGCTCAAATTTATTGAGATATAATGGGTCTGGAAGACACGATCTCAAAATCGTATAAAATCTGTGATTTTTCTCCGTCATAATTTTCATGAGGATCTAAAGGCAGAATATCTTATTGTGTAAGATCCATTTTCTTTATGGAAGGATCTAAAAGAAAGATTTGACTATCAGAAGATGGTCATTCTACCAAAAGCACAATTTACTTTAAATCTGTGAGTGAATGCATTAGAACCAATTGTTATGGCCCTGGAAGAGGTCGTAGTCATGGTCGATGCCGTGGACATAGACGCAGATATGGTAAGAATAATCCATCTAATCATGGCGATTAGAATATATGCATATGAATGTTGTGAGTCTTGAAAACACCACTTAAGAAATACAAACCATCAAAGCCACTTAATTACTAGTAAATTGTGAACGAAACATACAATCACCAGAAGATGATTGTTATATAAATGCTAGTGATAATTTGTTATAAGTGTGCCTAAAAGATTTTTATCTATCAGTATGCAAAAATTGATTACATTTAGAATTTCTCCTCAATTAAAGTTATAAGGAGAAATATCACTAGTAATGTGATGGATAAAAGAATTTTCCTTTATCATATTTCTAACATGCTCATGTAGTAGCAATATCTAGAAAAAGTTTTTCAAAATTATTTTGAATTTATATCTTCTAAGACTAAATGAGTCCTTGATAAAATATTTGGACGCTCGACCAAATATTTTTATATCATTCCCTGAAGTGAATGACATTAGAAATTATAATATATTTATATACGAGATTTTGGTCGCAACTAGTAGAAATACACTTTGTTCTTATATTATAAGAATGACTCATTAAATCCCCAGTGAATATATACTCACCAGAAGTGAGAAAATAATGAGAAGGGGAAAGTAATAATTATAACATGTTATTGATGCAATATAAAAGTTTGTCACGTACCTGTAGTACGTCAAGCATGTTATGAATCTCTATTAATTATTGATATTGCTTTACTTTCCTAAATTATGCTACTAATAGTAATGATGCTTATGTCAAAAATATTAATATGGCATATGTGAACGTAGCAAATTCTTTTGAATATCCAGAAAGAATTTTTAGCATTTTGAATGTCAATCAAAATTTTAAATTATCGAATTGCTACTTTCCTATGTTATTTTAGTTTATTTTGGATCAAGAATGGTAAAGATACAATTTGTCTAAACAATATTTGTTGTTTATTTGGACAACATTTAAAATATATGTCCAAAGTATAAATGGTAATGCCAAGGTTCTTGAAGAACTAATTGATCCAATAACTCTAGAAGAGTTAATTGATTAAAAGCTCCAGAAAAGCTACCAGATCTTCACCTAATGGTCAATGATTGTAATACATCATTCTCCATATAGTCTCGTAAAACTTTTTGAGCATTGATTATATTATCAGTATATTAAGACATTGGATGAATGAAATTTTGAGACATATGCATTACCATTATGATAAGAAATATATGTCAATTATAGATACCACTATTTATATCTCATGAGTTATATTGTATAGAGTTATAAATTTGAGATGCAATATTGAGTAAACTTAAAGTTTACTGATAAATAATATATTAGTTGGCATGATCGGTTGGACCATCCCGTATCATTAAAATACGAACAATGATTATGAATTTATTATAGAATCAGAAATTTCCTAATATGATGAATTTATATATGCTACTTGTTTTATTTAAAAGTTGTCAGTATTACTTGGGGTTGAATATGTTATTTTGGAATGAATATGCAGAAATTATTAGTTGATGCATCAACAAATAGTCTTATGAATATTATTGTTTTTGCAACCTGTAGTTTGCACAATTCATTGATAATGTGCTCATGTTTTAGATTCTCTCAAAGACATAATTTTTCCTAATAGTACTTGTTGTATTGAGATAAATATTGAACATCCTTTAGAATGTTTATGACTGTGATATATTAGCACTTATTTCATATTTTGCCAACATATTTTGATTCTCCTCATATTAGTTGGTTTGTCGTCAAAAACCAAATATTTCTCATCCTAAATTTAGAGATGCACTATGTATGTTGCTCCACCACAAAGGTAATGAGATGGGTTCTCAAATAGATTATTAAATATGTTGGGAGCAAATCTCAGGGGAGAGATTCATGTTTTATTAATCTTGAATATGTTGTCCCAACATAAAGAGGAGAAATTATGAGGCTGGATAAAGATATTAGTATGTGTCTTATCTTGATCTTCTATTTTGATCCTCATAGAAGATACTTTGAACCAGAAGTTCAAAGGATAATTTATATATCCAGGTATATTAATTGACCAACATCCATCAAAGAATGCTCCTATTTGATATCCCTGAAGGATAATCTACCACTACAAATAAATTTGAGACACAACTGAAATGTGGTAGATAAGTCAATTCCAAAGATACAAACTCCTCACTGGAGCAAAGGTTTAAGATGGTCATATATGTTAAATCGAGGAGATTTAAATTCCAGCAGAATTTTTCTTCCAAAACATGATTGATAAATTATTTCCAGAAGAAATTAAGGCACCTGAAAACTATGATAAATGATGAGATCTCAACATGATTGGGAACTATTGGAATCGCACAAGTATATGACTTTAAAGATATTAATGCGCATAATATGTTGAGAATTTTCAAATCGAGGTCTGCAGATTCGAAATGATAAAGTTCGCATAAGAAATATAAAAAGTTTAAACTATTCACAAGTACACTTGAAGTGTACATGTATTCCCAACAGGAATTATACACTTGAAGTGTAATCCAAAGAAATAGTAATTAATATTTGCTTATAAAATGCGAACCACAAAAGTGAATATTGCCATGAGTTATTTATATGATTCTTCGTAAAACTTGGCATTGATAACGAAGAAATATATTTATAGTGGTGGATATAATAGTGCATGATAACACTTAATATGTGTTTATATTTGTTATCATTTGATAATAGTATTTATATTTAAAGTCTCTGATGGACTCGATATGCTTGAAACATATAATTGTTCCTGTAGAACATAATGAGATTATCTTAGTAAATTTTTATTGTAAAAATGATTGAGTATGTCCATATATGAAAAATTCTATACGTAGCTATACTTGCTATATGTATTTCTTTATTAGAAGATACCCTCATTGTACAATCTATTGATTGACATAGTGTTCTCCACATAGGGGGAGAAAATCATCAATTAAAGAGGATATCATTTATGACTTTTATTATCTTTATCTATGCACATGTATTAATGAACTAGAAGTTCAAAATATTGTTTATTTACATAATATTGTATATTAATTGTTTGTCTGACTCCTGTAGAGTTAGTCAACATAATATTCTACTTATAGATATTCCTATTTGGATAAATGTCCCAGGAGGACAAATATATGCATTCTATAACTATATGATTTTGATACATGCCTGAAGCGTGAATGGTCTCTTGTTTTTTAAAAAATAAAATCTTCAAAAGAGAAAAGGATATGATGATCAAGAATATTGAGAAAAACCAACTCATGTTGAGATGGAGATGCAATGTATAAGTTACCTATAGGTTCCACATAAACTATTCATTTATAGGCATGTGTTGATTATAACAGCCACATCTTCAACTCATGTTGAAGTAATAGAAATTCATGATGTTGGTTGAGAATATATTTGATCATGATTAATGTATTCGAGATAAATCTATATCCTCTAAGAAGGAATTCCAATTAAATTGTTGGATGATAATAAAGTTTGGAATATATCTAAGGAGATATGATAAAGTATATTTTTAATCACAAACTCCAGAAGAGATGTGATATTGATGTGTAATAAATTTGATCATTTGATTATTTGACAAATCTATTCACTAAGACTTTACCGATAGCAACATTTGATTGGAAAGCATCGGTTAAGAAATCTTAAAAAATTTTCTTATCAGGGGGAGTAATAAAAACATAAAGAATAATGTACTCTTTTTTCTCCACTAAAATTTTTTTTCCCACTGGGTTTTTATCTAGTAAGGTTTTAACGAGACATATTCTTTATGTTATGAACATCCAAGGGGGAGTGTTATGAAATATTATGTGGATGTTCATATTAATCAGTTTCCTGAAGAGAACTGAACTCCAAAATATGACTCCTAATCAGATTTGATTTCCTTTCTCCATTAGATTTTGGGTTTCCATAAACTCTTCTATTATGAGCCTATATATAGGGCCAGATGATGACATTAATGAAAGACATATTTTAGTCTTATTTTTTGAGCTCTACTTTCTCTCTCTATATTCTATATTTTCTTTTCTTTAGTTTTATATTATTCTCCAAACATATTGAGTAACATTTTTACTTTAATTCTGCATTGACAACACTTAAATTCATAACAAATCGAGTTTAATTAACCATATGTACACAACTAGGCAACAACAGCGTAAGAAACGGAAATGAGAGCACATGCAAAATAAATTAAGAAGCATGGACGGAAGCAGGTCTGCTGGAACCGCGCCTGCTGCAAATATTTTTTAAAACATATAGTCAAACTCACTAATTGAAAAGTCTCAACACTTATCGTCTAGTCAAGACCTAACAGGTTTAGACTTACTCATCATGTATTTTTTTTTTTTTTGCTTCGCTGTTTAATTGTTTTTGAAATTTTTTTTATATAATTGAATATAAATTGTTATCCCTTTAAAGTTGTTACGACATGGTGATTATTTATGGCAAGTTTTTTGATACAAAGATTTGATGTGATATTATTTGTCAAGAAAACCTTTATGCATTAAGGAATATATTATAAAAATTATCTGAAAAAAACTCCGTTATGAAAAGTAGAATATATTCGGTATCTCCTAAATATCATAGAATTTGAAAAATCTCATGAAGATCTATCTATACTAAACATGAAAGAGATGAATATCCTACTATCTAAGGATTTCTTGCAATACTCTTGGGATATCAATCTTAAAAAAGAAGAAGCTCATGACTCTCAAGCGATTATATAAAGAAGAGCTTCAAGGCAAAGCAAAATGAACTCCCATGAATTCTTGAATAAATTCTTGATGGGAACTCTCGAAATTCTCAAGCACAATCCAACGAGAGTATTCTATGCATTTCAGTCCCAACATAATGAGGAAACCGTGTTTAATTAGGCAAAATACATCTTTTTCCAGTAAATTTGTCAGAGTAAAACATCCCATCAATCCCTGATTGACAAGGTAAGTAGATTCATTTTGATCTTCACCCCATAGATTTAGGAAATCAGTCTCCAATAAAAGATATTCCCTTGGTCCAATTTCTTTTATGTAAACATTTAGATTTTATTATCCAAATAATGATAACTCTCGGCACTGATACTCAAACAAAGCGTTCAAATTTCGTATTCAGAACACAACAGTAATAACTTATTGAAGATAATATGAGTTCAAAGTTTTAGCTCGGATCACAAAACAGAAATTATTCAGAAATAACGCAAATATCGGGAAATGTTGGTCTGCTTATTTTGGTTTCCGACATGAAAGTACAAGAAGTTTTATTAGACCCTTCTTGTGCGCTTTGATCATCATGTTAGAAACCCTCACGAACCGCATGGCATTCCATCCTTAGTAGCGAAAAATGAGAAATATTATTACTTAAATATTTGATCGAAAGAAAATAGACATAAATTTTCAATCCAAAAAGAAATACGGGTGGCTTACCACCGGTCCATAGTAATGAAAAGAAACCCTTAATTGTGCAGGCTGAACCTACAATTGCTGTCCAGAATGGGCTAGCATACTGAGACCTGTCATCTCTCTTGATATCCTGTCAAAGATTTGCCGCACCAAGAAATATTCAAAAAAGATATGATGATAATCAGCAGCATGAGAATGTTAATTATATGAGTTAGTTTTTTTGAGCCACTTTTCTTAAGAAGTTTAAAATATATTTCAGCAATTTCAACGTCAACTAAATAATTACCTTAAGATAGTGGGATTCAAATAAGTTTATAAAATTAGATGCCGAACAGAAAGGAGACAAAAGCACTAAACCACACATCTTTTGCATCAACTTTTGCTCATCGGATCTCAAGGACTGTTCCGTAGGGGCAAGATCCCTATGGCACCAGGACGTTAAGATTATTTTAGCCCCAGGAGCTGCTACACGAACCATCTCGCTCACAAGCTAATCAAGAAACCATAATTAGGAAAAAAAGCTTGCTTCAAAGGGGCCAAAATTATAGGTTTCGTTATAGTGATTCATCTTCTGTAACACTTCCTCTATAACAGTCTTATTAAAGGATTTTCATTCATAAAATTAAAATTATAAAAGAAAAAATTTAAATGTATTCTAAAAGATAAACAATGTTGTCCGGAGTGATCTTATAGGAAGAAAAAACCTTTTCTTTTTCTTTTTCTGGGATGTATTCTGCAGTTTCCATGCACCAAACCAGATCATATAGCCCATCAGGAAACGGTAGAGCCAAAGCATCAGTCACTTCAAAGGAAACCTGCAATTTTCAGGCTGCAATTATCAAAGCTCTAGATTGCATTGTTGTATACCAGATGAAGATTTTAAGGGATTTTCTTTATTGCAACAAAACTACGAAACAATGTGATGTGGTGCAAGGGATGTGTAGAAAATTTTCTCCTGCGGAAGAGATGGAAATCTCGGGAGTTTCACGGATACCTTCTCCTGTAATCCTTGGGCTGTAGCAAGAGCTTGAGCTCTTTCGACCTCGGCAGGACTTATGGTGATGCCTTTACAATTGGCACCATATTTTCTTGCTAGATATCGGCAAGTGCCTCCTGTACCACAACCAACGTCCAGTATGCTTTTTGGTATACTTTCTTGATCATCTACAAGTTATTTCATCAAATAAAAAAAAATGAATGAATTTGCTGCAGCAAGAATGGTGAGTTCAAACTAGCCAATATATATATATATATATATATATATATATATATATATATATATATATATTCAACCAGTGACCGATGGTCTCAATGGCGGTCGGGCTTATAAATCGGTTACCTGAAACGAATGCAAATCGGAGAACCTCATCAATCATTCGAATTTGAGCAGCTGGGTTATTGGACTCGGAGACGGTGGAACCAGGCTCGTAGTATCCATGGTGAATGTGCTCCCCCATGATGCCCTCCCATGTTTCGGTTGTCCCGCCATATAGTTCTGCAATACCTTTAAGCTTTTCTTCCTTTGCCTTGTCTGAGCTCGAGAGTACTTTTGCCATTCTTACTTACGACTGGTTCGACACCCTTTCCTTCGTTATTTGTATTCGCTTTGGTTTTGCCCTTTGGAGTCGGAGATGCGGGTTTTTTTTTTGGGCGGGGGATTGGTTGCGGGGGTATTTCTACCAGTCTTTGTATGACAGTCATTCTAACACGTGACCGACACAAATTAATATAAAATAATAAATAAAAAAATAATATATATATATATATATATATATATATATATATATATATATTTATAATAATTTTATAAATTTTATACCAACTTATTTATATATTTTTATTTTTTATTACAATATATTAATTTTATGATACAATTTAATTTTTATATAAAATTTGATGCCCAATTTATTATTATGAAATGAAATGGGAGGTTATATAGGGGTGTTGGTCGCCTTAGATGGGCAGGGATGTTTCTAAAAAGTCTTCCTAACATGTGCCGGACACATGCTAATACAAAAAAATAAAAATATATATTACTTTAAATTTATTATAATTTCATAAATTTTATACTCTCTGCGTTTTATTTTTAATAACTTTTTTGCTATATTGACATATTTCAAAATATTTCACAATTTTCATAAAAAAAATGTTTTACTATATTATACTTATTTGCCAAAAAGATCTTTATGACATAAATAAGTCAACTTTAGAAGTTGTCATTATTTGAGTAAAATTCCATTATGGTAAGAAGAATATATTTGGTATCTCCTAAAACTTCTAGGATTTGGATAATCCCATGAAAATCTATCCACGCCAAATATAAAAAAGATTGATATCCTACTGTTTTGGAATTTTTTGCTATATTATTGGGATATCAATCTTGGAGAAGAAGGAATCTTAAGACTTTCCAGCATATATATATGGGCTTCAAGGCAAAGAAATAAAAACTCTCCAAGAAAAATACTTGAATCAACTCTCATATCTCTCACGGAATTCTTGCATAATTCTTTCGGTTCTCAAGCCATATCCAGAGAGAGAGTTATTCATTGAACTCATGATATAGAAGCTATATCTTGAGAGAGTTCAATAGCATACTTTATCCTCTTATTATGTTCTTCATACATTAAAGTGTATTGTTTTTGTTCAAGTGCTAGAAACTTAATTTCAACAAATACTGAAGTGCACTTGACAAGATTCAATTCAAACCATCTCACAAAGTAGAAGGGTACTGTAATTAAACGAGGTTAGTTGAAAATAGTAAGTGCAAGTGTGATCTTGTCGCATCCTATTGAAAGGAGTTCGACAAATCTTGTTGAACAGATTTCAACAAAAGAGAGTTGTGGTTGAGCTGATGTGTTTCTAATTGTGAAGGCTACACTATGATTGTTGGATTTCTAGCTGTTGAGGCAGTTTTGACAAAGTGTGTTTATCCAAGTATACTAGGAGAATCACTAGAGAAGATTGAGAGCATATTTCCATACTTTTAAAATATAAAGTTTAGTAGATTGCTTTTCGAGACTCACTAAGATCTTCAACATGGGCACAAACTTGTGAAAGCTAAGTTCAACAAGAGCTAGTAGACAATCAACAAAGGCAAATTTAGGTAAAAAAAAAAAAAAGATCACAAAGGATATGTTGCACTTGTGTCATTTACAACAAGCATGAATGATGTATGGTATATTGAAAGCAATTGTTCTAGGCACATGATAGGTTAGAAGAGAGTCTTATTGACTTGCAAAACTTGTGAAGGAGGTACTATTACATTTGGTGATGGCTCCAAAAATAAAGTTGATAGCATTGGAACTCTAAATATCCAAGATATGTCTGCACTTGAAGATGCTCTATTTGTTGAAGGGATAAAAGCTAATCTAATAAGTATAAGGTAGTTATGTGATGATAATCTATATGTTAACTTTAACAAAGACAAGTGCTTTGTTGTGGATGACTCTAATAGGCTGGTTCTTATTGGAGCTAGAACATCTGACAATTTTTACAAGTTGTTAAAATCAAATGATCTACAATGTATGGCTACTCAGGATGATGAATTTGATCTTCGGTATCAAAAGTTGGGACAGATAAATCTCATGTTGTTAAAAAAGTTGAGTTCAACCGAAGCAGAATAAAGCACACCTAAGCTTTCCAAAATCACAAGCGAATCTATGGCTTATATCAAATTGAAAAGCAGAGAAGGGCTTCTCACAAGGAAATAACGAAGATCAACACTTTTAGAGTATTGGAGTTCATGTATATGGATCTTTTTTTATCCTACTCAAAAAAAAAAAAATTGTTAGAGGAAAAGATATGTGTTGGTTTGTATTGATGACTTTTCCAGATATACTTGGGTTGTTGAGAAAAAATCTAAAGCCTTTGATGCGTTTAAAAGTTATGCTTAAAGCTAAACACAAAGAAAAGTTCAAGACTATTCAGACTACGAAGTGATCATGGTAAGAATTTTGACAACCAATAATTTCACAATTTCTATGTTGGTTGTGGTATTCAACAGGAATTCTATGCACCAAAGACACCTTAACAAAATAGTGTAGTTGAGAGAAAGAACATAACTATTCAAGAAATGGCTCAGGTAATACTGGATTCCAAGGAGATATCACAAAAATAGTGGGTAGAAAATGTTACTACTACAACACATGTCATCAATAAGACATATCTAAGGCCATACATTATTAAACGACTATGAAATTTGGATTTGACGTAAGCCAAACTTGACATATTTCCATACTTTTGGCAGTTAGTGTTACATTCTAAATGACAGGGAACCTTTGAGTAAGTTTGATGCAAGAAGTGATAAGGGGGTATTTTTTGGCTACTTCAACAATAATAGAGCATATTGTACTTTCAACAAAAAAAAGTGGAGTTGTCATTAAGACTATTAATGTTGTTAAGGATGCTATTACAACAAAGAATAGTGAGGCTGCCATAGTAGTTGAAGAGATATCTAATCCTGTCAAACCTCTGGAGTCTATTAATATGGAGATCAACACAAAACCAGAGGACCTGGTAGACACTGCAACAAATTCAGAAATAATAGAATATGAAGTTCAACACTAAAAGCTATCTTCAAGAATAAAAAGAATCATCCTATAGACTTGATAGTTGGAGGCTTGGATGAATCAAGGAAAACCAAAGGAAAGTCAAAGATTGACTATAAGGAATGGTGATGTTTGCTTGTTATACTTCAACACTAGACCAAAAAATGCCATGCTGGAGGAACTTTTACAATTGGAGCACAATTACGTGTGGGAACTTGTACCATGTTTAGATAGTTGTAATGTGATTGGTACAAAGTGGCTATTCCACAACAAAACTAATGAACATGGAACATAACAAGCAATAAGGAAATACGTGTTGTACAAGGATACATATAAGTAGAAGGAGTAAAGTTTGACGATATGTTATTTGTACAAGTAGCTCGGTTGGAATCCATCAGATTGTTGTTGGCTATTGCATACGCAAGAAGATTCACACTTCAATAGATGGATGTCAAAAGTGAATTCTTGAATGTATTTTTACGTGAAGAGGTATATGTTGAACAACTAAAGGGATTTGTTGATCTAGATCATCTTAATCATTTGTACAATTTGAAGAAAGCACTTTATGGACTTAAACAAGCACCAAGGGCATGGTACAAGAGATTAAAAAACTTTCTGTTGACAAAAGGCTACAATAGAGGGGGAGCTAATAAGACTATGTTTATTGATATATCATATTTATGCTTTATGTAACGATCATTTTGACTTGAAATTTCTGTTGAATTTTGGTGTTTCAATTACCCTTTACATTCCTTTTATCGTTTCCCTTGCTTTTGCTGAGTTTATTGAAGATTTGGAGTACAAGAAAGCAAGGAAGGAGATTCTACATACTTAAAATGAAGAAAGAAGAAGAAGAGCTTTCTACGCAGAATAGAGCATATTCAAGTTGGATTTTCACCTCCTTAAAGGTTTCAAATGCAGAAGTGGCTTTTTTGACAACTATAGAGGACATTCTGAATTTTCTAGAATGGTAAAATTCATGTCAATCCAAGCTCTTTCGTCCTCCCTACACTATAAGAAAATAGGCAATTCGAAAGTGCTAGTTCGGTTTCAAATCAGTTTCTAAACCAGACTTTGAAATCGACCCAAGTCGGTTTCAATTAGAGTGATCACAACTTGGAATTTGAAACCGGCCCAATTGGTTTCAAATTTAGAATCGAATTTTTTAAACCGATTTGGTTTAAAATTTGATTTGGCAACCAACTCCTTCACAAAAATAGAAAATTGATTAGAAATAACAACCTTTAAAATTGGAATCTTATTTGAAAATAATTTGAAACTGAGTCAGATAATAACTAAATCGTTTCAAATTTTATTAGAAACCGATTTAAACTTGATAATAATTTTTTATTTTTTAATTTAGGAATCGATTTGAAACCAACTAAATAAAAATATTTTTTAAAAATTTTCTAATTTTGAAACTGATTTGAAGCCTGGTCGGATAATAATAATATATTTTTCAAATTTTATTAGAAAAAAATTTAAAACCAATAATGATTTTCAATATTTTAATTTAGAAATTAATTTGAAAATGACTTTATAAAAATATATTTGTTAATTTTTTGATTTTGAAACCAATTAAATAAGAAATTGACTACTTTTAATATAATTTTAGAAACTATTTTTAAATAACTTTTTATTTTTTTCTTATTAGAATCTGAATTGCAACCGATTTTTAAAAAATAATTTTATGCATTAATAAACTAATTTGAAACAATATTTATAATAATTTTTAATTTTTTAATTTTTAAAAATCGAATTGAAACTTATTTTTAAAAATATAATTTTTTAGATTTAGAAAATGATTTGAAATTGTACTTAAAATAATTTTTATTTTTAAATTCTTAGAAACCAATTTGAAACTGATATTTTAAATATAATTTTTGAAATACCTAAGAGGGGGAGGGGTGAATTAGGTATTTGACTAATTTTCGCAAACAAAAACCTTTTATGAGTCTAAGCAAAGAACATATTATATATATCATGTTAAGGATAGTTGATAGCATAACAATAAAGGAATGTATAAGCAAAGAACTCAAGCAAGTTATAGTGGTTCGATCGTCAAGATCTACGTCCATTACCTTAAACCTACACTTAAGGATTTCAATCAATCTACTATATGCTCAAGTTCACAATTGTTTTACACTTACAACCTATTCTAGTAACTTTTACAAACAAGGCTCACCACACAATGGTTTTATATCTACAAACAACCTTGAAAACACAATTTGATAAGGAGAGAAGAGTGTGTAGATGTTACCACATGTTGGTAGATGTTTTACAGAAAGTTGCACCTTCACACTTTGATGTCTTTGGATTGATCAATTGAATGCACAAGACACAAGAGAGCTTAAAATTTTTGCTAATGGCTTTGGAATGTTTTGAGTTCACTTCAATTCGAAACTTAAAAAAAATTTGAAGTTTATAGCTTTTATAGATGTGAAAATTCAAATACAACAGCTATAAAACGGCTAGTTTCAGAAAAGTTCGGATGTTGGAACTTCATGCCATTCGTCCGAACTTGCATCCGAACTTTACTGTGCCAAGCTGTCTAGAAAAACAGTGACCATGCTATCAGAGAAAGTTTGGACGTTCGAATTTTACTCCATGCGTCCGTACTTGCGTTCGAACTTCTCTGGAAGCACATTAACTATTTCCAAAGTTTGGACGACCAAACTTGCATTCAAACTTATCAATTTTAGTCAAATCTTTTGAAAATCATTGTTAATAACACTGAAAACATTTTGAGCTTGTATAAATCTTTTGAAAATCTTTGTCAAATCAAGAAGCAATTACATTCTTTTGAGAGAGTCATTTGTATAAATTTGTCCTCTTTTAAAAGCTTGTCCTCTAATAGGAAGCTTGACTCAAAAAGGTTTGAAAAATCTTGTAAGAAGTCCTCCATATGGTAAAGCCTTGTTATCAATCTTTCTAACCCCAATCATATGCTTCATTGCCATGCAACCAAATTTGAATCTCCTATGCTCATGCAGAGCAAGCATAATTACCACATGAATGTTCCCCACAAATTTTTTGTGACCAAAGTTAGGAATTATCATGGTTGTAATCATATGATGCATAACTCTTCCTCTTGCATCTAAATTCTTAACTTCCCTTTCCTTAATGGTCCTAAACTCTCAACCATTTATAAAAGCTTCTTCAAATCTAGCATTTGTAAACAGTTCTCATTCATAGCAGTGTTGTCCCAAAGAAAATTATCTTGCTTCAACATCACTCACTCCACAAATTATATTTATCCATGCATCATTGAATTCAAAATCTATTTGTGAGACTCTAGAGGAATACCACTGATTAACATCTTCTCCCTCATATTCTATTCTTTCTTTTTTTAAATTGGCATAAAATTCGTATACATGAGAGGGATAATACTCTTCATCTATAGCCAACAAATTACTCCACCCAATATCACCAAATAAAGATAGGACATTACCCATATTGGTAAACTTTTCAAAATCAACTCTGTTCCCAGGGATGATTTTCCTTGATTTCTTGTTCCATTCTTCAAATTCTGATGCAGCTTTGATTGAGATGAACTTGTATGCTCCAGATGATGATTGAGGAACCCTAATTCTTCTTGGTTCATTGAGAATTCATTATCCTTCACTGACCTTTGCTTTACCTTTAACTTTTTCAACATTTGCTCCTTTAGTTCTCACCATTTTGATCTTCTAACAGAAAAGCAGTGAGTTTTGAGCGGCGTGTAGGGCTAGGAATTCAAAAATCCAAGTATTTTGATATGAAAATGGTGAAATTACAGAAGGATTTATGTTTGGACGCGAGTGGGTAGAGAGAAATTTTGAAAAGGAGAAAGTTTGGATGATAAATTATGTGAGTAACGGCTTGTTCGATTTCTTAAAAATCACTGTAACTGCAAAGTTCGGAAGACCAAACTTTTTGGTCTGTGTCCAAACATGCATCCGAACTTCTCTGTTTCTCCAATTTTAGAAAGTTCGGACGTCCAAACTTTCTGTCATGCGTCCAAACATGCGTCCGAACTTTTCTGTCTAGAATTTTCTGATAAAGTTTGGACAATCCATTTTCACTCAATTGTATCCAAATTTTTTTATGCTTTTGTCACACTCAAATCAACACATTAGTAATTGAATTTTGAGATTCCTAAGAGCCTTCTTAAATGAGTAAACCTTTCCTCTGCCAAAGGCTTTGTGAATATATCAGTAATTTGATCATTTGTATTTACATATTCTAAGCATATGTCTCTTTTAGAAACATGATCACGAATAAAATAATGGTTAATCTCTATCTGCTTTGTTCTAGAATGTTGAATGGGATTTATGCTCAAATTGATGGCACTAGTATTATCACATAGTATATGTATACAATTAAATTTGAATACCATAATCAAGTAGTGTATGTTGCATCCATAATAATTGAGCACAACAATTACCAGCTGCAATGTATTCAGCTTCAGCAGTAGACAAAGACACACAAGCTTGTTTTTTACTATAACAAGACGCAAAACAACTACCAAGAAATTGACAATGACCACTTGTACTTTTTCGTTCAACTTTACATCCTGCATAATCAGCATTCTAATATCCAATAAGATCAAAAGATGAAGATTTTGAAAACCAAAGACCATAGTCATGTGTATCAATCAAATAACGAAAAATATTGTTAGCCCTAAGGGCAAATCATGTAGTTTTGATTAATGACAAATATTGATGAGGACTAATATGCTTGTATGTTGTGATAGGATTGTTGGATTAAGAAGTATAAAGTCTCATTGCCTTGGAGCTAGCAATGCATGAACAACTCAAATATGCCAAAGTGATTAAAGATTGAAGAGTTGGTTCAAGATTAATGAAGGCTTTGAAGACATGAAGTGTAGGTGACATGTGGTTAATAGGTAAATATTGTAAACCCTACACTCTTAAGTCTTGGAATCTATGAGTTGCAATTGAGAGCACAAAACTTGATTTAAATGGTTTCATGGTTTTGAACTTATCTAAATTATCAAGTTTTCATAAATGGTTTTTGCACTTAAAAGGTCTTTAATGACTTATCTTTGAGGCTAGAAGGTTTTCCAACTTGTTTGAATTGATTTGAACATGTTTTGACAAAGTTTGAAAAATTCGGAAGAAGATTCGGACGCAGGACAAAAAATTCGGTCGTCCGAATTTTGTAGCAAAAGTTTGCTACTGTTCTTCCAGAGAAATTCGGAAGAACATTCGGACTCATGGAAAAAATTCGTCGTTCGAATTTTGAAGCGAAAAATTCGGATGCAGAATTCGGTCATCCGAATTTTCTGAAACTAGCCGTTACTAGCCGTTTTATGGCCGTTTTAACTGATTTTCAGATTCTATAAAGGCTAGAAACTCTAGATTTTTAAAAGAACACTTGCACAAAAGAAATCCTTGAAGCTCTAACTTGTTTTACATCAAAATTATATCAAAAGCTCTCAAATTGCCTTGTGCTCAAAGATTGAAATTCAAGATTCTAAAGGCAAGAAGTGAAGTGGTGCTAGCAATTGTATTCATCCACCAAGAAGTAACATTCAAATTCTCTCTTTATATTATTGTTGTGATTGATACAAGGTTGTCAAGAGACATAAAACCCTTGTGGAGGGTGAGCCATAGACTAAATTAATCAAGGTTGTGGTGTAAAACCCATTGGTGAGGGTGAGCCTTGGATTAGATTGGTCTAGGTTGTCTAGTGACATAAAACTCTTTGTGATAAGTGTTAGCCCTAAGGGCAAATTATGTAGTTTTGATTAATGACAAATATTGATGAGGACTAAAATGTTTGATTATTGTGTGATAGGTTCTGTAAATTGAGAAGTATGAAGTCTCATTGCTTTGAAGCAAAAGTTCAAGAACAACTTCATTTAAGCAAGTATTTGAAGTTTGAAGAATGTTGTTCTAAAGATGATCAAAAGGCATTGAAGACTTGAAGTGTAGAGTGCATTTAACTTTTAGGTAAATTTCTATGTAAACTCTACACTTGCATGTCTTGGTTATCATTGAATGCATAAGAGAGCATAAAAATAATCTTATGATCTTAAAAGTCTTTGAATGAATCTTTTTATAAGATATTTTTGTAAACTTCATATGTTCATGTTTTTCAAGCTTAAATATAGTTAAATAAGTTTTCTATATATATCAAATGTTTTTCAAACTTATTGAAGTTATATCTCAAATGATTTTACAAAGTTTGAAAATGCTTTCAAAAAAATTCGATCGTCCGAATTTTGTAGCAAAAGTTTGCTACTATTCTTCCAGAGAAATTCGGAAGAAGATTCGGGACGCAGATCAAAAAAATTCGGTCGTCCCGAATTTTTGGCCTTCAAACGATAGTCATCTGTTCTTCCAGAGAAATTCGGAAGAAGATTCGGACGCAGCAAAAAAAATTCGGTCGTCCGAATTTTTTGTTCACAACATGGTTACTATTCATCCGGGAGAAATTCGGGACGAAGATTCGGACGCAGCCAAAGAAATTCGATCGTCCGAATTTTCTCGAAAACTAGTCGATTACTAGCCATTTTATGAACGTTTTAACAGATTTTCAAATTCTATAAAAGCTATAAACATGCAAATTTTTGTAACTCTTGAAATCTTAAAAACTCCAAGCATTCAAAAGCATTTAGCAAACATTTCTTAAGCTCTCTTATGTCTTGTGCATTCAATTGATCAATCCAAAGACATCAAAGTGTGAAGGTGCAAATTTGTGTAATATCTACCATCAAGTGGTAACTTCTACACACTCTTCTTTACTTATTCAATTGTGTTGATCTACTAGCTCTAGCAAGGTTATCTTGATAACATAAAACCCCTTTAGATAAGGGTGATCCTTGAAAGTGTGATTCAAGGTTGTTTAAGATATAAAACCATTGTTTGTGGTGAGCCTTGTATTGTAGACATTACTAGAAGAGGTTGTGAGTGTAAAACCATAGTTTGGTGAACCTCTCTTGTAATTTGTAAACCCTGAGCAATTAGTAGATTTGTTGAAATCCTTAAGTGTGAGCTTAAGGTAGTGGACGTAGATCTTGAGGATCGAACCACTATAAATTGTTTGAGTTCTTTGCTATTGCTTTCATTATCGCCTTGCTATCAATTATCTATAATTAGCTTATATAACTTGTTCTTGGTCTAAACGCATAAAAGGTTTAAGTTTGCGAAAAATTAGCCAAATACCTAATTCACCCCCCTCTTAGGTATTTCAATTGGTATCAGAGCTAGAACTTCTGTGTGTGGTTTAACAACCTAGAAGACAAAGATCCTATGGCTAATATGTCAAACCTACCTTACCTAGAAGGATCTTCCACAAATAGACCACCTTTGTTTAATGGAACAAATTAAACTTTCTGGAAATCTAGAGTTAAAATTTATATTTGTTCTATTAATTTTGATTTGTGGAACATAATTGAGAAAGGTCCTTATGTCCCAATGAAAATGAGTGTCGATGGAATAACCTCGGTACTCAAATCCACTGATGAATTTGATGAGCATGATTCTAAGAAAATGACTTTAAATTATCAAGCCATGAATATATTAAGTTGTGCTTTAGATGTAACTGAATACAATAGAGTTAGTGGATGTGATTCTGCTCATGACATGTGGAGATTACTTCAAATTACACATGAAGGTACTAATCAAGTTAAAGAATCTAAACTTGCCATGCTAGTTAGAGATTATGAACTGTTTACCATGAAACAAGGTGAAAATATTAGTGATATGTTTACAAGATTTACTAACATTTTCAATGGCTTAAAAACTTATGGTAAAAGCTATACTATGGGAGAGCAAAACAGAAAGATTTTAGATGCTCTACCAAAATCCTGGCAGCCTAAAACACTTGACATTGAGGAATCCAAGGATTTGAAGACTCTTCCACTTGAAGAGCTCATTGGATCTCTACTGACTCATGAAATGAAGATGAAACGGCTAAATGACAAGGAGGATGAAGAAAAGGGAAGAAAAGGAGTAGTGCTTAATGCCTCAAACAACTTGAGTGAACAAGAACAATCTTCAAGTGAAGAAGAAGGAGGAAACAGTGGAGAAGAAGAAATTGCAATGGCAGTGAAGAAGTTCAAGAGATTCTACAAAAAGGAATTTCTCAAGAAAGGAAGAAAGCCAGTCAAGAAGAGTGGACAATCTTCATCATATAAACCTCAATGCTTTGAATGCAAAGAGTACTTGAGCATCTTATTGCTGATCGTCCCGGAGTGTTGGAAAGGGAAAGAGAAAGCAAAAACAGAAAGAAATCGCCAAGAAAGGAAAAGGACTAGCTGGAACATGGGATCAACAGGGAAAGTGAGGATGAAAGTGAAGGAAAGTCCAACATATGCTTCATGGCCATTGATGATGAGGTACAATCTTCACCCTCTATCTCAAATGTATATGATGATGATATTGATTCCAGTGATCTTATTGTTGAGTTATATGAAGAATTAAAAAAGGCTTCAAAAAGAAATAAGGAAATGAAACTCAAAATAAATGATTTATCTAATGAGAATTCAAAATTATGTGTTGAAAATGGAAAACTTCTTGAAACCATTAGTTGCATTGCTATTGAAAAAGAAGTTTTGAATACAACTATACAAAACATATCTTTTGAAAACAAAAAGCTTTGCACTAGAATTATTTCTCTTGAATCAATGATAAAAGATCATGAGCTTCTAAAAAGGAGAGTTAATGATCTAACTTTATGCATTGAGAGATTTACAAATGGAAGGGAAATTTTGAATAAATTACTTGGCTATCAAAGACCTTCATTTGTAAAACATGGTCATGGTTTTACTCATGATTATTCTGCTCCAAAACAGAGAAAATCTTTTGTTAAAGAATCTTATCATTCTAGATCACATATTTGCTGCACTTATTGTGGTAAACATGGACACAAGGTTTCTAGATGTTTTGTCAAAAGAAAAGTAGAAAGTGGTGTTAAAACCATTTGGAAAGTCAAAGAAACTTTTACTAACCCCCTTGGACCCAAGAAAATATGGGTACCTAAAATCACCCTTTCAAATTTGATATAGGTACAATTTGCCTCAAGATCAAGTGCCACAAAATGGTTCCTTGACAGTGGATGCTCAAGGCACATGACTGGAAATGCATCACTTGTTAGTGAACTTCAAACTACAAGTGAAGGTTTTGTCACATTTGGAGATAAGAAGAAAGGGAAAAATACTTGGAATAGGTAACATTGGTAAAGGTTCTTTCCCTCTTATCAAGAAAGTATTACTTATTGAAGATTTAAAGTATAATTTACTGAGTATTAGTCAATTATGTGACAATGGATGCAAAGTAGAGTTTAAATGTGATACTTGTACTATTCTTGACAATGCAAGTAACAAAACTATCTTTGTTGCTAAAAGAGTTGGTAATGTATATGTGTTGTATCTTGATGAGCTTATTACAAATGATATTAAATGTCTTGCCATTCATGACAATGATGGATTTTTATGGCATAGAAGATTAGGACATGTAAGCATGGATTTATTAAACAAACTTTCTACACAAGAGCTAGTGAGAGGATTACCTAAATTGCATTTTGATAAAACTCGCCTCTGTGATGCTTGTCAATATGGAAAACAATCAAAAACATCTTTTAAACCAAAGAAAATGGTTTCTACCTCAAAACCTCTTGAACTGATTCATATGGATTTATTTGGACCTATGAGGACTACTAGTCTTGGTGGTAAAAGCTATGCTTATGTGATTGTTGATGATTTTTCAAGATTTACATGGGTAATCTTCTTAGCACAAAAAGATGAAATATTTCATGAATTTTCAAAACTCTTCAAAAAGGTTCAAACCTCTCTTGTTTGCAAACTGATTTCTATTAGAAGTGATAATGGAAGAGAATTTTGTAACCAAGACTTTACAAAATTTTGTGATGAATATGGTATTACTCACAATTTTTCAGCTGCCAAAACACCTCAACAAAATGGTGTTGTTGAAAGGAAAAACAGAACCTTACAAGAAATGGCTAGATCAATGCTTTGTGAAAACTCATTACCAAAGTACTTTTGAGTCGAAGTCATAATACAGACTTGTTATATCATGAACAGAGTTTTACTAAGACCTTTTATAAGAAAAGCACCTTTTGAACTCTTATTTGACAAAACTCCATCAATTGTCTATTTCAAAGTTTTTGGTTGTAAATGCTTCATTTTAAACACTAGCAACTATCTTGGTAAGTTTGATAGAAAATCAGATGAAGGAATTTTTCTTGGTTATTCATCAAATAAAAAGACATATAGAGTCTATAATAAAAGAACATTGTGTGTTGAAGAAACTATTCATGTAACCTTTGATGAATCTAACATTTATCTTCAAAGAGGAAATGAAGATGACACAGGCACATCAATGGTAGAAAATCATACTCAACACCAAGCACCCACAATGGAAGATCATGCCAAAGAAGAAGAAATAATGGAGCAAGAACAAGATGGTCAATCAAGCAATAATCAAGAACTTCCAAAGGATATCACATATGCAAAAGGTCATCCTAAGGAGCAAATCATTGGTGATGTCTCCCAAGGGGGTAAAAACAAGGCGGTACTTTATTGATAACTTCGCTCTTTTTATCTCATATTGAACCAAAAAATATTGATGATGCATTGTGTGATAATTTCTGGATTATTGCTATGGAAGAAGAGCTAAATCAATTTGAAAGAAATAAAGTTTGGTCTCTTGTTCCTAGACCTCATCATCATTCTCATTATTGGTACAAAATGGGTTTTTAGAAATAAGTTAAATGAACTAGGAGAAGTAGTTAGAAATAAAGCTAGACTTGTTGCTCAAGGTTTCAACCAAGAAGAAGGCATTGACTATGATGAGACCTTTGCTCCAGTAGCCAGATTAGAATCTATAAGAATATTTTTGGCATTTGCTTGCTTTTAAAGGTTTTAAACTTTTTCAAATGGATGTTAAAAGTGCTTTCCTAAATGGTTTTATTGAAGAAGAGGTTTATGTAGAACAACCTCCTGGTTTTATCCATGAAAAATTTCCAAATTATGTGTATAAGCTAACCAAAGCTCTATATGGACTGAAACAAGCTCCAAGATCTTGGTATGAAAGATTAAGTGGTTTTCTTCTCTCAAAAGGTTTTACTAAAGGAAAAGTAGACACAACTCTTTTTATTAAAACATCTTCTAAAAATGATATTTTGCTTGTACAAATCTATGTTGATGATATTATTTTTTGGTTCTACTAATATTTCTCTTTGTGAAGAGTTTGCTAAGACTATGCAAAATGAATTTGAGATGAGCATGATGGGAGAACTAAGTTTCTTCCTTGGACTACAAATTAAGCAAACCAAGGATGGAGTCTTCATCAATCAAGAAAAAATATACTAAGGAGCTATTGAAAAAGGTTTGGAATGGATCAAGCAAAAGGAATAAGTACTCCTATGAGTTCATCAACTAAACTTGACAAAGATGAGAAAGGTAAAAGTATTGATGAGCAATTGTATAGAGGTATGATTGGAAGATTACTCTATCTCACTGCTAGTAGACCAGATATTATGTTTGTTGTTTGCTTGTGTGCTAGATTCCAACCATGTCCTAAAGAATCTCATCTAATTTCTGTCAAACGAATATTTCGTTATTTGATTGATACACATGACTATGGTCTTTGGTTTTCTAAAACTTCATCTTTTGAACTTATTGGATATTCTCGATGCTCGACTATGCTTGGGATGCAAAGTTGAGCGTAAAAGTACAAGTGGTCATTGTCAATTTCTTGGTAGTTGTCTAGTGTCTTGGTTTAGTAAAAAGCGAAGCTTGTGTATCTTTATCCACAAACTGAAAGTCGAATACATAGTGCAGGAAGTTGTTGTGCACAATTATTATGGATGCAACATACTTTACTTGATTATGGTCTTAAATTTAAGTGTGTGCCTATACTATGTGATAATACTAGTGCTATCAATTTGATCATTAATCCCATTCAATATTCTAGGACCAAGCATATAGAGATAAAACATCATTTCATTCGTGATCATGTGATTAAGAAAGATATATGCTTAGAACATGTAAATACAAATGATCAAATTGCTTTGACATATTTACAAAGCCTTTGGGCTGAGGAAAGGTTTAATCACCTAAGAAGACTCTTAGGAATTTCAAAAATTCAATGACTAATGTGTGTATTAATGTTGTGATGAAAACGAGATTTATTGATCAAAAATTCGGACGCAGACGTAAAAATTCGATCGACCGAATTTTCCCAACCAAAGAGACGAAACTTTTGACCGAAAATTTGGACGCAGACCTAAAATTCGTTCGTCCGAATTTTGCGGATGCATCCCTTTAAATGAAAATCGAACGGTTTCTTCCAAACATTACAACTTCCGAAATTTAAATCCTTTCAAAACCTCTCATACCCATTCACGTCCGAATCAAAATCTCTTCAAATCCACACACTCTCATCCCGATTTGCGTTCATTTTTAAACTTCTAAGCCCTAATTTCATACAGAAAACAAACCCTTCTCAAGAGAAAACATCATGGTGAGAACAAAGAAGCCCAATGTTGAGAAAGGAAAAGGAAAGGCTAAGGAAGGAGATGGAGACCCAATCCTCAATCAACCAAGAAGGATTCGCATTCCTCAAACACAATCTGGGGTTGACAGGTTTATCTCTATAAAATCTACTCATGAATTTATGAATGGAATAAGAATAGTAGAAAGATTATTCCTGGATATAAGGTAGATGTTGATAAACTATCTAGTATGGATATGGTTTTGTCCTATTTCAATGATGTTGGATGGAGTAGTTTGTTGTTTATTAATGAAGATTTTTATCCTACTTTGGTATATGAATTCTATGCAAACCTAAAGGAAGAAAGAACTGAGATTGTTGGGGATGATAGGATACAATGGTATTCAACTAGAGTATCCCAAGTTGACATTGAATTAAGTGACGACCTGATTAACAGAATTTGTGGGGTAAGTGACAGTGGGGCTAAATATTATGCACCCTCAATGCATTGCTATGATCATCAACTCTTTACATATGATAGATTTGAACAAGCATTTACAAATGGAAGAGAGTTTAGATCTATAAAAGAGAGGGAAATCAAGAATTTGGATGCTAGAGGTAGAGTATTGCATCATATGGTAACTACTATGATTGTTCCTAACTTTGGACATAAATCATCAGTAGGTAATATGCATATGGTATTAATGTTGGCCCTGCATGAACAGAGGAAATTCAACTTTGGATATATAGCCTTAAGACACATGATTACTGCTAGAAAAACAGTAACCAAGGCATTCCCTTTTGGAAGACTGTTAACAAAGATCTTTAAGCATTTTAAGATTAAACTTCTAGGAAGAGGACAAGCCTTTAAAAGTGGAGAAATATACACTGATGAATCTCTTAAGAGAATGCAGCTTATCCTTGATGATGATGGAGTATGGAAAACAAAAAGAGGATCCTCTCCAAAAAGATTAGGAAGAAAGGAAAGGACAGAAAGTGTAGAAGAGGAAAAGGAGGAGGATGAAGATGAGGAAGATGAGGAAGAGACCCTTGCAAGAGAAATGAAGACAAAAAGAAAGCATGACACTTCAAGTGAGGGGGAGCAACCACCAACAAAAAGAAGAGTAGTTGAAGAAGAAACTGAAGTTGAGTCAAGTGGTGAAGGAATAACTAGAGGTGACACCATAATAGCCAAAGCATTCCAAGAAGCCTTGAACAATCAAGTCAAGGAAATGGAGAAGATGTATAAGTTCTTTGAATCATTTGCTCCAATGGTTCTAGGAAAATTAGATGGACTAGAGAGTAGAGTGAAACACATCGAGGAAATCCTAATGAGAAATACTCAAAGTGGTGAAGGACCCTCTAGGCCTCAAGATAGAAATGAGGAAGATGATGATAAAGAGGAAGATAAGAAGGACAAAGATAATGACAGTGATGATGGGGATGACCAAGGAGGAGATGATTAGACAGTGGCAGAACAAGAAGAAGAAGAAGAACATGTACATGAAGAACCACAAAAGGCAGGAAGCCAAGTAGCTCAAGCTGAAATTGTCTCACCATCACACATTTCATTCAGCCAAGGAAGAGTGAAGCACTTGGCCATCAAGAAAGGGATTAGCAGAGCCTCTTCATCAACATCACAAGACTAAGCATCTCTTCCATTCTATTTACTGCTTTAAGTTATTTAAATTTTTAGTTATGCATCTAATGTTATAATCTTCTTCAGTATTTTTCTTGCATCTTATGTAATAGTGAAGCTCAATGATGAAATCTCAGTGATGAGAGCTTCCTTTATGTGTTAAATTGTTAATCTCATTTTCATTGACCCCATCTTTGACTGATGACAAAAGGGGGAGAAGAAATGAGGATGACAAAATGTGTGAAAAACTGCTCTATGGGATGAGATAATGAATTTTTCTGCTTATGAATTTTTTTTGTATGCATGTTTTTTGAGTCTTATGTCTCAATCCTATAGATGTTTTCTGTGTGTTTTCTGTAAATGAATAACTTGCTCTTGAATTTTTACTCTATGAAAACTCTATGAAAACATTTGAATGCATGAATGCATGAGCTATACCTTGTTGCCAAAAAGTATTCTATTGTTGTTCAAATTGATCTAAATCTGTTTTAATCTCTTCTATTATGTTTGAACAACCTTAGGCATTCATTATATTGAATTTATTACAGTTTGGACTTAAGATTTAAAAATTCGGATGCATGTTCTGAAATTCGGATGCATGCATATTTTGTTGCCAAAATGTGCTCTATTGTTGTTCAAGTTGATTCAAACTGGTTTTAATCTCTTCCTCTATGTTTGAAAAACCTTAGGAAAGCTTATTCTCAAAATTTTAAGCTTTCATTTAACCTATTTTAAAATTCGGACTTGATATGTCAAAATTCGGATGCATAGTATCTCAAGTCCAAACTTGTTGAAAAATGAGCACAATCTAAGGGGGAGCATTGTCAAACTTTTACAACCTTTAAAACCTCTCTTAGAAGTTTTCTTAATGCTTAAATGCTATATCTTCTATCCTAGTTATTGGAAGGAAGGAGGTTAATGGAGGTTGGTTGGGTCATAGGCTCATATTGAGCCATTTGTATGTCAATGTGTTAAATTGGTTATTTTCTATCATTGACATTAATACTTCTATGTACTACATTGTTTTAATCTATCACATTTTGCATCAAAGTTTGTCATCATCAAAAAGGGGGAGATTGTTAGCCCTAAGGGCAAATTATGTAGTTTTGATTAATGACAAATATTGATGAGGACTAAAATGTTTGATTATTGTGTGATAGGTTCCAGTAAATTGAGAAGTATGAAGTCTCATTGCTTTGAAGCAAAAGTTCAAGAACAACTTCATTTAAGCAAGTATTTGAAGTTTGAAGAATGTTGTTCTAAAGATGATCAAAAGGCATTGAAGACTTGAAGTGTAGAGTGCATTTAACTTTTAGGTAAATTTCTATGTAAACTCTACACTTGCATATCTTGGTTATCATTGAATGCATAAGAGAGTATAAAAATAATCTTATGATCTTAAAAGTCTTTGAATGAATCTTTTTATAAGATATGTTTGTAAACTTCATATGTTCATGTTTTTCAAGCTTAAATATAGTTAAATAAGTTTTCTATATATATCAAATGTTTTTCAAACTTATTGAAGTTATATCTCAAATGATTTTACAAAGTTTGAAAATGCTTTCAAAAAATTCGGTCGTCCGAATTTTGTAGCAAAAGTTTGCTACTATTCTTCCAGAGAAATTCGGAAGAAGATTCGGACGCAGCAAAAAAATTTGGTCGTCCGAATTTTTGTTCACAGCATGGTTACTATTCATCCAGAGAAATTCGGACGAAGATTCGGACGCAGCCAAGAAATTCGGTCGTCCGAATTTTCTGAAACTAGCCGTTACTAGCCGTTTTATGAACGTTTTAACAGATTTTCAAATTCTATAAAAGCGATAAACATGCAAATTTTTATAACTCTTGAAATCTTAAAAACTCCAAGCATTCAAAAGCATTTAGCAAACATTTCTTAAGCTCTCTTATGTCTTGTGCATTCAATTGATCAATCCAAAGACATCAAAGCGTGAAGGTGCAAATTTGTGTAATATCTACCATCAAGTGGTAACTTCTACATACTCTTCTTTACTTATTCAATTGTGTTGATCTACTAGCTCTAGCAAGGTTATCTTGATAACATAAAACCCTTTAGATAAGGGTGATCCTTGAAAGTGTGATTCAAGGTTGTTTAAGATATAAAACCATTGTTTGTGGTGAGCCTTGTATTGTAGACATTACTAGAAGAGGTTGTGAGTGTAAAACCATAGTTTGGTGGACCTCTCTTGTAATTTGTAAACCTGAGCAATTAGTAGATTTGTTGAAATCCTTAAGTGTGAGCTTAAGGTAGTGGACGTAGATCTTGAGGATCGAACCACTATAAATTGTTTGAGTTCTTTGCTATTGCTTTCATTACTGCCTTGCTATCAATTATCTATAATTAGCTTATATAACTTGTTCTTGGTCTAAAAGCATAAAAGGTTTAATTTGCGAAAATTAGCCAAATACCTAATTCACCCCCCCCCCCCCTCTTAGGTATTTCAATAAGAGTGAACCTTGTTTATTAGATTGAAAAGAGGTTGTTGTGGTAAAACCCATTGAAGGGTGAGCCTCTTGTGTAATTGCCTAAATTGAGCATATAGTGAATTGGTTGAAATCCTTGAGTGTGGACTCAAGGTAGTGGATGTAGATCTTGGAGAGATCGAACCACTATAAATCGTGTGTTCATTTCTTTATTGCTTTACTTTTTACATACTTGTGTTTTTATTATTTGTTCATAGTTGTTGATTGATTGGTTGTGATCTTATAGTTTGATAATCTTGTCTTAACCATCAAATCACATATAAACTAGAAGTTTGTGAAATTAAAGAAGAGCTTTCATTAAGGCAAAGGGTTTGCAAAAAGGGAAAAGATTTTCAATAATTAGCCAAAGACCTAATTCACTCCCCCCTCTTAGGTCTTTCAATTGGTATCAGAGCTAGGTCTTCTTTTTAAGGTCTAACAACCGAGAAGTAAAGATTATGTGGCTAGTTTATCAAATTTGCCTTATATGGAAGGTTCATCTACAAATAGACCTCCTTTGTTTGATGGTTCTAATTGTACACTTTGGAAATCTAGAATTAGAATTTTTATTTGTTCTATTAACTTTGATTTGTGGAGTATCATTGAGAAAGGTCCCTATGTGCCTATGAGAATGAAAGTCGATGGAGTTACAAGGGAACCAAAGCTCATGGAGGAGTATGATGAGAGCGATTCAAGGAAGATAACTTTAAACTACCAAGCAATGAACATCTTGAGTTGTGCATTGGACGTGAATGAATACCATCGAGTGAGTGAATGCGAGTCCGCTCATGATATGTGGAGACTTCTTCAAATAACACATGAGGAAAGAGCCAATGTCTGCTTTATGGCAATAAATGATGAGGTACAATCCACTTCTTCTACTTCTACTTGTTGTGATGATGATAGTGATGATCTTAGTGAATTATATGTTGAAATGTATGAAGAATTAAAAAATGCTTCAAAAAGAAATAAGGAAATGAAATTCAAAATTAATGAGTTATTGAATGAAAATTCAAAATTATATTGTGAAAACAAAAGACTTCTTGAATCAATTGATTGTTTGAATATTGAAAAAGAAGTTTTAAATGTCTCTTTGCAAAACATGTCCCTTAAAAATAAGATTCTTTGTGAAAAGATTTTGTCTCTTGAAAGAATGCTTATTGACCATGAGACTTTGAAAAAGAAGGTTAATGACCTTACATCATGTATAGAAAAATTTACAAAAGAAAGGGACAATCTTGTTAAAATTCTTGGAGCTCAAAGATCTCCTCTTATCAAAAATGGTCTTGGTTACAATTATGTAAACAATGTGCCTAAATATAACAAATTCTTTGTTAAAGCTACTTCTACTTCCATGCATCATACTTGTTGTACTTATTGTGGAAAACATGTACATAAAGTCACCAAATATTATGTTAAAAGAAAAGTAGAGAATGGTGTAAAAACCATTTGGAGAGTTAAGGGAACTATTACTAACCCCCAAGGACCCAAGAAAGTATGGGTACCAAAGGATACTTCCTATCCTTTATTGCAGGTACACTTCAATTCAAACTCAAGCACCACTAAGAGGTATATTGATGATGTTGGCTTAAAGAATAATGGAAAAGACCTCATTTATAATCAAGGTCAAGGCAACCAAAGAAGGATTTGTTTTTGAGGCAAGAAGAAAGGAGGAATTCTTGGAGTAACCAATGTTGGTAAAGGTTCCTCTCTTCTTTTTAAACTAATGTTGCTTAGTGCTGATTTGAACTATAACTTGCTTAGCATTAGTCAATTATGTGACAATGATTGAAAAGTTGAATTTAAATGTAATACTTGCACTATACTTGATGGTGTCAATGGTAGAACTATTTTTGTTGCAAATTGTATTAGTAATGGTTATGTGCCTTGCTCTGATGAACTTGTTGCTTATAAAGTTAGATGATTTTCCACTCATGATAATGACGTTTATTTACGGCACAATAAACTTGATCATGTTAGCATGGACTTGTTGAATATTGTTTTTACTTGTTAAAGGATTATCAAAAATTCGTTTTGAGAAAAATCATCTTGTAATTCTTGTCAAAATAAAAAAAAAACAACAAACAAAATTTTCTTTCAAACCTAAGAAAGTGATTTCACCTCAAAACTTTTTGAAATTGATTATATGTCATGATAAAATGATTAAAATAGCTATGATGGAATATCTATGCATTTGCTTGGCCAAAAACATCTTTATGAAACTTTACAAAATGTTTGGACTTGAAGTTTGAATGTAGACCATAAGTTCGGTCTCCCGAACTTGTATGACAAAATGATATTTTGTGATTTTGATCAATTACTCACAAAATGTTTCAGTGTGTGTTTTATCTTGATAAGCTTGATGAACTTGTTGCTTATGATAATGATTTTCTTGGCATAGAAGATTTGGTCATGTGAACATGGATTTGTTGAACAAACTTTCCTCTCAAGATTTAGTTGGAGGATTGCTAAAAATGTGTTTTGAGAAAATTGTCTTTCACATACTTGTCAATATGGAAAACAAACAAAAGAATCTTCCAAACCTAAGAAAATGACTTTCACTTCAAAACCTCTTAAAAATTGTTTATATGGATTGTTTGGACCAATGAGGATCACTAGTCTTGATGGTAAGAGGAATTCATATATGATTGTTGATGATTTTTCTAGATTTACATGGGTGATCTTTCTAGCTCAAAAAGATGAAGTTCTTTCATGAATTTGTAAGACTTTTCAAAAGGGTCCAAATCTCTCTTGTGTGCAAATTGATTACTATTAGAAGTCACAATGGGAGAGAATTTTACAATCAAGATTTTACAGAACATTGTGATAAGAATGGGATTGCTCAAAATCTTTTGAACTTATATTTCATAGAATACTATAGAATTTAAACATAAATGACTGGTTGTATCAAATATACATGAATACGTGTAACAAAGTACTTTATATTGAATACTACTTGCCTGTATTGCCTATTTCAAAGTTTTGGTTACAAGTGCCTTATATTGAATATGTGCGATAACTTGGAAAATTTGATAGAAAATTGAACGATGGGATATTCCTTGGTTTTTCCTCTAACAACAAGTTGGCTTATAGAGTTTCTAAGAAAAAGAACCTTACATGATGAGGAAACTATTCATGTTAGTTTTGATGAATCTTACATTTACTTGGAAAGAAAAGATGAAGATGATGTAGGTACATCTATGAATGACTATCAAACCCATCTTCAAGCACCAACTTTGGAGGATCACACCAATGAGGAAGAAATGATTGAACAAAATCAAGATGACCAACATAGTGGTGACCAAGAGCTCTCAAAGAACCTAAGATATTCAAGAGGGCACCCTAAGGAGCAAATCATAGGTAATATCTCCCAAGGAGTAAAAATAAGGCGGTACTTTAACAATAACTTTATTCCTTTTATCTCATATGAGCCTAAAAGTATTGATGATGCATTGTGTGATGATTTTTGGATTATTACTATGCAAGAGAAATTAAATCAATTTGAAAGTGTAAGACCTAAGAGGGGGGGTGAATTAGGTCTTTGGCTAATCATCGAAATCATTTTTCCTTTTTCCAAATCCTTTGCCTTAATAAACACTCTTCTTTAAATTCACAAACTTCAAGTTATATGTGATTTGATGATTAATACAAGATTATCAAACTATAAGACCACAACCAATTAATCAAGAACTAAGCATAAATAATAATCACAAGTATGTAACCAAGTAAAGCAATAAGAAAATGAACACACGATTTATAGTGGTTCGATCTCTCCAAGATCTACATCCACTACCTTGAGTCCACACTCAAGGATTTCAACCAATCCACTATATGCTCAAATTCAACAATTACACAAGAGGCTAACCACACTATGGTTTTGCACTCACAACCTCTTCTAGTAATTATACAAATAATACAAGGTTCACCAAACACAATGGTTTTATATCTAAAGAGAACCTCAAGACTAATCTAATCCAAGGCTCACCCACACACGGGTTTTACACTACAACCTTGATTAATCTAGTCTATGGCTCACCCTTCCACAAAAGGGTTTTATGTCACAAGATAACCTTGCAAATGAGCTAGTAGAAAACAACACAATTTAATAAGGAGATAAGAATGTGTAGATGTTACCACTTGTAGGTAGAGTTTTACACAATGTTGCACCTTTACACTTTGCCTTTGGAATCTTGAATGTACACCTTTAAGCACAAGGCAATTTGAGAGCTTTTCAATTTGATTTGATGTAAAATAAGTTATAGCATTTAAGATTTGTTAAGTACAAAGTTCTACTAAAAAACTGCAGTTTATGGCTTTTATAGAATTCAAAAATCAGTTTAAACAGCCATAAAACGGCTAGTAACGGCTATATTCAGAAAATACTGTTCATGTGAATAGTGGTACTGTTCATGACTGTTCATGTGAATAGTGTACTGTTCATGCACTATTCATGCACCGGTCACAAAAATTCGGACGACCGAATTTTCCAGCTTCGTCCGAATCTTCGTCCGAATTTCTTTGGAAAAACAGTCGGCACTGTTCATGTGAACAGTAGTCACTGTTCATACACTATTTACAAAATTCGGACGACCGAATTTTCCAGAATCTTCGTCCAAATTTCTCTAGAAGAATAGTAAACGGTTCAAATGAATAGTGTACTGTTCACGTGAATAGTATTACTATTCATGCGTTGTTCACTGTTCATCGTGTTACTATTCATGCATTGTTCACTGTTCATCGTGTTACTATTCGTGCGTTGTTCACTGTTCACAGTGTTACTATTCACGCGTTGTTCACTGTTCACAGTGCAGAAAAAATTCTTCACAAAATTCGGACGACCGAATTTATTCTGCATGCGTCCGAATCTTCTTCCGAATTTTTAAAACTTTGTGACCGAATTTCTTCTGCATGCGTCCGAATCTTTTTCCGAATTTTTAAAACTTTGTCAAAACATATCAAAATCATTTCAAACAAGTTGGAAAACATTCTAGCCTCAAAGATAAGTCATTAAAGATCTTTTATGTGCAAAAACCATTTATGAAAACTTGATAATTTAGGTAAGTTCAAAACCATTGAAACCATTTAAATCAAGTTTTGTGCTCTCAATTGCAACTCATAGATTCCAAGACTTAAGAGTGTAGGGTTTACAAAGTTTACCTATTAAGCACATGCAACCTACACTTCATGTCTTCAAAGCCTTCTAACATCTTGAACAAACTCTTCAATCTTCAATCACTTTGACATATTGGAGTTGTTCATGCATTGCTAGCTCCAAGGCAATGAGACTTGCTTCCTTCTCAATCCAAAAATCCTATCACAACATACAAGCATATTAGTCCTCATCAATATTTGTCATTAATCAAAACTACATGATTTGCCCTTAGGGCTAACAGAAAGATACAAAATTTCGAAATTCCTAAATCTCATGATCATTCCATTATTGGAACTAAATGATTTTTAGAAATAAATTCAATGAATCCGAGGAAGGTGTAAGAAATAAATCAAGATTTGCCATAAACTCCAAAATTTTTAGAAGAACTTTGAACTTAACAAATCTTACATGCTCTAACTTGTTTTACATCAAATTAAATTAAAAAGCTCTCAAATTGCCTTGTGCTCAAAGGTGTACATTCAAGATTCCAAAGGCAAAGGTGAAGTGGTGCTAGCAATTGTAATTATCCACCAAGAAGTGCTGGTAATATCCAAACTCCATTCTTCATTTTAATTCTGTTTTTCTACTAGCTCATTGCAAGGTTATCTTGTGACATAAAACCCTTTTGTGTTTGGGTGAGCCATAGACTAGATTAATCAAGGTTGTGGTGTAAAACCCGTTTGCGGGTGAGCCTTTGATTATATTGGTCTTTAGGTTGTCTTTAGATATAAAACCCTTGTGGAAGGGTGAACCTTGTTTGTATAATTACTAAAAGAGGTTGTGAGTGTAAAACCATTGTGTGGTGAGCCTCTTATGTAATTGTTGAATTTGAGCTTATAGTGGATTGGTTGAAATCCTTGAGTGTGGACTCAAGGTAGTGGATGTAGATCTTGGAGAGATCGAACCACTATAAATCGTGTGTTCATTTTCTTATTGCTTTACTTGTTTACATACTTGTGATTATTATTTATGCTTAGTTGTTGATTGATTGGTTATGGTCTTATAGTTTGATAATCTTGTATTAATCATCAAATCACATATAACTTGAAGTTTGTGAATTTAAAGAAGAGCTTTTATTAAGACAAAGGATTTGCAAAAAGGGGAAAAGATTTCGATAATTATCCAAAGACCTAATTCACCCCCCTCTTAGGTCTTTCACTGAGCATATTGTAGATTGATTGAAATCCTTAAGTGTAGGCTTAAGATAGTGGACGTAGATCTTGAGGATCGAACCACTATAAATTGCTTGTGTTCTTTGATCTTACTTTCTTGTATTGTTGTGCTATAAATTGCTTATAACTTGACTCATATAATCTGTTCTTCGCTTAGACGTATAAAACGTTTTAATTTGCAAAAATTAGCCAAATACTTAATTCACCCCTCCTCTTAGGTATTTCAAAGTCTCATTGCCTTGAAGCCATAATGCAAGAACAACTCCAGTATGTCAAAGTGATTGAAGATTGAAGAGTTTGTTCAAGATGATTGAAGGCTTTGAAGACATAAAGTGTATGTTACATGTGCTTAATAGGCAAACTTTGAAAACTGTACACTCTTAAGCCTTGGAATCTATGAGTTGCAATTGAGAGCACAAAACTTGATTTGAAAAGTTTCAATTGTGTTGAACATAACTTAATTATCAAGTTTTCATCAATGATTTTTGCACTTAAAAGGTCTTTAATGACTTATCTTTTAGGCTAGAAGGTTTTCCAACTTGTTTGAATTGACTTGAATATGTTTTGACAAAGTTTAAAAAGTTCGGACGCAAAATTCGGACGCACCCGGAAAAATTCGGTCGTCCGAATTTTTTCTACATTGTGAAAGAGTAACACTGTTCATATGAACAGTACCGACTATTTTTCCAGAGAAATTCGGATGCACGTTCGGATGCACCTGAAAAAATTCGGTCGTCTGAATTTTAAACAGCATTGTGAATAGTAATGTACAATGAACAGTATCACTATTTTTCCAAAGAAATTCGGATGCAAATTCAGACTCGGGATGAAAATTCGGTCGTTCGAATTTTCCTTGCATTGTGAACAATAACGTCCGAAAAATTCGACCTAAAATTTGGTCGTCCGAATTTTCTGAAACTAGCTGTTACTAGACGTTTTATGACTGTTAAAGCCAATTTTCGAAATTTATAAAAGTCAAACTCCAGATTTTTTAAAGAACTTTTGAACATTCAAAATCTTTGAAGCTCTAACTTGTTTTACATCAAAATTATTTGAAAATCTCTCAAATTGCATTGTGCTCAAAGATTAAAATTCAAGATTCCAAAGGCAAGAAGTGAAGTGTTGCTAGCAATTGTATCATTCACCAAGAAGAGTTGGTAACATCCAAACTCTTTCTTTACATTATCATTGTGATTGATTCAAGGTTGTCAAGAGACTTAAAACCCATGTGGAGTGTGAGCCATTGACTAGATTAATCAAGATTGTTTTGTAAAATGCATTGGTGAGGGTGAGCCGTGGATTAGATTGGTCTAGGTTGTCTAGTGACATAAAACTCTTAGTGATAAGGGTGAACCTTGTTTATTAGATTGAAAAGAGGTTGTTGTGGTAAAATCCATTGAAGGGTGAGCCTCTTGTGTAATTGTTTGGATTAAGCATATAGTGAATTGGTTGAAATCCTTGAGTGTGGACTCAAGGTAGTGGATGTAGATCTTGAAAATATTGCTTTACTTGTTTACATACTTGTGTTATTATTGTTTGTTCTTAGTTATTGATTGATTGGTTGTGGTTTTATTATTTGATCAACTTGTCTCAACCATTAAATCACATATAAACTTAGAGCTTGTGAATTTGAAGAATTACGGCAAAGGATTAGAAAAATGGAATTTTTTTTTGATAATTAGCCAAAGACCTAATTCACCCCCCCTCTTAGGTCTTACAATTGGTATCAGAGCTAGGTCTTACAACATACATTTTATCAATAGAAGATTTGTGCCCAAACGATGCTATAATCAAGGTAGTAAGCATGTGATGCAAAACTCTTTCATTAGCATCAAAAAGTTTTTATCTCTCTCTCCTTTTTAGTCTTAAGGCTTCTACCATTTATATAGGCATTCTCAAATCTTTCATATGAGTATAACTCACTTATAAAACAATGTCCCCGGAAGAATAATGCCTAAACCCAACATCCTCAACATCACAAATTCTATTGAGCAATGCATTATCAAACTCAAAAATCAACTTGTGAATACCACTGAATAGCTTTATTACCAACTCGCTCAACTCTTTCTTCCTTAATATTTGCTTAAACTTCATAAACTAAGGAAGGTAATAGCATTCATCAAAAACAAGCAAACTAGTTCAGCTCATCTCATTTAAAAAATGAGAGTATATTACCCATTTCGGATAGTTTGATGACATCCACCTTGTGGCTTGGATTTGTCTTATGGTTCCTTTTTGTCCAATCATCAAATTCAGTAGCAGCCTCCACTGTGACAAATCTATCCAGCCATGACATTCTTTGAGGAACATGAACCTTCCTTGGTTGATTGATAACTGGTCCTCCTCTTTCTTTGCTTTTCCCTTTCCTTTTCCCATGCTAGTCTTCTTTGTCCTCACCTGGAGCTAAAACACTCGAATACACTCATTAGTTATTGAATTTTGAAATCCCTAAGCTTCTTCTAAGATTGGTCAACCTTTCTTCGGCCAATGGCTTAGTAATGATATCATTAATTTGTTCATTAATGAAAACATGGTTTAAGCTAGTATTACCCTTAGTAGAGTGATCTCTAATGAGATGAAGTTTGATCTCTATATGCTTTGTCCTAGTTTTTTGAATAGTATGATGATCAAATTTATTGTATTAGTGTGATCACATAACATAGCCACACATTTGAAATATAGACCATAATCACTTAGAGTATCAATAAGGTAATAGAAAATGTGTTTAACAACAATCAAATGAAACTCTGTAGGACAAGATGAAATCTAGCACATAAGCACATGACAAACATAATATTGTCTCTATTTGCTATCAAATAGAGTTGACAACTCCTATGGCACCTTTTTATTCTTGTCAAGCATAGTTGATAAACTTATGGAAGTGCTTATACCTTAACTTGATTCATGAAAGTGCCATCCTTGGTTTGCTTGATTTGTAGGCCAAGAAATAAATTGAGTTTTCTATCATGCTCATTTCAAATTTACTTTGCATTAACTTGGAAAACGCATCACATAGTGAAGTATTAAAAGCACCAAAAATTGTATCATATATTTGAACAACTTATAGATCATTGTTACAAGAGGTTTTTATGAAAAGAGTAGTATCAACCTTTCATCTTGAAAATCCTTTTGAAAGAAGAAAACCACTAAATTTTTCATACCAAGCTCTAGGAGCTTGTTTTAAATCATACAAGGCTTTGGATAATTTGAAATCATGGTTAGGAAACTTTTCGTGATCAAAACCTGGTGGTTGTTCCACATAAACCTTTTCCTCAATAGAACCATTTAGAAATGCACTTTTGACATTCATTTGAAAGAGTTTGAATGTAAAGTCTAACCTTATTTCTAATAACTTGTCCGGATTCAATAAGTTTATTTCTAAAAAACATTTAGTTCCAATAACGAAATAATCATGAGATTTAGGAATATCCAAATTTAATATCTTTCAAATTTATTTAATTCCTCTTGCATAGCAATAATCCAAAAATCATCACACAATGCATCATCAATAATTTTAGACTCATATGAGATAAAAGAATAAAGTTATCGATAAAGTACTGCCTTATGTTTACACCTTGGAAGATATTACCAATGATTTGCTCCTTAGGATGGCCTTTTTGGATATCCTAAGTTCTTTGGGAACTCTTGGTCACCACTAGGTTGGTCATCTTGATTTTGTTCAATCATTTCCTCCTCAATGGTATGATCCTCCAAAGTTGGTGCTTGAAGATGGGTTTGATAGTCATTCATAAATGTACCTACATCATCTTCATCTTTTCTTTCCAAGTAAATATAAGATTCATTGAAACTAACATGAATGGTTTCCTCATCATGTAAGGTTGTTTCTTTTTTTATAAACTTTATATGCCTTTTTGTTAGAAGAATAGCTAAGATATATACCTATATCCGTCTTTCTATCAAATTTAAGTAAGTTATCACAAGTATTCAAGATAAGACATTTATAACCAAACACTTTAAAATATGCAATTTGAGGAGTTATATAAAAGAGAACTTCAAAAAATATTTTTCTTCAAAATGATCTTAAAAGAATTCTATTCATCATAGCATGTGTTGTTTATAGCTTCGGCTCAAAACATATTTTTGAAGAAGAATTTTCACAAAGGATAGATCTAACCAATTTTTTTTTTTAAAGTGCAAAATTTTTTCTTTTAATAACACCATTATGTTGTGGGTTTTTACAGCTGAAACAATTATATGAAATTCAACTTTCATCACAAATTTTGTAAAGACTTGTTTGTAAAATTCTCCCATTGTCACTTCTAATGGAAATCAATTTGCACTCAAGGGAGGTTTGAACTTTTTTTTTTGAATAGTTTTTCAAACTTATGAAACACTTCATCTTTTTGAGCAAAGAAGAATACTAAAGTGAATATTGAGAAATCATCAACTACTACTAAGGCATACTTCAAGTCATCAATACTAGAGTTCCTCATAAGGTCAATTCAATCCATATGAACATGCTCAAGATGTTTTGAGGTCTAAAAGAATTTTCATGGGTTTGAAAGATTCTTTTGTTTGTTTTCCATATTGACAAGTATCTCAAAGACAATTTTCTCAAAACACATTTTTAGCAATCCCCCAACTAAATCTTGAGAGAAAAGTTTGTTCAACCAATCAATGCTCACGTGACCAAATCTTCTAAGCCAAGAAAATCTATCATTATCATAATCAACAAGACATTTCAACTTATCAAGATAAAACACACATTGAAACAGTAAGTAATTGATCAAAATCACAAAATATCATTTTGTCATACAAGTTCGGGCGACCGAACTTATGGTCTACATCCAAACTTCAAATCCGAACATTTTGTAAATTTTCATAAAGATGTTTTTTGTCCAAGCAAATGCATAGGCATTCAATCATAGCTATTTTAATCGTTTTATCATGACATAGAATAAATTTCAAGAACATATCAACCATAAATTCAATCTCATATCATCAATGTTACCTAATTAACTTCATAGAATCAATTGACAAGTCATGGTTGGCAAATTTTCAAATTTTAACAAAAGGGATTCTTAACTTAAACTATGCATGTTGGCATTTAACTTCTTATTCATTGTCACACAATTGACTAATGCTAAGCAAGTTATAGTTTAAATCAGCACTAAGTAACATTTGTTTAAAAAAAAAGAGAGGAACCTTTACCAACATTGGTTACTCCAAGAATTCTTCCTTTCTTCTTGTCTCTAAAGCAAATCCTTCATTGGTTGCTTCGACCTTGATTATGAATGAGGTGTTTTCTGTTACTCTTTAAGCCAACATCATCAATATACCGCTTAGTGGTGCTTGAGTTTGGATTAAAGAGTACCTGCAATAAAGGAGAGGAAGTATCCTTTGGTACCCATACTTTCTTGGGTCCGTGGGGGTTAGTAATAATTCTCTTAACTCTCCAAATGATTTTTACTCCATTCTCTACTTTTCTTTTAACATAACATTTGGTGACTTTATGTCCATGTTTTCCACAATAAGTATGATGCATGGAAGTAGAAGTATCTCTAACAAAAAAGTTGTTATATTTAGGAACATTGTTTACATAATTATAACCAAGACCATTTTTGACAAAAGGAGATCTTTGAGCTCCAAGAATTTTATCGAGATTGTCCCTTCCTTTTGTAAATTTCTCTACACATGATGAAAGATTATCAACCTTCTTTTTCAAAGTCTCATGATCAACAAGCATTCTTTCAAGAGACAAAATCTTTTCACAAAGAACCTTATCTTCAAGGGACATGTTTTGTAAAAAGACATTTAAAACTTCTTTTTCAATATTCAAACAATCAATAGATTCAAGAAGTCTTTTGTTTTCACAATATAATTTTGAATTTTCATTCAATAACTCATTGATTTTGAATTTCATTTCCTTATTTCTTTTTGAAGCCTTTTTTAATTCTTCATACATTTTAACAAATAATTCTCTAGGATCATCAATATCATCATCACAACAAGTAGAAGTAGAAGAAGTGGATTGTACCTCATCATTTATTGCCATAAAGCACATATTGGCTCTTTCCTCATGTGTTATTTGAAGAAGACTCCACATATCGTGAGCTGTCTCGCATTCACTCACTCGATGGTATTCATTCAATTCCAATGCACAACTCAAGATGTTCATTGCTTGGTAGTTTAATGTTATCTTTCTTGAGTCGTTCTCATCAAGTTCCTCCATAGGCTTTAGTTCCCTTGTAATTCCATCGGCATTTATTCTCATAGGCACATAGGGACCTTTCTCAATGATACTCCACAAATCAAAGTTAATAGAATAAATAAAAATCCTAATTCTAGATTTCCAAAACGTATAGTTAGAACCATCAAATAAAGGAGTTCTATTTGTAGAGGAACCTTCTACATGAGGCAAATTTGATAAACTAGCCATATAATCTTTACTTCTAGGTTGTTAGACTTTAAAAAGAAGACCTTGCTCTGATACCAATTGTAAGACCTAAGAGGGGGGTGAATTAGGTCTTTGGCTAATTATCAAAAAACTTTTCCTTTTTTGCAAATCCTTTGCCGTAATAAAAGTTCTTCTTCAAATTCACAAGCTCTAAGTTTATATGCGATTTAATGGTTGAGACAATATGATCAAATAATAAAACAACAACCAATCAATCAACAATTAAGAACAAACAATAATAACACAAGTATGGAAACAAGTAAAGCTATAAATAAATGAACACACGATTTATAGTGGTTCGATCTTTCCAAGATCTACATCCACTACCTCGAGTCCACACTCAAGGATTTCAACCAATTCACTATATGTTTAATCCAAACAATTACACAAGAGGCTCACCCTTCAATGGGTTTTACCACAACAAGCTCTTTTCAATATAATAAACAAGGTTCACTCTTATCACTAAGAGTTTTATGTCACTAGACAACCTAGACCAATCTAATCCAAGGCCCACCCTTACCAATGGGTTTTACACAACAACCTTAATTAATCTAGTCTATGGCTCACCCTCCACAAGGGTTTTAAGTCTTTTGACAACCTTGTATCAATCACAACAATAATGTAAAGAAAGAGTTTGAATGTTACCAACACTTATTGGTGAATGAATACAATTGCTAGCACCACTTCACTTCTTGCCTTTGCAATCTTGAATTTTAACCTTTGAGCACAAGGCAATTTGAGAGCTTTTCAAATAATTTAGATGTAAAACAAGTTAGAGCTTGAAGGATTTTGAATGTTCAAAAGTTGTTTCAAAAATCTGGAATTTATGGCTTATATAGATTTGAAAAATTAGCTTTAATGGTCATAAAACGGCTAGTAACGGCTAGTTTCATAAAATTCGAACGACTGAATTTTTGGTCGAATTTTTCGAATGTTACTATTTATATGAACATTGTACTGTTCCCTGCACTGTTCACAATGCAGGAAAAATTTGGTAGACCGAATTTTCATCCCGCGTCCGAATTTGCATCCGAATTTCTCTGGAAAAATAGTAGTACTGTTCATTGTACAGTACTGTTCAAAATACTTCGGACAACCGAATTTTTCCAGTTGTGTCCAAACGTGCGTCTGAATTTCTCTAGAAAAATAGTCGGTACTATTATTAAGAATAGTGTAATTGTTCATGTGAACAGTGTTACTCTTCACAATGTAGAAAAAATTCAGACGACCGAATTTTTGAAGGTGCATCCAAAACGTATTCAAATCAATTCAAACAAGTTGAAAAACCTTCTAGCCTAAAAGATAAATCATTAAAGACCTTTTAAGTGCAAAAACCATTGATGAAAACTTGATAAAAAAGTTTAAGTTCAACACCATTGATACTTTTCAAATCAAGTTTTGTGCTCTCAATTGCAACTCATAGATTCCAAGGTTTAAGAGTGTAGGGTTTACAAAGTTTACCTATTAAGCATCTTTGAAAGTCTTCAATCATCTTTAACAAACTCTTCAATCTTCAATCACTTTAACAAGTTGGAGTTGTTATTGCATTTTGGCTTCAAGGCAATGAGACTCCATACTTCTTAGTTCACAAATCCTATCACACAATATGAACATATTAGTCCTCATTAGTATTTGTCATTAATTAAAACTGCATGATTTGCCCTTAGGACTAACAAATTGATTCAAATATGTTTTAATCTCTTCCACTATGTTTGAACAACCTTAGGAAAGCTTTATTTCACTTTAAAAATTCATTATATTAAATTTATTGTAATTTGGACTTGAATTAAAAATTCGGATCCATGAGTCAAAAATTCAGATGCATGTTTTGAAATTCGGATGCATGTTCTAAAATTCGGATGCATCCTTATTTTGTTGCAAAAATGTGCTCCTTTGTTGTTCAAATTGATTCAAATATGTTTTTGTCTCTTCCACTATGCTTGAACAACCTTAGTTAAGCTTTATTTCACTTTAAAAATTTATTATATTAAATTTATTGTAATTTGGACTTGAATTAAAAATTCGGATCCATGAGTCAAAAATTCAGATACATGTTCTAAAATTCGGATGCATCCATATTTTGTTGCCAAAATGTGCTCCTTTGTTGTTCAAATTGATTCAAGTATGTTTTAATCTCTTCTAATATGTTTGAACAACCTTAGGAAAGCTTATTTTCAAAAATTGCAACTTTCATTTCACTTATTTTACAGTCCAGACTTGATATGTTAAAATTCGAATTCATAACATCTCAAGTCCAAAGTTGTTGAAAAATGAGCACAATCTAAGGGGGAGCATTGTTAAACTTTTACTACCTTAAAACCTTTCTTGAAACTCTTTCTAAATGATTAAATGCTATATATCACATCCTAATTGTTTGTTGGAAGGAAGGAGGATAATGGAGGTTGGTTGGGTAATAGGCTCATATTAAGCCTTTTATATGTCATTGTGCTAAATTGGTTATTTCTATCATTGACATCAATACTTCTTTGTGCTACATTGTTTAAATCCATCACATTTTGCATCAAAGTTTGTCATCATCAAAAAGGGGGAAATTGCTAGCCCTAAGGGCAAATCATGTAGTTTTTTATTAATGACAAATATTGATGAGGACTAATATGCTTATATATTATGTGATAGGATTGGTGAACTAAGAAGTATGAAGTCTTATTGCCTTGAAGCCATAATGCAAGAACAACTCCACTATGTCAAAGTGATTGAAGATTGAAGGATTTGTTCAAGATGGTTGAAGGCTTTGAAGACATGAAATGTAGCTTATATGTGCTTAATAGGTAAATTTGTAAACCGTACACTCTTAAGCCTTGGAATCTATGAGTTGCAATTGAGAGCACAAAACTTGATTTGAAAAGTTTCAATTGTGGTCAACTTAACTTAATTATCAAGTTTTCATCAATGATTTTTGCACTTAAAAGGTTATTAATGACTTATCTTTTAGGCTAGAAGGTTTTCCAACTTGTTTAAATGGATTTGAATATGCTTTGACAAAGTTTAAAAAGTTCAGACGCAAAATTCGGATGCACCTGGAAAAATTCGGTCGTCCGAATTTTTTCTACATTGTTAACAGTAACACTGTTCACATGAAGAGTAACACTGTTCATATGAACAGTACCGGCTATTTTTCTAGAGAAATTCGGATGCACGTTCGGATGCACCTGAAAAAATTTGATCATTTGAATTTTAAACAGTATTGTGAACAGTAATGTACAATGAACAGTGCCACTATTTTTCCAAAGAAATTCGGACGCAAATTCTAAATCCTTGAAGCTCTCAAATTGCCTTGTGCTCAAAGGTTAAAATTCAAGATTCCAAAGGCAAGAAGTGAACTGGTGCTAGCAATTGTATTCATCCACCAAGAAATGTTGGTAACATCCAAACTCTTTCTTTACATTATTGTTGTGATTGATACAAGGTTGTCAAGAGACTTAAAACCCTTGTGGAGGGTGAGCCATAGACCAGATTAATCAAAATTGTTGTGTAAAATGCACTGGTGAGGGTGAGCCTTGGATTAGATTGGTCTAGGTTGTCTAGTGACATAAAACTCTTAGTGATAAGGGTGAACCTTGTTTATTAGATTGAAAAGAGGTTGTTGTGGTAAAACCCATTGAAGGGTGAGCCTCTTGTGTAATTGCTTAGAATAAGCATATAGTGAATTGGTTGAAATCCTTGAGTGTAGATCTTGGAAAGATTGAACCACTATAAATTGTGTGTTCATTTATTTATAGCTTTACTTGTTTACATAATTGTGTTATTATTATTTGTTCTTAGTTGTTGATTGATTGGTTGTGGTTTTATTATTTGATCATCTTGTCTCAACCATTAAATCACATATAAACTTAGAGCTTGTGAATTTGAAGAAGAGCTTTTATTACGACAAAGGATTAGCAAAAAGGAGAAAGATTTTTGATAATTAGGCAAAGACCTAATTTACCCCCCCTCCCTTAGGTCTTACATTATATATATCAAGTTAAGGACAGTTGATAGCACAGCAATAAAGGAATGTAAAAGCAAAGAACTCAAGCAAGTTATAGTGGTTCGATCGTCAAGATCTACGTCGACTACCTTAAGCCTATACTTAAGGATTTTAATCAATCTACTATATGGTCCAGTTCAGAAATTACATGAGATGCTCACCACACAATGGTTTTACACTTACAACCTCTTCTAGTAACTTGTACAAATAAGGCTCACCACACAATGGTTTTATGTCTACAAACAATCTTGAATCACAATTCCAAGGATCATCCTTATCTAAAGGGTTTTATGTTATCAAGATAACCTTCCAAGAGCTATTAGAAACACAATTTGATAAGGAGAGAAGAGTGTGTATATATTACCACTTGTTGGTAAATGTTTTACACAAAGTTGCACCTTCACACTTTGATGTCTTTGGATTGATCAATTGAATGCACAAGACACAAGAGAGCTTAAAATGTTTGCTAAAGGCATTGGAATGTTTTGAGTTCACTTCAATTAGAAACTTACAAAAAATCTTAAGTTTATAGCTTTTATAGATGTGAAAATTCAAATACAACAGTTATAAAACTGCTAGTAACGACTAGTTTCAGAGAAGTTCGGACGTCCGAACTTCATGCCATTCGTCTAAACTTGTGTCTAAACTTTACTATGCCAAGCTATCTGGAAATGTTTGGACGTCCAAACTTTTCCTTATGCGTCCAAACTTGCGTTCGAAATTCTCTAAAAAACAGTAACCATGCTATCAGAGAAAGTTTGGACGTTCGAACTTTACTCCATGCATCCGAACTTGCATCCGTACTTCTCTGGAAGCACAATAACCATTTCCAAAGTTTGGACGACCAAACTTGCATCCAAATTTATCAAATTTAGTCAAATCTTTTGAAAATCATTGTTAATAACACTGAAAACGTTTTGCATGAATGGACACATCATTTAGGTGTCTACTTCAAAACCTCTTGAACTAGTTCACATGGACTTATTTAGACCAATGAGGACCACTAGTCTTGGAGGTAAAAGATATGCTTATGTGATTGTAGATTATTTTTCAAGATTTACTTGGGTGCTCTTCTTAGCTCAAAAGAATGAAACATTTCATAAATTTGTAAAACTTTTTAAAAGGGTTCAAACATCTCTTGAATTTAAACTGATTTCTATTGGAAGTGACAATGGAAGAGAATTTTACAATCAAGATTTTACAAAATTTTGTGATGAATATGGTATTACTCATAATTTTTCAGCTGCCAAAACAACTCAACAAAATGGTGTTGTTGAGAGTAAAAACAGAACTTTACAAGAGATGGCTAGATCAATGCTTTGTGAGAATTCCTTACCAAAATACTTTTGGGCTGAAGCTGTAAATACTGCTTGCTATGTAATGAATAGAGTTTTATTAAGACCTTTTATAAGAAAAACACCTTTTGAAATTTTATTTGATAAAAATCCTTCAATTGTCTATTTTAAAGTTTTTTGTTGTAAGTGTTTTATCTTAAACACTAGTGATAATCATGGTAAGTTTGATAGAAAATCTGATGAAGGTGTATTTCTTGGCTATTCCTCAAATAAAAATGCATATAGAGTCTATAATAAAAGAACATTATGTGTTGAAGAAACCATACATGTAACCTTTGATGAATCTAACATTCACCTTCAAAGAAGAAATGGTGATGATGCAGGTTCCTCAATGTATGAAAATCAAATTCATCATCAAGTACCTACTTTGTAAGAACATGCCAAGGAAGAAGAAATAATGGAGCAAGAACAAGATGGTCAACCAAGTAATGATCAAGAGTTTCCAAAGGATCTAACATACGCAAGGGGCCTGATGCAAACTCTAAGTATAGAATCCTAGAACCCAATAGCAAACTTCCACAAATGCCCAAGGATGTGTGAAAAAGGCTTCAAGAACCCTTAACCCGTTGGATATATGACCCAAGAACCAAAGGTATAAACAGAAACCCTAAACCCATTATCAATAAAGATAAGAACTTAAGGTATAATTCAAATGAATGAACCACAAGTTGAATAACTTGATAAGTTCAAGAAGTTCTTTCAAGAACCAAAGAGAGAATGTATTCTCACAAAAAATATTAATGATATCATGTTCATCCCCTTTAATTTTTAAAAAGACCCTATATAAATAGACATCTCAAAACCCTAATCTAATTGGTTTTGGATTTAGAGTTGGTGGCTGAAACACAAGTCCTTAATGGGCTTGGATTTGCAGCTAATTAAATCCAACTAAGGACTAAAATACAACAATGGATATGGGCTTCAATAATTAAAAGTTCTTAGCCCAAACAAACTTAAAAACTAATTAAAAGACTCTTAAATTTTAGAAAATTTCGTCCAAGCCTTAGGCTGAATTTTTTAGCCCATCAATTTGCTATCTTGGACATCAATTTGGCAGCCCAATGGACTCCAAAGTAGTTGGGCGGCTTGCTTGTAGTAAATTAATGATTGTTGATCCATATTGTATATAATATAGTCTTGAAAAACTCATTTGTTATTGGACTAGTGGACATCTTCAATGGATCTTGATCACCTAAGTTTGGCGCATCTTGATTCTCATTAGGGCCATCCTAAAGAGCAAATCATTGGTGATGTCTCCCAAGGAGTCAAAACAAGGCGGTTCTTTATTGATAATTTTGCACTTTTATCTCATATTGAACCTAAAAATATTGATGATGCCTTGTGTGATAATTTTTGGATCATTGCTATAGAAGAAGAGTTAAATCAGTTTGAAAGAAACAAAGTTTGGACTCTTGTTCCAAGACCTCGTGGTCATTTCATTATTGGTACAAAATGGGTTTTTAGGAATAAATTAAGTAAACTAGGAGAAGTTTTTAGAAATAAGGCTAGACTTGTTGCTCAATGGTTCAACCAAGAAGAAGGTATTGATAATGAGGAGACTTTTACTCCAGTGGGCAGATTAGAGTCTATAAGAATGCTTTTGGCTTTTGCTTGCTTTAAAGGTTTTAAATTATTTCAAATGGATGTCAAAAGTGCTTTTCTACATGATTTTATTGAAGAAGAGATTTATGTAAAACAGCCTCTTGGTTTTATTCACGAAAAATTTTCAAAATCATGTGTTTAAATTAACAAAAGCTCTATCTGGATTGAAACAAGCTCCAAGAGTATGATATGAAAGATTGAGTGGTTTTCTTCTGTCAAAAGGTTTTGCAGAAGGAAAAGTGGACACAACTCTCTTTATAAGAACATCTAATAAAAATGATATTTTACTTGTGCAAATTTATGTTGATGATATTATCTTTGCTGCTACTAACACAATTCTTTGTGAAGAATTTGCCAATTCTATGCAAAATGAATTTGAAATGAGCATGATGGGAGAACTGAATTTCTTTCTTGGGCTGCAAATTAAACAAACCAAAGATGGAGTTTTCATCAATCAAGCAAAATATACCATGGTGCTCTTGAAAAGATTTGGAATGGATCAAGCAAAAGGAATAGGTACTCCAATGAGTTCATCAACTAAACTTGACAAAGATGAAAAGGTAAAAATGTTGATGAGAAATCCTATAGAGGTATGATTGGAAGTTTACTCTATCTCACAACAAGTAGACTAGATATTATGTTTGTTGAGTGCTTATGTGCTAGATTTCAATCTTGTCCTAAATAATTTCATCTAATTTCCGTCAAACATATCTTTCGTTATTTAATCGATACTCACGATTATGGTCTTTGGTTTTCAAAATCTTCATCTTTTGAACTTGTTGGATATTCAAATGCTGATTATGCTGGGTGCAAAGTTGAATGTAAAAGTACAAGTGGTCATTGTCAATTTTTTGATAGTTGCCTTGTGTCTTGGTATAGTAAAAAGCAAGCTTGTGTGTCATTATCTACTGCTGAAGCTGAATACATAGATGGGCTAGTTGTTGTGCACAATTATTATGGATGCAGCATACATTACTTGATTATGGTCTTAAATTCAATTGTGTGCCTATACTATATGATAATACTAGTGCTATCAATTTGAGCATAAATCCCATACAACATTCTAGAACAAAGCATACAGAGATTAAGCATCATTTTATTCATGATCATGTGGCTAAAAAGGATATATGTTTGGAATAGATAAGTACACATGATCAAATTGCTGATATATTTACAAAGTCTTTGGCTAAGAAAAGGTTTAATCACCTAAGAAGGCTCTTAGGAATTTTTAAATTCAATTACTAATGTGTTTGTTGAAGTTTTGTGAAAACAGAAAGTTTCGGACACAGAATTCGGAAACAACACAAAAAATTCGATCGACCGAATTTTCTGAGTTAAAGAGACAGAGACTTTCAATCAGAAATTCGGACGCACTACAGAAAATTCGGTCGACTGAATTTTCTGAGCTGAAGAAACAGAGACTTTCGATCAAAAATTCGAACGCAGACCTGAAAAATCAGTCGTTTGAATTTGCGGATGCAATGATTTAAATGAAAATCAAATAGTTTTCTTGACATTTCAACTTCCGAATTTCTCTCCCTTTTTAAATCCATTCATACCCATTCACGTCCGAATCAAAATCTCTCAAAGATTTCACTATGTTTACTTCGATTTGTCTTCATTTTTGAATTCCAAGCCCTAGATTTATTCTAAAAGTCACCAGTTTTATTCACATCATGGTGATAACAAAGAGGCCAAATATTGAAAAGGGGAAAGGGAAAGCAAAAGAAGGAGATGGAGACACAATCATCAATCAATAAAGAAAAGTTCGAATTTCTCAAACATTGTCTGGAGTTAACATGTTTGTTTCAATCAAATCTACTCACGAATTTGATGAATGGAACAAAAATAACAGAAAAATTATCCCTGGGTATAAGGTGGATGTTGATAAACTATCAAATATGGATAATATTCTGTCATTCTTTGGTGATATTGGTTGGAGTAGCTTATTATTCATTGCTGAAGAATTTTATCCCACCCTCATATATGAATTCTATGAAACCTAAAGGAAGAAAGAACTGAACTGGTAGGGGATGATTTGATTCAATGGTACTCATCTAGAGTATCCCAAGTGGACCTTGAATTTAGTGATGCTTTGATTAACATAATTTGTGGAGTAGGTGATAGTGGACCAAGATATTACTCACCTTCCATGCATTGTTATAATCGTGAACTCTTCACAAATGAAAGATTTGAAGAGGAATTCACTAATGGAAGGGAATTTAGGTCCATTAAAAAGAGGGAAATCAGGAACTTAGATGCTAGAGGTAAGGTATTGCATCACATGGTTACTACTATGATTGTTCCAAACTTTAGACATAAGTCATCTGTTGGAAATATGCACATGGTAATCATGTCAGCCTTACATGAACATAGGAGATTGAATTTTGGATACATAGCCTTGAAGCACATGATTACTGCAAGAAAAACTGTAACCAAGGCATTCCCATGTGGAAGGATGTTGACAAGGATTTTTAAGCATTTTCGAGTTAAACTCCCAGGAAGAGGGCAACCATTTAAGAGTGGGGAGATTTACACTAATGAAAATCTTAGGAGAATGCAACTAGTTCTTGATGATGATGGTATATCGAGAACTAAAAGAGACACTCCTCCTAGAAGAGAGGAGATAAAAGAAGGTGAAGAAACTGAGGAAGAAGAAGATGAAGAAGAAACTCTTGCTAGAGAGATGAAGACAAAGAGAAAGCATGATACTTCAAGTGAGGGGGAGCAACCTCCCACAAAAAGAAGATTATTTGAAGAAGTCCCTCAACCAAATGTTGGGACTGATCCAAGAAGTGAAGAAATAACTAGAGTTGACACCATAGTAGCTAAGCATTCCAAGAAGCCTTGAATGATCATGTCAAGGAAATGGAGAAGATGTATAAGTTCTTCGAATCCTTTGCTCCAATGGTTCTTGGAAAACTTGATGCATTAGAGAGTAGAGTGAAGAATATTGAAGAAATTCTAATGAGGAATACACAAAGTGGTGAAGGACCCTCTAGGCATCAAGATAAAGATGAGGATGATGAAGATAAGAAAGGCAAGACAGAAGATGAAGATGATGACAGTGATGATGGAGATGATGATCAAGGAGGCGGTGAAGAGAATGTGGCAAGGCAAGAAGAAGAACAAAGTGAACCAATTCATGAAGAGCCTCAAGAAGGAGGAAGTCAAATCGAAAAAGCAAACATTGTCTCACTTTCAACTATATCCTTCAGCCAAGGAAGAGTAAAGCATTTGGCTATCAAGAAAGGATTTAACAAAGCTTCTCCATCAACATCGCAATACTGAGCATTTCTTCACCCTCATCCTTTTTACTACTTTTACTTACTTATTTGTACTAAGCTTTATCTTATGTGTTTTAAATACTCATCTATGCTATTTGTCTTTATGCTACATTTGATGTAATAGTGAAGCTCAATGATGAAATCTCAGTGATGAGAGCTTCATTTAAATTTTTATATATGCTACATTATTAGTCTCATTTTCTTTGATCCCATTCTTTGAGTGATGACAAAAGGGGGAGAAAATTGGATGACTGTTTGTTTGCAAAATGTACTACTTGTGTCTGTTTGTGGTTTATTATGCTATGACTGTTTTTGTACCTTAAAGTTTTGATGCATAAGTTTTGTGGTTTTGCAAAGCTAAACTAAGTGCTTTTTGTGGTCATACATATTTACGTTTGAATGCAAAATCACCTTTTCAAACTTGTTGCCAAAAATTTGGACTAAAAATTAGGATGCATGTTCTGAAATTTGGATGCATCCATATTTTATTACCAAAATGTGCTCTTTTATTGTTCAAATTGATTCAAATATGTTTTAGTCTCTCATAATATGTTTGAAAAATCCTAGGAAAGCTTATCTAAATAATTTGGAGCTTTTATGCATCTTATTTCAAAATCTGGACTTGCTATGTTAAAATTCGAATACATGATATCTCTAATCCAAATGTGTTGAAAAATGAGCACAATCTAAGGGGGAGCATTGTAAAACTTTTACAACCTTAAAACCTCTCTTAGAACTTTTTCTAAATGCTTAAATGTTGTATCTTCTATCCTAGATGTTGGAAAGAAGGAGGTTAATGGAGGTTGGTTGGGTCATAGGCTCATATTGAGCCTTTTATATGTCATTGTGCTAAATTGGTTGTTTCCATCATTGACATCAATACTTCTTTGTGCTACATTGCTTAATTCCATCACATTTTGCATCAAAGTTTGTCATCATCAAAAAGGGGGAGATTGTTAGCCCTAAGGGCAAATCATGTAGTTTTGATTAATGACAAATATTGATGAGGACTAATATGTTTATATATTGTGTGATAGGATTTGTGAACTAAGAAGTATGAAGTCTCATTGTCTTCAAGCCAAAGTGCAAGAACAACCTCAATAAGCCATAGTAATTGAAGTCTTATGAAGGTTATTCAAAGATGAACTCAAGGCATTGAAGACTTGAAGTGTATAGTATATATGCTAATAGGTAAATCTCTATGTAAACTCTACACTTGTGTGTCTTGGAATCTATTGAATGCATAAGAGAGCATAAAATGAGTTTCTCAATTTTAAATGGCTTGGAATGAAGTTTTTGATGAATGTGGTTTTGTATCTCAAAAGATTTTGAGTAAACTTTGCATGATCAAAGAAATTTGATTATGGTTTTCAAGCTTATATTTGTCTAAATAATTTATCTATACATATAAAATTTTTTCAAACTTATTGAAGTTAATTCTCAAATGATTTTACAAAGTTTGAAAGTGCTTCCAAAAAATTCAGTTTTCTGATTTTTGTAGCAAAAAATGGTTACTATTTTTCTAGAGAAATTCGGACGAAGATTCAGACGCATGAAGAAAAATTCGGTCGTCCTAATTTTCTGTCTTCAGCATGGTTAATGTTTTTTTAGAGAAATTCGAATACACGGAAAAAATTTGGTCATCCAAATTTTCCAGAATGTGCAACAGCAACGTCCGAAAAATTCGGATGCAAAATTCGGTCATCCGAATTTTCTAAAACTAGTCGTTACGAGCCGTTTTATGGCTGTTAAAACTAATTTTCAAATTCTATAAAAGCTAGAAACTTGAAATCTTTTGTAAGTTTTGAATCTAAGTGAACTCTAAGCATTCCAAAGCCTTTATCAAACATTTCTTAAGCTCTCTTGTGTCTTGTGCATTCAATTGATCAATCCAAAGACATCGAAGTGTGAAGGTGCAATTTTGTGTAAAACATCTACCAACAAGTGGTAATATCTACACACTCTTCTGTACTTATCAAATTGTATTTTTGTACTAGCTCTTACAAGGTTATCTTGATAACATAAAACCCTTTAGGTAAGGGTGATCCTTGAAGTTGTGATTCAAGGTTGTTTGTAGATATAAAACCATAGTGTGGTGAACCTTCTTTGTAAAAGTTACTAGAAGAGGTTTTGAGTGTAAAACCATTGTGTTGTGACCCTTTTATGTAATTTGTGAACCTGAACATATAGTAGATTGATTGAAATCCTTAAGTTTTGGATTAAGGCAGTGGACGTAGATCCTGACGATCGAACCACTTTGAGTTCTTTGCTCCTACCTTCTTTTATTGCTTTACTAACAACTGTCTTTAACTTGATACATATAATCTGTTCTTTGCTTAGATTAATAAAAGGTTTTTGTTTGCGAAAATAAGCCAAATACCTAATTCACCCTCCCCCCAAACTTAGGTATTTCAAGAAGGATTAATTGTTGTTGGTTGTTGTGTATTTTCTGTGCCCTTATACTTAATTTATCACAATCTCTAACAATTTGCATACAAACACTACGTAAGCGCACCTATCATTATGATTAGTATAATGACAAGTACTTCAATTGTCATATCCTTGGGGATGGTCAAATACTATTACTCACTTTCCACTCCATTATTTAGCCTATGAAATTTGGTTGTGGAGATAATAGGAAAAATTACTAAGAATAAAAATCTAAATTAACCAATAAAATTCAATTTATCTGAAATTTAATTTGCAAGAGAAACTTTCAATTGAGAAAGTAATACTTGAATGGAAAATCCCAGAGAATTACCTATGTGATAGAAAATTCCTTTGCTTAATGAATACCCCTTCTTATGATTGATGAAATTCCTCAATTCGAACTCAGTCTTAGATTAATTAGTTGAAATCTCTTTCTAACCAATTCAACCCAAGAATGCATTAAGATTTGTGAATTTCCAATTAGATTTCTCTAACCATCAAGACAGTGTTGAGATTTCTATCTCTGGTCGCCTAAATCACTCTCATTATTTGTGCCATGGTCTATTTCACCCTTCCTTTCTCAAATGCAATTGAAAAATCCAGATTATGAATCAATTATCAACCAAACCAATTCAAGCCATCAAATCCACAAACAGTCCATAAAAAATCAGAATTCAATCAACCAAGAGAACCAATCATTCACATAGATAATAACTAGGGTTCATAACCATCTAAGTGTTCAAGAATTTAGCTCATCAATATATTACAATTCAAAGAACATAAAGCAACAAAGAATGAGAAAGAATTTCTCATTTTCAATGTTCAAATCTTCTCTTCTTCAAGGCTTGAAGTTCTCCAACTTGGTTGCCAAGAGTTGTGTTCTTGAGCTTGAATCTTAAGATCGATTGCTTCTTCTTCAAAGATTTGATCTTCTTTCTTGATTTCTCTTGCAAAGATTGAGGATTTAGGAGAGGTTTTTGTAGTTTTTCTCTGTGTTTTTCTGCCTTTATTGGCCTCCTCCAAGAACCCTAGCTGTCTCTCTTCAAAACGCATAACACCCTATATATAGTTCTCCCAAAAACTGAGATAAAAATTGCATAAATCAGTCTTTGGACCAAATGAAGCCATTTAGGGGGATCTAAGCAGCTCCGTTTGGCTTCTTGAAGATGGCGCCACTTGGTCCCTTGAAGGCAGCGCCGTTTCATCCTAGTTTTGCTACAGTTTTTTTTTTGTTGTGAGACAGTGGCAATTGTTTTTATTTCTTGATAAATTAAGAGCATGAAATCTGCTAATCTAGGTCTTGATGTCTTCATAAAAGTTGTAGATCTTGATCTTAGCTTTCCATAGGGCTTTGAATCATCTCAAGTGAACATCTAGAACTCACGATATGATCATTATACCAAAATCCAGCACAGGTGACTTTGCAACATAAGCAGGGTGGCCAAATAAACTTGGATTGACATAACTTCAGAATGTTCTCTATAATTGTCTAGAAGATCACTTTTTCATTTGAAAATTCTCTGTCATGCTGTTTTGTTCTGCATTTTTTGGCATTCTTCATTGTGTAAAAGCTCCTTGCTTGATTAATTCTATTCCAAATCTTCAATAAAATCACCTAAAGCAAAGAAGAGAAAAAGAAAGTGTAAATAGTAATCGAAACACCAAAATTCAACAGAAATTTAATCTCAAAATGATCATTACATGAAGCATAAATATGAGATATCATTGGTAGAGTTAAATCTCATTGCCAAATACAGATATCATTTTGACACGTAATTAGTGGATATAAGTTTGAAAGGGTTGATGCTATTAAGCAGAAAAGGTTTTTTTTTTTGTAATCAAATTACAAGTAGCTTAGACTTCTACGAGCTCTATGTGTTTGGAAAACAAACAAGAGTTTTCTTCAGCAAAGGTGTTTACAAAACTAAAAAGACTTTAGATTACATCCATTTAGATCTTTTGGGTCCTTCTAAAGCTCCTTCATCAAGTGGAGCCTGATAAATGTTAACTTTCATCGATGATTACTCAAGGGAGTTTTAGATGTTCTTTATGAAGCAAAAAAATGATGTGTTCAACACTTGCAAGCAATGGAAGATGATGATCGAGGAGCTAACTGGAAGACAAATCAATAATTTGCGAATCAACAATGTGTTAGAGTTCTGTTTGGAGAATTCAATGACTTTTGCAAGAAAGAATGTATTGTGATTCATTTAATAGTTATTGGTACAACTCAGCAAAATGGAGTAGCTCAATTCATGAACCACACCTTGATTGACAAAGCAAGAAGCATGCTTTCAAATATCAATGCTTCAATGGTAGCTTATGTGGTGAATCGATCTCATTTTATAGCAATAAAGTTGAAGAATCTAGAAGACGTATGGTCTAGCAAACCTTCAATTTATTTCGATATTTCGATATCCTTCAGATGTTGGCATGAATGATGGCAAATTGAAACCTAAATTAATGAAATGCACTTTTCTTTGACATTCTTCTAGAATTAAGATATTTAAATTTTGGTGTCCTAAAGCATCCAAAGTCATTAATAGCAAGTGTTACAACTTGGAGCAAACAATTATGGCAAGTTTCTTGGCGCTGGGATTTTATCAGAATCTCTTGGAAATCAATCTACACCAAATATCAAGAAGATTATAATCCTAATATCTAGGGATTTCTTGCTATATTCTTAGGATATAAGACTTGGAGAAGAAGAAGCTCTCTAGAAATTATATATATGAAAGCTTCAAGGAAAAGAAAATCAACTCTTGAATAACTCTCATTGTATCTCTTGGTATTCTCGTGGAAATTCTTGCAAATATTAACGAGAGAATTTTATGCATCTTAAGCAATATTCTTGAGAGAGTTGTTCATTGCACTCATGCTATAGAAGCTTAAGCTTGAGAGAGTTCAACAACACACTTTATCTTCTTTTTATACTGCTCATGTACTAAAGTGTGCTATTTCTATTCAAGTATTAGAAATTGATTGTTCAACAGAGCTAATTGCACTTGACAAGAGTCTACTCAAACAACTTCATGGAGGAAAAGGGTGCTATGACTGACTGTGGTAAGTTGAAAACACTAAGTGCAAGTGGGATATTGTTGCATCCTATCAAAAGGAGTTTGACACATCTTTCTAAGTAGAGTTCAATGAAAGCAAGGTATGGCTAGATATAAGTTCAACAATCATGGAGGCAGGGGTTGTGATTTATGTGTTTCTAATCCTGAAGGCAACATTGTGGTAGTTGAATTTCTGGCTGTTGAGGCAACTTTGACAAAGGGTGTTTTTACAAGTCCACTTAGGGAATCACTAGAGGAGATTAAGAGCGTGTTCCTATACTTTTGAAATATAAAATTTAGTGCATTGTTGTTAGCCTAAAGGAAAATCATGAGGTTTTGATTAAGTTTTGATTAATGACAAACATTGATGTAGACTAATCTTTATATCATTTGTGTGATAGGATTGTTGGATTAAGAAGTATGAAGTCTTATTGCCTTGAAGCCACAATGCAACAACAACTCAAATATGTCAAAGTGATTGAAGATTGAAGAGTTTGTTCAAGATTATTGAAGGCTTTGATGACATGAAGTGTAGGTAACATGTGCTTAATAGGTAAACTTTATAAACCCAACACTTGTGTGTCTTGAAATCTGTTGAATGCATAAGAGAGCAACAAAAACTTGTTTTGAATCTTAAATGGCTTTGAATGAACTTTTGAATAACAAGTATGCTTTTGAATCTCAAATGATCTTGAGTAAACTTTATATGATCAAAGTGTTTTAGTAACGGTTTTTGAGTTTGAAAGTGTTTAAATAACTTACCCATTTATACAAAATGTTTTCAATGTTATTAAGGTTGATTTTCAAATGATTTGACAAAGTTTGATCAGTTCGGACTCAAGTTCAGACATCCAAACTTTGAAAATGGTTACTGTGCTTCCAAAGAAATTCGGACGTCCAAACTTTCTCCGATAGCATGGTTACTATTTTTCCAGAGAAATTTAGACGACTGTTCAGACGCATAAGGAAAAGATTGAATGTCCGAACTTTTCAAGATAACTTGGCACAGTAAAGTTCAGACGAAAGTTCGGACGCATAGGAGAAAGTTCGGATGTATAAACTTCTCTGAAACTAGCCGTTTTAGAGCTATTTAAACTGATTTTTGAATATCTGAGAAATCTTAATATTCCAAAATCTTTAACAAACATCAAAGTTCTCTTTTGTGTTGTGCTTTCAATTGATCATTCAAGATTCCAAAGACATCAAAGTGAAGAGGTGCAACATTGTGTAATTATCTACCAAGAAAGTAGTAACATCTTATTCATTCTCCATTCTCCATTTAATTGTGTTTTCTACTAGCTCATTACAAGGTTTTCTTGTAAACATTAAAATCCTTTAGATAAGGGTAGTTAGCCCTAAGGGCAAATCATGTAGTTATGATTAGTTTTGATTATTGACAAACAATGATAAGGACTAATACGCTTATATGTTGTGTGATATGATTTGTGGATTAAGAAGTATGAAGTCTCATTGCCTTGAAGCCATAATGCAAGAACAACTCAAATATGTCAAGTTGATTGAAGATTGAAGAGTTTGTTCGAGATGATTGAAGGCATTGAAGATTTGAAGTGTATGGTACATATGCTAAATTGGTATATTTTTCTGTAAACTCTATACTTGTGTGTCTTGGAATCTATTGAATGCATAAGAGAGCATAAAATTATTTTTCTAACTTTGAATGAACTTTTTGTTAATAAATGTATTTTTGTATCTTAAAAGATTTTGGGTAAACTTAAAAGATTTTTTGTATCTTAAAAGATTTTGATTATGGTTCTTAAGTTTAAAACTGTCTAAATAACCTATCTATACATACAAAATGTTTTCAAAATTATTGAAGTTAAATCTCAAATGATTTTACAAAGTTTGAAAACCAAACTTTAAAATGGATATTATGCTTCTAAAAAATTCGGTCGTCCGATTTTTGCCGCTAGCAATGGCTACTATTTTTCCAGAGTGAAAGAAAATTCAATCGTCCGAATTTTTGTTTTCAGCATGGTTACTGTTTTTCCAGAAACATGCAACAGTAAAATCCAAACGATTAGTTCGGACGCACAAGAAAAATTTGATCGTCCGAATTTTCTGAAACTAGCCGGTACTAGCTATTTTATGGCTGTTAAAACTGATTTTCAAATTATATAAAAGTTATAAACTCAAGAATTTTTGTAAGTTTTGAATCTCTAAGAAATCTATACATTCCAAAGCCTTTAGCAAACATTAAAGCTCTCTTTTGTCTTGTGTTTTTAATTGATCATTCAAGATTCCAAAGACAACAAAGCGTGAAGGTGCAACATTATGTAATCATCTACCAACAAGTGGTAACATCTACACATTCTCCTCTCTTTATTAAATTGTGTTTTCTACTAACTCTTGCAAGGTTATCTTGATAACATAAAATCCTTTGGATAAGGGTGATCCTTCAGACATTGATTCAAGATTTTTTGTAGATATAAAATCCTTTGGTAGGGTGAACCTTGTTTGTATAATTACTAAAATAGGTTGTGAATGTAAAACCACTGTATGGTGAGCCTCTTATGTAATTGTTGAACTTGAGCAAATAGTAGATTGTTTGAAATCCTTAAGTACAGGCTTAAAGTAGTGGATGTAGATCTTGAATAGATCGAACCACTCTAAATTGTTTGTGTTCATTGATCTTACATTGCTTTACTGCTTTGCTATTAATTGACTTATTCTCTCATTTAACAAAGCACATACAATCTGGACTTGCTTAAAATTGTAAAAGAAATTTATTTGCGAAAATTAGCCAGAGACCTAATTCACCCCCTCCCCTTAGGTCTTTCAATTGGTATCAGAGCTTGGACTTCTTTGTGTGGTTTTACTACCTAGAAGTTAAAGATCTTATGGCTAATATCTCAAACTTACCTTACCTAGAAGGGTCTTCCACAAATAGACCACCTTTGTTTGATGGAACAAACTATAAATGCTAGTAAAGGTTCAAAATAAGTAAAAGCAGTAAATGGAAATAAAAGTGAAGATGTGCTTAGTCTTTGGATATTGATGGAGAGTCCTTTCTCGGTTTCTTCTTGGCAGCAACATGCTTGACTCTTCCATGGCCGAATGTTGGATTTGATGGGGTTGTTGTTTCAGCTCTTGCAATTTGACCTCCTTCTTGACTGATTCCAGCTTGCTGCAGTCCATGATCTCCTCCTTGAGACTCCATGACCTGCTCATTTCCATTCCCTTGGTCACCATCATTATAATCATCTTCATCATCACTGCCACTGCCTTCTTCATTTTTCTTGTTATCTTCATCATTCTCATCATCCTTTTCCTCCTGAGTTCTAAAAGGCCCTTCACCGCTTTGACGATTTCTTATCAATAATTCTTCAATGTGCTTGACTCTATTCTCCAAACTGTCCAGTTTTCCAAGCACCATAGGAGGAAATGTTTCAAAGAATTTATACATTTTCTCCATTTCTTTCATGTGGTTTTTTAGTGCTTCTTGAATTTTATTTTCTCTTGAAATCCCTTCAGCACTAGTACCTTCCCCAGCAATATGATGTGATTGAGAAGTTGGCTCTTCTTCAAAGAGTCTTCTTTTTGAAGGCGGTTGCTCCACCTCAGTTGTTGAATTATGCCTTCTCTTAGTTTTCATTTCTCTTGCCCATGTTTCTGCCTCTTCTTCTTCTTCTTCTTCTTCAGTTTCATCACTTTCCTCTGCTTCAACTCTCTTTGGAGGGGTCTCTCTTCTAATTCTCCATACTCCCTCATCATCAAGAGTCAACTGCATCCTTTTGAGAGATTCATTTGTATAAATTTGTCCTTTTTTAAAAGCTTCTCCTCTAACAGGAAGCTTGATCCAAAAATGTTTGAAAAAATATTGTCAGAAGTCTTCTATATGGTAAAGCCTTGTTATCAGTCTTTCTAACCCCAAACATATGCTTCAATGCCATGTATCCAAAATTCTATCTCGTATGCTCATGGAAAGCAAGCATAATCACCATATGAATGTTTCCTACACATGTTTTGTGACCAAAGTTGGGAATTATCATGGTTGTTATCATATGATGCATAACTCTTCCCCTTGCATCTAAAGCTTTGATTTTCCTTTCCTTAATGGTCCTAAACTCTCTACCATTGGTGAAAGCTTCTTCAAATCTAGCATTTGTAAACAGTTCTCGTTCATAGCAGTGTTGTCCTAAAGAAAAATATCTTGCTCCAACATCACTTGATCCACAAATTCTATTTACTAATGCATCATTGAATTCAAAATCTACTTGAGACACTCTAGAGGAATACCATTGAGTAACATTATCTCTTTCATGTTCAACTCTTTCTTCCTTAAGATTTGCATAGAACTCATATATGAGAGAGTGATAATATTCTTCATCAATAACCAGTAAATTACACCAGCCAATATCACCAAATAAAGAAAGAACATTACCCATATTGGTGAGCTTGTCAAAATGAACTCTATTTCCAGGGATGAACACATGAAGGTACAAACCAGGTTAAAGAGTCAAAGCTTGCCATGCTAGTAAGAGACTATGAGCTATTTACCATGAAGCAATGTGAGAATGTTAGTGATATGTTTACAAGATTTACTAATATTTTCAATTGCATAAAACCTTATGGAAAGAGCTATACTATTGGAGAGAAAAACAGGAAGATATTGGATACTTTACCAAAATCTTGGCAACCAAAGACATTTGTCATTGAGGAATCAAAGGTTTTAAAAACTCTTCCGCTTGAATAGCTTTTTGGATCACTGCTCCACATGAAATGAAGATGGAAAGACTGAATACAAAGAAGATGAAGAAAAAGGAAGAAAAGGAGTTGTACTCAAAGCTTCAAATCACTTGAGTGAACAAGAAAAATCATCAAGTGAAGAAGAAGATGGAAACAGTGGAGAAGAGGAGATTGCCATGACTGTTAGGAAATTCAAAAGATTCTACAAGGAGTTCCCAAGAAAGGAAAAAAGCTAACCAAGAAGAGTGGACAGTCTTCATCCTTCAAACCTCAATGTTTTGAATGCAAGAGCACAGAACATCTTGTTGGTAGATGTTTACACAATGTTTCACCTTCACACTTTGTTGTCTTTGGAATCTTGAATGATCAATTGAAAGTACAAGACAAAAGAGAGCCTATAATGTTTGCTAAAGGCTTTGGAATGTCTAGAGTTCACAAGAATTCAAAACTTACAAAAAATTTGAAGTTTATAACTTTTATAGATTTGAAAAATCAATGGCAACAGCTATAAAACGGTAGTTTCAGAGAAGTTAGGACATCCGAACTTTCTGCCATGCGTCCGAACTTTACTGTGCCAAGCTGTCTGGAAAAGTTCAGACGTCCGAACTTTTTCTTTTGCGTCTGAACTTGCGTCCGAAATTCTGTGTAAAAAACAGTGACCATGCTATCAGAGAAAGTTTGGACGTCCAAACTTTACTCCATGCGTCCGAACTTAAGTCCGAACTTCTCTGGAAGCAAAGTGATCATTTTCAAAGTTTGGACGACCAAACTTATCAAATTTTGTCAAATCATTTAAAAATCATCCTTAATAACTTTGAAATCATTTTGTATGAATAGATAAGTCATTTAGGCACTTTTAAATACAAAAATAGTTACCAAAACATTTTAATCATCCAAAGTTTACTTAAGATCATTTGAGACTTTGAAAGCATACTTGTTGTTGAGAAGTTCATTAAAAATCATTTCAAAAACAAGTTTTGTGCTCTCTTATGCATTCAACTAATTCCAAGACATACAAGTGTAGATTTTACAGAAAAATATACCTATTTAGCATAAGAACTCTACACTCTAAGTCTTCAATGCCTTCAATCATCTTGAACATACTCTTCAATCTTCAATCACTTTTGGAATAGTGGAGTTGTTCTTGCATTGTGACTCCAAGGCAATAATACTTCATGCTTCTCAATCGTATCACTTAAACATACAAGAACATTAGTCCTCATCAATGTTTGCCATTATTCAAAACTAATCATAATTACATGATTTGCCCTTAGGGCTAACCGTCTCCCCCTTTTTGATGATGACAAACTTTGATGCAAAATGTGATGGATTTAAATAATGTAGTACAAAGAAGCATTGATGTCAATGATGGATAGTAACCAATTTAGTAAATTGACATACAAAAGGCTCGATATGAGCCTATGACCCAACCAACCTCTATTTACCTCTTTCCTTCCAACTTACAACTAGGATAGAAGATATAACATTTAACACAGTGTATCACCATATTAACACATATTGCACATATATTGCATTACTTACTCACATATTGCACATATATTGTAGAAGCACACACATTTAGCAGAACTCATTTCCTTCTCCCCCTTTTGTCATCACTCAAGAATGGGAAAATGAAAATGAGATTGATAATTACTAAAGGAAGCTCTCAACTCTAAGGTTTCATCATTGAGCTTCATTAAAGCTATTACATAGGCCACATTAAACTAGTGATAAAGTGCAGAAATTTAAAGTACAAAAGCAGAGAAATTTGCATAAAATATGCTAGTAAAGGTTTAAAATAAGTAAAAGCAGTAAATGGAAATAAAAGTGAAGATGTGCTTAGTCTTTGGATATTGATGGAGAGTCCTTTCTCTGTTTCTTCTTGACAGCAACATGCTTGACTCTTCCATGGCCAAATGTTGGATTTGGTGGGGTTTCTGTTTCAGCTCTTGCAATTTGACCTTCTTCTTGACTGATTCCAGCTTGCTGCAGTCCTTGATCTCCTCCTTGAGACTCTGTGACCTTCTCATTTCCATTCCCTTGGTCACCATCATTATAATCATCTTCATCATCACTGTTACTGCCTTCTTCATTTTTCTTGTTATCTTCATCATTCTCATCATCCTTTTCCTCTTGAGTTCTAGAAGGCCCTTCACCAGCTTGAGGATTTCTTATCAATATTTCCTTAATGTGCTTGACTCTATTCTCCAAACTGTCCAGTTTTTCATGCACCATAGGAGCAAATATTTCAAAGAATTTATACATTTTCTCCATTTCTTTCATGTGGTTTTTCAGTGCTTCTTGAATTTTATTTTCTCTTGAAATCCCTTCAGCACTAGTACCTTCCCCAGCAATAGGATGTGATTGAGAAGTTAGCTCTTCTTCAAAGAGTCTTCTTTTTGAAGGCGGTTGCTCCACCTCAGTTGTTGAATTATGCCTTCTCTTAGTTTTCATTTCTCTTGCCCATGTTTCTGCCTCTTCTTCTTCTTCTTCTTCTTCAGTTTCCTCACTTTCCTCTGCTTCAACTCTCTTTGGAGGGGTCTCTCTTCTAATTCTCCATACTCCCTCATCATCAAGAGTCAACTGCATTCTTTTGAGAGATTCATTTGTATAAATTTGTCCTTTTTTAAAAGCTTCTCCTCTAACAGGAAGCTTGATCCAAAAATGTTTGAAAAAATCTTGTCAGAAGTCTTCCATATGGTAAAGCCTTGTTATCAGTCTTTCTAACCCTGAACATATGCTTCAATGCCATGTATCCAAAATTCAATCTCCTATGCTCATGCAAAGCAAGCATAATCACCATATGAATATTTCCTAGAAATGTTTTGTGACCAAAGTTGTGAATTATCATGGTTGTTATCATATGATGCATAATTCTTCCCCTTGCGTCTAAAGCTTTGATTTTCCTTTCCTTAATGGTCCTAAACTCTCTACCATTAGTGAAAGCTTCTTCAAATCTAGCATTTGTAAATAGTTCTCGTTCATAGCAGTGTTGTCCCATAGAAAAATATCTTGCTTCAACATCACTCACTCCACAAATTCTATTTACTAATGCGTCATTGAATTAAAAATCTACTTGAGACACTCTAGAGGAATACCATTGAGTAACATTATGTCCTTCATGTTCAATTCTTTCTTCTTTAAGATTTGCATAGAAGTCATATATGAGAGAGGGATAATATTCTTCATCAATAACCAGTAAATTACTCCAGCCAATATTACCAAATAAAGACAGAACATTACCCATATTGGTGAGCTTGTCAAAATCAACTCTGTTAGCCCTAAGGGCAAATCATGTAGTTTTGATTAATGACAAATATTGATGAGGACTAATATGCATGTCATTTGTGTGATAGGATTGTTGGATTAAGAAGTATGAAGTCTCATTGCCTTGGAGCTAGCAATGCATGAACAACTCAAATATGTCAAAGTGATTAAAGATTGAAGAGTTTGTTCAAGATTAATGAAGGCTTTGAAGACATGAAGTGTAGGTGACATGTGGTTAATAGGTAAATATTGTAAACCCTACACTCTTAAGTCTTGGAATCTATGAGTTGCAATTGAGAGCACAAAACTTTATTTAAATGTTTTCAATGGTTTTGAACTTACCTAAATTATCAAGTTTTCATAAATGGTTTTTGCACATAAAAGGTCTTTAATGACTTATCTTTAAGGCTAAAATGTTTTCCAACTTGTTTGAAATGATTTGGATATGTTTTGACAAAGTTTGAAAAATTCGAAAGAAGATTCGGACGCAGTCCAAAAATTCGGTCGTCCGAATTTTGTAGCAAAAGTTTGCTACTATTCTTCCAGAGAAATTCGGAAGAAGATTCGGACGCAGACAAAAAAATTCGGTCGTCCCGAATTTTTGTAGCAAAAGTTTGCTACTGTTCTTCCAGAGAAATTCGGGAAGAAGATTCGGACGCATGCAAAAAAATTCGGTCGTCCGAATTTTGAAGCGAAAAAAATTGGGATGCGAGTCTGGTCATCCGAATTTTCTCAAAACTAGCCAGTTACTAGCCGTTGTATAGCCGTTTGAACTGATTTTTGAATTCTATAAAAGCCATAAACTCCAGATTTTTTAGTAGAACTTTGAACTTAACAAATCCTACATGCTCTAACTTATTTTACATCAAATCAAATTGAAAAGCTCTCAAATTGCCTTGTGCTCAAAGGTGTACATTCAAGATTCCAAAGGCAAAAGGTGAAGTGGGTGCTAGCAATTGTAATTATCCACCAAGAAGTGTTGGTAATATCCAAACTCCATTCTTCATTTTAATTCTGTTTTTCTACTAGCTCATTGCAAGGTTATCTTGTGACATAAAACCCTTTTGTGTTAGGGGTGAGCCATAGACTAGATTAATCAAGGTTGTGGTGTAAAACCCGTTTGTGGGTGAGCCTTTGATTATATTGGTCTTTAGGTTGTCTTTAGATATAAAACCCTTGTGGAAGGGTGAACCTTGTTTGTATAATTACTAAAAGAGGTTGTGAGTGTAAAACCATTGTGTGGTGAGCCTCTTATGTAATTGTTGAATTTGAGCATATAGTGGATTGATTGAAATCCTTGAGTGTGGACTCAAGGTAGTGGATGTAGATCTTGGAGAGATCGAACCACTATAAATCGTGTGTTCATTTGTTTATAGCTTTACTTGTTTACATACTTATGTTATTCTTATTTGTTCTTAGTTGTTGATTGATTGGTTGTGAATTTATTGTTTGATCATCTTGTCTCAACCATTAAATCACATATAAACTTAGAGTTTGTAAATTTGAAGAAGAGCTTTTATTAAGGCAAAGGATTTGCAAAACAGGAAAAGAATTTTGATAATTAGCCTAAGACCTAATTCACCCCCCCTCTTAGGTCTTTCAATTGGTATCAGAGCAAGGTCTTCTTGTTAAGGTCTAACAACCTAGAAGTAAAGATCATATGGCTAGTTTATCAAATTTGCCTTATACGGAAGGTTCCTCCACTACTAGACCTCCATTGTTTGATGGTTCTAATTATATTTTTTGGAAGTCTAGGATTGAGATATACACTTGTTCTATTAACTATGAATTGTGGAATATTATTGAGAAAGGTCCCTATGTGCCATTGAGATTGAAAGCTGATGGAGTTACAAGGGAACCAAAGCCTATGGAGGACTATGATGAGAGCGATTCAAGAAAGATGACATTAAACTACCAAGCAATGAACATTCTTTGTTGTGCGTTGGTCATCAATGAATACAATAGAGTGATGGAATGTGATTCCGCTCATGAAATGTGGAAACTACTTCAAATCACTCATGAAGAAGAAAGAGCAAATGTGTGCTTCATGGCAATAAATGATGAGGTACAATCCACTCCTTCTACCTCTACTTGTTGTGATGATGATGTTGATATTGTAGATGATCCTAGTGAACTACTTGTTGAATTGTATGAAGAATTAAAAAGTGTTTCAAAAAGAAATAAGGAAATGAAATTCAAAATTAATGAGTTATTGAATGAAAACTCAAAATTATATTGTGAAAATAAAAAGCTTCTTGAATCTATTGATTGTTTAAATATTGAAAAAGAAGTTTTAAATGTTTCTTTACAAAATATATCTTTTGAAAATAAAGCACTTTGTACAAAAGTTTCTTCTCTTGAAAGAATGCTTAGTGACCATGAAATTTTGAAAAGGAAAGTTGATGATCTTACATTATGTATTGACAAATTTACAAATGGAAGAGACAAGCTTGACAAAATACTTGGCTCTCAAAGATCCTCTTTTATTAGAAATGGTCTTGGTTATGATCATGTATATAATGGACCTAAATATAAAAATTTCTTTGTTAAAGCTACTTCTAGTTCAATGCCTCATACTTGTTGTACATATTGTGGAAAACATGGACACAAAGCCATTAGGTGCTTCGTTAAAAGAAAAATAGAAAATGGTGTTAAAACTATTTGGAGAGTTAAAGGAATTATTACTAACCCCCATGGACCCAAGAAAGTATGGGTACCAAAGGATACTTCTTCTCCTTATTGCAGGTACGCTTCAATTCAAACTCAAGCACTACTAAAGGGGTATATTGATGATGTTAGCTTAAAGAATAACAGAAAACATCACATTCATAATGAAAGTCAAGACAAACAATGAAGGATTTGTTTTTGAGACAAGAAGAAAGGAAGAATTCTTGGAGTAACCAATGTTGGTAAATGTTTCTTTCTTCTTTTTAAACAAATGTGGCTTATTGCTGATTTGAACTATAACTTGATTAGCATTAGTCAATTGTGTGACAATGAATAAGAAGTTAAAATTCTAACATGCAAAGTTTCAGTTGAGAATCCATTTTGTTTAGCTTTGAAAATTTGCCAACCATAACTTGTCAATTGCTTTTATGAAGTTGATTAGGTAACATTGATGATATGAGATTGAATTCATGGTAGATATGTTCTTGAAATTGATTATATGTCATGATAAAATGATTAATATAGCTATGATTGAATATCTATGCATTTGCTTGGCCAAAAACATATTTATGAAACTTTACAAAATATTTGGACATGAAGTTTGGATGTAGACCATAAGTTTGGTCGCCCGAACTTATATGACAAAATGATATTTCGTGATTTTGATCAATCTTTTACAAATTTTTGAATATGTGTTTTATCTTGATAAGCTTGAATGTCTTGTTGCTTATGATAATGATTTTCTTGGCATAAAAGATTTGGTCATGTGAACATGGATTTGTTGAACAAACTTTTCTATCAAGATTTAGTTAGAGGATTGCTAAAAAGGTGTTTTGAGAAAATTGTCTTTGAGATACTTGTCCATATGGAAAACAAACAAAAGAATCTTTCAAACCCATGAAAATGATTTTAGACTTCAAAACATCTTGAGCTTCTTCAAATGGATATTTTTGGACTTATATGGAACTCTAGTATTGATGACTTGAAGTATGCCTTACTAGTAGTTGATAATTTCTAAATATTCATTTTAGCATTATTCATTGTTCGAAAAGATTAAGTGTTTCATAAGTTTGTAAAATTATTCAAAAAGGTTCAAACCTCCCTTGAAAATTGGAGAAGTGTTTCACAAGTGACAATGGGAGAATTTTACAACAAAGTCTTTACAAAATTTGTTTTGAAAATTGAATTTCATATAATTGTTTCAACTGCAAAAGCTCCACAATAAAATGGTGTTATTGAAAGAAAATTTTGAACTTTGCCAAAATTGGTTATGTCTATGCTTTGTGAAGATTCTTCTTCAAAAATATTTTTGGGCCAAAGCCGTAAACACCACATGCTATGATAAATAGGATTCTTTTAAGATCATTTTGAAGAAAAACATCTTTTGAATTCTCTTTTATAGAATGCCTCAAATTGCATATTTTAAAATGTTTGGTTATAAATGTCTTATCTTAAATTCTTGTGTTAACTTACTTAAAATTTGATAGAAATCTTGATATTGGTATATCTCTTATCTATTCTTCTAACAAAAAGGCTTATAGAATTTTATAACAAAAAGAACCTTACATGATGAGGAAACCATTCATGTTAGCTTTGATGAATCTTACATTTACTTGGAAAGAAAAGATGAAGATGATGTAGGTACATCTATGAATGACTATCAAATCCATCTTCAAACACCAACTTTGGAGGATCATACCAATGAGCAAGAAATGATTGAACAAAATGATCAACATAGTGGTGACCAAAAGCTCTCAAAGAACTTAAGATATCCAAGAGGCCACCCTAAGGAGCAAATCATTGGTGATATCTCCCAAGGAGTAAAAATAAGGCGGTACTTTATCAATAACTTTATTCTTTTATTGGATATGAGCCTAAAGTATTGATGATGCATTGTGTGATGATTTTTGGATTATTTGTATGCAAGAGGATTTAAATAAATTTGAAAGATACAATATTTTGGATATTCCTAAATCTCATGATCATTCTATTATTGGAACTAAATGGTTTTTAGAATTAAACTTATTGAATCCGAAGAAGTTGTTAGAAACAAAGTTAGACTTGTTGCCTAAGGATTCAATCAAGAAGAAGGAATTGATTATGATGAAACATTTGTTCCGAATGAAAACTTGAGTCCATAAGAATGCTTTTGACTTGTACTTGCTTTAAACTCTTTCAAATGAATGTCAAAAGTGCTTTTTTAAATGGTTCTATTGAAAAAAAAAAGTTTATGTGGAACAACCACCCGGTTTTGTTCATGAAAAGTTTCCTAAACATGTTTTCAAAATTATCCAAAGCTTTGTATGATTTAAAACAAGCTCCTAGAGCTTGGTATGAAAAATTGAGTGATTTTCTTCTTTCAAAAGGATTTTCAAGAGGAAAGGTTAACACTACTATTTTCATAAAAACCTCTTGTAACAATGATCTATAAGTTGTCCAAATATATGATACAACTTTTGGTGCTTCTAATACTTCACTTTGTGATGTGTTTTCCAAGTTGATGCAAAGTAAATTAGAAATGAGCATGATAGGAAAACTCAATTTCTTTCTTGGCCTACAAATCAAGCAAACCAAGAATGGCACTTTCATGAATCATGTTAAGGTATAAGCACTTTCATAAGTTTATCAACTATGCATGACAAGAATAAAATGGTTTCATAGGAGTAGTCAACTCTATTTGACTGCAAGTAGAACTAATATTATGTTTGCAATGTGTTTGTGTGCTAAATTTCATCTTGTCATAAAGAGTTTCATTTGATTGTTGTTAAATACATTCTCTATTAACCTATTGATACTCCAAGTCATTATGGTCTATTTCAAATGTGTGGCTATGTTATGTGATAACATTAATGCAATAAATTTGATCATCATACTATTCAACAAACTATGATAAAGCATATAGAGATCAAACTTCATTTCATTAGAGATCACTCTACTAAGGGTAATACTTGTTTAAAGCATGTTTGCATTAACGAACAAATTAATGATATCGTTACTAAGCCATTGGCCGAAGAAAGGTTTGACCAATCATAGAAGAAGCTTAGGAATTTCAATATTCAATAACTAATGAGTGTATTCAAGTGTTGTAGCTCCAGGTGAGGACAAAGAAGCCTAGCATGGGAAAAGGAAAGGGAAAAGCCAAAGAAAGAGAAGGAAGACCAGTGATCAATGAACCAAGGAAGATTCATGTTCTGCAAAGCATGTCATGGCTGGAGAGATTTGTCACAGTGAAGGCTGCTACTGAATTTGATGATTGGACAAAAAGGAACCATAAGACAAAGCCAAGCCACAAGGTGGATGTCATCAAACTATCCAAAATGGTTTATGAAGATTAAGCAAATATTAAGGAAGAAAGAGTTGAGCAAGTTGATAATAAAGCTATGCAGTGGTTTTCTTCAAGAATATCACAAGTTGATTTTTGAGATTGATAATGCATTGCTCAATAGAATTCGTGGTGTTGAGAATGTTGGGTTTAGGCATTATTCTTCTGGGGACATTGTTTTATAAGTGAGTTATACTCACATGAAAGAATTGAGAATGCCTATATAAATGGTAGAAGCCTCAAGACTAGAAAGGAGAGCAAGATAAATGCTTGTTGATGCTAGTGAAAGAATTTTGCATCACATGCTTACTACCTTGATTATAGCATACTTTGGGCACAAATATTCTGGTGATAATATGTATGTTGTAATTATGCTAGTCATGCTTAAGAAAAGAAAATTGAATTTTGGATATATAGTGCTAAAGAATATAATGGCAGCTAGAAGAACCGAGCATAAGGCATTGTTGTATGAAAGGTTATTAATAGGAATTTTAAAGTATCTTCAAGTGCAATTGTCTTCTAGTGGTCTACCAATAAAGAGTGAAGAAGTCTACACCAGTAACTCACTAAAGGGAATTCCTTGGACACTTGATGATGATAATGTATGAAGGACTAGAAGAGAAACTCCTCTAAGGGGTGATAGAAGAGATGCTAGTGATATTGAAGAAAGTGAGGAGGTTGAGGAAGAAGAAAATGAAGAAGAAGAAGAGAATGAAGAGAAATTCCTTGCTGGAAAAAGGAAAGTTAAAATGAGGCATGAGTCACCAAGTGAGGGGGAGCAACCTTTCACAAAAGAAGACTGTTTGAAGAAGTGCTCTCTATTGAAGGAAAAGAAGTTGAAGATGATAATCTCACTATAGGTGATACAACAGTTGCCAATGTATTTCAAGAGACATTGAATAGCCATATAGAGGAAATGAAGAAGATGGACAAATTCTTCACGTCTTTTGGTCTGATAATTCTTGGCAAATTTGATGGTTTAGAAGCTAGAGTCAAGAATATGGAAGAAGACTTGAGAAAGATTTCTCAAGTGGTTTAAATGGTGAAAGTTCCTATAAAGCCAAATGAAGAAGATCAAGAAGATAATATGGGTGAAGATAGTAGCAACAAGGATGATAGTAATGACAGTGAAAATTGAGATGGCTATCAATTTGTTGCCAAAGAAGAAGACAAGATGAAGGAAAAGGCAGTGAAGCACCCCAAGAAGGAGAAGAACATGAGAATGAAGAGCAACGAACAAGCAAGAAGAAGGAGGTGAAGGAAGTTCAACAAAGTCAAATCACAAATCCATCACCAATTTCCTTTAGCCAAGAGATCAAGGGAACCATGGCCATCATAACAAACAGATTTGGAAGTGAAGACCATGAAGAGCATCCAAGACTAAGCCTTTCTATCCCTAAACTCTATTTTGTTGCTTATTTAGATTATGACTTAATGCACATATTATGCTTTAACATTGAAATTTACTTGTGCCTTTCTAGTCATTATAATGTTTTGAAGCTCAATATGTGAAATCTCTGTGATAAGAGCTTCTTTTGTTTCACTTTTGTTGTCTAAGTACTCTCACCCCAAGTTTAATTGCTGATAAAAAGGGAGAGAAGAAGTCGATTTATTATTGTTGAGATGCTACATAATGATTATTGCTGTTAGGATGATAACTATTTGACTAGAACTATACTGTTTATGAGAGTTGGTCAATACATTGCTAAATTGTCAAATGAGAGTTGATCAATATACTGCTTATATGTGATACATGTTGTCTCATTTTCATTAACCCCATCTTTGAGTGATGACAAAAGGGGGAGAAGAAATGGGATGACAAAATGTGTGAAAATGTGAAATAGCAGTGGGATTCCTCATGCATGAATAGAAAATGTGTGAATTTTCTGAAAATCCATGCATATGTCAAGGGGGAGAAAGAATATTGACTGCAAGATGTGCTATGTGCTATGTGCTTGTTGTAAATGTGCTATGCATGTGTGCTATAAGTTGAAATGTGCTATGAATGTATACTGTGAAACTAATTGGTTGCATTTGAAATTTAAAATGATTGTTTTCTGAGATTTTGAAAATGGTTAAGTTGGGATTGTGAAGTTTTTATCATGGTTCTTGACTTGACCTATGACTTTACATTACATCATGAAAACAATTAAATACATGAGCTTTGTGGTTTTGCAAAGATAAACTGAGTGCTATTGTAGCTATACATATTTGAGTACTTCTATAGTTCTTTTGAAAATGCAAAATCACCTTTTCAACTTGTTTCCAAAAATTTGGACTTGAAATTCGGATGCAGACCAAAAATTCGGACGCATCAAGATCTTCTTGTAAAAAATGTCTTTTCTATTGATCAAATTGTTTGAAAACTGTTTTAATCCTTCCTATCATATTTGAACAATCTTAGAAAAGCTTATTTTCAAAAATAGAAGTTGTTATCTCAAATATTTTATAGTTTGGAATTGAAAGCTCAAAATTCGGATGCATGATTTAAAAATTCGGATGCATGTTTCAGAAATTCGGATGCATGCATATTTTGTTGCCAAAACATGCTCTTTTGTTGTTCAAATTGATTCAAATATGTTTTATTCTCTTCCATTATGTTTGAACAACCTTAGGAAAGATTTATTTCACATTAAACATTCATTATATTGAATTTATTACAATTTGGACTTGGAATGTCAAAATTCGGATGCATGAGTTTTAAAATTCGGATGCATCCATATTTTGTTGCCAAAATGTGCTCTATTGTTGTTCAAATTGATTCAAACTTGTTTTAATCTCTTCCAATATGTTTGAACAACCTTAGGAAAGCTTATTTTCAAAAAATTGAAGCTTTCATTTCACTTATTTTACAATTCGGACTTGATATGTCAAAATTCGGATGCATAGCATCTCAAGTCTAAACTTGTTGAAATATGAGCACAATCTAAGGGGGAGTATTGTTAATCTTTTCTGACCTTTAATACCTCTCTTAGAAGTTGTCTTAATGCTTAAATGCTATATCTTCTATCCTAGTTGTTGGAAGGAAGGAGGTAAATGGAGGTTGGTTGGGTCATAGGCTCATATTGAGCCTTTTGCATGTCAATGTGCTAAATTGGTTATTATCCATTATTGACATCAATACTTCTATGTACTACATTGTTTTAATCTATCACATTTTGCATCAAAGTTTGTCATCATCAAAAAGGGGGAGATTGTTAGCCCTAAGGGCAAATCATGTAGTTTTGATTAATGACAAATATTGATGAGGACTAATATGCATGTCATTTGTGTGATAGGATTGTTGGATTAAGAAGTATGAAGTCTCATTGCCTTGGAGCTAGCAATGCATGAACAACTCAAATATGTCAAAGTGATTAAAGATTGAAGAGTTTGTTCAAGATTAATGAAGGCTTTGAAGACATGAAGTGTAGGTGACATGTGGTTAATAGGTAAATATTGTAAACCCTACACTCTTAAGTCTTGGAATCTATGAGTTGCAATTGAGAGCACAAAACTTGATTTAAATGTTTTCAATGGTTTTGAACTTACCTAAATTATCAAGTTTTCATAAATGGTTTTTGCACATAAAAGGTCTTTAATGACTTATCTTTAAGGCTAGAATGTTTTCCAACTTGTTTGAAATGATTTGGATATGTTTTGACAAAGTTTGAAAAATTCGGAAGAAGATTCGGGACGTAGATCCCAAAAATTTGGTCGTCCGAATTTTTGTAGCAAAAGTTTGCTACTATTCTTCCGAGAGAAATTCGGAAGAAGATTCGGACGCAGACAAAAAAATTCGATCGTCCGAATTTTGTAGCAAAAAGTTTACTACTTGTTCTTCCAGAGAAATTCGGAAGAAGATTCGGACGCATGCAAAAAATTCGGTCGTCCGAATTTTGAAGCTGAAAAAATTTGGGATGCGGAATTCGGTCATCCGAATTTTCCCGAAAACTAGCCAGTTACTAGCCGTTGTATAGCCGTTTGAACTGATTTTTGAATTTTATAAAAGCCATAAACTCCAGATTTTTTAGTAGAACTTTGAACTTAACAAATCCTACATGCTCTAACTTATTTTACATCAAATCAAATTGAAAAGCTCTCAAATTGCCTTGTGCTCAAAGGTGTACATTCAAGATTCCAAAGGCAAAGGTGAAGTGGTGCTAGCAATTGTAATTATCCACCAAGAAGTGTTGGTAATATCCAAACTCCATTCTTCATTTTAATTCTGTTTTTCTACTAGCTCATTGCAAGGTTATCTTGTGACATAAAAACCCCTTTTGTGTTAGGGTGAGCCATAGACTAGATTAATCAAGGTTGTGGTGTAAAACCCGTTTGTGGGTGAGCCTTTGATTATATTGGTCTTTAGGTTGTCTTTAGATATAAAACCCTTGTGGAAGGGTGAACCTTGTTTGTATAATTACTAAAAGAGGTTGTGAGTGTAAAACCATTGTGTGGTGAGCCTCTTATGTAATTGTTGAATTTGAGCATATAGTGGATTGATTGAAATCCTTGAGTGTGGACTCAAGGTAGTGGATGTAGATCTTGGAGAGATCGAACCACTATAAATCGTGTGTTCATTTGTTTATAGCTTTACTTGTTTACATACTTATGTTATTCTTATTTGTTCTTAGTTGTTGATTGATTGGTTGTGAATTTATTGTTTGATCATCTTGTCTCAACCATTAAATCACATATAAACTTAGAGTTTGTAAATTTGAAGAAGAGCTTTTATTAAGGCAAAGGATTTGCAAAACAGGAAAAGAATTTTGATAATTAGCCTAAGACCTAATTCACCCCCCCTCTTAGGTCTTTCAAACTCTATTTTCCAGGGATGATTTTCCTTGATTTCTTGTTCCAATCTTCAAATTCTGATGCAACCTTGATTGATATAAACTTGTCTGCTCCAGATGATAATTGAGGAACCCTGATTCTTCTTGGTTCATTGAGAATTCGTCCTCCTTCATAGACCTTTGCTTTCCCTTTTCCTTTTTCAACATTTGCTCCTTTAGTTCTCACCATTTTGATTTTCTAATAGAAAAGCAACGAGATTTGAGAGGTGTGTAGGGCTGGGAATTAAAAAATCCAAGTATTTTGATGTGACAATGGTGAAATCACAGAGGGATTTGAGTTTGGACGCGAGTGGGTAGAGAGAAATTTTGAAAAGGAGAGAGTTTGAATGATAAATTATGTGAGTAACGGCTAGTTCAGTTTCTTAAAACCCACTGCAACCGCAAAGTTCGGACGACCAAACTTTTGGTTTGCGTCTGAACATGCGTTCGAACTTCTCTTTTTCTCCAGTTTCAGAATGTTTGGACGTCCGAACTTTCTGTCATGCGTCCGAACTTTTCTGTCCTGAATTTTCTGACAAAGTTTGGACGATCCATTTTCACTCAATGCATCCAAATTTTTCCTACTTTTGTCACACTCAAATAAACACATTAGTAATTGAATTTTGAGATTCCTAAGAGTCTTCTTAAATGAGTAAACCTTTCCTTAGCCAAAGGCTTTGTGAATATATCAACAATTTGGTCATTTGTATTTATGTATTCTAAGCATATGTCCCTTTTAGCAACATGATCACGAATAAAATGATGCTTAATCTCTATATGATTTGTTCTAGAGTGTTGAATGGAATTTATGCTCAAATTGATGACACTAGTATTATCGCATAGAATAGGTATACGATTAAATTTAATACCATAATCAAGTAGTGTATGTTGCATTCATAATAATTGAGCACAATAACTGCCAGCTGCAATGTATTCAGCTTCAGCAATAGACAAAGACACACAAGCTTGTTTTTTACTATACCAAGACACAAGACAACTACCAAGAATTGACAATGACCACTTGTACATTTTCGTTCAACTTTGCATCTAGCATAATCAACACCCGAATATCCAATAAGATCAAAAGATGAAGATTTTGAAAATCAAAGACCATAGTCATGTGTATCAATAAAATAACGAAAAATATGTTTGACAGAAATTAAATGAGATTCTTTAGGACATGATTGAAATCTAGCACATAAGAACACATCAAACATAATATCTGGTCTACTTGCTATGAGATAGAGTAAACTTCCAATCATACCTCTATATGACTTTTCATCAACATTTTTACCATTTTCATCTTTATCAAGTTTGGTTGATGAGCTCATTGGAGTTCCTATTCCGTTTGCTTGATCTATTCCAAATCTTTTCAAGAGCTCCTGGGTATACTTTGCTTGGTTTATGAAAACTCCATCCTTAGTTTGTTTAATTTGCAACCCAAGAAAGAAATTCAGTTCTCCCATCATGCTCATTTCAAATTCATTCTGCATAGATTTGGCAAATTCTTCACAAAGAGATGTGTTAGTGGCACCAAAGATAATATCATCAACATAAATTTGCACAAGTAAAGTATCATTACTAGATGTTTTTATAAAAAGGGTTGTGTTCACTTTTCCTTTTACAAATCCTTTTGAAAGAAGAAAACCACTCAATCTTTCATACCAAGCTCTTGGGACTTGTTTCAAACCATATAGAGCTTTGGTTAACTTAAAAACATGATTAGGAAATTTTTCATGAACAAAACCGGGAGGTTGTTCTACATAAACATCTTCTTCAATAAAACCATTTAGAAAAGCACTTTTGACATCCATTCGAAATAACTTAAATCCTTTAAAACAAGCAAAAGACAAAAGTATTCTTATAGATTCCAATCTGGCTACGGGAGCAAAAGTTTCATCATAATCAATACCTTCTTCTTGGTTGAAGCCTTGAGCAACAAGTCTAGCCTTATTTCTAATAACTTCTCCTAGTTCATTTAATTTATTTCTAAAAACCCATTTTGTACCAATAATAGAATGATTATGAGGTCTTGGAACAAGAGTCCAGACTTTATTCCTTTCAAATGATTCAAAAAATTTGTACATATTCTCCATCTCCTTTATATCGTTGTTCAAAGCTTCTTGGAACACTTTGGCTACTATGGTGTCTCCTCTAGTAACTCCTTCCTCACTAGGCATTTCTCCAAGATTTTGGTAAGATTGGGAGTGGATTCTTTTTCAAACAATCTCCTTTTTGTGTGAGGTTGCTTCCCCTTACTTGATAAATCATGCCTCTTCTTTGGCTTCTTCTCTCTTGCTAGTGTCCCTTCTTCATCTTCCTCTTCTTCTTCTTCTTCAATACCTATCTCTTCGACGTCTTCATCATCTCCACTGGCCTCTATTCTTTCAGCCCTTTGAGGATTTTCTCACTTTATCCTCCACACACCATCCTCATCAAGTGTCAATTGCATCCTCTTGGGGGATTCATTGGCGTATATTTCTCCACTCTTCATAGGATTTCCCTCTTCCGGGGAGATGGACATGAAAATGCTTGAAGATTCTTGTTAGTAATCTTCCATAAGGTAAAGCTTTGTTGGCCGTTATCCTTGCACTAATCATATGCTTCAAAGCCATAAACCCAAAATTTAATCTCCTATGCTCATGCAAGGCAAGCATAATCACCACGTGCATATTTTCAACCTAAGATTTATGTCCAAAGTTAGGAATGATCATAGTTGTAATCATATGATGCATCACACATTCTCTAGCATCAAAGGCTTTAATTTTCCTTTCCCTAATGGACCTAAATCTCCTACCATTGGTAAAGGCCTCTTCAAATCATTCATAGGTGAATAACTCATGAATATAGTAATGTTGCCAAAAAGAATAATATCTAGCACCAATGCCATCCACATAACAAATACGATTAACTAGAGTATCATTAAACTCAAAGTCTACTTAAGACGCTCTAGATAAATACCATTGAATGATACTATCCCCAACATGCTCAATCCTTTCTTCCTTAATATTAGCATAAAATTCATATACAAGAGTAATATAATAATCTTCTTCACATCAAGCAAGATACCCCAACCTATTTCACCAAACAGTGATAGTACATTGCCCATATTGGAGAGTTTATCCAAGTCGACTCTATGATCGGGTATAATTTTTCTACTCCTTTTGCACCATTCTTCAAATTCAACCGCAGCCCTTGTTAAGATGAACTAGTTTACTCCAAGACTAGTTTGAGGAATCCGAACCCGCCTTGGTTCATTGATGATAAGCCCTTCATCTCCCATTTTTGCTTTCCCCTTACCTTTAGCCACATTTGTCTTCTTTGAGCAAACCATGGTGATTCTCATTGGAGAAAAGTGAATTTCAAGGACAATAGAGGGCGGAGAACATGAAAATCAAGTAATTTTCAAGGGAAAATGGTGAAATATGAGATGGATTTGAGTTTGGATGAGAGTGGGTAGAGTAGGTTTTGAGAAGAGAGAATTCAAATGGTTTTATATGAGGAAGATAATCGGTTGAGAGGTTTTAAAACCACTGAAAACAAAAATTCGGATGACCAAATTTTCAGGTCTGCATCCAAACTTGTGTTTGAATTTCTCTGTGTCTTTAGTTCAGCAAATTCAAACAACCAAAGTTTTTGTCATGTGTCCAATTCTTTCTGTCAGAAATTTTCTAAGGGAAGTTTGGATGTCCGAATTTCACACCATGCATCCAAACCATGCTTACAAAGTTTTTCTATTTTTGCCACACTTCAATAGACACATTAGTAATTGAATTTAGAAATTACCAAGCTTCTTCTAAGTTAGCAAAATCTTTCCTCGGCCAAAGGATTGGTAAATAATTCAGCAATTTGTTTATTTGTGCACACATAATCCAAGCATATATCACATTTAGCTACATGAGCACTAATGAAATGATGTTTAATCTCTATATGCTTAGTCCTACAGTGTTGAAAAGGATATGCTCAAATTGATAGCACTAGAGTATTGTCAAATAAAATAGGCACACATTTGAAATACAAGGTGGAGAACAAGAAAATCCAGTAATTTTCAAGGGAAAATGGTGAAATATGAGATGGATTTGAGTTTTGGATGTGAGCGATAGAGTGGGTTTTTAAACAAGAGAGAATTCGGATGGTTTAAAATAAGGAAGATGATCGGTCACAAAGTAAAATGACCAAATTTTCAGGTCTGCATCCATACTTGTGTCTGAAATTTTCTATTTCTATTTCTTCAATTCAGCAAATTCGGACAATAGAATTTTTGGTCATGCGTCCAGATCTTTCTATCTGAAATTTTCTGAGGGAAGTTTGGACGTCCAAATTTCACAACATGCATCCAAATTATGCATCTGAATTTTTACTATTTTTGCCATACTTCAATACACACATTAGTAATTGAATTTTTAAATTACCAAGATTCTTCTAAGGTAACAAAACATTTCCTTGGCCAAAGGCTTGGTAAATATATTAGCAATATTGTTATTTATGCATACATAATCCAAGCATATATCACCTTTAGCTACATGATCACTAATGAAATGATGTATAATCTCTATATACTTAGTCCTAGAGTGTTGAATAGGATTTATGCTCAAATTGATAGCACTAGAGTATTGTCACATAAATAGGCAAACATTTGAAATCTTAGTCATAATCAAGTAGAGTGTGTTCATCCAAAGCACTTGAGCATAACAACTACCGGCGGCAATATATTCGGCCTCGGTAGTAGACAATGACATTGATGCTTGTTTCTTGCTATACCAAGATACAAGGCAACTACCAAGACATTGACAATGACCAATAGTACTTTTACACTCGACTTGGCATCCGGCATAGTTAACATCGGAGTAGGCAATAAGGTCAAAAGAAGAAGATTATCTAAACCCAATACTATAATTATTTGTATCAATCAAATAACGAAGAATACGTTTGACGGCAATTAAATGAGACTCTTTTTGAAAATATTGAATCTGGCACATAAGCATACGGCAAACATAAAATCTGGCCTACTTGCAGTAAGATAAAAAAACTACCAATCCTACCTCTATATACCTTCTCATCAACTTTTTTACCTATCTCATCTTTGCCAAGTTTGGTTGATGAATTCACAGGTGAGCTAACACCTTTTGCTTGATCCATTCCAAATCTCTTCAAAAGCTCCTTGGTATACTTGGATTGATTTATGAAGGTTGGTATACTTGGATTGATATTTGATATTTATTTATTGTTAGCTAGTAGTATCTCATTGGTGTTATGAATATATTAATTATGTGAATGTCATTATTCCAAGTATTAATCCATGTTTGAGGTTATAGAATATGAAAGGTTAGGAGTTACAACCAAAGTTGTATGTAACATCTAACCTTCACACACCACTAACCCCATTACGTCCATTCCTATAGAGAACATGGGAGATTATGGGATGTAAGTTATGTTAGTTATAGAGAAGGTTATTAATGACCTATGATAGAAAGCGTCATTTCTAAATCTATAAATAAGAGGTTATAATAGTATAGATGTATGGTGAAAAGTCCTCAATAAAATTCTATTTTCCAAATTTCTTATGTTCTCACTTTCTCTCTTTTGTTATTGTTCAAAGTCTTATTTTTTGTCATTTTATAGTTAGTTTTCTTGTCTATCGCGACTGAATTTTATAACACGTTATACCATGAGACTCTACCGCTGAATCTTTGAGGTTTATAGGAAGGCAAGAAGCATGATTTTTCACTGCCGGAGTTTTAAAGTTTATTTAAGACAAAAGGATGTATTTTTCTATCTTTGGATTTCTACAGTAAACCTTACGAAACTCAATTTTTTTGTTCTTGATATTTCTGAAAAGTGACCATTTTTATACATGATGGTAAAATCTATCTGGATATAATGGTTCTGAAGACACCATTTAAGAAATACTAAAGCATCAAAGCCACTTAATTACTAGAAACTTTTTAAGGAAATATACAATCACTAGATGATGATTATTATATAAATGCTAGTTATGATTTGTTATGAGTGTTGCTATAAGTATGTCTATTATTACAAATTTTTTATCACAATTAAAATTTCTCCTCCATCAAAATTGTATGGATAAATATACCGATGATGTGATATAGAAAATATTTCCCCCTTCTCATACCTCAATCATGCTTCTGTAGTAGCAATATCAAGGAAAAAAGTTTTTTATAAGTATTCTAAAATTTATTTCTTTGAGACTAAATGAGTTACTGGTAAAATATTTAATGTCTGGCCAAATGATTTTATGTCATTCTCTAAAGTGAATGATATTAAATCTTATGATTTATTTATGAAAGAGATTTTGGTGGTCGTAATTGTAATACAAATGCACTTTGTTCTTATGATGTAAAATGAGTCATTAAATTCTCAATGTATAGATACTCACTAGAAGTGAAAAAATAATATGAAAAGATTTTTGTCATGTAACTGTAGTACATCAAACATGTTGTGAATCTCTATTAAGTATCGATTTAAAAGAGAAGCAAAATATTGCTTTACTTCTCTAAATTATGCTACTGATAGTAATGATGCATGTATCAATGATATTGATATGGCACATATGAGTATAGCTAATTCTTTTGAATATCTAGAGAGTTTTTCTAACGTTACAAATGTTGATAAAAATTTTTCGAACTACTGAATTATTTCTTTTCTATTTTCTATCATTTTGTGTTTATTATTTGAAAATTTTCATGCTATATATTTATATTTTAGCACTTCTATATTATTTAGTTTGTTATGGTTCAAGAATGGTAACATACAATTTATCTAAACAATATTGGTAGTTCATTTGGACAAATTTGAAATATTTGGCCAAAGTATAATGGTAGTATTCTTGAAAAACTATTCAATCAAGAACTGTAGAAGAGTTAATTGATTAAAAGCTCCAGAAGAACTACCAAATCTTCACCATAATGGTTAATTTTTGTAATGCATCATTCTCCATATAGTCTAATGAAAACCTTTGAGCCATGACGATAATCTCATTATATCAAAACATTGGATGAATGGACTTTTGAGATTTATACATTATTATTATGACCTAGAATAAATGCCAATTCTTTTACTCTCTTCTAGTTTATATTGCATAGAATTTATGAAATTGAGATGAAATATTAAGCAAACCTGAAGAATGATTAGTAATTTGCAAAAATATTATGGAACTATAAGTTTTCTAATATGACAAATTTCTATGAGCTGTTTGTTTTACATTATTAGAATGTTCCTACTATTACTTGGGGTTGAATGTGTTATTTTGGGGCGAATATAGAGAAATTATTAGTTGATGCATCAAGAAAATAGTCGTATGTATATCATTGATTTTGCAACCCGTAGTTTGCAATTCATTGATAATGAACTCATATTTTACATTCTCCAAACGACACAATTTGTCCTAATAATACTGGTTATACTGAGATAAATGTTGAACATATTGTAGAATGTTCATAATTGTGATGTATTAGCATTTATTTTGTATTTTTCCAACGCATTATAAGTTCTCCTCATAATAGTTGGTTTGGGTCAGAAACCAAATATTTCCCATTTAAGATTTAGAAATGTGCTATGTATATTGATCCATTACAAGGTAAAAAGTTTGGTCCTCAAGAAGATTTTATAATATGTTAGGACTGAATCTCAAGAGGGAGATTCATATTTTATTAATTTTGAATTTGTTGTCCTAACATAAAGAGGAGAAAACATGAGGCTGCATAAATATATTATTTTGTGTCTCATCTTGATCTTCTATTTTGATCCTCATAGAAGATACCTTGAATCAAAAGTTTAAAGAATAATTTATATAGCCAGTACATTAACTGACCAACATCCAGTAAATAATGCTCCTATTATATTTGATACCCCTGAAGAACAATCTACCATTGCCAATAAATTTGAGACACGATTAGAATGTGGAAGATAAGCCGATTCCAATGATACAAACCCTCACATTATGAAAGGAGTAGAGATTTAAGATTCTCATATATGTTACGTTGAGAAGACTTAAATTCTAGTAAAAATTTTTCCAAACATGACAAATATATTATTTCATAAAGAAATTCAAGTACTTGAAAACTATGGCGATGATGAGATCTCAACGTGATTGGGAACTATACTATTGGAACAGCATAAGTATATGATGTCAACGTTATTAATGCGCATAATATATTGATTCAGAATGAGAATTTTTGAATCAAAGTCTGGAGATTCAAAATGATAAAGTTCGCATAAGAAATATGAAAAGTCAGGATGATTACCAAGTACACTTGAAGTGTACATGTATTTCCAGCAAGAATTATACACTTGAAGTACAATCCATAAGGGAATGCAATGGATATTTATTTATAAAATACGAACTATAAAAATGAATATTTGCCATGACTTATGGCATATAATTCTTCGTAAGATTTAGCGCTGATCATGAATAGATATATTTCTAACGGTAGATATAATAGTGCATAATGACACTTAAATTCGTATTTATCTTTGTTATCATTTGATAATGGTACTTATATTTGAAATCTCTTATGGACTCGATACGCTTGAAGCATATAAGTGGATTGTTAATGTAGAACATAATCAGATTGTCTTAGTAAATTCTTATTGAAAAAATAATCAATTATGTCCATATATGAGTAAATCTACATGTAGCTATACTTGCTATATGTGTTTATTTGTTAGAATATATCTTTATTACATAATTTGTTGATTGAAATGGTGTCCTCCACATTAGAGGAAGAATATCATCAATTGAAAAAAATATATTGTTAGCCCTAAGGGCAAATCATGTAGTTTTGATTAATGACAAATATTGATGAGGACTAATATGCATGTCATTTGTGTGATAGGATTGTTGGATTAAGAAGTATGAAGTCTCATTGCCTTGGAGCTAGCAATGCATGAACAACTCAAATATGTCAAAGTGATTAAAGATTGAAGAGTTTGTTCAAGATTAATGAAGGCTTTGAAGACATGAAGTGTAGGTGACATGTGGTTAATAGGTAAATATTGTAAACCCTACACTCTTAAGTCTTGGAATCTATGAGTTGCAATTGAGAGCACAAAACTTGATTTAAATGTTTTCAATGGTTTTGAACTTACCTAAATTATCAAGTTTTCATAAATGGTTTTTGTACATAAAAGGTCTTTAATGACTTATCTTTAAGGCTAGAATGTTTTCCAACTTGTTTGAAATGATTTGGATATGTTTTGACAAAGTTTTAAAAATTCGGAAGAAGATTCGGACGCATGCAGAAGAAATTCGATCGTCCGAATTTTGTGAAGAATTTTTTTCTGCACTGTGAACAGTGAACAACGCATGAATAGTAACACTGTGAACAGTGAACAACGCATGAATAGTAACACTGGAACAGTGAACAACGCATGAATAGTAATACTATTCACGTGAACAGTATACTATTCATTTGAACCGTTTACTATTCTTCCAGAGAAATTCGGACGAAGATTCGGACGAAGCTGGAAAATTCGGTCGTCCGAATTTTGTGAATAGTGCATGAACAGTGACTACTATTCACATGAACAGTGCCGACTGTTTTTCCAGAGAAATTCGGTCGTCCGAATTTTTGTGACCGGTGCATGAATAGTGCATGAACAGTACCACTATTCACATGAACAGTGCATGAACAGTACCACTATTCACATGAACAGTATTTTCTGAAAATAGCCGTTACTAGCCGTTTTATGGCTGTTTAAACTGATTTTTGAATTCTATAAAAGCTATAAACTCCAGATTTTTTAGTAGAACTTTGAACTTAACAAATCTTACATGCTCTAACTTATTTTACATCAAATCAAATTGAAAAGCTCTCAAATTGCCTTGTGCTCAAAGGTGTACATTCAAGATTCCAAAGGCAAAGTGTAAAGGTGCAATATTGTGTAAACTCTACCTACAAGTGGTAACATCTACACATTCTTATCTCCTTATTAAATTGTGTTATTTTCTATTAGCTCATTTGCAAGGTTATCTTGTGACATAAAACCCTTTTGTGTTAGGGTGAGCCATAGACTAGATTAATCAAGGTTGTAGTGTAAAACCCGTGTGAGGGTAAGCCTTGGATTAGATTAGTCTTGAGGTTGTCTTTAGATATAAAACCCTTGTGGAAGGGTGAACCTTGTTTGTATAATTACTAGAAGAGGTTGTGAGTGTAAAACCATAGTGTGGTTAGCCTCTTATGTAATTGTTGAACTTGAGCTTATAGTGGATTGGTTGAAATCCTTGAGTGTGGACTCAAGGTAGTGGATGTAGATCTTGGAGAGATCGAACCACTATAAATCGTGTGTTCATTTTCTTATAGCTTTATTTATTTACATGCTCATGTTATTACTTATTGATTGTTGTTGATTGATTGGTTGTAGTTTGATGATATTATCTTAACCATCACATCACATATAAACTTGAAGCTTGTGGAATTAAAGAATAGCTTTTATTAAGGCAAAGGATTTGTAAAAAGGGAAAAGATTTCGACAATTAGCCTAAGACCTAATTCACCCCCCCTCTTAGGTCTTACATATATCATTTATGACTTTCATGATCTTCATTTATACACAAACACTAATGAACTAGAAGTTCAAAATAATGTTTTTTTGCATAAAATTATAGATCGATTGTTTGATTGACTTAAAGTTAGTCAATATGATAATATAGTTATAGATATTCCTACTTGGATAGATGTCTTAGCAGGACAACTATATGAATTCTATAGCCATATGATTTTGATACATACTTGAAGCATGTCTAATCTCTTGATTTTGAAAATAAAATTCTCAAAAGGGAAAAGGAATTGAAGATCAAGATATTCTTTTTGAGAATTTAAAAAAGCAAGTATTGTGATCAAAGTTTAAAAAAATCAAAATTTTGTTTTGATTGAACATCCTGAAGATGCTTCACATGGATACAGCACTTCAATAGTCATTGGAATATTATGCGAGATAAAGATCCTTTACATCTACCAAATGATATTGAAGAACTATTTGGTCATGAAGTATCATAACTTTATAACGTTTGCATGAATACACTGAAAGACCTAAGAGGAGATGAATTAGGTCTATGGTTAATTTTCAAAAGTCTTTTCCCGTTCTTCAAAACCTTTGCCTTAATAAAAGCACTTCTTAAAATTCATAAACTCCAAATTTATATGTGATTTAAAAAGAATGGTTGAGGCAAGATGATCAAACAATAGAACCACAGCTAATCAATCAATAACTGAGAAGAAGTGATAGTAACAGATATATACAAGCAAGTAAAGCAATAAAGAAATAAACACATGATTTATAGTGGTTCAATCTCTCCAAGATCTACTACATCCACTACCTTTAGTCTGCACTCAAGGATATCAACCAATTCACTAAATGCTCAAGTCAAGCAATTATACAAGATGCTCACCCTTTATGGGTTTTGCCACAACAACCTCTTTTGAATCCAATAAACAAGGCTCACCCTTATGACAATGGGTTTTATATTACTAGACAACCTAGACCAATCTAATCAAAGGCTCACCCTCACCAAAGGGTTTTATGTCACATGGCAACCTTGATCAATCTAGTCAATGGCTTACCCTCCACAAGGGTTTTATGTATCTTGACAAAATTGAATCAATCACAACAAGAATGTAAAGATAGAGTTCGGATGTTAACAACACTTCTTGGTGGATAAACACAATAGCTAGCACCACTTTATCTCTTGCCTTTGGAATCTACAATTTCAACATTTGAGCACAAGGCAATTTGAGAGCTTTTCAAATAACTTTGATGTAAAACAAGTTAGAGCTTATTGGGTTTCAAAAGATTGAAGAACTACACAAAAAAATTGGTTTTTATTTGTAACGGCTAGTTTTTCGGGGGTTCAGATGACCGAACTTGGTCCTCTACATCTGAACTTTTTTGGCAAAATCATGTCAATGTTCACTGTACAGGGAAAATTGGGACGACCAAATTTTTTATCCTGCATTCGAACTTTTCAAACTTCATCAAAACATATTCAAATCAATTCGAACAAGTTGAAAAAACATTCTAGCCTCCAAGATAAGTCATGAAAGACCTTTTAAGTGCAAAAGTCATTGATGAAAACTTTGTAATTAAAGTAAATACAAAACTATTGAAAGTTTTCAAATCAAATTTTGTGCTCTCAAATGCAACTCATAGATTTCAAGACTTAAGATTGTAGGGTTTACAAAGTTTACCTATTAAGCACACGTAGCCTACCCTACATGTTTTCAAAGCCTTCAATCATCTTGAACAAACTCTTTAATCTTCAAACACTTTGGCAGCCTTGAGTTGCTTTTGCACTTTTAGCTTCATGGCAATGAGACTTGTATTATTCTCAATGCAAAAATCCTATCACACAACACTTAAGCACATTAGACAATATCAAGGTTAGTCAACATTATTTCCTTAGGACTTTGCATTGATCAATGTTTGGCATTAATCAAAACAACATGATTTGCCCTTAAAGCTTACATACACTTATCTAAGTGCAAGTAGATATCTATTCTAATTTTTCTCTACCCACTAAATTTGAGATGGCGTTAAGCTTGCCCTTTGTTATCTCCTTGAAAAAGTTCATCTCGAATATTGAGAAAATCCAAGTCCTATTGAGATGGATATGCAAGGTATAAGTTACTTGTATGTTCAATAAAAATCATGTCATTTATAGATATGTGTTGATTATAATAGCAATGTCTTCAACTTACTTTAAAGAAATAGAGATTCATGATGCTGGTTGAGAATATGTGTGATCATACTAATATTTTATTATATTCAAGATAAATATATATTCTCTAAGAAAGAATTTTAACTTTATTGTTAAATGATAATAAAGTTTGGAATATATCAAAGGAGACGCAATCAAGTATATTTTGATGAGATTTTTTTTACTCATGAACTCTAGAGGAGATATGATATTGATGTGAAATAAATTCAATTATTTAATAATTCGACAAATCTATTCACTAAGACCTTACCCATAACAACATTTGATTAGAAAGCATCGATTAAGAAATCTCAAAGAATTATCTCATGAGGGAAAATAATAATGACATAAAGAATAATATACTCTTTTTCCTTCACTAGAGTTTTTTTTTCACTGGGTATTTATCTAGTAAAGTTTTAATGAGGCTAATTTTATATGTAATGGACATCTAATAGGGAGTGTTATGAATAATATATCAATTAAGTGGATATCCATTATCCCAAGTATTAATCTATTTTTGAGGTTATGAAATATGAAAGGTTAGAGATTATAATCAAAGTTGTAACATCCATCATTTATACACCATTAACTCCATTACCTCCATTATCATAAAGAACATGGGAGATTGCTTTTTTCCAAGCAATACTACAAAACAACTAAGAAGTTTGAATAATAACCACAAGAAATAAAGAGTGTTTTGAAGCATTTCAAAGGAGGGAAAAATAGAGAGAACATTACTTCTTGACAAAATTTTGAGCATGTATATACAATTTGTCTAAAAGTCATCTCAAATACCAATCACAAAGATTAAACAATCACACCCTTGTCTCAGAATGCAAGTAAGAATCTATGTGTATGTGTTTCCAACCAATGCAAATGCTCAAAAAATATAGGGGTGAATGTCATATTATTGGCCAAGGAATTCTCCTCAAGAAAACATAATGCTTCATAAGTCCGCATCTACAAAACTTCTCCACTAATATGGTAACCAAAGTCCAACCTAGATTTGGTAGGACTTTCAACCTTGTAACATTATGCTAAGGGAAAGTTAAGGGTGCCAAACGGAAAGTTAGGAATTCAAAGTCAAAGAAATGAGGGCTAAAGAGAGAGGAATGAGACATAAAACAAAAGTAATGACCCCTTTTAATTGCGAGGAATATCACCATTCCCATACATCCAACCACAAACTCCCATCCTTTACAAAATTCCCTCACTTTAAATTCGACAAGCTTGCACACATCATGCTTCAACCCATAATTTTTCCATCATCACCCATCTATGTCAACTCACAAGTTTATACCTTAATTATGACAAAATTCACAATAATACCAATGAAAACAATGAAGGCATCAAGAAATGTAATAAACATATATATAACTTATTTTCTTTTCTTTTCTCACTTTTTTTCTTGTTCTATTTTTTCTCTTTTTTTTTTTTTGATTGAAGTATATTTCAATTCTCGATCGTATAACAAAGTTTCATCACACCTCTCTTTTTGGTTTTAATGACTAACCCAGAAAGCCTTTTTTTCCTATCATCTTCCCTTCCACCCTTTGTTCCAATTTTCACAATACTCTTTGCCAACTTATGGGTAAAAATATATTTAGCTCTCGTAAACAAAGGTTAAATATAAATAGTGAAGTTTAAAATTTGATGTAGGAAAAATCAAGAATATAAATTTCAAGATCCAACTAAGGTTACTTACTCATTTTGCCTCAAGGCCCGTGAATAACACAAGATTCAACTCCATAATCATCACAACAAAAGCAAAGGGGAATGTGCTTTTAAAGACAAATTCCATACAAGCAAAGAATACAGGGGGTGCTTACTTGGTTTAAGTTTAAGGTACCAGCTATGACCTTTAGAATGCTTGTATAACTACTCTTCAAGAAAAGATTAAATATACAAGTCTAGAAATATCTTGAATATTCCAAAAATAAGAACAAGAAAATTCAATGAAAAATCATAAAATAAACTCTCCCATACTTAAGACAACACTGTCCACAATGTTGGGAGAAAGATACACAGAAGACTACATAACATGGCTGTTTCATACGTGAAGGCTAGGCGAATGCATGCACCTTCTATATACTACACAACAAAAGGAAACTAAAGAAACTAAAATTAAAATCTAAGTATAAAAGCATAGTAATAAAATAAATAAAAGGACAGAAACATAAAAGAAGGAACTTCCCTTAAGACCGTACTCACACATCTCTGCCTACCACTTGGTCTAGGAACCGAGAGATACACTTCTTGTCTTGCCATCGCTTGCATAAGTTGTTCTTGATTCACAAGAAGCATCTCTTGAGAGTGGGCAATGGCTGCAATGGCGGCATATAGTTGTCCCAAAAAATGGCTCCATCCAACCATGAAAGTATAGCATGAAGAGAAAAAATCTTTTTAGATAAACACAATGGAATAAGAACTCATCATTCTTCAATCCATTTTTTACCCAAACAACAAAATGAAACTGTAATTACAACAATTCACCCAATATAAACACCAAAATATACGAAAATACCACAAAAAAATCATACAACAAGCATCAACCACAAGAACAAAGTAACCACACAAAATAGAAATCAAAACAAAAGAATACTATGGACAAAGGAGAGGCATTATTTTGGGAAGCTTACTTATCTCATGGGTCTGGAGAGCATGGAGATAATCTTCCTAAATTCTTTCTCACTCCAATAAAATGAAGTTTAAGTCTATGTTTGCTTACCATTAAGGTCCCTTTTTCCGGATGATAGATTTCCACCACTTCATATGGGAGCACCTTACTTACTAAGAATGGGCTGGTCCACTTAGACTTGCACGTAATTGTGAACAACCTCCATCGAGAGTCATTCAATAACACTTGCTCTCCCTACTTGAAATCTCAATTTTTGTCAATGTTTTGGTCATGCTTCATTTTCACCTTTGATGAAGAATCTTTTGTAGAATAGCTTCCTTCATTTCTCTTAGAGACATCCATATCAGCCACAATCTCCTCTACTAATTGATTATTTTTCTTCTTTGCATCATTGCCTTGGATTAAAGCTAGATTCAAAGAGTCTTTCAACAAGGTTTCCTACAAAGAATTAGAAACATGAACATCAATATCGTCAATCTAGCCACAAGAATGATCAGGATCTAAAGAATGTCTCAAAGGATTCAAAGCTTTAAAGGCTCTAGCAGTAGCTAGAAAAGGTCTCTATAAAATCAAAGAAACCTCAGTATTCTCATCCATATCAAGTATCACAAAGTCCACAGAAAATATGAATTTATCAAATTTGACAAATACATCCTCAACAATACCCCTAGGATATCTAACCGAACCATCCGTAAATTGAATACCAATCCTAGAAGGTTTTGGTTCGCCTTGGGTTAATTGTTTGAAAACATCAAATGACAAGAAGTTAATTCTAGCACCTAGGTAAACCAAATATTTATCAAATGAAAGACTACCAATAGTGCAAGAAATAGTAAAACTCCCTGGATATTTTAGTTTTTGAGGTAGCTTTCCCTTGTTTTGAAGAATGGCAGAGCACTTCTCACACTATGATATCTCATATTTGTGCATCATCTAATGATCATTTTGAGATTAAATTTCTGTTGAATTTTGGTGTTTCAATCACCATTTACACTCCCTTTATCTCTTATTTGCTTTAGGTGAGTTTATTAAAGGTTTGGGATAGAATGAAGCAAACAAGAAGATTTTACACAATGAAGAAAATAGAAAAATGCAGAGCACAACAGCATGACAGAATTTTCAAGCGGGATTTTAACCTCACAGAGATTTCAAATGCAAAAGTGATCTTCTAGACAATTATAGAGGAGATTCTAAAATAGTAAAATTTATGTAAATCCAAGTTTTTTTGGCCACCCTGTTTATGCTGCAAAGTCACATGTCCTGGATTTTGTCCTAGTTTTGACACATTTTTGGTAGAATGATCATATCTTGAGTTCTAAATGTCCACTTGAGGTGATTCAAAGCCCTATGGAAATATAAGATCATGATCTACAACTTTCATGAAGACATAAAGACTAGATCAGTCAATTTCATGCTCTAAATTCACCAAGAAGTCAAAATAGCTGTCACAGTCGACTTGCAAAGTTACTATAACAAAATTGGGTATCGGTGGCGCTGTTCACACTGAACAAAGCAGTGCAGTTTGCACCGAAACGGAGTTTTCTGCATTTATCCTCTGTTTTTAGCTGGGGATATAAATACCCTTTTAAGAGCAAGAAGAGATGGGCAGCTAGGGTTTGAAAAAAGAGGAGAAAAACATAGAGAAAAGTACACAAAATCCTCCTACAAATCCATCAATCTTGCAAGAGAAATCGAGAGAGAAGATCAAATTCTTGAAGAAGGAGCAATCAATCTTGAAGATTCAAGCTCAAGAACACAGCTTCTGACAACCAAGTTAGAGAACTTCAAACCTTAAAGAAGAGAATATTTGAACCATGAAAATGTGCAATTCTTTCTCTTTCTTTGTTGCTTTATGTTCTTTGAATTGTAATATATTGATTTTGGATGTCTATAAACCCTAGATATTATCTATGTGAATGATTGCTACTCTTATTTAATTGAGTTCTGATTTCTTATGGATTGTTTGTGGAATTGATTGCTTGAATTGATTTGGTTGATAATTGATTCATAATCTGGATTTTTCACTTGGAATTGAAAAAGGAAAGGGAAATAGACCATGACACAAGCAATGAGAGTGATTTAGGTGGCCAGAGATAGAAACCTCAATACTTTCTTGATGATTTAAGAAATCTAATTGGAAATTTACAAATCTTAATGCATTATTGGGTTAAATTTGTTAGAAAGAGATTTCAAAAAATTAATCTAAGAGTAGAGGACTTTCATCGAAAGATAGAGTGAGTTCTAATTGAGGAATTTCATCAAACATAAGAAGGGAAATTCATTAACCAAGGGACTTTTCTATCACATAGGTAATTCTAGGGGATTTTCCATCCATGTATTATTTTTTCAATTGAAATTTTCTCTTGCAAATTTAATTTTAGATAAATTGAATTTTATTAGTTAAGTTAGATTTTTATTCTTAGTAATTATTTCTACTATGAAAGACCTAAAGGGGGTGAATTAGGTCTTTGGCTAATTATCGAAAATCTTTTCCCTTTTTGCAAATCCTTTGCCTTAATAAAAGCTCTTCTTTAAATTCACAAACTTCACAAACTTCAAGTTTATATGTGATTTGATGGTTAAGACAAGATTATTAAACTCTAAGACCACAACCAATCAATCAACTATAAACAATAATAATAACACAAGTATGTAAAACAAGTAAAGCTATAAAGAAATAAACACACGATTTATAGTGGTTCGATCTCTCCAAGATCTACATCCACTACCTTGAGTCCACACTCAAGGATTTCAATCAATTCACTATATGCTTAATCCAAGCAATTACACAAGAGGCTCACCCTTCAATGAGTTTTACCACAACAACCTCTTTTCAATGTAATAAACAAGGTTCACTCTTATAACTAAGAGTTTTATGTCACTAGACAACCTAGACCAATCTAATCCAAGGCTCACCCTCACCAATGGGTTTTACACAACAACCTTGATTAATCTAGTCTATGGCTCACCCTCCACAAGGGTTTTAAGTCTCTTGACAACCTTGTATCAATCACAATGAAAATGTAAAGAGAGAATTTGAATGTTACCAACACTTCTTGGTGGATGAATATAATTGCTAGCACCTCTTCACTTCTTGCCTTTGAAATCTTGAATTTTAATCTTTGAGCACAAGGCAATTTGAGAGCTTTTGATATAATTTTGATGTAAAACAAGTTAGAGCTTCAAGGATTTCTTTGGTGCAAAAGTTCTTTCAAAAATCTAAAGTTTCTAGCCTTTATAGAATTTGAAAATCAGTTAAAACGGCCATAAAACGGCAAGTAACGGCTAGTTTCAGAAAATTCGGACGACCGAATTTTTGGTCGAAAATTTTCGGACGCACTGTTCACTTACTGTTCACTATGCGGGGGAAAATTCAGACAACCAAATTTTCCCAGCTGCGTCCGAATCTTCTTCTGAATTTCTCTGAAAAAATAGTGTCACTGTTCATTGTACAGTACTGTTCACATAAATAGTGTCACTGTTCACAATGCGGAGAAAAATTAGGACGATCAAATTTTTCCAACTTCGTCCGAATTTCAGTCCGAATTTCTCTGGAAAAATAGTCGGTACTCTCCAAGATCTACATCCACTACCTTGAGTCCACACTCAAGGATTTCAACCAATTCACTATATGCTCAATTTAAGCAATTACACAAGAGGCTCATCCAACAAGGATTTTACACCAACAACCTCCTTTGTAATCCTACAAAGAAGGCTCACCCTTCCACAAGGATTTTATATCTAAAGACAACTTGAAGACCAATCTAATTCAAGGCTCACCCACACACGGGTTTTACACCACAACCTTGATTAATCTAGTCTATGGCTCACCCTTACCAAAATGGTTTTACGTCACAAGATAACCTCGCATCAATCACAATAATAGCGTAAAAAAGAGTTTGGATGTTACCAACACTTCTTGGTGTATGAATACAATTGCTAGCACCACTTCACTTCTTGCCTATGCAATCTTGAATTTCAATCCTTGAGCACAAGGCAATTTGAGAGCTTTTGATATAATTTTGATGTAAAACAAGTTAGAGCTTCAAGGATTTTGAATGTTCAAAATTGTTTCAAAAATCTGGAGTTTGTGGCTTTTATAGATTTGAAAATTTGGCTTTAACAGTAATAAAACGGCTAGTTTTATCAAAATTCGGTCGACCGAATTTTTGGTCAAAAATTTTTGGACGCACTGTTCACTTAATGTTCACTATACGGGGGGAAATTCGGACGATCGAATTTTCCCAGCTGCGTCAGAATCTTCCTCCGAATTTCTCTGGAAAAATAGCGTCACTGTTCATTGTACAGTACTGTTCATATGAATAGTGTCACTGTTCACAATGCGGAGAAAAATTCGGACGACTGAATTTTTCCAGCTTCGTCCGAATTTTTGTCCGAATTTCTCTGGAAAAATAGTCGGTACTGTTCACATGAACAGGTTATGTTCATTGCGCAAGAAAATTCGGACGACCGAATTTTTCATCCTGCGTCCGAATCTTGCATCCGAATTTTTCAAACTTTGTCAAAACATGTTCAAATCAATTCTAACGAGTTGGAAAACCTTCTAGCCTCAAAGATAAGTCACTAAAGACCTTTTAAGTGCAAAAACTATTTATGAAAACTTGATAATTTAGGTAAGTTCAAAACCATTGAAACCATTTAAATTAAGTTTTGTGCTCTCAATTGCAACTAATAGATTCCAAGGCTTAAGAGTGTAGGGTTTACAAAGTTTACCTATTAAGCACATGCAACCTACACTTCATGTCTTCAAAGCCTTCAATCATCTTTGACAAACTCTTCAATCTTCAATCACTTTGAAATATTGGAGTTGTTCTTGCATTTTAGCTTCAAGGCAATGAGACTTCAAACTTCTTAATCCACAAAACCTATCACACAACATACAAGTATATTAGTCCTCATCAATATTTGTCATTAATCAAAACTACATGATTTGCCCTTAGGGCTAACAATCTCCCCCTTTTGATGATGACAAACTTTGATGCAAAATGTGATAGATTAAAACAATGTAGTACATAGAAGTATTAATGTCAATGATCGAAATCAACCAATTTAGCATATTGACATACAAAAGGCTCAATATGAGCCTATGACCCAACCAACCTCCATTTGCCTCCTTCCTTCCAACTATTAGGATAGAAGATATAGCATTTATGCATTTTGAAAAAGTTCTAAGAGAGGTTTTAAGGTTGTAAAAGTTTAACAATGCTCCCCCTTAGATTGTGCTCATTTTTCAACACATTTGGACTAGAGATATCTTGCATCCAAATTTTTTGCATAGCAAGTCCAAATTGTAAAATAAGTGAAATGAAAGCTGTAATTTTGAAAATAAGCTTTCCTAAGGTTGTTCAAACATATTAGAAGAGATTAAAACATATTTGAGTCAATTTGAACAACAAAGGAGCACTTTTTGACAACAAAATATGGATGCATCCGAATTTTGACATTCCAAGTCCAAATTGCAATAAATTCAATATAATGAAAGTTTAATGTGAAATAAATCTTTCCTAAGGTTGTTCAAACATAATGGAAGAGAATAAAACATATTTGAATCAATTTGAATAACAAAAGAGCACATTTTGACAATGAAATATGGATGCATCCGAATTTTTAAATCATGCATCCGAATTTCAAGTCAAAAATTTTTGCAACAAGTTTGAAAAGGTGATTTTGCATTTTCAAATGAAATGTTGAAGTACTCAAACAAGTATGTCCACAATAGCACTCAGTTTAGCTTTGCAAAACCACAAGATTCATGCATTCAATTGTTTTCATGAATCAATCCAAAATCATAGGTCAAGTAAACCACTTCATCTTTTTGAGCTAGAAAGATCACCCATGTAAATCTAGAGAAATCATCAACAATCATATATGAATTCCTCTTACCATCAAGACTAGTGATCCTCATTGGTCCAAACAATCCATATAAATAATTTTTAAGAGGTTTTGAAGTCAAAGTTATTTTCTTAGTAGGTCTTTAATTAAAATAATTTAAATTCATAAGAGTTTCAACCTTCATCGTAGGTCTTAGTCACAAAAGATTTAGCTATTCATGATCCGAATATTCAAAGTCATAAATTTGATTAATATAAAATAAATTAAAAGAATAAATAAAACAAAACAAGAGAAGAGAAGAAGACGAATCCCCTCTGTCGCAAGCTTGCCGCCACTATTTTTGCTCCATTGCCTCGGTCCGTCCTTTGTCCAAATTACTTCTCTGCCGTTTTGTCTTCTTCCTTCCCAATTTCTTTTGCCCTTGGCTGCCCGATTTTCTCTCCAATTTGACTGCTCTCCTTTTCTCCAATTGGCTTGCCCTAATTTATCACCTTGGCTGCCCGGAAATCTCTCCAATTTCTCTTCTTTGGCCACCCTAAATTTGCTTCCTTTTTGCTGCCCGATTTTGCTTCCAATTGCTGCCCGAAATTTTTTCCTCTTGGTTGCCCGATTTCTTTTCCCTTAGGCTACCCAAATTCCTTGCTTTGGCTGCCCTAATGTTTCCTTCTCCTTGGCTGCCGAATTCCTCTTACTTTTGGTGTATTAGGAATTTAAATCCAATTTGGATTCTAAATCCTATTCCAAATTAAAGTCAAATTTAGAATTTTCCTTTTTCTTCTTTAAAATGAATTCTTATAAATTTTGGAATGGCATGATGAATTTTTATTTTCCTTTCCTAGCCAAGTCTTCTTTCATATTTTCTTCTCTTGATATTACTATTTTGGCTCTGCATAAATAATTAGTAAAATTAGTGAATTAAAGTGTACTTTATCAATAAAATCATCTTAATTAATTCATACTAAGTACATTAATATTTAATTCACCAAAACAAGTCAAAGTCATAAGATTTATATCAATTAACCCTTAAATAAGTGAGAAGTTAATTCTAAATAATGATTAAATTATAATCTTAACACCTTACCTAAAGGATTTTATGTTACAAGATAATCTTTTATTGAACAAGTAGATAACAAGATTAAATAGAGAATGAATGAGATATTATCACTGCTTGGTAGATGATTACACAAGTTAGCACCACTTCACCTTGTTGTCTTTGGAATATTGAATAATCACATGCAAAGCACAAGATAAAAGAGAGCTTTGATGTTTTCAAATGATTTTGAAATGTTAGGATTTTTCAAGTGTTCAAGAATTACAAAACATCTGAAGTTTATGACTTTTATAAATTTTAAAAATTGGCTTTAACAGTCATAAAACGGCTAGTTTCTGAGGAGTTCGGACAACCGAACTTGATCCTCTGCGTCTGAACTATCATCCAAACATTACTATGACATGCTATCTGAAAATCATTTGAAAATCAACCTTAATAAGTTTGAAAACCGATTTTAATCTGTTTGTAATTTGAAATCGAACGTAAATTTTATTAAAAATAAAAAATATTTGAAACCTATTGAAACTAATTTGGAACCGATTTAAAATAATTTTCTTAGCGAATTGGTTTCTAATTAAAAACCAAAATTTGCAATTTCAAATTTTGGTTTCAAATTTGCTTTTGTTCTTGTAGTGTCACTCAATGTTACCGTTGAAAGCTCTTAAAAGCCTCTTCTTTTTTGAAAGAACATCCTTAAGGAACTTGGCATATCTCAGCATCTGTGAAAGAATTTGAACAAATGGTAAGTTAATGTGCAAATGTTTGAATAGTTCAAGAAATTTACCGAGTTGCTCATCCTTTCTATCGTTTAGAAGTGCAGTGAGGTATGAAATTCTAGGCTTGTACTCTAGAACCACTTTCTTTTTATGCTTTTCCTTCTCTTCAAAAATATTTTCTTCAACTTGATTTCCATTTCCTTTCATGCCTTGGGACTTCACCTTGCACTCCGAAACATTCAATTTATTTCCACTTCTCAAAGTCACCATATTCACATGCTTTCTTGGATAGATCTCTGTATTGCTAGGTAAACTTCCCATTTGTCTTTCTAGATGAGTTTTGTCAATTGGCCTATTTGATTCTCCAAGATATGAATGGAGGTCTCTTGGTACCTTAGAGCTGCTTCAATACCTTGAAAGCGCATCTCTTGACTTTGAAACTGGTTTTCGATAGTCGCTATGAACTTGGTCATTAAATCTTCGACTAGACTTCACCGGTGGTTGAGGAGGTGGAGGAGGTTGATGTTGGTAAGGAGAGATGCTTGGGGTAGGGAACTTGATGAAGATTGGAAGCCAGGAGGATGTATCGATCTTAGTTGTCCTTGAATGCTCCATGAGAAATTTGGATTATTCTGCCAGCCCGTATTATAAGAATTGCTACAATCATTGTTAGGTTACCTTCCTCCTTCAAGATAATCCACAAGCTCCATTGATGATGCATAGGAAGTTCTCATGGTTTGGCATTCATGATTTGGATGACTACCTCTGCAAAAGTCACAAGTTCGAAGATTGGAGGTGATAGACTCAAACTCTCGATCTTCTTGTTTAGCATATCAAACTTAGCTTCCAAAAGTCTACATTGTGTACTCCACTAGCTTTGGCTTTTGGTCTAAGTTTTCCCAATTGATAGTTGTTCATGGAAATATTTTCAATGAGACCTTGTAATTCTTCCAGTGTTTTCAAACTTGTAGTCCCTCTTGAAGAAGCATCAATGAGTTGCATGGAAGGGAAGTTTAATCCACTATGGAATGTCTACATTTGAAGCCTCAAATCTAGACCATGATGTGGGCATTTCCTCAAGAACTCATTCTATCTCTCCCAAGAATCACATAAACTCTCACTCGCCATTTGTTGAAATGAGAAGATGTTATTTCTTAGCTTTGCCATTCATGTTGGAGGGAAGTATTTAGCAAGGAACTTTTCAGCAAGATCATTCCATGTACTAATGGAGCCAGGTGGGAGTGATTTCAGCCATGACTTAGCTCGATCCCTCAATGAAAATGGAAATAACTGAATGCAGATGGCATCTTCAGAAGCCCCCATTAATTTTGAAAGTATCACATATCTCCAAAAAGTTGGCAATATGAGCATTCGGGTCTTTGTCCGGTAAACCATCGAATTGAACCAATTGTTAAACCATTTGGATAATATTCAGCTTGATCTCAAAATTGTTGGCTTCAACTCTTGGTCGAACAATACTTGACTCCGCTCTTGACAAAGAAGGTCATGCATAGTCTCTCATTGTCCTTTGCCTTGGATTTTCATGTCCATTTCAAGTATTACTTCAAGATTTATACCTCTCGGATCCTAATGGGAAATTTGCTCAACCTCAGAATTAAGTTGAACCAATTCCTCCGACTTACTAGTAACAAGAATTATACAAACTAATAAGTAAAGTGACTAAATTAACAGAGTTTAAGATTTCCTAATATTGGCCAATTATTCCCCAGCAACGGCGCTAAAAACTTGTTGTGTTTATAATCTATTCTATTACAATTTTCAACAATTTGCACAAACACAAAGCAAGTGCATCTATCGTTTAGATTAGTATAATGGCAAGTAATTTAAATGTCGTATCCACGGGGATGATCAAATACTATTAGTCACTTTTCGCTCTATTGTTTTGCCTATCAAATTCGCTTGTAAAGATGATAGAAATAAACTACTAAGAATAAAAATCTAACTTAATCAATAAAATTCATTTTATCTAAACTTTAGTTTGCAGGAGAAATTTTCAATTGAGAAAATAATAATTGAATGGAAAATCCCTCTAGAATTACCTATGTGGTAGAAAAGTCCGTTGGTTAATGAATTCTCCTTCTTATGCTTGATGAAATTCCTACATTAGAACTCACTCTTTCTCTAGATGAGAGTCATCTACCCTTAGATTAATTAGTTGAGATCCAATTCAACCGAAGAATGCATTTAGATTTGTGAATTTCCGATTATATTTCTCTAATCACATAGAGAGTGTTGAGATTTTTACCTCTAGTCACCTAAATCACTCCCATTATTTGTGTCATGGTCTATTTTACCCTTCCTCTCTCAATTCCAAGTGAAAACTCCAATTTATGAATCAATTAACAACTAAATCAATTCAAGCAATCAAATCCACAAACAATACATGGCAAATCGTAACTCAATCAATCAAGAAAACCAATCATTCACATAGATACCATCCAAGTATTCAAGAATTTAACTCATAATTTTACAAAATAAAGAACACAAAACATTAGAAGAGTAGAGAATGCTCATTTTCATGGCTGAAACGCCAATCTTCTATGCTTCAGATCTTCACTTTAGCCTTGGAAAAATGCATCTTGGACTTGAATCTTCAAGGTGGATGTTCTCCTTCTTCAAAGATTCAATATTCTCTCTTGATTTATCTTGCAAAGATTGAGAATTTTGGATGGGATTTTCTCTCAAAACTCTCCTCTTTTGGCCTTCTCCAAAACCCTAGCCAGCCTCTTTCAATTGCCCTTAAAGGGTACACCAAATGGTGCCACTTCAAACCAATTTTTCTAACAGTTGGTCTGTTTAGCAACTATGACAGTTTTTTTATTTCTTGGTGAATTAAGAGCATGAAATCTGATGATATAGGCCTTGATGTCTCATAAAAGTTGTATATCATGATTTTATATTTCCACAAATCTATGAATCACCTCAATTAGATGTCTGAAACTCAAGATACGGTCATTTTACCAAACACTGCCAAAACTAGAACTAAATTCAGAGACATTGATTTTGCATTATAAGTAGGGAGGCCAAATGAACTTGAATTGACATAAATTTTATTATTATGGAAACTCAAAAGTGTCCTCTATAATTGTCTAGCGGGACACTTCTGCATTTGAAACCTTTAAGAAAGTCAAAACCTCACTTGAAAATGCTCTATTTTGCTGCCCAGCTCTGCATTCTTCTTTCTTCCTCATTCTAAGTGTATAGAATCTCCTTCATTGCTTCATTCTATTCCAAATCTTCAATAAACTTACCTAAAGCAAAGAAGAGATAAATATAGTATAAATAGTGATTAAAATACCAAAATTTAATAAAAATTTAAGCTCAAAATGATCATTACATAAAACACAAATATGAAATATCAAAGATCATGGGATGTAAGTTAAGTAAGTTATAGAGAATGTTACTAATGACATGTGTTAGGAAGGGTCATTTTTAACTCTATAAATAGGAACTTGTAAAAGTATAAATGTATGGTGAAAAGCTCTCAATAAAATTATAGTTTCTACATTTATTGTGTTTATATCTTTCTTTCTTTTGTTATTGTTCAAAGTTTTCTTTGTTGTCATTTTATAGTTAGTTTTCATGTCTATCGCGACTGAATTTTACAATAATTTGCAATTTTTTAAATTTGATTTTTCATGTTCTCTTCGCAATTCTTCATATTTTTCTTTTAAATTCTCCACTTCTCTTTTTGTTTTATCAAACTGGGACAAAAGAATCCTCACATTTTTTTCCTTTTTCCATAAATTTCAAATTCAATTCACTTAAAATTTGGCAATTTTTCTTATTCTAAAGGCAATGAAATAGTCAATGGGGATTAATATTTGCAGCACCCTTTTTTATATTTGTAACTACTCTCCCCTCTCATTTCTTCTTCTTCTTCCCTACACCTAAGAGCAATGGCGAAGCCAGGACAGAAGGGCAGTGGGGATACTTATACACTTTTGCTAAGCATCGTATTTCAACATATATGAAATATAAAAAAAGGAATCTTCGTAAAAATATTTTAGGGGTCGCAATCGGTAGACCAGGAAGTTGATTCAACTTGGGACCAGCAATGTTTCTAAAGTAAATAGAGATTAAAGTAAAGATAGGTTTATTCTTAATAGAGAAAAAAAATTGAGTCTGTTGGTAGATAAACGAAAAGCAGATTTTTTATTTTTTAATTTCTCTTGTTATTCTTCTTTTTTAATATTATTCTATTCTTAAGAAGAAAGAGCCCAGTCTTTTTTTTTTTCTACTCAACTTTTTCTAAAAAAATTATTTTACTTGAAATTGATTAAATTTAAATTCTGTTGAACACTTGAAAAAATCAGTGGGGTCACTTTTATATTTTAAAAGATGCACTATAAATTCGAAATATAAAACTTATAAGAAATTTTCTTTTCAGTTGGGACACGTGCCCCCCTCGAGAGTGCTCTACATCTCTAAGGACTAAGCAGTGCTTTCGGGTGTAGAAAGATGAGAAGGAGGAGAGAAAAAGAGGGGAAAAATGAGAGAGGGAAATGTGGTTGCAAATATAAAAAATGGGTGCTACAAATATCAATCCCCTATTTATAAATTGTAAGAAGTGTTAGTAAAAGGACAATAGTTGTTACAACCTACAAATAACTTTTCAAAGTTATAAATTGCTGTTAAAAAATTAAAAAGCAGTTGTTTGTTTATATTTAACAAGAATTAGTATTTTTGCCAAAAAATTATAACAGTCATACACATACAAAAAATATATTTTTTTACTAAAATTTAAAATAATAAAAAAAAATTTCATGACATCAGCAAAAGGAGGGTACTTTAATTAAAAATATTAAAGTAAAAAAGTATATAAAAGTTATAATACTTTAATTAATAGAAACCTATAATTTTGTATAACCTACAAAATTTATCAAATGCAAAATGCAATAAAGTTCCATTTTCCGTAGGAAGGTTTATTGCATCATACTCTTAATACAAAAACCATGCAGTGAAACAAGTTATTTGAATCTCTTTTTTCTTACATTTTCATTTCAGACAGTATGATAGAGTTTATAAGTAATATGATGTTTCTTTTTATTAGAATACATGTATCATGCAAGATCAAGGATTCTATCTGAAAATTTTCTACACTCACAAAGTTATATGTAATAAACATATTTTCTTTCGAACTTCCATAATTAATTTTTCTCATTTGAGGGATAGTAGTGCCATTAATATACAGATCTTATCAGAAATTTTTACAAAATAACAATATTGTGGTAACTTGTTTATAGTTTAATACTTTCTTAAACTTTTATATCAAGCCAATGTAAAACATTTGAATTTTGAAAAAAGTAATTTATTTAATAGTTTTGTGTAAGAATATGAGAGAAATGAATCGAAGTTCAAAACATATAGTGTGGTAAGAACCTTGAGATAATACTCACTCTTATCCCTTGTAAGAATTGAGAAAAGTTGAATTATGCGCTCAGGACATTTGCCTTAGAATTACAAAACTGACCTTCCACCTGAGCAGATCTCTAACGACTCCGTTCTGTATTCCAGATAGTAGCATATTTTCAACTGACTCATCAAGAAAATAAAATTAAAAAAAGGCATATTTTCAACTGATTTCTATTTTCTGCCTCCATTTCCATTCAGCCATTTCTTCAAATTCCCGAGCACTTTCGAATCTCCTTCTTCTAGTTTCTGTAAAAAGGATGCCCTTTTGAGCTATAATCTCCCAAATCTTGATAGCAGAGGTTGTAAATCGCCTTTTTGAGTGAGTTCATTTCAATTATGGTATCTGATAGACATCGTTCTTGATATTCAATTACCTATGTTTTGAGATTCAGTGATTTTTGAAGGAAAATACTGGGGATGATTTTTCTTGAAAAAAAATAGATGTTCTTTTGGTTGTTGATCCTCGAATCTACTGGGTTATGATCGTGATATCGTCTCAAGTTTAAATTCTTGAGGACTGGTGTTTCTTGTATTTCTGAGGAATGGATGTTTTGTTGTTGATTTTTGCCCTGCGAAAGGGAAATGTGGACGTTGTATGAGTTCGACAAAGTTATAAGAATTCAAGTTTGAATGACATTGTTGATTTTCACTGAGGTTGATATAATCTTTCTGGACATATCTGAGGTTGATACATGACTCGTTGGTTTTTCTTGAGTAACTGTTGTTAGTTTGAGCTTGACAATTGGATTAAGAACTGCACTACCTTGTTAGGGAAATCGAAGGATAATTCAAAATGCTTTTGAGAATTGGACTTGGGAACTGCTGGAGTAGCGTTGATGATGATTGAGAGGATGAGTAGTATCAATAGAAGTGTTTCATTTAAGCAGAGGGCCTCAGGTGCCAGCAGCCCAAGGTTTAGTAGGAGGAATTTTGTTGCACGTTTATTTCACATACTTGTCGTGATAGGATCTGTTCTTACATTTTTCTTGGCAATTAACGTTGGCTATCTATACGTTCTCCCCAATCTTACAAAGTCCTTCCATGATGCCAGTGTTCCTAACTCAAATAGTTCTGATACTGCTTGCAATATGTTTGATGGAAATTGGGTAGTGGATAATAGTTACCCTTTGTACAATGCCTCCGAATGCCCTTTCGTTGAGCAAGGATTCAACTGCTTGGAAAATGGACGGAAAGATAAAGATTACCTTAAGTGGAGATGGAAGCCCAAAAATTGTAGTATTCCAAGATTCAGTATCCAGAGTATACTGCAAATGTTCCAGAACAAACGAATTGTTTTTGTTGGTGATTCAATGAGTAGAACAGAGTGGGAATCTTTGATATGCATGCTGATGACTGGAGTGGAAGACAAGAAGAGTGTTTATGAAGTTAATGGAAACAAGATCACCAAACAGATTCGATATTTAGGTGTGAAGTTCAGTTCCTTTAATTTCACCATTGAATTCTTTCGATCAGTATTCCTTGTGCAACACAGCTGGGCTGCTAAACATGGCCCGAAACGGGTAAGATCAACTCTTAAATTGGACAAGTTGGATGACATCAGTAACGAATGGAGGAATTCAGATGTTCTCATATTAAATTCTGGACAATGGTGGGTGCCAGGGAAGCTCTTTGGAACGTAAGTGTGTTTTTTCCCGTTGAGCATATAGAATTGAATATTATTGCATTTTTCTTTTGCATTTAGAGGTTAATAATTGCACTACTTCTATTCTGTTTGACATTTTTATTTCAAGCCATTTCTGTTGCTTCTAAAAAATTCCTATTATTGGACAAGATTGAAGTGGGATTTTGCTATTGTAGATGCTATCCTTATCTTCCCCTGCTATTTTCTTGCCTTGCTTTCTCTACATCCCGCATTCATAGATATGTTCATTTATTTTACAAATATGCACCTTTTCTTTTCAGAAATAGTTCTCTGATGAATAGCATTTGAAAGCAACATTGTTCCTGCCTAGTTTTGTGATAAATGTGTTGCACCCATGTCCCTTATCTCTGCTATATTTCGTCTCTAGCATCGTGATCCTATAGGTTTTGGTAAATATTCCATAACTTTTTTCCCATGATAGTGATCACAAGTTGCAGCGCATTTATGATGACCTCTGTGCTATCATTTTTTTATCTTAAACCTTATGGTAGTCAAGTCCTATTTGTGGAGTTTTAGTTTGAGGGAAGGATACGTTCATGTCATATTTTGTTAGGTAGATGCATTTTGTGGATCAGTCTGAAAGATCCGGTAGATGATTCAATACTAATGGATCCAGTGTTTTAGTTATAAGCAATTCTGCCTAGGATGAAAGGTCATGTTGGGGCACATGATCTTTTACGGAATTGTCATGATCAAATCTCCCTTTGTTTCTATTCTTAAATATCAAATACAAAAGACCTGGTAAGTATGGCTTTGTTCATGCTGTGGTCTAAAGTGATACTAGAACCAGTTTTGGTTGGTAGTAGCAACTGAAACTATAAGCTTAGTCATTATCATGGGAGGATTGCTCAGTTATATGGTTTCTGCTGACAAAAGTGTTTCTCATCCAAAGCATACTCTAGTCCCTCAGTACTCTTGATAGCTTCTTGGGCTTTTGGTGTCTGCATCTTTTACTGTCAACTATTTTGACACAGTGTATTTCATATTGAGGGATCGGAATTTCCTTTCAGTTTTTCTCCTGCAGTTCGACTGCTGGAACTTGGAGTAGTTTCCCTGAAGTAGTGGTTTATGATCAACTGGTAAGAGAAAAACGGGGAAAGGACTTACTATTTTAACTCAAACCTCAATCCTTCACTAAAATGATCTTTTGGAAAGGCAGATAAGTACAGTTGGATTCAGCAACATTTGTGGAGGAGCGTTTGCAGAGTGGGGGGGGGGTGGGGGAGAGAATGGCACAAATCTGGCTGCATTTCTCATTAAACTTGGTAGTTATAGGTTGGTTGAAACCTGAGACCATAAATGTTGTAAAGTTCACCGGAGCAAGATAATACCCTACCAGTCTAGCATGTTCTTCTCTCTCATAAGAAGAAAGAGTTGCATGTGTCTTAGATCCATAGAAAATTATTGATATGATTGTTGCTGTATTCACATTTATTTAGACATTAACATTGGAAGAAGAATTGGGGAACAAATAAATGGAAATTGGAAGGACTCTAATTGCACGGGTAGAAATGTGGTACAGGGAAGGAATGTAGAAACGGATGGCCAGAGGTCAGATCCATCCTGGAAGTACCTAGTTTGGAAAATAAAAGATATTACCTCTCCTGGACCTTGGTTTATGTAAAGCCTTCTCTATGGGCATGGATATCAATTTCAAATGGAATCAAAATAGGTCCCAAAATTTCTTTTTGATAATTTGTGAAATATGGGCCAAGATGGTAGACATTTTGGAAAAGCTTACCTCAAACTGTGGTTACTGAAGGACATTATTTGAATTTGTTCTCGTATTTTTTACAGGAAACGTTGCACTTCTTGTTTCACTTAACGTACTTACTCGCTCTCTGAGGGCACTGCATTTTCATTCTCATCTTAAAATGTGAGTCAATTAGACTAGTTCGGAGACTATATCTGCTAGAGTTTGAGATAAATAATATTGGTCTATGTATGCTAAGTTGAAAAGGTGAGCGGCTCAATGCAAGGGCTCAGAGGGTTCAGAATACAGTCTTTTCGTTAGTTTATGTTGATCCAATTTTGCTTGCATGTTGTTTGATTCTTGATTGATGAGTTCTTTTATTATCTGGATTGTTGTAAAAACAATGTGCTAGCTGGTCACTTCCCATGGATCCCTTGTGATTTTCAGACTGATGCTTGAGCTGATTTCTAAGCATGTAGAGTGAGAGATTGCCCTGTTGTACCTTCTACTTAATGGATCTTATCTCCTTATGCCATTTTCTTGAGATATGTATTTAGATTGTTTTATGCAGGAGCACGAACAAATCATATCCAATGTGTTGGTGATAACTAAAGGAATTTACAGTAATCAAATTAACTCAGGAAGAAACATTGAGAATCAATGATCTGGAAGCTTTCAAATTTATGCAATATTTGCTTTTGTTGGATTCTTATCATTTTACTATTCTTTTTCTAGTAGATTTAAGAGCAAAAAATAAGAAAAGATAGTCTTATTATGTGCAGGAACATTCACAAATCATCTCCAACATATTGGCCATGACTGGATTTTGAGGGTTTCAAGTAACACGAAAAGAAAAGAAATTTTTGGATGCGGTAACCGTGGAGTTTGCTCCTGTAGATGGAAGAGCAAAAATTAAGAAAAATAACTTTATTATGCCAGCTCTGACAAATCATCTCCAACATATTTGTAAGGATTTTAAGGGAATCAAAGTAACACAAAAGAAAATCAGGATCCAGGCCCAGAAACTGTTTACCAATAATACTGGTCTCAGATTCTTTGAATCAAACAAATATCTACAGTCTGCTTGTAAGACTTGGAGTCTACAGAAAACTTTTTGCTGTTATCCAAATGTAAAAGCAAAACTGGGAAAGAAGAAAAGCAAAGTAAACTGCAAATTAAACTATTTTTTCTTTTTTGTTGATACAAAAAATCCTATTACTATTTTCTTAGATTTTACAAAAGGTGGTTAATCTATTGTTCCCTCTTGCACTTTGCCCTTCCCTCTCTCTACAACGCATGAATGTCGATGTGGAAGTTCTAAATCCTTCTTATTGACAGGGGATGCTACTTCCAGGTTGGAAATTCTTTGAAACTTGGGATGTCAATTGCCTCAGCCTTCAGAACAGCATTGAATACTTGGTCTTCTTGGGTTGATACCATGATTAACCCGAACAGGACACGCATCTTTTTCCGTACTTTTGAACCATCTCACTGGAGGTATACCTAAGTTACTCTTTGCATAAGTGATGATATATTAGCAGTGATGGCATCTTTTAAGGACTATTTAGCCTCTGTACTGCTGTTGCTTTTTGCCGTTTGAATTGGATATACTCTACCAGAAAGTTGCAAAATTCAATATTGTTTTTTCGGTCATTTTCCATTTTAACTAAAACTTGAGGACTAATTTCAAAATTTCTGTCTTAGTCAGTTCTGTTAATTGTTGATTATTAATGGTGTTGTATTTACCATGTCTTTCAAATATTTCCTTATTGATAAAGTTACAACTATGACAATGAAACGATTTCCTCTCCACATAACCTGTTAGCTTCTAATCTTTGCTGTTCTATATCTATCTCTTACTTCGGTCCTTTAACACTTCTGGAGTTCATGGATTGTTTCAAGACGACTAATTGCAGCAACACTTTTTTTTTTTTTACTGCCCTCCCCATCAGTAATCACACTTTGCGCCTATGCAATGTGACAAGCAAACCTCTTTCAGAAACTCAGGGAAAGGACTCAAGCCCATTTTCAGACACCGTATTTGAGGTGGTAAAGGATATGAAAGTTCCTGTAACTGTTCTACACATAACACCCATGTCAGCATTTCGGAGTGATGCCCACGTTGGTATCTGGGGTGCTGGTTTACCAGTGTCTGACTGCAGCCACTGGTGTCTACCTGGAGTACCTGATACGTGGAATGAGATACTCCTCTCTTATCTGTTTTCTAGCTTCAAAGGTGTGTCGTTGAGTAAAACAATTAAGTTTTAACTTTAATCCCCTTTAGCCCTACGTCATGATATGTTGTGAAGGTAACATAGATCATCCACATGCCATGTCAATTTCAGCTTCTAGTTATTAAGTGAAATTGTGATTTTAATTTTTCAATTAAGAAGACTGAAATATAGGTAAATAAGATGTTGCAAATGACATATCAGACAACATTTTTTAGTAGCTTGGTGGCAGTCCATACCCCTAGTCTGCATGGTCATCTGCTAATTTCTTTTGGACCTATCTGCTAGTTAGAATATTTTGTGCACTTATGCTTCTTCTTGGAGCCTTTTACTAATAGCATGCGTTACCTGTTGGCATTTGTAGTTTAAGTCCTTACTTTCCAGTCATGGATACAAGTGAAGAAATGAACGAGAGAGTAAAGAGAAAGTGATACAAGAAGAATCCTTCTCTTTTTGTCTTTCTCCTTACTCCTGATGAAGCTCATACTTGAACGTTCTGCTTAATGTGCTGTTCTACAATCAGCTCTGCAGTGAAACCCTGCTTATTTCCTATTGAAAATGAAAATTTTCCTGCGTAGGTGAAGAACAATTTTGCGACTACAGCAGCAAATACTAAACAGATATGTATACTACACATAGAAAACATTTGTAACTGGAATCAAGTTTGTTCATTCATTTTCTATTCTTTTGTATATAGAAAGCAATTCGTGTAACGATTCTTTGCCTCTTTTATTTCATTACTTGATCAAGGTTCAGTTACTGATGGCAACCAGTGTCACGAATGGAACTTTTTTTGGAACTGTAAAGATCATTGTCATAATTGCAAGTCTGCTTTACATCTCCTTGAAGAGGTTTGGGAAAAAGAGTTTCTTACATCGGAAAAGTTTCAAGCAACAGGTCCACCCAAACCCCAGAATGGCTAGACATGGGGGGTAAGCGTTGTATGTAATAGAAGACATCTACCCTTGATATGGTAGTTATGGGGTGGACTTCAAAAACGGGTCTTGTATTTGCTATTTCAGGTTAATTGATATAGTTCCCCTATTTGTCTTTTACCTGTACCTACCACATTAGCATCTAGTTGGCAATCTCTTAAAGCTTTTGATAAAGAGCTCTGCATTTTGCTGATACTTATGAAACAGCTCAACATAAGGGGATTGTCTAAGCTTTGAATTGCCACCAGTGAGAATGATCATCCATGACCTGCTTTCCCTACACTGATCACACACACATATACATAGCCTGAGAGGGAAGTACGGTGATAATTATGGAAGTTCAATTTATTTAAATATTGCTTGTATAAATCTAGTAAATTTATACTTTCAGATCCAAAAGTTCTGTTTGGTGCTTGTAATAACCTGCAATATGTTCTTGGAAAATATGCCATTTCAGGCCCAAGGGATCTAGCAGAATTGTGGAGGAAATCTCAACCTGGCAGAAACCTAAGCTGAGGATTAAAAGAGTAAAATTTCGAGATCTACACTATCTTGATTAAAATTTATTGAAGTTTATAATTATTATTCTATAGATCTCAAAGGTATTCTGTACAAAGGGTTTGGGGTGTTTCAGATCTATTGAATTTGGGGAACTTAACACTTTCTCTCACTTGTTCATAATGGATGGGAGTGATGAAGAGGAAGTGAAGATAGAGGCTTCTAATTTGGAAGAAGAAGACTTGAAAATGTTAGCCATGATGCAAATGTGGATCCAAAACGCAGAGCAAAGCATTGATAGCTGGAAAATCCCCAAACATCCTACCAAACAAGTATGCGAACCAACCGGATGGAACTTTTATCTTGACTATACAATCAAAACGAGAACAGACGATTCCTCTTAACTCCCAATATGAAGAAATCAAACTCCTATCCGGAAAGGCCATAGAAGAACATAAACAAAAATACAACTCTCTCCACCTTGTATTAGTCCAAGATGCTGCCAAACCTCGCACAAGAGAAGGCCTTGACACATCTCTCCTCCTCTGCCTCAGAGATTGCAGATTTTTTTTTCCTTTGATGACTTCCTTTATGACTGCTTCCCAAACTTCTCTGACCTTAAATGTCAAAGCCTCAAACTACTAAACTACAGGAAGGACTCTTCCTGTTGCAATTGTCTACCGAATCCGATACAAAGGCCATGGTCTCAGCATATGGATTTGGGGGTCTATCAACTACAAAAAAAAAAAAAAAATTAGTTTTTTATTAGACGACAAATAGGATCTTTTGTGTTCAATTCAAGGAGATCTTCAATCCTCCAGGAAGAGTAAGTACATTCCAAAGTGTTAGCCCTAAGGGCAAATCATATAGTTTTGATTAATGACAAATATTGATGAAGACTAATATGTTTATATATTGTGTGATAGGATTGGTGATCTAAGAAGTATGGAGTCTCATTGCCTTCAAGCCAAAGTGCAAGAACAACTTCAATAAGCTAAAAGTGATTGAAGTTTGAAGGAGGTTGTTCAAAGATGATCTAAAGGCATTGAAGACTTGAAGTATGTAGTATATATGCTAAATAGGTAAATCTCTATGTAAACTCTACACTTGTATGTCTTGGAGTCTATAAAATGCATAAGAGAGTATAAAATAAGTTTCTTAATTTTAAATGACTTGGAATGAACTTTTTGATGAATGTGGTTTTGTATCTTAAAATATTTTGAGTAAACTTTGTATGATCAAAGAAATTTGATTATGGTTTTCAAGCTTATATATGTCTAAATGAGTTATCTATACATATAAAATGTTTTCAAACTTATTGAAGTTAAGTCTCAAATGATTTTACAAAGTTTGAAAATGCTTTTCAAAAATTCGATCCTCCGATATTTGTAGTAAAAATGGTTACTGCTTTTCTAGAGAAATTCGGACGCATGAAGAAAAATTCGGTCATCCGAATTTTCTGTCTTCAGCATGGTTACCTTTTTTCCAGAGAAATTCAAACGAAGATTTGGACGCACTGAAAAAATTCGGTCGTCCGAATTTTTCCAGAATGTACAACAACAACATCCGAAAAATTCGGATGCAAAATTCAGTCATCCGAATTTTTTGAAACTAGTTGTTACTAGTCGTTTTATGGCTGTTAAAACTGATTTTCAAATTCTATAAAAGCTAGAAACTTGAAATCTTTTGTATGTTTTGAATCTAAGTGAACTCTAAGCATTCCAAAGCCTTTAGCAAAAATTTTGTGAGCTCTCTTGTGTCTTGTGCATTTAATTGATCAATCCAAAGACATCAAAGTGTGAAGGTGCAATTTTGTGTAAAATATCTACCAACAAGTGGTAATATCTACACACTCTTCTCTACTTATCTGATTGTATTTTTCTACTAGCTCTTACAAGGCTATCTTGATAACATAAAACCCTTTAGGTAAGGGTGATCCTTGAAATTGTGATTCAAGGTTGTTTGTAGATATAAAACTATTGTTTGGTGAGCCTTGTTTGTAAAAGTTACAAGAAGAGGTTGTGAGTGTAAAACCATTGTGTAGTGAGCCTCTCATGTAATTTGTGAACTTGAGCATATAGTAGATAGATTGAAATCCTTGAGTGTGGACTCAAAGTAGTGGATGTAGATCTTGGAGAGATCGAACCACTATAAAGCGTGTGTTCATTTCTTTATAGCTTTACTTGTCTAAATACTTGTGTTATTATTATTTGTTCATAGTTGTTGATTGATTGGTTATGGTCTTATAATTTGATAATCTTGTCTTAACCATCAAATTACATATAAACTTGAAGTTTGTGAATTTAAAGAAGAGCTTTTATTAAGGCAAAGGATTTGCAAAAAGAAAAAATATTTTGATATTTAGCCAAAGACCTAATCCCCCCCCTTAGGTCTTTCAATTGGTATCAGAGCAAGGTCTTCTTTTTAAGGTCTAACAACCTAGAAGTAAAGATTATATGGCTAGTTTATCAAATTTTCCCTATACGGAAGGTTCCTCCACTAATAAACCTCCATTGTTTGATGGTTCTAATTATATTTTTTGGAAGTCTAGAATTGAGATTTACATTTGTTCTATTAACTATGAATTGTGGAATATTATTGAGAAAGGTCGCTATGTGCCATTGAGATTGAAAGCCGATGGAGTTACAAGGGAACCGAAGTCCATGGAGGAATATGATGAGAGCGATTCAAGGAAGATGACATTAAACTACCAAGCAATGAACATTCTTTGTTGTGCGTTAGTTGTCAATGAATACAATAGAGTGATGGAATGTGATTCCGCTCATGAAATGTGGAAGCTACTTCAAGTCACTCATGAAGAAGAAAGAGCAAATGTGTGCTTCATGGCAATGGAAGATGAGGTACAACCTACTCCATTTACCTCTACTTCTTATGATGATGATAGTGATGATCCTAGTGAATTACTTGTTGAGATGTATGGAGAATTAAAAAAAGCTTCGAAAAAGAATAAGGAAATGAAACTCAAAATTAATGAGTTATTGAATGAAAATTCAAAATTATTTTGTGAGAACAAAAAACTTCTTGAATCTATTAATTGTTTAAATATTGGAAAAGAAGTTTTAAATGTTTCTTTACAAAAAATATCTCTTGAAAATAAATCTCTTTGTACAAAATTTTCTTCTCTTAAAATAAAACTTAGTGATCATGAAATTTTAGAAAAGAAAATTAATGATCTTAAATCATGTGTTGAAAAATTTACAAATGGAAGAAACAATCTTGACAAACTACTTGCATCTCAAATATCTTCTCTTGCTAAAAATGGTCTTGGTTACAATTATGTCAATAATGTGCCTAAACATAACAACTTCTTTGTTAGAGCTACTTCTACTTCCTTCCATCATACTTGTTGTACTTATTGTGGAAAACATGGACATAAAGTCACCAAATGTTATGTTAAAAGAAAAGTAGAGAATGGTATAAAAACCATTTGGAGAGTTAAGGGAACTATTACTAACCCCCACGAACCTAAGAAAGTATGGGTACCAAAGGATACTTCCTCTCCTTTATTGCAGGTACACTACAATTCAAACTTAAGCACCACTAAGAGGTATATTGATGATGTTGGCTTAAAGAATAACGGAAAACACCTCATTTATAATCAAGGTCAAAGCAACCAAATAATGATTTGTTTTTGAGGCAAGAAGAAAGGAGGAATTCTTGGAGTAATCAATGTTGGTAAAGGTTTCTCTCTTCTTTTTAAACAAATGTTGCTTAGTGCTGATTTGTACTATAACTTGCTTAGCATTAGTCAATTTTGTGACAATGAATAAGAAGTTAAATGACAACATGCAAAGTTTCAGTTAAGAATCCCTTTTGTTAAAATTTGAAATTTTGCCAGCTATGACTTGTCAATTGATTCTATGAAGTTAATTAGGTAACATTGATGATATGAGTTGAATTCATGTTTGATAAGTTCTTGAAATTTATTATATGTCATGATAAAATGATTAAAATAGCTATGATTGAATGTCTATGCATTTGCTTGGCCAAAAACACTTCATGAAACTTTACAAAATGTTTGGACTTGAAGTTTGAATGTAGAACATAAGTTCGGCCGCCCGAACTTGCATGACAAAATGATATTTTGTGTTTTTAATCAATTACTCACCAAATGTTTCAATGTGTGTTTTATCTTGATAAGCTTGAATGTCTTGTTCCTTATGATAATGATTGATTTTTTTGACATAGAAGATTTGGTCATGTGAGCATGGATTTGTTGAACAAACTTTCCTCTCAAGATTTAGTTGGAGGATTGCTAAAAATGTGTTTTGAGAAAATTATTTTTGGGATACTTGTCAATATGGAAAACAAACAAAAGAATCTTCCCAACCTAAGAAAATGATTTTCACTTGAAAACTCTTAAAAATTGTTTATATGGATTGCTTAGACCAATGAGAATCACTAGTCTTGATGGTAAGAGGTATTCATATATGATTGATGATGATTTCTATAGATTTACATGGGTGGTCTTTCTAGCTCAAAAGGATGAAGTTCTTTTCATGGATTTGTAAGACTTTTCAAAAGGGTCCAAATCTCTCTTGAGTGCAAATTGATTTCTATTAGAAGTCACAATGGGAGAGAATTTTACAATCAAAATTTTACAAAACTTTGTGATGAGAATGGGATTGCTCACAAACGTTTTGGCTGCCAAAACACCTCAACAAAATGGAGTTATTGAAAAGAAAAATTGTACCTCACAAGAAATGGTTAAGTCTATATTTGGAGAAAATTCTTTACCAAAACATTTTTGGGACAAAGCTGAAAACACTGCATTGTTATGTTTTTTAATAGAGTTCTTTTGAAGTCATTTTTTTGAGAAAAATATCTTTTGAACTTCTATTTGATAGAATACTCTAGAATTTAAACATACATGACAAGTTGTATCAAATTTACATGAATATGCATAACAAAGTACTTTATATTGAATACTATTAGTTTGTATTGCCTATTTCAAAATATTTGATTGCAAGTGCCTTATATTGAATATGTGCGATAACTTGAAAATTTTGATAGAAAATTGAATGATGGGATATTCCTTGGTTATTTCTCTAACAACAAGGCTTATAGCGTTTATAACAAAAAAAAAAAAAGAACCTTACATGATGAGGAAACTATTCATGTTAGTTTTGATAAATCTTACATTTACTTGGAAAGAAAAGATGAAGATGATGTAGGTACATCTATGAATGACTATCAAAACCATCTTCACGCACCAACTTTGGAGGATCATACCAATGAGGAATAAATGATTGAACAAAATCAAGATGACCAACCTAGTGGTGACCAAGAGCTCCTAAAGAACTTAAGATATCCAAGAGGCCACCCTAAGGAGCAAATCATTGGTTATATCTCCCAAGGAGTAAAAATAAGGTGGTACTTTATCAATAACTTTATTCTTTTATTGCATATGAGCCTAAAAGTATTAATGATGTATTGTGTGATGATTTTTTGGATTATTACTATGCAAGAGGAATTAAATCAATTTGAAAGATACAAAATTTGAAAATTCCTAAATCTCATGATCATTCCATTATTGGAACTAATTGGTTTTTAGAAATAGACTCAATGAATCCGGGGAAGGTGTAAGAAATAAATCTAGATTTCTCACCCAAAGATTCAATCAAGAAGAGGGAATTGATTATGATGAAACCTTTGTTTCGAATACTAGACTTAAGTTCATAAGAATGCTTTTGACTTTTACTTGCTTTAAAGGTTAAGTTATTTCAAATGAATGTCAAAAGTACTTTTCTAAATGGTTCTATTGAGGAAGAGGTTTATGTGGAACAATCACTTGGTTTTGATCATGAAAAGTTTCCTAACCATGTTTTCAAATTATCCAAAACTTTGTAAGATTTAAAAACGAGTTCCTAGAGTTTGGTATAAAAAAATGAGTGTTTTTGTTCTTTCAAAAGGATTTTTAAGAGGAAAGGTTGACACTACTCTTTTCACAAAAAAAAAACTCTTGTAACAATGATCTATAACTTGTCCATATATATGATACAATTTTTGGTGCTTCTAATACTTCACTTTGTGATGTGTTTTCCAAGTTAATGCAAAGTAAATTTGAAATGAGCATGATAGGAAAACTCAATTTTTTTCTTGGCCTGCAAATCAAGCAAACCAAGGATGGCAATTTCATGAATCAAGTTAAGGTATAAGCACTTCCATAAGTTTATTAACTATGCTTGACAAGAATAAAAAGGTTTCATAGGAGTAGTCAACTCTATTTGGTAGCAAGTAAAGCCAATATTATGTTTTCCATGTGTTTGTGTGCTAGATTTCATCTTGTCCTAAAGAGTCTAATTTGATTGCTGTTAAACACATTTTCTATTACCTTATTGATACTCTAAGTGATTATGATCTATATTTCAAATGTGTGGCTATGTTATGTGATAACATAATGCAATAAATTTAAGTTCATACTTTTCAACAAACTAGGACAAAGCATATAGAGGCCAAACTTCATCTCATTAGAGATCACTCTACTAAGCATAATACTTGTTTAAAGCATGTTTGCATTAATGAACAAATTAATGATATCGTTACTAAGCCATTGGCCAAATAAAGGTTTGACCAATCTTAGAAGAAGCTTAGGGATTTCAAAATTCAATAACTAATGAGTGTATTCAAGTGTTGTAGCTCCAGGTGAGGACAAAGAAGCCTAGCATGGGAAAAGGAAAGGGAAAAGCCAAAGAAAGAGAAGGAGGACCAATGATCAATGAACCAAGAAAGGTTCATGTTTTGCAAAGCATGTCAAGGCTTGATAGATTTGTCACATGGAAGACTGCTACTAAATTTGATGATTGGACAAAAAGGAGCCATAAGATAAATTCAAGCTACAATATGGATGTCATCAAACTATCCGAAATGGGTAATATACTCTCATTTCGAAATGATGTGAGCTGGACTAGTATGCTTGTGCGTGATGAATGATATTACCTTCCTTAGTTTATAAAGTTTATGCAAGAAAAAAAAAGGAGAGAAGTGAACATGTGGGAAAATAATGTAGTAAATGGTATTCCTCTAGAGTATATCAAGTGGATTTTGAGTTCAATGATGCCTTAGTGAACATAATTTGTGGGGTAGATGATAATGAGATAAGGTATTACTCATTGGGACAACATTGCTTTATTTATGAATTGTTCACAAATGAAATATTTGAAGAGGCTTTCACAAATGGTAGACAATTTAGGTCAATTAGGGAAAAGGAAATCAAAGCCTTTGATGCTAGAGTAAGGGTTATGCTTCACATGATTACCACTCTGCATATGGTGATTATGCTTGCCTTGCATGAACATAAAAGACTAAACTTTGGATTCATATCATTGAAGCGTATGATTAGTGCAAGAAAACCAGCCAACAAAGCCTTATCGTATGGGAGTCTATTAACAAGAAAGTGAGGAGGTTGAGGAAGAAGAAAATGAAGAAGAAGAAGAGGATGAAGAAGAAATCCTTACTGAAGAAAATAAAACCAAAATAAGGCATAAGTTATCTAGTGAGGGGGAGCAACCTTCCACAAAAGAAGAGTATTTGAAGAGGTACCCTCGATTGAAGGAAAAGAAGTTAAAGGTAATAAACTCACTAGAAGTGATACTGTTAGCCCTAAGGGCAAATCATGTAGTTTTGAATAATGACAAATATTGATGAGGACTAAAATGCTTGTATGTTGTGTGATAGGTTTTGTGAACTAAGAAGTATGAAGTCTCATTGCCTTGAAGCTAAAATGTAAGAACAACTCCAATATGTCAAAGTGATTGAAGATTGAAGAGTTTGTTCAAGATGATTGAAGGTTTTGAAGACATGAAGTGTAGGTTGCATGTGTTTAATAGGTAAACTTTGTAAACCCTACACTCTTAAGCCTTGGAATCTATGAATTGCAATTGAGAGCACAAAACTTGATTTAAATGGTTTCAATAGTTTTGAACTTACCTAAATTATCAAGTTTTCATAAATGGTTTTTGCACTTAAAAGGTCTTTAATGACTTATCTTTGAGGCTAGAATGTTTTCCAACTTGTTTGAATTGATTTGAACATGTTTGACAAAGTTTGAAAAATTCGGATGCAAGATGAAAAATTCGGTCGTCCGAATTTTCTTGCACAATGAACAGTATCACTGTTCATGTGAGCAGTACCGACAATTTTTCTAGAGAAATTCGAACGCAAATTCGGACACAACTGGAAAAATTCGGTCGAATTTTCCCTGCATAATGAACAGTGTTGTGAACAGTAATGAACCGTGTCGTCCGAAATTTTCAACCAAAAATTCGGTCTCCCGAATTTTGTTGAAACTAGCCGTTTTATTACTGTTAAAGCCAATTTTTCAAATCTATAAAAGCCACAAACTCCAGATTTTTGAAAGAACTTTTGAACATTTAAAAATCCTTCAAACTCTAACTTGTTTTACATCAAAATTATTTAAAAAGCTCTCAAATTGCCTTGTGCTCAAAGGTTAAAATTCAAGATTCCAAAGGCAAGAAGTGAAGTGGTGCTAGCAATTGTATTCATCCACCAAGAAGTGTTGGTAACATCAAAACTCTATCTTTACATTATTGTTGTAATTGATACAAGGTTATCTTGTGACATAAAATCCTTTTGGTAAGGGTGAGCCATAGACTAGATTAATCAAGGTTGTGGTGCAAAACCCATGTGTGGGTGAGCCTTGGATTAGATTGGTCTTTAGGTTGTCTTTAGATATAAAACCCTTGTGGAAGGGTGAGCCTTGTTTGTAGGATTGCAAAAGAGGTTGTTGTGGTAAAACCCATTGAATGGTGAGCCTCTTGTGTAATTGCTTGGATTAAGCATATAGTGAATTGGTTAAAATCCTTGAGTGTGGACTCAAGGTAGTGGATGTAGATCTTGGAAAGATCGAACCACTATAAATCGTGTGTTCATTTATTTATAACTTTACTTGTTTACATACTTTTGTTATTATTATTTGTTTTTAGTTGTTGATTGATTGGTTGTGATTTTATTGTTTGATCATCTTGTCTCAAACATTAAATCACATATAAAATTAGAGTTTGTGAATTTGAAGAAGAGCTTTTACTAAGACAAAGGATTTGCAAAACATAAAAAGATTTTGATAATTAGCCAAATACCTAATTCACCCCCCTCCCCTGAGGTCTTTCAGATACCATAGTTGCCAAGGTGTTTCAAGAGACATTGAACTACCATGTAAAGAAAATGACAAAAATGGACAAATTGTTCAAGTTCTTTGCTCCAATGATTCTTGGCAAATTTGATGATTTAGAAGCTAGAGTCAAGAATATGGAAGAAGACTTGAGAAAAATTTCTCAAGTGATTTTAAATGGTGCAAGTTCCTATAAAGTCAAAGAAGAAGACAAGAAAGAAAATCAAGAAGATAACATGGGTGGAGATGGCAGCAACAAGGATGATAGTAATGACAGTGAAAATTGAGATGGCTATCAATTTATTGCTAAATAAGAAGGCAAAGATGAAGGAAAAGGCAGTGAAACACCCCAAGAAGGAGAAGAGCATAGGAATGAAGAACAAAGAGATAAAGCCCAAGAGAACAAGCAAGAAGAAGGAGGTGAAGGAAGTTTATTAAAGTCAAATCATAAATCCATCACCAATTTCCTTCAGCCAAGAGAGGAGGAAAATGTGGTTCAAAAGAAGAAGATCCAAAGATCCTCTTGATTGCTAACTTTCCAAAGCTGAACTACGTGGGCAAGGAGTCAGCAAATAAAGGATCCCATCATACAGAGATCAAAGAAACATGGCCATCACAACAAATTTGGAAGTGAAGACCATGAAGCGCATCCAAGACTGAGCCTTTCTATCCCTAAACTCTATTTTGTTGCTTATTTTAGTTTATGCCTTGATGCACATGTTATGCTTTAACATTGAATGTGAAATCTTTGTGATAAGAGCTTCTTTTGTTTCACTTTTGTTGTCCAAGTACTCTTACCCCATCTTTGATTGATGACAAAAGGAGGAGCAGAAATGTGATGACAAAATGTGTGAAAATGTGAAATAGTAGTGGAATTTCTCATTCATGAATAAAAAATGACAAAATGTGTGAAAATGTCTGAAAATGTGAAATGGCAGTGGAATTTCTCATGCATGAATAGAATATGTCAAGGAGGAGAAAGAATGATGGCTGTAATGTGTTATGTAATGCAATGTGCTTGATGTAAATGTGCTACATATGTGTGCTATAGGTCGAAATGTAAAATGAATATGTATTGTGAAAATATTTGATTGCTTTTAGAATTTAAATTGAAAGTGTTATAATATGTGAGGTCTTCGTTGTTTTCTGAAATTTTGGAATATGGTTAAGTTGAAATTGAAATCTTGAACTTGGTTCTTGACTTGACCTATGATTTTGAATTACTTCAAGAAAACAATTGAATGCATGAATTTTGTGATTTTGCAAAGCTAAACTATGTGCCATTGTGGACATACATATTTGAGTATTTCAACAGTTCATTTGAAAATACAAAATCACCTTTCAAACTTGTTGTAAAAAATTTGGACTTGAAATTCGGATGCATGCATATTTGTTGCCAAAAAGTGATCTTTTGTTGTTCAAATTGATTCAAATATGTTTTAATCTCTTCTAATATATTTGAACAACCTTAGGAAAGCTTATTTTCAAAAAATTGCAGCTTTCATTTCACTTAGTTTACAGTTCGGACTTGATATGTCAAAATTCGGATTCACAACATCTCAAGTCCAAACTTGTTGAAAAATGAGCACAATCTAAGGGGGAGCATTGTTAAACTTTTACAACCTTAAAACCTCTCTTAGAACTTTCTCTAAATGCTTAAATGCTATATCTTCTATCCAAGTTGTTGGAAGGAAGGAGGATAATGGAGGTTGGTTGGTAATTGGCTCATATTGAGCCTTTTATAAGTCATTGTGCTAAATTGGTTATTTCTATCATTGACATTAATACTTCTTCGTGCTACATTGTTTAAATCCATCACATTTTGCATCAAAGTTTGTCATCATCAAAAAGGGGGAGATTGTTAGCCCTAAGGGCAAATCATATAGTTTTGATTAATGACAACTATTAATGAGAATTAATATGTTTATATATTGTGTGATAGGATTGGTGCTCTAAGCAGTATGGAGTCTCACTGCCTTCAAGCCAAGGTGCAAGAACAACTTCAATAAGCCAAAAGTGATTGAAGTTTGAAGAAGGTTGTTCAAGGATGATCTAAAGGCATTGAAGACTTGAAGTATATAGTATATATGCTAAATAGGTAAATCTCTATGTAAACTCTACACTTGTATGTCTTGGAGTCTATAAAATGCATAAGAGAGTATAAAATAAGTTTCTTAATTTTAAATGACTTGGAATGAACTTTTTGATGAATGTGGTTTTGTATCTTAAAAGATTTTGAGTAAACTTTGCATGATCAAAGAAATTTGATTATGGTTTTCAAGCTTATATATGTCTAAATGAGTTATCTATACATATAAAATGTTTTCAAACTTATTGAATTTAAGTCTCAAATTATTTTACAAAGTTTGTAGTAAAAATGGTTACTGCTTTTCTAGAGAAATTCGGACGAAAATTCGGACATATGAAGAAAAATTCAGTCATCCAAATTTTCTGTCTTCAGCATGGTTACTGTTTTTCCAGAGAAATTCGGACGAAGATTCGGACGCAGTGAAAAAATTCGGTCGTCTGAATTTTTCCAAAATGTGCAACAACAACATCCAAAAAATTTGGATGCAAAATTCAGTCATCCGAATTTTTTGAAACTAGTCGTTACTAGCCATTTTATGATTGTTAAAACTGATTTTCAAATTCTATAAAAGATAGAAACTTGAAATCTTTTGTATGTTTTGAATCTAAGTGAACTCTAAGCATTCCAAAACCTTTAGCAAACATTTTGTGAGCTCTCTTGTGTCTTGTGCATTCAATTGATCAATCCAAAGACATTAAAGTGTGAAGGTTCAATTTTGTCTAAAACATATACTAACAAGTGGTAACATCTACACACTCTTCTCTACTTATCTAATTGTGTTTTTCTGCTAGCTCTTGCAAGGCTATCTTGATAACATAAAACTTTTTATGTAAGGGTGATCCTTGAAATTGTTATTCAAGGTTGTTTGTAGATATAAAACCATTGTTTGGTGAGTCTTGTTTGTAAAAGTTACTAGAAGAGGTTGTGAGTATAAAACCATTGTGTAGTGAGCCTCTCATGTAATTTGTCAACTTGAGCGTATAGTAGATAGATTGAAATCATTGAGTGTGGACTCGAGGTAGTGGATGTAGATCTTGGAGAGATCGAACCACTATAAATCGTGTGTTCATTTCTTTATAGCTTTACTTGTCTAAATACTTGTGTTATTATTATTTGTTCATAGTTGTTGATTGATTGGTTATAGTCTTATAATTTGATAATCTTGTCTTAACCATCAAATCACATATAAACTTGAAGTTTGTGAATTTATTTATTAAGGCAAAGGATATGCAAAAAGAGAAAATATTTTGATATTTAGCCAAAGACCTAATTCACCCCCTCTTAGGTCTTTCACAAAGTACTTAATGGTAGTTAAGATATTCAATTATGTTTGACTAACAATAAAAAGTGCGAACTAATTACGAACAAGAGCTGCGAGGCAGAGTGTGAGAGTGTTCTTTATTAGTTTAGATAATCAAAGCATGAGTGTGCAATCTTGTTCAGCACCAAATTACTTGATATCGCACCTCTCCCCGCCCACAAAAAAAAAAAAAAAAAAGAAGAAGAGCAAATTGCTTGAGAAGGCCATTAAAACCTCATTCTAAGAAAAACTTGCAATACAACTTCCAATCCAGTCAACATCAATATGAGTTTAGAAAGTCTACAGAGTGGAAAGAGTATCTTCTAAGGCAAACAATGAGAGCGTTTGCATGAAGTGAAGTAATTTGAAGCTTAGAAGCATAAGCATGGGAATTGAAATTGAGCCCTCATTCTATTACTACAAATAGGCAAAGTTCAAACGAACATTTTCATCATCTCTTACAATACTAACTCTCTCTCTTTAGACCATTTCTTCATGCAAATTATGGCTCATGTTCAAAAGGTCCACTGCCACCCCCACCACCTTACGGCCATCTCCCTCTCAACCCTCCAAGTCCACCAGCAAAACCACCAAGTCATTCAATTCCACCACCCTCACCATTCGCCAAACCACCACCTAGCACTGTCAAAACGGGCCTCAACCCGTAGGCCGGCCCGTGGGTTGAGGCATACGGACGAATATGGGCTTAGTAAACATCGGTCCGTTTTAACGTGGCCTTTTTCAGCCCGCTCCATTTAGTCCTTGGACTAACACTGGCCGGACACGGGCCATCCTATTTTTCTTTTTAATTTTTTTTAAAATATTTTTCTCAAAACGACATCGTTTTGATGTTTTTAAAATATTTTTAATTTTTTTTCAAAAAACGACACTGTTTTGATACGTTTTTTACAAAACGACGTGATTTTGTAAAGTCTGCGGACTGACCCGTTTAACCTGCAGACTTACTGTAACGAGCCACAGATTGAGAATTTCTAACCCGCGAACCAAACGGGCCAACCTGTGACAGGCCGGAGCAGGCAGCCCGTTTGACAGCACTACCACCACCCGGTCGTCCTCTTACTCCAATTCCACAAGCAAAACCACCAAGTCATTCCATTACGCCACCAGCCCATCCCACCTATCCACCCCCATCAGCACCTCATCACCCTCTCAGCCCTCCAACTCCAACAGCAAAACCACCAAGTCATTCCATTCCACCACCCCACCATCCCATCTCTCCACCTCCACCTCCACACGTCGTTCCAAGTCCACCCTCTCCTTCGGGAGGACATCCAACTGTAATAGTCATTGTCTTCATCTCGCTTGGTGGATTATTCTTTCTTGCATTCCTCTCTGTTGCTTTATGCTGCTTCATCAAGAAGAGAAAAAAGAAACTTGTTCAAGAAAACGATATCGTCAAATTTGACGAGCATGTTAAAGTTCAAGAAGAGGTAGTTCCCGGGCCTCATGGCACATAGACCGTTATAGTTTCCATCGATGAGGATTTACATGTTGAGGAAAAGATTAAGAAGCGAGAAGAAGCTGTTGAACCAGAAGATTCTCATACGAAATCCATAGGAAGCCATGTTCATCATCATCCATCTCCACCGCTGCTGGCTGTGGCGGAATCTGCGAGAGAGTCGTGTAGCATTCAGCATGACAAGAAACCATGCAAGAGCTATGAATTTCGTCAAAGCAGCATTTTTCGTTATGTTCTTGATATGTCTTCGTTGCGTTATTCAAAGCTATGGGAGCTCAAGTCTCTAATTGTGAATAATGTGAATAAAGCTTATGGTAACTTTAACTTTTAATGGGATAAAGCGTTGAAATTTTTTGCATTGTAAAACAGGTCAGTTTGCAAACTGTCCTCAAATGGGCAATGCGGATCTTGCCTATTTTCCCGCCCAGTCGATGGCCATCCTAGCAAGCCAGTAAACCAAATGAGTCTGCGTGGTTTTTCTTTGTTCTCTTTTGTGTTAAACATTTTTTTTTTGAATCAAAAATTTTTTCCTTATTCAAACAAATGCATTCAAATTCAATGTTGCACGGGTTAGCTCGCAAGCTGGCCTCAAAAGGGCGATGCAGATCTTGCCCATTTTTCCGCAGATTAGAATGAAATTCTAAATAAAAGATATTTATCTTTTCAACTGATGAATAATAACCAAAAGTTGACTATTTTTTATTTAAGTGACTTTACAACAAATTTGTTCCAGTAATAAAAGGATACCTTTAGTACCATCAATAATCTAAAACAATCAATCCTTTGAAAGATGAAACTAAATTAATTTTGATATTTTAAAAAAAGGGGATAACTCCAGCCAACATTGACCTGCTCGGCTCAAACTAAATAGGTCCAGGGCTGTCTATTTTTCTGAGTAAACGGGCCAGCCTACTGACTACATCCGTTTTGAGAGTGTTAAAAACTCTTGATTCTATTAGCCTAAAATTATCCGGACCTTTTCTACAACTTCTAGGAATTGACTATCCTGTTAAATGGTGATCGTCTCACATTGAAGCTTAAGAAAGTTCCTTCCTTTTGTTGTATACTAATTTGCAATCTTCTATTTTATGCTGTTAGGAAGTATTTAGATTGAATTTTTAGTTGAGTTGAATTGTATTAAGAATCGAAAAAATAAATTATTTGTAAGAAGGGAAGTGGAGCACAAAGTGGAAAAAATATAAAAAAAATTAGTTTAAATCCTAATCTAAGCTTGCCTTAATGATTCATAGCTCAACTGCTTTTCACTTCAAATTAAACAGTGAAGCTTTACTGCATTTTCTGTAGTGTGCTGAAAAATCCTTACCGGGCTCAGTTTTCCTAGTAACAAACCAAAGAAACATTGACAGGTTAGGAAAATGTTACCAACGATACAAGGATACAACCAGCCGTCCACTATGCTCAGGGATTCGGTATTTTTAGGCATCTTTCATCCGGAAAAATGTTTCAACTAAAAAGATCAGCAGAGAACTGTAAAATAAGTAGAAAGCAAAACAACATATTAGAAAACTAAAAATGGTCACAGAAAGTAAGGATATTCTGAAATAAACAAATAATTATATATTTCAAATTTGTATAAAACCAACTTCATCCACTTTTTATGTAGACCAGTGAATAATACAGTTCTCACTTCCTCTTTCTACAATCAGATACTGGCTGCACCACCATTCTCCTTTACCGAGCATGTAGTGGGGCAGCAAATTACCAGAATAGTAAGAGTCCAGTGACTCTACACAGATATGTATACTACTATTAGCCAATTGCCATGGGAGTGATACGTCGCTTGGTGGGTTTATTTGGAGCTTTAGTTATTGCAGTTGCTAAAGCTTGCTTCCCCTGCTTACTCTCTGGTTCTGGTTTTCCATTTTCAGCAGCAGCAGTGCTGTGGTTGGGGCTGGCTTCTATATCACAAACACCTTGGTCCACAAGGGGACTACCATTTTTGCCACCTAAAGGGTTATCCTCTTCTTGCCAGATTGAAATATATAGTTATCAGAGAGAGGCAGTCATGGTTCCAGAGAAATATGAATATACAAGTATAAAACAATAGGCAAACCTGACAAGGAAATGGAAGATCCCAGTTCTTCATTTGCAAATTCTAGGAGAGTGCAGTAACCATCTTGTGAGGACAATGCCAAATATTTGCCAGTGGGTGACCTATAACATACCAAAATAAAAAATGAAGTGAACAGAGAAGCAATTAGATATACCTACTGTAATAGCATGGAACAAGTAAAGTAAACTTAAACTACCAAGCAATGTCTGTTATAGCTGCATAATGAAGTCCTGCCAGAATTGCAATTGGCTCGATGCTCTCTGTGTCGTAGATATATAAAGAGTTCAAGGTAGCCACAGCAAAAATAAGGCGATAAGGAAGCTTAAAGAAGGCAGCTGTACAACCATACAACAGATATTTTTGTTATGATAGTGAATATATTTTGATACAACCCAACATACAACAGGAAGGAACCAGCATGAAGAATACATGAGTTTAATCCTCGCAAGCCAAAAGTCATGGGGCAAAAGCGCACTGCAACTGTGGGTTTGCTGGCACCAGGAAGCATCAATGCTGGCCTACATTTTTGGAAAGAATGAAAAGAGATAATTAGAGAATAAAGGACAATCTTATTTTTGAAACTGATTTCTAGCAGTTGGCAAATATGAGTATCCTGAGCATCCAATTGCAGAGCTAACTCTAAACAAATGACGAAGAGGAACAAAAAGACCAAGAAAACTGGAAAGGAGTGGATAACAATTGTGCAACTTCTAATAAGAGAGTAGACAACCTCACCTGGAAAGATCTTTCCTAGAAAAAATATAGGCAGTGTTCATTAACTCAGAAACTGGTGTATGTTTATACAGACCTGAAAGAAAGTAAAACATAGCATTAACAATCCTATTGAAGAAAAAATCATCAGTCACCTAGCTTCTACATGCTTTTCATACAAGCAAGAGTGCAATTCTGCAACATGATACTTAACTAAGCAACTTCATATTGCTTACTTAACACAAGTCACAAACACACATGCAGAAATTGGAAGAAAGGACACCCTGTGACAGTGATAAGAGCGAACAGCAATACCCAGTAGAACTATATTGGAAAGAAAAAATAATGTAACCCCCAGAAGCACTGTTTTGCAAACAAAAGTGCAATGCAGCCCCTTAGGAGTTGATTGGAATATATGGAAAACAAAATTTCAACATTAAGTGCATAAAATCAACCATGTAACACATTGTTAGGGTATTTATAAAGTAGAATCCAGAGAGACGACAAAAACATCAAAGTCAAAAGTAGCAGACTTCCCGTACATCAATGACCATAATATTTTAATGTTGGACAGAAAACTATATAGCCAATACCTGCTGGCACAACTAAAAAGGAACCATCAGGGGACCATTCTAATCTTCGGAAAAAGGATGGCAGTGTCTCATCATGGAAGAGGTAATTTTTACCTGACTACATATAATGCCAAATGTGAGTCTTCCTATATAAACACTAACCTATTTATTGTATATAGTACCTTATGAGAATAAAAACATTCAAACCTTAGGCTCCTCTGTTGTTTGTGTTTCCACCTTTGAGATAACATGCTGACAAACATAGTTCATTCTTTCATTTCCTTTTGTCTTAGATGGCTTGTTGAGATAAATCCGACAGGTTCTATCTGAGCTAACTGAAGTGACAAACTTGGCCAGTGGGTCCCATGCCACACCTTGTACATAATGAGCATGATTATCTAAAATCTGAAGGACAGAACCTGAAACAAACATGATACATCCTCATTACAGACTAGCAATCTCTTGAATACAGCAACTACGCATTTTCTTTCATACCTTTGTTTACATCCCATATGATGCAAGAATTATCAACTGATCCCGAAAGAAGAAACGCACCATTAGCTGACCACTTCAAGTCCAATACATCCTTGCGATGAAACCTAGAAATGTCTGTCAGTTAAATTTAGATGAAAGAAAGCAATAGTTCTATAAGTTAATCTCATTTAATGGTTCCTGGGAATTTAGTACAGCATCCCACATGCTGTTTGTGGCACTTAATCCATACGTTAAACACATAAATAGATACTCCCCTTTCCAGTTTGGGAAGATAATCACATTTAGTGAATAACAAAAAAGATTCTTGAATATGTTCTTTGAAGTTTAGAATGATAACATTGCAAACCTGACAAAATCTCTGCATCCCAATTCCATATAAGCAAATTAAATAAATCAAAGTAGAAAACCACCATTTTTCAGGGATTGATAGGTAGGATTGGTGGAAGGGTTAGTCAACACAACATTACTTTCTCAAAACATTTCCAAGAAATAAAGACACTGACAGATACTTTTCATTAACACAACTGCAGTTCTATTGCACACGAGAATTTGAGAATTGATGAACACTACTTAGTTCCAGTGCGCAAAAGCTTTTATTTCTAATCATAGTGTTCCAATGTAGGGTTTTCAGCAGTCCATTAAATTTTACTACACGAATAAGCAGAGCACTTTCCAAGGTAAAGATCAGACTAACTCCCCCAAGTCACCATGTCCAGTTAACAACTCTGAAGTAGCATAATGCACCCAGCCCAGATCAATATGACACCAAGAAATTTTGAAAAGGAAAATTCAGCAAAGGGACACATACAAACTTTCTCCACATTCATGTCTTATAACTTAAAGTTCCCATAATGTAGGAACGAAATGATAAGTAGTTCTACCAATAGCAGAGCTACACTTGGATTATCCTAAAATGAAGTAAGCAAAACAGGGAGATCCATGACATTTGGAGAAAGTCTTCAAGTTCAAATAAACCCTTTCCCTCTATAGGGCAATGCATGCTACCATTCACAGCTTTCCTGCTCTTGAGGTTCAATAAGAGAGGAGTGCTACTAATAAGTGGGAAAAAGGTATGAATGCAAAGAAAATAGTTTATAAAAGAAAGTGAATGGGTTGAATGTAAAGCTTACGATAATGTCTTCAGGACTTTCCATGTATCCCCAGCATCAGTAGAATATAGCTTCCATATTATCAGCTCACCACCTATAGACATAAGATACAACTCTCAAAAGACATTTATTATTGGCAGTTAAGATACAATTTACAGATAAATAAAATAAATAAGAGCTGATTTAGTATAACTTGGGTGACTATAGTGCGTCGATACCATCAGCGCCAGAGGCAAGTTGATCTCCTGCACATTCAAGACAAATGAGATTACAGAGGGTATAGTCATACTCTATGAGCACGAACTAAAAAGAATTCAGGAATATATAGAAAAGGATTTTGGTATCACATCAATTTTAGATAAGCGAGGAAATTTTCATCTAAATAAAAGAAAGGCCTTCTCTTTGAAACTTAGTAAAGAAAGTATAAATAAACACATAAATTTGTCCTCGTTGGTGTACCGTCTGGTTTATAAAATGCAAAAAACTAAAGTCTGTGGAATAGAATATCCTCAGATCAACATCTACAATTCAGTAATAGATAAATAAAATATATGGCCCAGAACAGTTGTTTAATATGTACGTTGCACATGCTTTTCTGTTAGCATTAGCATACATCATACATAATCTTTTTGTGAGTTAAGGATTATATTTCACTGGTGCAAAAGGATATAACATGATGTTTGAAGTTCAATATGTAAGTAAAATGTTCAAGCAGATCAATTCACATATTTTCTAAAAAATGCAACCATCTGATAGAATAAAAGACAAAAGTAACCAGATGCAATTACGAAGTTGAGAAAATCATTGAGAAATTACTTCAGCAGAAAATTTAACAATGTAGTCGAAATCCTGTACTGTGTTCTGCCAGTTTTAAGAGGAATATGATCCAGAGGTGATAAAAGCAATCAAGGCTACTTGCACTTCTTTATAACACAAATTTTACACTACCATGCAATCAATTCATCTCAGCTTTGGAGAGCTGGTGGGGATAGTATTTCAACAGGAAACAAATCTGTACCGAACCACTGAGTATTTTCAAATGAATATTGCGATCTTTGTTACTAATAAATGCATAAAGCTAATTTCTTATATCAAATCAATGGTGATGAAAGCTAGGGAATCATCAATTGTAGGCATCATAATTAATACAACCATGTTACTTCAATAGATACACGCACCATAGCATTCTAAGACTCTTAATGATCCAGTACAAGCTCATGAACAAAAGGAAACACTAAGATTAACCAACAAAAGCATTTCTAACACTATAATAAAACCAAACAAAAACACCGTGGGACTCTCAAAGACATTAAAAACATATAATCTTTAAATGGTCATGTTTTAACTAATGATCTTATAATAACTAGCACCCATACCAGCAGGTGAGAAGCGAAGTGCGTTTACAGCTGAAGTGTGGTAAGAAAGGCTACTCTGGTAAGAAGCTTCAGGATCTTTCTTCTGTTGTTCACCAGAACCAATTACCCAAAGCTGAAAAACATGCCAGTAATTAATCAAGTTCTCTTAACAAAAATTATTTATTTTCTAAAAAATAAAAGAGTATGACTAGAAACAGTATGTTTACATTATTCTAATTATTCCTCAACATAACAGACCCATTCACTACTCAAAAAAACAATAACTTCAAAAACCTTCAGAGAATCCCTCCCCCCCTCCCCCCCCGCAGAGCAGAAAAAGGAAGGAAATATTAACTTAGAAAATTAGAAATGAAACAAAATCTCATATAATTATATGGGGAAATAAGAAGCAAATTTAGACAAACCAAAGATTTTTAAAAAATCACATTTTAAGTGAATTAGAGTGAGACAATACTAGAGAGCGGAAAATCTGTACCTTAATGTCGAAATCAGAACCGCCGGTAGCTAGGAGACCGGAGAAAGGGTTAAAATCTAGGGTTAGAACTGGCTTGGTGCCGTGCCAGTTGATTTGAACCGTTCCACCCTTCATCTTCCTAGGTTTCTACTTCGCTGAAATTTGAATAGTGTGATGACAATTAGGGCTTGTAATCGCTGGAAGTAATAGATTCACAATAGGGTGTGGGGGATTCTCTGTTTCTCCCCCTCAGCCTTTTTGGCGGGAAAATGGCGGGAACTCGGCCGCATTTTATTCACTGCAAAGGTGCATTTTATTGAAGGGCTTATGGATTTTGCTTCCCACTTAAAATTGAGATCATTAACTAAACAAGTTAAGGCACTCACAACAGGTTAATGATTATGACGTTGATGTTGCATTCCTTGCGTTTTCACCCGTTGTCGCATTAATAAATTCTACCTTTTCCATTTCAAAATTCTTTCTTAAAAAATTTTAACTTTTATAAATTTCAATAATTATCTTATTTTTATAATATTTATAGAATTAATTAATAATATAATAAAATTTTAATTTTTTTAATTTATAAAAAATATTAAAATACCTTATATTTTAAAATTGATCGAGTACAATTGAGAATTGTATCTCTATGATGCACTAATTTTTTGGAATATTTTGGACTTTCTTTTTTAATAATTTGATCAATTAATATTTTGGAATATCTATTAACTAGCCCAAAAAAACCCTCATATGCAAGAGAATACTATACTTATTAAAAGATTATTATAAATATTATTTTAATAATAAATTATAAAATATAAAATAAATAATTAAATAGTTAAACGCTCATAAAATCTAACATATAATCAAGCAGTTCAAAGTTATTAAAATAAGAGACAAATTGTTTATGTTTTGATAAGAAGATCACTACTTGTAAAACTAGGAGAAAATATTTTTTAGCCATTATACATTTAGGTAATTATAAACATAAAAAATTGCTCAACATTTCAATTTGATAGTACATTACCTAATTGACGTATCGTTCTCAGTTTCAAAATAAATAACATATTTTTTATTTTGGCCTATTTCAAATTATATGATCTATTTCTATATTAGAGGCTCATTTATTAATTTTTTTCTATTTTTCCCTTGTCTCCAACCACTCACTTTAAGTGTTTTTTATTTTCAAAATATCTAAAGATCAAGTCCAATGTTAAATTTTAAATTCTCAATAAAGAGAATGTTGACTTTTTGAAATAAAAGGAATTAATAGAATTGATCATTATTAATTAAGGGAAGATAGAGAGAGAGAGAGAGAGAGAGAGAGGGTATTTTAAATGTTTCTCTTAGTTTTTTCATAAAATTTATCAAAATCTTAATAATAATGTAAAGATAAAACTGGTCGTATATTTTGAACTGGAGACATCAATTAATCGCACACAACATTATATAAATTTTGACCATTTTCAATATTTGTAATAACTACCCTACATGCGCCACATTCCTCCAAGAAAAGAAGAGGTGGATAGTCAAGCGTAGCAAATTTTTTCTAAGAGTTGAGAATTCCAAAACTGAAAATAGCAATAGAACAAATGAAAATTGAAGTGAAAAAAATAAAACGCTTACAAGTTATTCAAAGATGATATTATCATAGGAAGTTTAAGGCTACCATATTAATGTGTTGCCTATAAAAATGCTATTGCCATTTTCCCCAAATTATACATAACTTTCTAGCTAATCCTATCAAGTCCTGCAATGTAATACTTTCCAAGTAGGAGCAAAATATATATAAAAATTAAACCTAAAAAAATATATTGGATCAATTGATAATGAATTATGGAGATAATGATAACTTATTTAAAAAAGGAAACTATAATAAATTTCCAGCTTGTTGTCGATACAATATGGAATCGGAGGTTGCCCATAGATTTCATGCTAGCTATGTCTGATTTAGCATAAATTGAGATGTACATATAGTTTCCCTTCAATATATATATATATATATATATATATATATATATATATATATATATATATATATATATATATATATATATATATATATATATATATATATATATATATATATATATATATATATATATATATATATATATATATATATATATATTACCAAAACACTTTTACTCTCTCTCCTCCTATAAAAATTTTTGTGCTTCTATTCTCATTTTCTAAAATTTTAAATTTTTTTAATTTTTTTATAGGAGAGAGAGTAAAAGTATTTTATATATATATATATATATATATATATATATATATATATATATATATATATATATATATATATATATATATATATATATATATATATATTACCAAAACACTTTTACTCTCTCTCCTCCTATAAAAATTTTGTGCTTCTATTCTCATTTTCTAAAATTTTAAATTTTTTAATTAGTTAGAAAAGTTTTGATTGGTTAAAAGATTTTAGACTTTTAAATTTATCTAAATTTATATTATAACTTTTAAATTTTAAAAATTTTAAACTTCTTATCACATCTCCACATCTCTTATTACTTACTAATTATTAGAATTATTTAAAATTAAATTTATTTTTTTCTAAATACACATCTATACATACATCTACACACACACATATCTATATATATATTTAAAACACTTTTACTATCTCTCCTCCTATAAAAGCTTTGTACTTCTATTTTTATTTTATAAAATTTTAAATTTTTAATTAATTAAAATTATTTTGATTTGTCAAAATTATTTTGCTATTTATCTATTTATCTATTATTCTAGCCTAAACCCGTGTGATGCACATATATATTTTAAAAATAAAAAATATTACAATTATATTTTTTAAAATATATAAAAAATATTTTTACCTCTCAAATATATATGTTTAGGAAAAAAAATTAAATATCATAGAACAATAAAATTTTATTTGTTCAAAAATATCAAATACATTCTTTCCCATCTTAAGCTCTTAACATTTGATTTTTTACCTATTTTATTTCTATCAATATAAAATCAAGAGTAATATTGATTACATCGAATATACTTTTAACTTTTAAAAAATTTTTAATTCACATACAAATATTAAAAATTTCTTTTTGTAAAACATAAATAACATGTATCATTTATTAAATCAAAGAAATTTTAACTTATTTAAACTCTTATTAGTTTGAAAAAAACTCCCTTATTTGCTTCATTAATCAAGTTGTCTTTTCTGTTTTTCCAAAAAAAAATCCTTAATTACAATCTATTTCCTTTTATCAATAATAAAGAGAAATTATAATTATTAATTTTTTAAACTTTAATTTTTAACAGTATTTTCTAATTAACTTATTAAGTCAGATAAAGAACGGTTTTAAAATGATCTTAATAGATTATATAATAAAGGAATTAACAGTTAATGATTTCTTATTTTTGAGGCTTTTTCTCAATAAATCAAAGTAAATAAAAATTTAAACAAAGTATTGATATTAAAGTTTAAATAAAAATTTATTTATTTCACTATAAATTATATAATTTTTATCTGTTTATTTTTTCCTAATAAGTAGATAATTATTTTGGTATAATAGTTTAATAAATATAAGCAAGAAAAATATCGGGAGATACAATAATAAAATATAACATAAAATGAGAAAAGAAAGTATGAAAGAGAAGAAAAAATAAAGAAATTAGAAGAACACTAGAAGTAAATGTTATGAGTAATGCTATTGTGGTACTAGGAAACCAAATAAGGTAGAATATTAACAAAAAAGTACATAATAGGTAAAATAATGGAGTAGGAAACATAATGTAAAATTTTTAGTCTTAAAACCTGGGATCAAAGGTAAATAAAATAGACAACTCTGATATTTTTTTTAAAAAAAGAAAAAAAAAATAGAGTACTTACATATACTTATGAAGCACACCTAAAATTCAAGTTTGAAAAACTACTGAAATACTTAAGAGGGGGGTGAATTAGGTATTTGGATTATTTTTGCAAATTTAAACCGTTTATATATATAGATCAATAACAGATGATATGGATAAGAGAGAAACAATTTATGGCAAAACAATATAAGAAATGTAGACCAATGAACACAAGTAATTTATAGTGATTCGATCCTCAAGATCTACCTCCACTACATTAAGCCTACACTTAAGGATTTCAATAACTCTACTATGTGCTCAAGTTCACGGATTACAAGAGAGGCTCACCACACTATGGTTTTACACTTACAACCTCTTCTAGTAATTTTTACAAACAAGGCTCACCACACTATGGTTTTATATCTCAAACAACCTTGAATTACAACTTCAAGAATCACCCTTATCTAAAGGGTTTTATGTTATCAAGATAACCTTGCTAGAGCTAGTAGATCAACAGAATTTAATAAGTAAAGATGAGTGTGTAGATGTTACCACTTGTTGGTAGAAATTACACAAAGTTGCACCTTCACACTTTGATATCTTTGGATTGATCAATTGAATGCACAAGACATAAGAGAGCTTGAGAAATGTGTGTAATAGACTTTAGAAAGCTTAGAGTATTCAAGGATTCAAATACTTACAAAAGATTGTACGTTTATAGCTTTTATAGAATTTGAAAATCAGTTGAAACAGCTATAAAACGGCTAGTTACGGCTATTTTCAGGAAATTCGGACGACCGAATTCTGCGTCCGAATTTTTCAGACGACCGAATTCTTCCTGCTTCGTCCGAATCTTCGTTCGAATTTCTCTGGAAGAACAATGACCATGCTGAAGGCCAACACTTTTACTCTCTCTCCTCCTCTAAAACTCTCAAACCTCCAATTCTAATTTCTAGAATTTTAAATTTTTTTATTATTTAGAAGAGTTTTTAATAGTTAAAAGATAAAATAATATAACAACTTTAATTTATCTTAAACAAATCTTTTAATTTAAATCAAATTTCTAATAACTTTTCACTATCTCCATATAACTTTATCTACTGTCACTTTCTCCACAAATATTTTTCTTTCTTCACAAATTTTTCCTCATAAGATTTTTTATCTTCAAATCTTCTTATTTTTCTCTGATTAGAGTCTTCTTTTTCTAAATTGAAGAGATAATCTTTTCAATTCCTTTTTTAATACATGTTACTCTTATTTTCTTTATTTTTTTCTTTCACTTTAATATTTGACCTCTGAATTTAATAAATAGTATTATAAATTTAATTTTTTTGAGACTCTTATCAGTGCTTAATACATCTCTTATTGTTCAAAAGATGTTTATAAATTAATTATTTTTAAAAAATATTTCTTTTTTGTTAATTTACCGAGAATTTATTTGTGTACATGTGAGATATTTATAAATTTATTTATTTTCAGAGATTTTTTTTGTTGATAATTTTTTGAGATAGAGGCCAAAATAGAAAGACTGTCTCAAACTTTTTCTTTTAAAATGAAGAAAAATGTATGAGTATTATATACATTATAAGCATCAACACATTTAGGATATTTTAATTATTTTATTTAAATAAGTATTTTTTACTTTATTATTTTTAAATTTAAAAATATATTTTTGAAAATTATTGAGTTTTTGTTTTCTTTGATAGGTTTTGAAGATTTTTTTGTTTGTTTGAGGAATAGATGACTTCAGGAATATTTATCTATTTAGTTCTCAGTATCTATTAAATTAATTAAATCAATATCTATTACTATCTAATTTGATCATTCATTTGCTAAGTTTTAATGATAAAAGTGTCTAATTGCCTATTAAAATATTTTGTACCAAAATATGCATAACTTTGCAGTACATTAGACATGAAATGTAACAATCGATGGTTTTTATTTTTTTTATTTTGTCTTTTTACCTAATAAATATAAAAAAATAATTTTATAAATTACATTAACACTATGACTTCTTTGTGGTGGATCAAGAACACATTCTTTTAAAAAAAATAGCAATGACCAGAGAATTTTTATTTTAATTTTTTTGATGTTTTTAATATAAAATACTAATATTTTTTTATTTTTAAAGTTATTTATTTTTTAGGAATGGAGAGAGACAAGTAAAGGGAGATAAATTTTAATTTTTATAATAATTTTATTGTAAATATATTTTATTTTTTTGAAGAGTCAAAATAAATAAATAAATGATAAAAAATTCTCTTATTCTCTTACATATAATGGGAATATTAGGTGAATATGATAGAATAATTGAAAGACCATGTCGTAAAGTTAATTTACTTTAAAGATATAGAAAAAAGTAAAATTTATGATGTATTTTTTCATCTTAATTTACTTATAATTAACCATTATTGTATATTTTTTTAATTAAATACATAAATTTACTTTATATTTTTTGCAATAACTTTAATAACTATTTATATAATAATCTGTGTTAATTTTTCTTTATGGTACTTTTTTAAATAAAAAATTGACTCTGTCAATAAAAGAAATAAGCTTACTCATGGTTGTGCTATTGAAGATATTTTTTTAGTGACATTTAGAATAATTTTTTTTTAAAAAATCTATTTTTATTATATACTTATTTTTTTAGAAAATAATATATACACCGTGCAAAGCACGGGCCATATACTAGTCCGAAGATTTTGTAAAAGTTTTACAAAGTAACTTAATATATAAAATTAAAAATTATAATTAATATATAAATTAATTTAAAATTATTTTAATAGATTAAAAATGATTCCAACCAATCAAAATTTGAAGACTAATTCAAAAAGTAAAAATTTTAAGAAATTAAGATAATTTAAAAATCAGTCTTAAAATAATTGCTTACTGCTACTATCCAAATAAAGAAATACAAAATTCACGAAGTCTTTACTTCCTAATCTCCTAATGCATAGCTATATTAAGAATTACTCTTTCCTTTTGAAGGAGAAAAAAAAAAAGAAGAAGAAATAGAAACTTTCATCTAAAAAGAGAAAAGAATATGACTACCTTGCATCTATTTTTTTAACAACTACTTCTTGGATTCTGAGTAATATTGAAATACATATATTACTCTTTCTCCTCCTCTAAAATGCTTAAAACTTTATTCCTAATTTACGTTATTATATCTGAAGATCCAAAAGGTTTTTTAATTTATGATTTATGAATTATCTTACGGGTTCTTTCTCTTATGCTTAACAGATGCACAAAAGGTTCTTTAGTTACTAACATCTTTTCTTTTTAAAAATTTAAAGTTTATCCAATAACTTATTACTTATGCAACAATCTATAAATATTTCCTTTTCCTCCTTTGAAGGTTATAGATCAAGCAAAAAAAGGTACGTTCAGATTTGATACTCAAACTAATTTACATGCTTCATATTTTTAATGTTTGGACTAATAGATTTGCTTATACAAATATTAAAATACATTCATTTTAAATTTGATAAATTAATTTACTTTAATTTGAATTTGCTTATAATTTATTTTGATTAGGAACAATTTGTAAAGGCATGTTGAATTTTATTTGACTGTTAACAACTAAAACCTTAAACCAAATAAAAAAAGAAAGAAACAAAATCAAAACTCATGAGTAGAAAAAAGATCAAGGTAATTTTTTTTCAAAGAAAATCTCGGTAGACCTATGCATATTAATTTATTTAATGCCCTTAGGAAACTTTCTAGTCAAATGTCCATTCCTTCTATCTCCATTTTTTATCATTCTATCACTAATAGCTTGAAAGAAACTCAACTAATACAAACAACTATTGAAGGCATACATAAACACGAATTGTAATTTTAGGTGTTAAAAAGGAAAAAAGAGAAGGCATTACCGTTTTATCACCTAAAAGAGTAAAAGGTGACAATTAATAAACAAAAGTTGAAGAATTGTAATGAGAGAATTAATAGGAAAGATTGGTAATCTAAGGACAGACAAAAGCTTTTTACAAACTTAAAAACCGTCATGGATGAAGAGTCCTAAGAGTATTCTATCAAAACAAAGACGAGGAAAAAAGCTAGAGAGAGAGACAGAGAGATGAAATGCATATGAGATACCTAGGCCTGCAAATGCAAGTGACTGAATTGAAAATGACACTATCAACCTATTATTTAGGGATAAGAACGTTAATTGTGGGCTTGATTTAAGGACGTATCAAACTTCAAATTTGGAAGAATGTACCTCGTGGCAAATGGAAAATCAGATTGTTGCACCATATATTTAGTTTATTTTAAAAAAAACAACTAGAATTTTTTTCCTAGTATGCTAAAAAATGGAAAGTTATAATCTCAAAAGGAAAAAAGGAAAAATAATACTAAAGGTGTTATGAATTTGTTGACGTGCAGTCGTTGTCGGCACAGCAAAATAGTAATACTAATGTAGAGAGTTTAATAAAAAATTATAATGTAGAGAATAGGAGAAAAATATAGAGAGAAAATAGAGAGAAAGAACAAGAGATCTTTATTAATTCTCTGAGAGTAAATCAATCAATGAATGAGTGTATACAACACCTCAGTATAGAGCCCTATTTATAGGGTTCAGGGGTACATCCAAGTTAGAATAGGTATAGGGTAATCAGAAGACAAATCCTATCACTAATCAAAGATATGATAGAACTCTACAATCTATCTTTTGGATAGTTGGAGTATCTCTATAACTCTGATAATGGACATCCATAATAATATTAATTTCATAACACTCCCCCTTGGATGTCCATTGCATAAGAGTATGCCTCGTTAAAACCTTACTAGATAAAAAAAACCCAGTGGGAAAAGCTCTAGTGAAGGAAAAAGAGTACACTACTCTTTATGCCATATTTACTCCCCCTGATGAGCTTAACCGTCGCATTCCAATTTTGTTCACTAATTTATCAAATGTTGCGGCTGGTAATACCTTAGTGAATAAATCTGCCAGATTGTCACATGATCGAATTTGTTGCACATCAATGTCACTACTCTTCAGGAGCTCATGAGTAAAGAAAAATTTTATCATATCTCCTTAGATATAACAGTATAGTTAGAATTCATTCTTAGATGATGTAGATTTATCTCGAATACATTAATCATGATCACATATATTCTCAACCAACATCATGAATTTCTATTACTTCAACATGAGTTGAAGATGTGGCTGATATAATTAACACATGCCTATAAATGCATGGTTTATGTGGATCATATAGGTAACTCATACCTTATATATCCATCTCAACAGGAGTTGAATTTTCTCAATATTTGAGATAAACTATCTCAAGGAGATTCAAATGCAAGTTTAATGCCGTCTCAAAATTTATTGGGTAGAGAAGAACTATAATAGACATCTACTTGCACATGGGCAAGTGTATTCATGCTCTAAATTGCAGAGTTATGGTACTTCAGGACCAAAGAGTTCTTCAATATCCTTTAATAGATATAAAGGATCTCGCATATAATAACCCAATAACAATTGATGTGCTATGTCCATATAAAACATCTTCACGATGTTCAATCAAAATAAAATATTGACTTTTAAAAATGTTGATCACAATACTTGCTCCTCTAAATTCTTCAGGAAAAATATCTTGATTATCAAATCATTTTCTCTTTTCAAAATCAAGAGATCAATCACGCTTCAAGGGTGTATCAAAATTATATAGTTATAGAATACATATATTTGTCCTGCTAGGACATCTATCCAAATAAGAATATCTATAAGTATAATGTTATATTAACTAACTCTACAAGAGTCAGACAAACAATCAATATGCAATTTTATGCAAATAAATAATATTTTAAACTTCCAGTTCACTAATGCTTGTGCATAGATCAAGATAGTAAGAGTCATAAATAATATCCTCTTTTAATTGATGATTTTCTCCCCCTAATGTGGGGAACACTATGCCAATCAATAGATTGTACAATGAGGATATCTTCTAATAAAGAAATACATATAGCAAGTATAGCTACATATAGAATTTCTTCATATATGGACATACTCAATCATTCTTTCAATAAAAATTCACTAAGCCAATCTCATTATGTTCTACAGGAACAATTATATGCTTTAAGCATATTGAATCCATTAGGGACTTCAAATATAAGCTCTATTATCAAATGATAACAAATATAAATACATATTAAGTGTTATCATTCACCATTATATCCACCACTAGAAATATATTTCTTCGTTATCAGTGTCAGGTCTTGCGAAGAATCATATGCCATAACTCATGGCAATATTCATTTGTGTGGTTCGCATTTTATAAGTAAATATTAATTGCTATCTCTTTGAGATTACACTTCAAGTGTATTATTCCTGCTGGGAATACATGTACACTTCAAGTGTACTTGTGAATAGTTTAAACTTTTCATATTTCTCATCCGAACTTTATCATTTCCAGTCTGCAGACCTCGATTTGAAAATCCTCAATATATTATGCGCATTAATATCTTTAAAGTCATATACTTGTACAGTTCCAATAGTTCCCTATCATGTTGAGATCTCATCATTTATCACAATTTTCAGGTACCTGAATTTCTTATGGAAATAATATATCAACGATGTTTGGAGAAAAATTCTGCTGGAATTTAAATCTCCTCAACTTAATATATATGACCATCTTAAGCTTTTGTTCCGGTGAAGAGTTTGTATCTTTGGAACCGACTTATCTACCACATTTTAGTTGTGTCTCAAATTTAGTTATAGTGGTAGATTATCCTTCAGGGATATCAAATAGGAGCATTCTTAGCTGGATATTGGTCAATTAATATACCTGGCTATATAAATTATCTTTTGAACTTCTGGTTCAAGGTATCTTCTATGAGGATCAAAATAGAAGATCAAGATGAGACACATACTAATATCTTTATCCAGCCTCATAATTTTTCCTCTTTATGTTGGGGCAACATATTCAAAATTAACAAAATACGAATCTCTCCATTGTGATTTACTCCCAACATATTTAATAATCTCTTTGAGAACCCATCTCATTACCTTTGTGGTGGAACAACATACATAGTGCATCTCTAAATTTAAGATGAGAAATATTTAGTTTCTGACCACAAACCAACTACTATGAGGAGAATTACAATGTGTTGGCAAAATACGAAATAAGTGCTAATATATCACAGTCATAAATATTCTGCAGGATGTTCAATATTTATCTCAATACAACTAGTATTATTAGGACAAATTATGTCTTTGGGAGAATGTTAAAACATGAGCTCATTATCAATAAATTGTGCAAACTACAGGTTGCAAAACAACAATATGCATAAGACTATTTGTTGATGCATCAACTAATAATTTTTTCATATTCATCCCAAAATAACACATTCAACCCCAAGTAATACTATCAACTTTTAAATAAAATAAGTAGCACATATAAATTCATCATATTAAGAAACTTCTGGTTCCATAATAAATTCATAATCATTATTCGTATTTTAATGATCCGGGATGGTCCAACCGGTCATGCCAACTAATAAATTATTTATCAGTAAACTTCAAGTTTACTCAATATTGCATCTCAATTTTATAATTCTATGCAATATAAATCAGGAGAGATAAATAGTGGTATCTATAATTGACATATATTTTATATCATAATGGTAATGCATACGTCTCAAAATTTCATTCATCCAATGTCTCGATATACTGATAATATAATCAATGCTCAAAAAGCTTTACGAGACTATATACAGAATGATATATTACAACAATTGACCATTAGGTGAAGATTTAGTAGCTCTTCTAGAGCTTTTAAGCAATTAACTCTTCTAGAGTTATTTGATCAATTAATTCTTCAGGAACATTACACTACCATTTATACTTTGAACATATATTTTAAATTTTGTGCAAATAAACAACAAATATTGTTTAGAAAAATTGTATCTTCACCATTCTTGATCCAAAATAAACTAAAATAACATAGAAAAGTAGCAATTCGATAATTTAAAATTTTTGATTAATATTCAAAATGTTAAAAACTCTTTTTGGATATTCAAAAGAACTGGCTAGATTCTGTGCCATATCGATATTATCAATACAAGCATCATTATTATAAGTAGAATAATTTAGGAAAGTAAAGAATTATCAATAATTAATAGAGATTCATAGCATGTTTGACGTACTACAGGTACGTGACAAACTTTCATATTACATCAATAACATGTTAGAATTATTACTTTCCCTTTTTCCTTCTCATTATTTTCTCACTTCTGGTGAGTATCCATTCACTGGGATTTAATAAGTCATTCTTATAGTATAAGAACAAAGTGTATTTCTACTAGCTGCGACCAAAATCTTGTATATAAATATATTATAATTTCTAATGTCATTCACTTCAGGGAATGATATAAAATGTTTGGTCGAGCGTGAAAATATTTTATCAAGGACTCATTTAGTCTCAGAAGATATAAATTCAAAATATTTCTGAAAAACTTTTTCTAGATATTGCTATTACAGGAGCATGTTAAAATATGAGAAAGGAAAAATCTTTTATCCATCACATTAATAGTGATATTTCTCCTTATTACTTTAATTGAGGAGAAATTCTAAAAGTAATAAAATTTTTGCATACTGATAGATAAAAATCTTTTAGGCACACTTATAACAAATCATCACTAGCATTTATATAACAATCATCTTCTAGTGATTGTATGTTTCATTCACAATTTGCTAGTAATTAAGTGGCTTTGATGCTTTGTATTTCTTAAATGGTGTCTTCAGGACCCACAATATCCAGATGCATATATTCTAGTCGCCATGATTATATGGATTATTCTTACCATATCCGCGTCTATGTTGACGGCTTCAATCATGACTACGACCTCTTCCAAGGTCATAACCATTGGTTCTAATGCATTCACTCACAAATTTAAAATAGAATGTGTTTTTGATAGAATGACAATCTTCTGGTAGTCAAATCTGTTAGCCCTAAGGGCAAATCATGTAATTTTGATTAATGACAAATATTGATGAGAACTAATATGTTTATATTTTGTGATAGGATTTGTGAAGAAAGAAGTTTGAAGTCTCATTGCCTTCAAGCCAAAGAGCAAGAACAACCTCAATAAGCTATGAGTCTTTTGAGGTTTATTCAAAGAAGAACTCAAGGCATTGAAGACTTGAAGTGTAGAGTAGGTATGATGATAAGTAATATCTATGTAAACTCTACACTTGTATGTCTTGGAGTCTATTGAATGCATAAGAGAGCATAAAATTGGTTTCTTATTTTTAAAAGACTTTGAATGAATTCTTAGTAAATGTGGTTTTGTGTCCTAAAAGTTTTTTAAGTATACTTTATATGATCAAAGGAATTTAATTTTGGTTTTCAAACTGATATTTGTCTAAATAAGTTTTATATATAGACCAAATGTATTTCAAATCCTTGGAAGATAAATTTCAAATGGTTTTACAAAGTTTGACATAATTCCAAGAAATTCAGTCGTCCGAATTTGGTAGCAAAAGTTTGCTATTGTTCTTCCAGAGAAATTCGGAAGAAGATTCGGACGCATGAAGAAAAATTCGGTCGTCCAAATTTTGGTCTTCAACATGGTCACTGTTCTTCCAGAGAAATTCGGACGAAGATTCGGACGAAGTAGGAAGAATTCGGTCTTCCGAAAAATTCGGACGCAGAATTCAGTCGTCAGAATTTCCTAAAAATAGCCGTAACTAGCCGTTTTATAGCTGTTTCAACTGATTTTCAAATTTTATAAAAGCTATAAACGTGCAATCTTTTGTATGTTCTGAATTCTTGAATATTCTAAGCTTTCTAAAGTCTATTACAAACATTTCTCAAGCTCTCTTATGTCTTGTGCATTCAATTGATCAATCCAAAGACATCAAAGTGTGAATGTGCAACTTTGTGTAAATTCTACCAACAAGTGGTAACATCTACACACTCATCTTTACTTATTAAATTTTGTTGATCTACTAGCTCTAGCAAGGTTATCTTGATAACATAAAACCCTTTAGATAAGGGTGATCCTTGAAATTGTGATTCAAGGTGGTTTGAGATATAGAACCATAGTGTGGTGAGCCTTGTTTGTAAAAATTACTAGAAGAGGTTGTAAGTGTAAAACTATAGTGTGGTGAGCCTCTCTTGTAATCTGTGAACTTGAGCACATAGTAGAGTATTTGAAATCCTTAAGTGTAGGCTTAAGGTAGTGGAGGTAGATCTTGAGGATCGAACCACTATAAATTGCTAGCGTTCATTGTTCTACATTTCTTATATTGCTTTGTCATAAGTTGTTTCTCTTTTGTCCATATCATCTGCTATTGATCTATATATCTAAAAGGTTTGAATTTGCAAAAATTAGCCAAATAACTAATTCACCCCCCCTCTTTGGTATTTCAAAATCTTTCTTTTAGATCCTTCCACAAAATAAGTGGATTTCTCACGGTAAGATATTTCGCCTTTAGATTCTCATTGAAATAATGACGGAGAAAAATTATGGCTTTTATACGATTTTGAGATGATGTCTACCAGACCCATTATATCTCAATAAATTTAAGCATCTAATGTCTATGACATATAATTCTTTCTATAAATATTAAGAGTAAAAAAAAAAGAGTTTTGAAAAGTTTGTCATGAGAATTCAAAGATAGAAAAAGACCTCTTTTTCTCTTGATTAAACTCTCAATTTTGGTGGCAGAGACTCGTGCTGATAACGTGTTATGAATTTGTTGATGCGCAGCCGTTGTCGGCACAGCAAAATAGTAATACTAATATAGAGAGTTTAATAAAGAAATTATAATGTAGAGAATAGGAGAAAAATATAGAGAGAAAATAGAGAGAAAGAACAAGATATCTTTATTAATTCTCTGAGAGTAAATCAATCAATGAATGAGTATATACAACACCTCAGTATAAAGCCCTATTTATAGGGTTCAGGGGTACATCTAAGTCAGAATAGGTATAGGGTAATCAGAAGACAAATCCTATCACTAATCAAAGATATGATAGAACTTTACCATCTATCCTCTGGATAGTTGGAGTATCTCTATAACTCTGATAATGGACATTCATAATAATATTAATTTCATAACAAAAGGGTTATTGAAACCAATTAGATTGCTCATTTGCTTAAATTTTTTTAACATTAGAAAAACTTCTTGGCCAATCAAGTAATTCTTTTACATATAAAATAAGTTTTAAATTTGAATTATAACGGTATATCCCGTTTTCTAAATATTTCTTCCTCTCTCCTCCCTCTGTCTCCCACCCCACTCTCCTACAAAAAAATAAAAATAAAAGTGATATAAAATCCATGGCTTTGATACGGAAAATTGGCATATTTTCTCCTATATGTTTTATCTCTTGGTATGTTAAGTCCCTATTGTAAGTTTTTGATTTTTTTTAGTCCCTCATATATTTTCGAGACCAATGTCAAGGACTCCTGGCCACTATTACGGTGGTTTCTGGCAAATTTTCACACAAGCTTCTTACATGGGTAGACTGTCAAGGGTAAAAAAAGGCAAAACAGCACTGTAATTTTTTGGGAAAAAACTCCATACCAGTCGAGTGTAAATTGGCCTTCACTATCAGATTTTCCCCCCGACTTGAAGTAAGGGTATTTTCACTGAAATTGCAACATCAATGAATTTACTGTCAAGGAGAAAACTGAAGAAGGAGAAAATATAAGAAGATCGAAGAAGATTGAAGGAGATCAAAGATTTTCTATTAGAAGAAGAAAGCAAGTGGAAGCAGCTTTGGCATTCTAGCGAAAGCAATTGGAGATGGCTTCTAATGGGCCAATGCGGCGCTTCTGTGGAAATGCCTGTGTGAAGAGGACTTCGTAGACCAATTTGAATTCAAGAAGAAGATTTCTTTGTTGCCAGAAGTACGGGGTAAGCCATTTGAAGTATCTGAAATGCTTAAAAATTTATGGGCTGGGAGAAATTTTGAACAATTTTGAACTCACCTTTTGAAGGAGATAGGTTGCTGTGGATTCTTTTCTTGGTACGATCCTCCTATGTGTGAAAGGGCAACAACTGTTATCCTGGGTTTACTAAGAAAGATTAAGGAGTTGGAAGCTGATAATGTTGCTGAAAAAAAAACGGGTGAGGAAGTTGTGGATCACTGTGATGCTATCTTGGTTTATCATTTTGGCAATGTGGGTTTCCACAATATGAAATTACTTCTTAGGTAGGGATGCAGAAGTAGACTGGAGTTTCAAAATTTCCAAGCACATGAGCAAATTTATGGGTTATTATGCCAGTTATGCTAATAAAATGGCCAGGAAAAAGCATAAGATAATATTGTTAAAAAGTACTATTTTGATTAATGTTGTTATCTTTCATCATTTTTAGATCAATATCTTTTTATCATACATAGACAATTGCAAAAGAAGGGTAACAAATGCATTTAAAATGGTTGTGTACTTAATAGCCTGTCAAGCAAGAAAACCCTTAGGAAGTCCGAGCTTACTTCTATAAATTCAAAAACCACTTAACATATTGATACAATGCCAAATATCAAAATATAGTAACAACTCATCACCTAAAGGTCCAAGCTGCAATATATTCTAACTGAAGGCAAACTCTAGCATCATGAAGCCAAATAAACGTGATATGCCCTCGATATCCAATTAGGCCTCAATCTTCCTTTTGGGGAAATGTGTTACATGTTCTCCTCGGATGCAAAGATGCCCCTAATTTGCTGCATTTGGCCCTATTATGGCCAACCTCCAAACACCAACTACACCTCACTTGTCTTCTTTTTTTGTTTGTTGTGATCTTTAATTAAATAACTAAAGTTAACTAGTGCGTTAGGGATACTAATGTGAACTATTATAATGACATGGACCATACCTGCTTGGCATCATTATCCGTAGCCTAGTTGTGAACATTTTGTGATTGTAAGTAACAGTTGATTGCTTGATAGATGGCACTGCTGCTTAACTCTAGTGTTCATCTACTTGGCTTGAAGTTCCCTCTCCTTGTGTTGTAACGTGTTGAATTGAACAGGTCATTCTGTTGTGCCCTAATGTACCACATCTTCTGCATTTGTTGACATTATGCCCATAGGTATTAGTGGCATCATAATCAACCCTGCCCTCTATAGTAGGGCTTTGCTTATCAGTTCCAATTATGCATTTCCTTCTGTTATGCCCCACTTGCCCTCAAGTAGTACACTTGTGATTCCAAAAGGTCGCCTTTGACATCTTCACGACCCCATTAGCACCAATCTTGGATTTTTTCTCACCAAGTTCCAGTCTCCTCTATTTTTTTGGCCTCTAGGTAGCCTTAATTTGGTTGGAGGTTGAACTGGAGGAATTCCAATTCTAGGCCAATTATTTGGCCCATTAGTTAGGCAAATAATTGGTGCATATTCCCTAGTATATGTTGCTAAACTGTAGCATTCATCAACATAGTTGATATTCTATATTTGTGCTTTATATAATGATCATTTTGAGCTCACATTTATACTAAATTTTGGTGTTTTAATCATGATATACACTCCCTTTATCTCTTATTTGCTTTAGGTGAGTTTGTTAAAGATTTGGAAGTAAATGAAGCAAACAAAGAGATTTTACACAATGAAGAACAATAGAGAAATGCATAGGAAAAATAGACTGGTAGACATATTTCAAGTCGGCTTTTGACCTCCATGAAGATTTCAAATGCAAACGTGGTATTCTAGACAATTATAGAGGACATTCTGAATTTTTCTGAATGGTAAATTTTGTGTCCATAGGAGTTCATTTTCCTACCCTACTTATGCTGCAAAGTCACCTATTCTGCATTGGGTTCCATTTTTGACACAGTTTGGTATAATGATCATATCTTGCGTTCTAGATGCCCAATGGATGTGCTTCAAATCTCTTGGAAAGCTAAGATCCTGAGCTACAACTTTTATGAAGACATCAAGACCTAGATCAGCCGATTTTGTGGTCTGAATTCACCTAGAATTCAAACCAGTGCCACAGTCGGGCAGCAAAAACTTGCACAAAAACTGGGGACAAGCGGCGCCGTTTGGTGTGATATAAGCTGCGTCGTTTGTGTCGATCTGAAGATGCTTTTAAGATGCATTTCTCTCTCTTTTGGGGCAGATTTTGATACCCCTTTAGGGCAAAAACGAGAGAGAGGGCTGGAGTGGCCAGAAAACACCAAAAACTCACCAAAACTCTCTCAAATCCCATCCCAAATCTTCATCTTTGCAAGAGAAATCAAGAGAGAAGATTGAATCTTTGAAGAAGGAGAACATCCACCTTGAAGATTCATGGAAAAAGCTGCAATTTTCTCCATTCTACAGTGACGAATTTCAAACCTTGAAGAAGAGAAGATTTTACACCATGAAAATGAGCAATTCTTACTCTTTCTTTATTGGTTTATATTCTTTGAATTGTAATATGTTGATGAACTAGACTTTTGAATACTTGGATGGGTATGAACCCTAGATTTTGCCTATGTGAATGAAGTAGTTTCATTGGTTGATTGAATTCGAATTTCTTGTGGATTGTTTGTGGGTTTGAATTGTTGAATTGATTGAGTGGATTATTGATGCATAACCTGGAATTTTTTTACTTGGAATTGAGAAAGGAAGGGTGATTGACAATTGATTCAAAATCTGGATTTTTTCACTTGGAATTGAGAAAGGAGGGTGATTGACAATTGATTCAAAATCTGGATTTTTTTCACTTGGAATTGAGAAAGGAAGGGTGAAATAGACCATACACAAATAATGAGGATGATTTAGGTGACTAGAGATAGACACCTAAACATCTTCTTGATAATTAGAGAAATCTAATTGGAAATTCACAAACCTTAATGCATTCTTGGATTAAATTGGTTAGAAAGAGATTTCAACTAATTAATCTAAGAGTAGAGAACTTTCATCTAGAGATAGAGTGAGTTCTATCATTGGAATTTCATCAAACATAAGAAGTGAAATTTATCAACCAAGGGACATTTGTATCACATAGGTAATTCTAGGGGGATTAACCATCAAAGTATTGTTTTCTCAATTGAATTCTCTCTTGCAAACAAAAATTAGTTTAGTTAGTTTAATTAGCTAAGCTATACTTCTATTCCTAATAGTAATTTCAATCATTTTCACAAACAAATTTGATAGGCTAAACAATAGAATAGAAAGTGAGTAATGGTATTTAACCAACCCCGTGGATTCGACATTTGAATTTACTTGTCATTATACTACTCAAAACGATAGGTGCACTTGCCTTGTATTTGTGTGCAAATTGTTGATGATTGTGATAAAAATTTAGTATAAAGGCATAGAAATAAAACACAACAATAGTCCTCGGGATTTTGACCATCCATCCAAAGAGCAGTAACTGCATGTGTGCAAGGTATTCCAGAAATGTCCCACCTCCTACATGTGCAAGTTCTTGCTCAAATATCAACTGCAAATTGTTCTTGGTTTGACTGCCTAATTTGGAACATTGAACCACCAACAAATTAAGGGTAACAGTGTGTAGATTTATCCTTCACTCTTTCTAGTATCTTCATTATCCTTGGACATATCTTACCCTTTTGTCTGTTGATCCAATCTATTTTTGACTGCTTTCTTAACATAAGATATGCTTGTATCCGTTCTAGCATACCTAGGATAGGCTTAGAGCTTGCTCCAATTATTTGCTTGTTGAAGGTTTCACTGTGATTGTTGAGTAGGAGATCACACTTGATGGTTTCTCTAAAGTGTGACCACGTCCAGTGAATGGGACTTGTATTCTTCACTAGCTAGTCATGGGCACGGTGATCAAACTTTTTCATCCTCTGCATTTCATCTTCATATTTGTTCTTGTAAGTTGCCTTTGCACATCTCCACAATATTTCCTTCAGTATATCTCCTGGGTGTAACCTCTTGAAATTATTGTGAAGATGTCTCACACGGTGTCGATGCTCAATTCCATGCAGCATTGAGCCTACAGCTAGAATTAAACCCTACAAAGGAAGAAGTAAAAATAATAAGCAATAGTGTGGATACTGTATAATGTGCAGAGATAATGCATTTATCCTTTTGGTGCAAGGGTTTTTTCCCCTTACCTTTTGTCTGCCAGAGATAATGCACCATTCTTTTGGTTTTTGTATGCCAAGGTCTTCAATTAATCCTTGGATAAACCATGCCCACGAAGCCTTGTTTTCTGACTGCACAATAGCATAAACAACTGGAAAAATCCCATTATTTGCGTCTATCCCAACAGCTGTCAACAACACACCAACATGTGGACCCTTCAGGAAGGTCCCATCAAGTCCTATTATTTTTCTGCAACTTGATTTGAAGCCTTCCTTTAGATCATGAAGGCAAACATAGATTCTTCTAAAGACAGTAGCACTTGTTTCCTCAGCATCCACAACATCCAAATACACTACAGACCCCAGGTTAATCCTTCTCAACTCTTCACAATAGTCCCACAACAATCTATACTGATCCTTGTATTTTCCATCAATTAGCATCCTTGCTTCAGCCCTAATTCTATAAACTTTCAATTCAGAAATGTTTACATTAAGCTCTCTGTGTATCGTGTCTCAAAATTTAGCCACATTAACTCCTTTTTTCTAAAATCCTCTAAATATCTTTCGGCAAGATATTTTCCATTAGCTAGCTTATGATGTAATGTCCTTAAGCAAGAGTGACATTTTTGCAATCCCCTAATCAGGAATGTAGGTGTTGAACCTAATTTATGTACATACAAAATCCATTCACAATTCTTAGCACTGCAAGCAGCTCGTACTCTCACAACATCATTCTTTTTGAAGATAATAGGTCTGCCATGTTTAATTCTATGCTCAATTATTGCTGGTTTTAACTCACTTTTACTGCTGAATATCATTCCTACAACGAATTATGGGTCTTTCATGTCCCTGTCAGGTTTGAACTTTGGAAAATTTTTCTTCAATCTTGCAAACCCATCTTCATCTGAGCTTGAATGTGAGTGGAAGAATTCTTCATCAGAATCATATACAGAAGCAAATTGTTCAAAGTTTGAAGATGCAAACCCATCAAACAGTTCTGAAATACCTAAGAGGGGGGTGAATTAGGTATTTAGCTAATTTTCGCAAACTTAAACCTTTTATGCGTTTAGACCAAGAACAAGTTATGTAAGCTAATTATAGATAATTGATAGCAAGACAATAATGAAAGCAATAGCAAAGAACTCAAACAATTTATAGTGGTTCGATCCTCAAGATCTACGTCCACTACCTTAAGCTCACACTTAAGGATTTCAAGTAATCTACTAATTGCTCAGGTTTACAAATTACAAGAGAGGTTCACCACACTTTGGTTTTACACTCACAACCTCTTCTAGTAATTTCTTACAATACAAGGCTCACCAACCTATGGTTTTATATCTCAAACAACCTTGAATCACAACTTCAAGGATCACCCTTATCTAAAGGGTTTTATGTTATCAAGATAACCTTGCTAGAGCTAGTAGATCAACACAATTGAATAAGTAAAGAAGAGTGTGTAGAAGTTACCACTTGATGGTAGATATTACACAAATTTGCACCTTCACACTTTGATGTCTTTGGATGGATCAATTGAATGCACAAGATATAAGAGAGCTTAAGAAATGTTTGCTAAATGCTTTTGAATGCTTGGAGTTTTCAAGATTTCAAGAGTTACAAAAATTTGCATGTTTATAGCTTTTATAGAATTTGAAAATCTGTTAAAACGTTCATAAAAGCGGCTAGTAACTGACTAGTTTGAGAAAATTGGACGACCGAATTTCTTGGTTGCGTCCCGAATCTTCGTCCGAATTTCTCTCGGATGAATAGTAACCATGCTTTGAGAACAAAAAATCTGGACGATCGAATTTTTTTTGTTGCGTCCGAATCTTCTTCCGAATTTCTCTGGAAGAACAGTGACCATGCTAAAGGCCAAAAATTCGGACGACCGAATTTTTTGGCTGCGTCCGAATCTTCTTCCGAATTTCTCTGGAAGAATAGTAGCAAACTTTTGCTACAAAAATTCGGGACGACCGAATTTTTTTGAAAGCATTTTCAAACTTTGTAAAATCATTTGAGATATAACTTCAATGAGTTTGAAAAACATTTGATATATATAGAAAACTTATTTAACTATATTTAAGCTTGAAACACATGAACATATGAAGTTTATAAACATATCTTATAGAAAGATTCATTCAAAGCCTTTTAAGATCATAAGACTATTTTTATGCTCTCTTATGCATTCAATGATAACTAAGACATGCAAGTGTAGAGTTTACATAGAAATTTACCTAAAAGTTAAATGCACTCTACACTTCAAGTCTTCAATGCCTTTTGATCATCTTTAGAACAACATTCTTCAAACTTCAAATACTTGCTTAAATGAAGTTGTTCTTGAACTTTTGCTTCAAAGCAATGAGACTTCATACTTCTCAAATTACAGAACCTATCACACAATAATCAAACATTTTAGTCCTCATCAATATTTGTCATTAATCAAAACTATATAATTTGCCCTTAGGGCTAACAATCTCCCTTTTTGATGATGACAAACTTTGATGCAAAATGTGATAGATTAAAACAATGTAGTACATAGAAGTATTAATGTCAATGATAGAAAATAACCAATTTAACACATTGACATACAAAAGGCTCAATATGAGCCTATGACCCAACCAACCTCCATTAACCTCCTTCCTTCCAACAACATATAGAAGATATAGCATTTAAGTATTTAGAAAACTTCTAAGAGAGGTATTAAAGGTCATAAAAGATTAATATTGCTCCCCCTTAGATTGTGCTCATTTTTCAACAAGTTTAGACTTGAGAAGCTATGCATCCGAATTTTGACATATCAAGTCCAAATTGTAAAATCAGTGAAGTGACAGCTTCAATTTTTTGAAAATAAGCTTTCTAAGGTTGTTCAAACATATTGGAAGAGATTAAAACAAGTTTGAATCAATTTGAACAACAATAGAGCACATTTTGGCAACAAAATATGCATGCATCCGAATTTTTGAAACATGCATCCGAATTTTGAATCATGCATCCGAATTTTAAGTCCAAATTTTCGGAAACAAGTTGAAAAGGTGATTTTGCATTTTTAAATGAACTATAGAAGTACTCAAATATGTATAGCTACTATAGCATTCAGTTTAACTTTGCAAAATCACAAAATTCATGCATTCAATTGTTTTCTTGAAGTAATTCAAAATCATAGGTCAAGTCAAGAACCAAGTTCAAGATTTCAATCTCAACTTAACCATATTCCAAAATCTAAGAAAACAATTAAAACCTCACATATTATAACACTTTCAATTTAAATTCAAATGCAGAAATGCAGCCAAATATTTTCACATTACTCATTACATATTGCACATCAACATATACACAACACACAACACATTTACAGCAAGCACATAACACAATTTGTAGTCATTCTTTCTCCCCCCTTGATATATGCATGGATTTTCATAAAATTCACACATTTTCTCTTCATGCATGAGGAATTCCACTGCTATTTCACATTTTCACACATTTTGTCATCCTCATTTTTTCTCCCCCTTTTGTCATCAGTCAAAGATGGGGTCAATGAAAATGAGATTAACAATTTAACACATAAAGGAAGCTCTCATCACTGAGATTTCATCATTGAGCTTCACTATTACAGAAGATGCAAAAAATACTGAAGAAGATTATAACATTAGATGCATAATTAAAAATTCAAATAACTTAAAGTAGTAAATAGAATGGAAGAGATGCTTAGTCTTGTGATGTTGATGAAGAGGCTCTGCTAATCCCTTTCTTGATGGCCAAGTGCTTCACTCTTCCTTGGCTGAATGAAATGTGTGATGGTGAGACAATTTCAGCTTGAGCTACTTGGCTTCCCTCGCCTTTTGTGGTTCTTCATGTACATGTTCTTCTTCTTCTTCTTGTTCACGCCACTGTCTCATCATCTCCTCCTTGGTCATCCCCATCATCACTGTCATTATCTTTGTCTTTCTTATCTTTCTCTTCATCATCTTCCTCATTTCTATCTTGAGGCCTAGAGGGTCCTTCACCACTTTGAGTATTTCTCATTAGGATTTCCTCAATGTGTTTCACTCTACTCTCTAGTCCATCTAATTTTCCTAGAACCATTGGAGCAAATGATTCAAAGAACTTATACATCTTCTCCATTTCCTTGACTTGATTGTTCAAGGCTTCTTGGAATGCTTTGGCTATTATGGTGTCACCTCTAGTTATTCCTTCACCACTTGACTCATCTTTAGTTTCTTCTTCAACTACCCTTCTTTTTGTTGGTGGTTGCTCCCCCTCACTTGAAGTGTCATGCTTTCTTTTTGTCTTCATTTCTCTTGCAAGGGTCTCTTCCTCATCTTCCTCATCTTCATCCTCCTCCTTTTCCTCCTCTACACTTTCTGTCCTTTCCTTTCTTCCTAATCTTTTTGGAGAGGATCCTCTTTTTGTCTTCCATAATCCATCATCATCAAGGATAAGCTGCATTCTCTTAAGAGATTCATCGGTGTATATTTCTCCACTTTTAAAAGCTTGTCCTCTTCCCCGGGAAGTTTAATCTTAAAATGCTTAAAGATCTTGGTTAACAGTCTTCCAAAGGGGAATGCCTTGGTTACTGTTTTTCTAGCAGTAATCATATGTCTTAAGGCTATATATCCAAAGTTGAATTTACTTTGTTCATGCAGGGCCAACATTAATACCATATGCATATTCCCTACTGATGATTTATGTCCAAAGTTAGGAACAATCATAGTAGTTACCATGTGATGCAATACCCCTACCTCTAGCATCCAAATTCTTGATTTCCTCTCTTTTTATAGATCTAAACTCTCTTCCATTTGTAAATGCTTGTTCAAATCTATCATATGTAAAGAGTTGACGATCATAGCAATGCATTGAGGGTGCATAATATTTAGCCCCACTGTCACTTACCCCCACAAATTCCGTTAATCGGATCTTCACTTAATTCAATATCAACTTGGGATACTCTAGTTGAATACCATTGTATCCTATCATCCCCAACAATCTCAGTTCTTTCTTCCTTTAGGTTTGCATAGAATTCATATACCAAGGTGGGATAAAAATCTTCATTAATAAACAACAAACTACTCCATCCAACATCATGGAAACAAGACAAAACCATATCCATACTAGATAGTTTATCAACATCCACCTTATATCCAGGAATAATCTTTCTACTATTCTTATTCCATTCATCAAATTCATGAGTAGATTTGATAGAGATAAACCCTGTCAACTCAGATTGTGTTTGAGGAATGCGAATCCTTCTTGGTTGATTGAGGATTGGGTCTCCATTTCCTTCCTTAGCCTTTCCTTTTCCTTTCTCAACATTGGGCTTCTTTGTTCTCACCATGATGTTTTCTCTTGAGAAGGGTTTGTTTTCCAGTATGAAATTAGGGCTTAGAAGTTTAAAAATGAACGCAAATCGGGATGAGACTGTGTGAATTTGAAGAGATTTTGATTCGGACGTGAATGGGTATGAGAGGTTTTGAAAGGATTTAAAATTCAGAAGTTATAATGTTTGGAAGAAACTGTTCGATTTTCATTTAAATAGATACATCCACAAAATTCAGACGACCGAATTTTAGGTCTGCGTCCGAATTTTCGGTCAAAAGTTTTCGTCTCTTTGATTCAGAAAAATTTGATCGACCGAATTTTTCTGTCTGCAGTCCGAATTTTTTGATCAATAAATCTCTGTTTTCATCACAACATTAATACACACATTAGTCATTGAATTTTGAAATTCCTAAGAGTCTTCTTAGGTGATTAAACCTTTCCTCAGCCAAAGGCTTTGTAAATATGTCAGCAATTTGATCATTTGTGTTTACATGTTCTAAGCATATATCTTTCTTAATCACATGATCACGAATGAAATGATGTTTTATCTCTATATGCTTGGTCCTAGAATGTTGAATGGGATTAATGCTCAAATTGATAGCACTAGTATTATCACATAGTATAGGCACACACTTAAATTTAAGACCATAATCAAGTAAAGTATGTTGCATCCATAATAATTGTGCACAACAACTTCCTGTAGCTATGTATTCAGCTTTCACTGTGGATAAAGATACACAAGCCTCGCTTTTTACTAAACCAAGACACTAGACAACTACCAAGAAATTGACAATGACCACTTGTACTTTTACGCTCAACTTTGCATCCAAAGCATAGTCAGACATCGAATATCCAATAAGTTCAAAAGATGAAGTTTTAGAAAACCAAAGACCATAGTCATGTGTATCAATCAAATAACGAAATATTCGTTTGGCATGAAATTAGATGAGATTCTTTAGGACATGATTGGAATCTAGCACACAAGCAAACAGACAAACATAATATCCGGTCTACTAGCAGGGTGAGATAGAGTAAACTTCCAATCATACCTCTATACAATTTCTCATCAATACTTTTACCTTTCTCATCTTTGTCAAGTTTAGTTGATGAACTCATAGGAGTACTTATTCCTTTTGCTTGATTCATTCCAAATCTTTTCAATAGCTCCTTAGTATATTTTTTCTTGATTGATGAAGACTCCATCCTTGGTTTGCTTAATTTGTAGTCCAAGGAAGAAACTTAGTTCTCCCATCATGCTCATCTCAAATTCATTTTGCATAGTTTTAGCAAACTCTTCACAAAGAGAAATATTAGTAGAACCAAAAATAATATCATCAACATAGATTTGTACAAGCAAAATATCATTTTTAGAAGATGTTTTAATAAAAAGAGTTGTGTCTACTTTTCCTTTAGTAAAACCTTATGAGAGAAGAAAACCACTTAATCTTTCATACCAAGATCTTGGAGCTTGTTTCAGTCCATATAGAGCTTTGGTTAGTTTATACACATAATTTGGAAATTTTTTCATGAATAAAACTAGGAGGTTGTTCTACATACACCTCTTCTTCAATAAAACCATTTAGGAAAGCACTTTTAACATCCATTTGAAAAAGTTTAAAACCTTTAAAGCAAGCAAATGCCAAAAGTTTCTTATAGATTCTAATCTGGCTACTGGAGCAAAGGTCTCATCATAGTCAATGCCTTCTTCTTGGTTGAAACCTTGAGCAACAAGTCTAGCTTTATTTCTAACTACTTCTCCTAGTTCATTTAACTTATTTCTAAAAACCCATTTTGTACCAATAACAGAATGATCATGAGGTCTAGGAACAAGAGACCAAACTTTATTTCTTTCAAATTGATTTAGCTCTTCTTCCATAGCAATAATCCAGAAATTATCACACAATGCATCATCAATATTTTTTTGGTTCAATATGAGATAAAAGAGCGAAGTTATCAATAAAGTACCGCCTTGTTTTTACCCCTTGGGAGACATCACCAATGATTTGCTCCTTAGGATGACCTTTTGCATATGTGATATCCTTTGGAAGTTCTTGATCATTTCTTGATTGACCATCTTGTTCTTGCTCCATTATTTCTTCTTCTTTGGCATGATCTTCCATTGTGGGTGCTTGGTGTTGAGTATAATTTTCAACCATTGATGTACCTGTGTCATCTTCATTTCCTCTTTGAAGATAAATGTTAGATTCATCAAAGGTTACATGAATAGTTTCTTCAACACACAATGTTCTTTTATTATAAACTCTATATGCCTTTTTATTTGATGAATAACCAAGAAAAATTCCTTCATCTGATTTTCTATCAAACTTACCAAGATAGTTGCTAGTGTTTAAAATGAAGCATTTACAACCAAAAACTTTGAAATAGACAATTGATGGAGTTTTGTCAAATAAAAGTTCAAAAGGTGTTTTTCTTATAAAAGGTCTTAGTAAAACTCTGTTCATGATATAACAAGCTGTATTAATAGCTTCAGCCCAAAAATACTTTGGTAATGAGTTTTCACAAAGCATTGATCTAGCCATTTCTTGTAAGGTTCTGTTTTTCCTTTCAACAACACCATTTTGTTGAGGTGTTTTGGCAGCTGAAAAATTGTGAGTAATACCATATTCATCACAAAATTTTGTAAAGTCTTGATTACAAAATTCTTTTCCATTATCACTTCTAATAGAAATCAGTTTGCAATCAAGAGAGGTTTGAACCTTTTTGAAGAGTTTTGAAAATTCATGAAATGTTTCATCTTTTTGTGCTAAAAAGATTACCCATGTAAATCTTGAAAAATCATCAACAATCACATAAGCATAGCTTTTACCACCAAGACTAGTAGTCCTCATAGGTCCAAATAAATCCATATGAATTAGTTCAAGAGGTTTTGTGGTAGAAACCATTTTCTTTGGTTTAAAAGATGTTTTTGATTGTTTTCCATATTGACAAGCATCACAGAGGTGAGTTTTATCAAAATACAATTTAGGTAATCCTCTCACCAGCTCTTGTGTAGAAAGTTTGTTTAATAAATCCATGCTTACATGTCCTAATCTTCTATGCCATAAAAATCCATCATTGTCATGAATGGCAAGACATTTAATATCATTTGTAATAAGCTCATCAAGATACAACACATATACATTACCAACTCTTTTTAGCAACAAAGATAGTTTTGTTACTTGCATTGTCAAGAATAGTACAAGTATCACATTTAAACTCTACTTTGCATCCATTATCACATAATTGACTAATACTTAGTAAATTATACTTTAAATCTTCAATAAGTAATACTTTCTTGATAAGAGGGAAAGAACCTTTACCAATGTTACCTATTCCAAGTATTTTTCCTTTCTTCTTATCTCCAAATGTGACAAAACCTTCACTTGTAGTTTGAAGTTCACTAACAAGTGATGCATTTCCCGTCATGTGCCTTGAGCATCCACTGTCAAGGAACCATTTTGTGGCACTTGATCTTGAGGCAAATTGTACCTATATCAAATTTGAAAGGGTGATTTTTGGTACCCATATTTTCTTGGGTCCAAGGGGGTTAGTAAAAGTTTCTTTGACCTTCCAAATGGTTTTAACACCACTTTCTACTTTTCTTTTGACAAAACATCTAGAAACCTTGTGTCCATGTTTACCACAATAAGTGCAACAAATAGGTGGTCTAGAATGATAAGATTCTTTAACAAAAGATTTTCTGCTTTTGGAGCAGAATAATCATGAGTAAAACCAAGACCATGTTTTACAAATGAAGGTCTTTGATAACCAAGTAATTTATTCAAATTTTCCCTTCCATTTATAAATCTCTCAATGCATAAAGTTAGATCATTAACTCTCCTTTTTAGAAGTTCATGATCTTTTATCATTGACTCAAGAGAAATAATTCTAGTGCAAAGCTTTTTGTTTTCAAAAGATATGTTTTGTATAGTTGTATTCAAAACTTCTTTTTTCAATAGCAATGCAACTAATAGTTTCAAGAAGTTTTCCATTTTCAACACATAATTTTGAATTTTCATTAGATAAATTATTTATTTTGAGTTTCATTTCCTTATTTCTTTTTGAAGCCTTTTTTAATTCTTCATATAACTCAACAATAAGATCACTGGAATCAATATCATCATCATATATATTTGAGATAGAGGGTGAAGATTGTACCTCATCATCAATGGCCATGAAGCATATGTTGGTCTTTCCTTCACTTTCATCCTCACTTTCTGTTGATCCCATGTTCCAGCTAGTCCTTTTCCTTTCTTGGCGATTTCTTTCTGTTTTTTGCTTTCTCTTTCCCTTTCCAACACTCGGGACAGATCAGCAATAAGATGCTCGAGTACTCTTGCATTCAAAGCATTGAGGTTTATATGATGAAGATTGTCCACTCTTCTTGACTGGCTTTCTTCCTTTCTTGAGAAATTCCTTTTTTGTAGAATCTCTTGAATTTCTTCACGACCCATTGCAATTTCTTCTTCTCCACTGTTTCCTCCTTCTTCTTCACTTGAGGATTGTTCTTGTTCACTCAAGTTGTTTGAGGCATTAAGCACTACTCCTTTTCTTCCCTTTTCTTCATCCTCCTTGTCATTTAGCCGTTTCATCTTCATTTCATGAGTCAAGTAGAGATCCAATGAGCTCTTCGAGTGAAAGAGTCTTCAAATCCTTGGATTCCTCAATGGCAAGTGTTTTAGGCTGCCGAGATTTTGGTAGAGCATCTAAAATCTTTCTGTTTTGCTCTCCCATAGTATAGCTTTTACCATAAGCTTTTTAAGCCATTGAAAATGTTAGTAAATCTTGTAAATATATCACTAATATTTTCACCTTGTTTCATGGTAAACAGTTCATAATCTCTAACTAGCATGGCAAGTTTAGATTCTTTAACTTGATTAGTTCCTTCATGTGTAATTTGAAGTAATCTCCACATGTCATGAGCAGTAATCACATCCACTAACTCTATTATATTCAAGTAACATCTAAAGCACAACTTAATATATTCATGGCTTGATAATTTAAAGTCATTTTCTTAGAATCATGCTCATCGATTCATCTCGTGGACTTGGGTACTGAGGTTATTCCATCAGCACTCATTTTCATTGGGACATAAGGACCTTTCTCAATTATGTTCCACAAATCAAAATTAATAGAACAAATATAAATTTTAACTCTAGATTTCCAGAAAGTGTAATTTGTTCCATTAAACAAAGGTGGTCTATTTGTGGAAGATCCTTCTAGGTAAGGTAGGTTTGACATATTAGCCATAGGATCTTTGTCTTCTAGGTTGTTAAACCACACACAGAAGTTCTAGCTCTGATACCAATTGAAATACCTAAGAGGGGGGGTGAATTAGGTATTTAGCTAATTTTCGCAAACTTAAACCTTTTATGCGTTTAGACCAAGAACAAGTTATGTAAGCTAATTATAGATAATTGATAGCAAGACAATAATGAAAGCAATAGCAAAGAACTCAAACAATTTATAGTGGTTCGATCCTCAAGATCTACGTCCACTACCTTAAGCTCACACTTAAGGATTTCAAGTAATCTACTAATTGCTCAGGTTTACAAATTACAAGAGAGTTCACCACACTTTGGTTTTACACTCACAACCTCTTCTAGTAATTTCTTACAATACAAGGCTCACCAACCTATGGTTTTATATCTCAAACAACCTTGAATCACAACTTCAAGGATCACCCTTATCTAAAGGGTTTTATGTTATCAAGATAACCTTGCTAGAGTTAGTAGATCAACACAATTGAATAAGTAAAGAAGAGTGTGTAGAAGTTACCACTTGATGGTAGATATTACACAAATTTGCACCATCACACTTTGATGCCTTTGGATGGATCAATTGAATGCACAAGATATAAGAGAGCTTAAGAAATGTTTGCTAAATGCTTTTGAATGCTTGGAGTTTTCAAGATTTCAAGAGTTACAAAAATTTGCATGTTTATAGCTTTTATAGAATTTGAAAATCTGTTAAAACGTTCATAAAAGCGGCTAGTAACGGTTAGTTTCGAGAAAATTCGGACGACCGAATTTCTTGGGCTGCGTCCGAATCTTCGTCCGAAATTTCTCTGGATGAATAGTAACCATGCTGAGAACAAAAATTGAACGACCGAATTTTTTTTCACGTCCGAATCTTCTTCCGAATTTCTCTGGAAGAACAGTGACCATGCTAAAGGCCAAAAATTCGGACGACCGAATTTTTTGGCTGCGTCCGAATCTTCTTCCGAATTTCTCTGGAAGAATAGTAGCAAACTTTTGCTACAAAATTCGGACGACCGAATTTTTTGAAAGCATTTTCAAACTTTGTAAAATCATTTGAGATATAACTTCAATGAGTTTGAAAAACATTTGATATATATAGAAAACTTATTTAACTATATTTAAGCTTGAAACACATGAACATATGAAGTTTATAAACATATCTTATAGAAAGATTCATTCAAAGCCTTTTAAGATCATAAGACTATTTTTATGCTCTCTTATGCATTCAATGATAACCAAGACATGCAAGTGTAGAGTTTACATAGAAATTTACCTAAAAGTTAAATGCACTCTACACTTCAAGTCTTCAATGCCTTTTGATCATCTTTAGAACAACATTCTTCAAACTTCAAATACTTGCTTAAATGAAGTTGTTCTTGAACTTTTGCTTCAAAGCAATGAGACTTCATACTTCTCAAATTACAGAACCTATCACACAATAATCAAACATTTTAGTCCTCATCAATATTTGTCATTAATCAAAACTATATAATTTGCCCTTAGGGCTAACAAGTTCAATCTCAGATTCAGACCTATTTGTTGATTGTTTTCTTGCATTGGCTGATGTTTTTATAATCTGTTCAGTAGCTTCTTGGTGATTTTTATTTCTTGCTCCAATATCATATACTGCAGTATTTGCAGTGGTAGATGCTACTTTTCTCTGACACCTCTGGTGCCTCCTCAACTCCAAAGACACATTCTCATCAAAGACTTTGATTCTTTCATCTACAAACTGTTCAAAAATCTGATTATCATTGCTACTTGCATCAAAATTAGAATCATGAAAACTATCCCCATCTGAAAACTTGTCTTCAACATCATCCCACAATGGCAGGTTTTCATTCCTACATTCTGTTGAAGTTGCACTCTGATCCTTTAGTGTGTCATCTGTTAGCCCTAAGGGCAAATCATTTAGCTAAGATTAGTTTTGAATAACGGCAAACATTGATAAGGACTAATGTGCTTGTATATTTGAGTGATAGGATTGATAGATTGAGAAGCATTAAGTTGTATTGCCTTAGAGTCACAATGCAAGAACAACTCAACTATGCCAAAGGTGACTGAAGATTGAAGAGTATGTTCAAGATGATTGAAGGCATTGAAGACTTAGAGTGTAGATTTCTTATACTAAATAGGTATATTTTTTTTGTAAACTCTACACTTTTATGTCTTGGAATCAGTTGAATGCATGAGAGAGCACAAAACTTGTTTTTGAAATGTTTTTCAATAAACTTTGTGATAACAAGTATGTTTTTGAAATCTCAAATGATCTTAAGAAGATTTTGTATGATCAAATGTTTTGGTAACGGTTTTTGTGTTTAAATGTGCTTAAATGATGTGTCCATTCATGCAAAATGTTTTCAATGTTATTAACAATGATTTTCAAAAGATTTGACAAAATTTGATAAGTTTGGATGCAAGTTCGCTCGTCCAAACTTTGGAAATGGTTACTGTGCTTCTAGAGAAGTTCGGACGCATGGAGAAAAGTTCGGACATCCAAACTTTCTCTGATAGAATGGTCAATGTTTTTCAAGAGAATTTTGGATGCAAATTCGGACGCATAAGGAAAAGTTCGGATGTTCGAACTTTTCCAGACAGCTTGGCACAGTAAAGTTCGGACGCAAGTTCGGACGCATGGTAGAAAGTTCGGACGTCCGAACTTCTCTGAAACTAGCCGTTACTAGCCGTTTTATAGCTGTTGAATTTGATTTTTCAAATCTATAAAAGTTATAAACTTTAGATTTTTTGTAAGTTTTGAATTCTTGCGAACTCTAAACATCCCAAAGTCTTTAGAAAATATTTTAAGCTCTCTTTTGTCGTGTGCTTTCAATTGATCATTCAAGAATCCAAAGACAACAAAGTGTGAAGGTGCAACATTGTGTAAATATCTACCAACAAGTGGTAACATCTACACATTCTTCTTTCTCTATTAAACTATTTTTTTCTACTTGCTCATTGCAAGGTTATCTTGTGACGTAAAATCCTTTTGATAAGGGTGAGCCATAGACTAGATTAATCAAGGTTGTGGTGTAAAACCTGTATGTGGGTGAGCCTTGGATTAGATTGGTCTTTAGGTTGCCTTTAGATATAAAATCCTTGTGAAATGGTGAACCTTGTTTGTACAATTGCTAAAAGAGGTTGTAAGTGTAAAACCATTGTGTGGTGAGCCTTTTATGTAATTTGTAGACTCGAGCTTATAGTAGATTGTTTGAAATCCTTAAGTGTAGGCTTAAGGTAGTGGATGTATATCTTGGAGAGGTCGAACCACTATAAATCGTGTGTTCAATTTTCGTATAGCTTTACTTGTTTACATTCTTGTATTATTATTATTATTATTAGTTCTTAGTTGTTGATTGATTGGTTGTAGTCTTATTGTTTGATCACCTTGTCTCAACCATCAAATCACATATAAAATTGAAGTTTATGAATTTAAAGAAGAGCCTTTATTAAGGCAAAGGATTTTCAAAAATGGAAAGATTTTTGATAATTAGCCAAAGACCTAATTCATCCCCCCTCCTTAGGTCTTTCATCATCTACTACACTTGGCCTTACAAGTCTTTCAACATTTCTTACAAGGTTCTCTATCTCTTTTTCAATAGTATTTACATTCCTTGTATCAGTTTCAATTTTATAGTTAATAAGATCATCCACATTACTACAATGAACATCATTTATCCTAGCATCTAAACCAATAGATGGTCCCCTACTTTCACCATTTTTGCCTTTCCTGTTACTACAATGAACATCACATTCACCCACATCAGGATCACCAATAACACTTCCTCATTTGTATTTGGCCCTTCATCACTATGTTTTTCAACCTCAATACTATTCCCATCACCTTTTGCTTTGACATCTTCACACTTTTTTAAAAACTTAATAAAATTCAAATTCAAGCGTGTCCTTGTCATGGCGGAAGTACAACTCCACAACACGTTTGTCCTCACCAAATACACACATCTCTTGGACATCATCTTCACTCACCAAGAATTTCCATGCAACTCCAGTATCTATCCCTTGAATTTTCCAAAAGAAACCAACATAGTTGTTATAACCCAATGTACAAGCCAACTTGTCCAAAACCACTATGGACATGGTGTCTAATGAGCAGTATTCAAAATGAGCCACTTGCCCCCCTATATATTATTTACAACCGTCTCTTTCAACTAATTCCCCTCCATAAAATACCCTTAAGGTAAAGTCATTACTCTAGGCTCTTCCCAGAAAAAATGCCAAAAGAAAAAATACAAAGAGCAATTAGTTTTCCTCTATTATGCCATCCAAATGCACAAAAATAGTAGTGAATGAGGGGGGCATGAATGTAAAAGAAAGACAAGGCAGTAGGGACCATCCATCATGAGTACAAAAGCCATTCAAAGACAAATTGTTTCAAGAAGCAAATACACAAAGATCAATTGCTTTCCCTCTACTCTGCTAGTCAAATGAACAGAAAAAGAAGTGAATGTGAGGGGGACCAGGAATGCAAAAGAAGTAAAAGATAATAGAGACTAGCCACGTTGAATACAAAAGCCATTCAAAGACAGAAATTGTTTCAAGAAGCTAATAAACAAATACGGCCAACAACTAGGATACCATAAACTTCGATTAAAAATTGCAACTTTATCATCAACCCCCATATTTTCAGATGAAAATTAACCCCACTCATATGCACTTACAATAACAAGGCTCCTTCTCATTTGGTTGTCTAAATTGCATCATCAAACGCACCATTCTGATGGTGGAGTGAAGAACCTTCAATCTTCTTCATTTTCTCTTTCTCCTGCAATCTCATTGACAGTAATTTTGCTATGGTTGCAACTTGGGAAAAAATGCCCTAACTTCAATTTGGGGGGAAAATTTGACTGTGAAGGCCAATTTACATTTGGTGGATATGAGTTTTTTTCCCTCCAAAAATTATGGTATTATTCTGCCTTTTTTACCCTTGACAGTCTACCCACGTGAGAAGCTCGTATGAAAATTGGTCGGAAACCACCGCAATAGTGGCCAGGAGTCCTTGACATTAGTTATGAAAATAGATGAAGGACTAAAAAACTCAAAAAATTACAATGGGGCTTAACATACCAAGAGATAAAACATATAGGACAAAATATGCCAATTTGCTGCTTTGATACTTTATATTAAAATTTTCAAATATTTTTTTAAAAGAAAAATGTGTTTGTTAGATATTTTTTTAAAAAAAAAGCAGAACTCCAAACTTTTATTCACTAAATAGATGCTTTGTTAGCTATAACTATTATGAGATAATTTTTTATAAAATATGTCCTCTTTTATCTTTGAAAATTCTAAAAAAAAAATAAAAAGCAATGAAATAAGTCTTGTGTAAAAATCTTTGGAGAATAATTCACTATCTTATTTATAATGACTTTTTTACTTGTCTCTAATTTCTTCTTCTTCCTGTGGGGATGAGATCTCTAACTTGACATATCTTCGGCTTCTCAAGCTGATTTGCAATGGAATAGTTACCCTTCGGGAGTTTTAGGGGAAAAAATGACAATCTCCTTTGTAGAGGAGATTCTTTTGTCTTTCTCTAGTAGAAACAAACCAAAACTCACATAGTTGAATCTCTTTTCTTTTTTTCTTTTCCTAGACATACTTGAATCTCAAGTTCAAATACTTAGGACAAAAAAATGATCTCAAGTTCAAAACAATCACTTGACTAAAAACAGGGGAAAAAAATGAAACCAATCTCCTATTTGTGGTGTGGAGAATATAGTTTTTTCTTTTTTCTTTTTCCTTTTAGTCAAAAGAGATTTGTTTCGTTCCATTAATTAAAATGTAACTTATAATTTTAGGCGTCATTACATTTTACATCCTTGTTTTTTGTTTTTATTTGAATAACTTACATCATTTTTTCCCTTTTTGATGAAAAAGCTTACATCATTGTTCATAGACAGCAAATCTTGAGATGCTTAAATTGTATATCCCTAACCTTATGCAGAATATTATTAGCTATAACCTTCAAAGGTGACAAACTCATTTAAGTATAAAGAATAACCATAATTTTATAAAACCATATTTCTCCGGTAAATCCACTCTAGGATGAAGAATAGGATAAATAGGACAAAGAGGATGTTAACTATAGGTAAACGAACATATGCTCCAGTAACAGTTGGGGGAAAAGAATGACAGAAAATAAAAAAAGAAAAATAAAAGAGTAATGTTTTTAACACATGTTTTGGTAATATACTTAATAGTTGCTATTAAAGAGAAGCCTTTTTTACTCTCAATTGTTTCAATTTTCAATCTACCTGTAAAAAGAATAATAGTTTTAGCACATGTAAAAAACGAAACATTTCACTATAGCGAAACAAATTTTCTTCTATCAAACGATTGTAGACAAAGCAAGTTTTTCCCTTATTGGTGGCTATAGTATGCAAAGTGCATGGCTATTGCAATCCTCTTTGACTTCTAATTTTGACTTTCAATTGTTTCAATATTCAAGCTTGTATCCTTTCTTACAATTTCACAAACGTAGAGAGTAAAATTCACAAGACAATGTTTTCTTCCACAAGACTATAACAAAATTCAACTTTGTGAAGATTTCACAGACAAATATGAAGGACCTCTAAAATTATAAAACATTTGCGACTATAGAGTGAGTTGGTACACTACAATAATATGATAAAGAACTAAGCTACTTCATCACAGAAAATCAATTGACAACATTATTTCACCAAGTGAAAATTATTCAAGACAATTAGCACCTCAAAAATTATTTTTAAAAATTCTCTTGAAAATAAAAACCACATAGAAAAGGGTGAAAATTGGCTTTGACTTTCTAGGTTAACCATAAAATTGATGAATTCAGCGTAATGAAAATTTGGATAATGCTTAACATATGTCAACATATAAATCAAGAAAATAAAGAGATTCTTAAAATTATCTCAATTATTCAAAAATTCTACAAAAAATGGATAATGGATTACAATATCTAGTGTAAAATGCATAGTTACAATAAAACATAAGAAAAAGAGAAAGGAAAAAAAACTCATATGTGTACCTATCTATATTTGGTGGAGAGAAAAGTCTAAAAAGCTCAGTAACTAAAGCGATAGCAATTGAGAAATTTTGGTTTATGGATTTCTCTTTTCTTTCTATTGGGAGGAGCAAATTTACTAAGGTTTGCACATCACTTATTAAAAGGCTTTTTGATCGAAAAAAGAGAAAGAAAAACCAAAATAATGGCAAAATCACAAAAGCAAAAAGGCTAGAAGAAACAAGAACAGGAAGTAAAAAAACATAATTACAAAGTCCCCATTCATGAAACAATTGTGGGATGGGGAAAAATAATGACAAAAAAAAAAAGCAAAAACAAAAAGAATGATATTGTGCAAATCAAATATTGGCCAACCTCAATTCAGTTGCATATCACCCAGTCAATCTAGTCAATCTTCAAATGTGTACTCCTTCGTGTGAATTCACAGAGCAGAGAGTGAAAGAAAGCTCTTTGTTTTTCCACTAAATTGAAAATTATGGAGAATAGGCAAAGAGTTTGAATTGTAGAGATAGAGTTTGAATAGAAGGGATGAGAATGTAAGTTTTTATTTCAATTATTATAGATAATGTGAGAACGTGAAAATTAAGAAAGTTTAAAATGTATTATTTTGTTATGTAAAGTATCTTTAAACCAATCAAAGAATTTAAAAAGTATTAATAAATTAATAATATTAGAAAATTAGATTTAGACCTTCTGAAGCATTGGAAGAGAGGAAATAGTAAAAGTGTTTTGGTAATATATATATATACTAGCCAAAAAAGTCCGTGCAATGCACGAGTGCATAATATTAATTTAAAGAAAAAACAAAAAACCTAATTCAAAGACTACATAATATTAATTCTTAATAAAGTTTAAATACTTCAACTTCAATGCAATATCTTAATTTAAATTAAATTTATTAAAATTAAATTCTGAATATCTATCCATTTCTTCCACACAGACTGCATATAATCATTATTCTCTTCTGCATATTCTTTTCGTCTTCTATTCTCTTTCCTAAAATGTAACCACTTCTTTCACTTTTTTTTGTATAATTATGACTCAAATCTCTTTATATCCATAAACTCCAATATCTATACTTTTTCTTTTTATATTCAATCTTAATGTAATTCTTTCACTTCCATCTTTCTTTTTCCACTTGATTTATAGGTTTTTTTATAAGTATTTGAGTGTTGTACTTTATAAATTCTTTTGGAATCCCTTTATTATTCTCTTAAATGATGCATTTACTTTAATTTGATTGAACTACCTAAAACTTCATTTAAGGTTTTTCTTTTTTTCGATTGAGCTCCTTCACTCAATATCTAATATGTGTTTTAGTTTTTAATATAAAATTTGATGATTTCTTTAGCGTATTTTATTAGTGCATCCTTAAGTAATACAAATGAATCTTTTTTATTTATTTGATTACACTAAAATGTGTTTAAACTTTGGATCAGAATTGTTGCCTACATGATAGTTTTTCGAACTTGAATTTTGGTGCTTCATAAGCAGATGTAAATGTTCTAATTTTTTTTATCTCTTTTTAAAATATCAGAGTTGTCTATTTTATTCACATTTGATTACATACTTCAAGCCTAAAAAATTTACATTATGTTTCCTACTCCATTATTTTGCCAATTATGTAGCTTTTTTGCTAATATTCTGTCTTATTTTGTTTCTTGGTATCACAATGGCATTACTGATAGCATCTACTTCTGGTATTCTTCTAATTTCTTTACTTTTTCTTCTCTTTCATACTTTTTGTTATATTTTGTTCTTGCATCTCCTAATATCTTTCTTGCTCACATTTATTAAACTATTATACCAAAATAATTATCCACTTAATAAGAGAAAAAAAGAGAAAATTGTTATATAATTTACAGTGAAATAAATAAACTTTCATTTAAACATCAATGACAATACCTTGTTTAAATTTTCATTTGCTTTGATTTATTGCCCCAAAAAAAGTCTTGGAAATAGGAAATCATTTTGATATATTAACCTTTAATTCCTTTGTTATGTAATCCATTGAGATTATTTTTTGAAATCGTTCATTATCTGACTTAATGAGTTAATTAGAAAATGCTATTACAAATTGAAATTCGAAGAAATTAATAATTATAATTTCTCTCTATTATTGATAAAAGGAACAGATTTGTCATTAAAGATTTTTTTTTGGAAAATAGAAAAGGAAACTTGATTAACGAAGCAAATAAGGGAGCTTCTCCAAAATAATAAGAGTTTAAATAAGTTTAATCTTTGATCTAATAAATGGTACATGCTATTTATGTTTTACAAAAAGACATTAGCAATATATGTATGTGAATTAGAAATTCGTAAAAAATTAAAAAGTAAATTCAATGCAATCAATATTATTGCTGATTTTGTATTGAGAGGAATAAGTGAGATAAAAATCATATGCTAAGAGCCTAAGATGGAAAATAAGGTATTTTATATTTTTGAACAAATAAAATTTTAATGTTCTGTGTTATTTGATTTTTTCTAAACACATAAAATTCCTTTCCACTCGAAATGGGTTTGAAATCCTCTTTCTATTCAATTTTCTAGAAGGAAAAGCCAGAATGAAATGATGATTCATTTTCTATGTTTGGTAAATTTATTATTTAATATCAAGATAGAATAAAATTTCGCAAGAAATTACTTAAAGGTCCTACTAATATATTATATCAATAAAGTCAAATTATACATAATAAAAAAGGTGAAATTAAATATTCATCTACAAAATCTCTTTTAAAAAAACATAACACTAAAATTTCAAAACATAATTTAGTCATAAAGACAAATATCATTTCAAATCAAAGTAAAGTAAGTACTACTAAGAAAAAAAATCAAGGCTAAGTTAAGCCTTTTCTTAATTGAATATTATTAGGCTATAATAGTCATAAGAATTTTTTAGAATTCGTACTTCTTCTTGAATGGCCTTTCCTTAGGTTTTAGTGTGAAAAGATCTTTCTCACTTCTTCTTGGAATCAGCATTCCTTTGAGAGGACTTTGCCTACATAAAATTTGTATATCAAATATTATAAAGGAATAAGAAGTTGAAAAACTCGTTCTAGTCCATTCCATTCATGTACACCAAACGTTCCATAAATACGACTCTGGCTTCTTCCACTAACGGTAAGTTTGGTACACATGAATGGAATAGCTTTTTTAACTTATTATTCAATTTTAGTGTTTGGTATGGAAATTTTAAGCAAGAAAGCGGATTCGAGGAAGAAGTGGAAAAGATCTTTCCATACCAGTTGCTCAGGAAATGCCTTTCCAAGAGTAGGAATCTTAAAAAAATTCTTAGGACTATTATACCCTCATAACATTTTATTAAGAAAAAGCATAATTTAACCTTGAAATTTTTTTATTTCCCTTAGTAGTACTTCATTTAATTTTATTTAAATTAAGAGTTGTCTTTATAACTAAATTATGCTTCAATAATTAAGATGTTTAATTTTTTAAAATTATTTTGTGGATTTTATTTAAATGAGATTTTATAAATGAATATTTAATTTAGTCATTTTTTGGGTTATAATTTAATTTTATTAACACAATATACTAGTGGGACATTTAGGTCATTTCTTGTAAAATTTTATTCCATTATAATATTGGATAATAATTTTACCAAATATACAAATTTATTATTCTATTTTGACTTTTCCTTCCAAACAATAGAACAGAAAGAGGATTCCAAAATCATTACGAATGGAAACGCATTCTCGGTGGAAAAGTACTACATTCAATTTCACTAGCTTAAATCCGTATAATGCATGGATATATTTTAAAATTTTAAAAATATTAAATTTAGATTTTCAAAAGAAGTATCTAAAGAGGATTTTTTTTTTTACCTTTTCAAAATGTATGTGTTTAGGGGAAAAGATCGAATAACATAGAATATTAAAAATTCATGATTCAAAAATATCCAATACATTCTTACTTATCTTAGCCTCTTAGATATAATTTCTACCTCTTTTATTCTTCCAAATACCAGAAGAAATTAGAAAAATACCATAAATAGAGATTATGAGTCATGCCATTATTGTATCATCAAACAAAAGAAGGTAAAATATTAGAAAAATAAATAATAGGCAAAATAATTGAGTAAGAAACTTAAATTTTATGCCTTGAAGCCTATGATCTAAGTACCAAAGAATAACTAAATTCATATTTATTGATAACTATTAAATAATTAAAGTTTTACTTCTACAAAGTAATTGACTATACATAATTCAATTTCATAAAAAAAAATGTGGAAGTCAAAATTCAAGTTAATAAATAAGTAGTTTTAAAAAATTTAAAGTAATAATTAAAGTCTCATACTTTTACAAGATAACTTAATATATGAAATTTAAAATTGAAATTAATGTATAAGTTAGGAGTTTAACTTTAATAAATTTAGTTCAAATTAAGAGATTGAGTTAAACAAAAATAATAAAGGTAAGTAGTTTAAAGTTATTTTAATATGGTGATATATTTTTTAACCTATATGTCAATGTTTTAGTATATATTTTAAAATGTATTTAATTTATATGTAATTTTACAATAATTGTTGAAGATTTTTTTTCAGTATAATGGATTGTAAGAATTGAATTGTTGTAATTAGTTTAACTTTTCGTGTGCTTGACTTCAAAATATATTATCTATTTTTTTATACATGAGTCAATATTTTACTATATATTTTTTAAAAATTCAATTCACAAGTAAATTGCAATAGTTCTATGTATAAGATTAATTCCTATGCCCTATACTTATTATGATTTTGATAAATTTTATGAAAGATTTTATTTATGTGTGTTGTATAAAAATAATAGGTTACTATATCAAATAATTGTTGAAATTTTTTTCAGTATAATGCATTGCAAGATTTGTATTATTCAAAAATACAAAATTATCATAGATCTAAATGTCATACATAAAAATTCAAAAATATGTCACGAACAAAATTCATAGAGCAAGTTTTCCACGCATTGCGCGGCAACCTTACCAGTAATTTTACTAGTCTAATGGCATTAATGGTCAAAGGCAATTGAATGACTACGGGGTGTAATTTTTTGGTTTAGCTATGGTGTAGACAATACATTTTTTCAATTCGTGCTGAACATATTTTTAGCCATTAGATTTTGATTCAACTGTTTAAAACTCATACGTTATGAATAATTATTCAAGTTGGAATAATTATTCATTCCATAGTTGAATAATTACTCTACTAGCAGCGAATAATTATTTACTCCATAGTGAATAACAACGTGTGAGTTTTCAACCGTTGGATCAAAATCTGATAATTGAGATCTGTTCTATAAGAACTAAAAAAATATTATTTGCACTCTAGCCGGACCGGTAGTTGTTAGGTTGTATTCAATTTTAAAGGAGAACCTGTAATTTTAGAAAATTACTTTAAGCAGCTCTATAATTTTTAAAATTCTAAAATAAGACACGATATCTTTTTACTAAACGCAACCTCATGTTTCCTAAATGCCCCTCTATTAATAATTTTCTTTAGCTTTCTTTGTCAAGAGCCAGTTTGGATGGAGGGATTGAGAGAAGAGAAGACATTTCAAAGGAAGGGGGAATCCCTTCATTCATTTGGGAGATTTTAATGAAACGAAGAGGATTGAAAAGAAGGGATGAAAAGCTCAATTTTTTCTCTCCAAATATTGAAAAAAGAGATGGAATTGTATTTTGAAATACCTAAGAGGGGGGGGGGGTGAATTAGGTATTTAGCTAATTTTCGCAAACTTAAACCTTTTATGCGTTTAGACCAAGAACAAGTTATGTAAGCTAATTATAGATAATTGATAGCAAGACAATAATGAAAGCAATAGCAAAGAACTCAAAAAATTTATAGTGGTTCGATCCTCAAGATCGACGTCCACTACCTTAAGCTCACACTTAAGGATTTCAACAAATCTACTAATTGCTCAGGTTTACAAATTACAAGAGAGGTTCACCACACTTTGGTTTTACACTCACAACCTCTTCTAGTAATTTCTTACAATACAAGGCTCACCAACCTATGGTTTTATATCTCAAACAACCTTGAATCACAACTTCAAGAATCACCCTTATCTAAAGGGTTTTATGCTATCAAGATAACCTTGCTAGAGCTAGTAGATCAACACAATTGAATAAGTAAAGAAGAGTGTGTAGAAGTTACCACTTGATGGTAGATATTACACAAATTTGCACCTTCACACTTCGATGTCTTTGGATGGATCAATTGAATTCACAAGACATAAGAGAGCTTAAGAAATGTTTGCTAAATGCTTTTGAATGCTTGGAGTTTTCAAGATTTCAAGAGTTACAAAAATTTGCATGTTTATGGCTTTTATAAAATTTTAAAATCTGTTAAAAAGTTCATAAAACGGCTAGTTTCAGAAAATTCGGAGGACCGAATTTCTTGGTTGCGTCCAAATCTTCGTCCGAATTTCTCTGGATGAATAGTAACCATGTTGAGAACAAAAATTCGGACGACCGAATTTTTTTGTTGCGTCCGAATCTTCTTCCGAATTTCTCTGGAAGAACAGTGACCATGCTGAAGGCCAAAAATTCGGACGACCGAATTTTTTGGCTGCGTCCGAATCTTCTTCCGAATTTCTCTGGAAGAATAGTAGCAAAGTTTTGCTACAAAATTCGGACGACCGAATTTTTTGAAAGTATTTTCAAACTTTGTAAAATCATTTGAGATATAACTTCAATGAGTTTGAAAAACATTTGATATATATAGAAAACTTATTTAACTATATGTAAGCTTGAAAAACATGAACATATGGGGTTTACAAACATATCTTATAAAAAAAATTCATTCAAAGCCTTTTAAGATCATAAGATTATTTTTATGCTCTCTTATGCATTCAATGACGACCAAGACATGCAAGTGTAGAGTTTACATAGAAATTTACCTAAACATTAATTGCACTCTACACTTCAAGTCTTCAATGCCTTTTGATCATCTTTAGAACAACATTCTTCAAACTTCAAATACTTTCTTAAAGGAAGTTGTTCTTGAACCTTTGCTTCAAAGCAATGAGACTTCATACTTCTCAAATTACAGAACCTATCACACAATAACCAAACATTTTAGTCCTCATCAATATTTGTCATTAATCAAAACTACATAATTTGCCCTTAGGGCTAACAATATCCCCCTTTTTGATGATGACAAACTTTGATGCAAAATGTGATAGATTAAAACAATGTAGTACATAGAAGTATTGATGTCAATGATAGAAGATAACCAAATTTAGCACATTGACATTCAAATGGCTTAATATGAGCCTATGACCCAACCAACCTCCATTTTCCTCCTTCCTTCCAACTACTAGGATAGAAGATATAGCATTTAAGCATTAAGAAAACTTCTAAGAGAGGTTTTAAAGGTTGTAAAAGTTTGACAATGCTCCCCCTTAGATTGTGCTCATTTTTCAACAAGTTTGGACTTGAGATACTATGCATCCGAATTTTGACATATCAAGTCCGAATTTTAAAATAGGTTAAATGAAAGATTAAAATCTTGAGAATAAGCTTTCCTAAGGTTGTTCAAACATAGAGGAAGAGATTAAAACAGATTTAGATCAATTTGAACAACAATAGAATACTTTTTGGCAACAAGGTATAGCTCATGCATTCAAATGTTTTCATAAAGTAAAAGTTTAAGAGCAAGTTATTCATTTACAGAAAACACACAGAAAACATCTATAGGATTGAGACATAAGACTCAGAAAACATGCATAAAAAAAAATCATAAGCAAAAAAATTCATTATCTCATCCCATAGAACAGTTTTTTTCACACATTTTGTCATCCTCATTTCTTCTCCCCCTTTTGTCATCAGTCAAAGATGGGGTCAATGAAAATGAGATTAACAATTTAACACATAAAGGAAGCTCTCATCACTGAGATTTCATCATTGAGCTTCACTATTACAGAAGATGCAAGAAAAATACTGAAGAAGATTATAACATTAGATGCATAATTAAAAATTCAAATAACTTAAAGCAGTAAATAGAATGGAAGAGATGCTTAGTCTTGTGATGTTGATGAAGAGGCTCTGCTAATCCCTTTCTTGATGGCCAAGTGCTTCACTCTTCCTTGGCTGAATGATGGTGAGACAATTTCAGCTTGAGCTACTTGGCTTCCTGCCTTTTGTGGTTCTTCTTCTTCTTCTTCTTGTTCTGCCACTGTCTCATCATCTCCTCCTTGGTCATCCCCATCATCACTGTCATTATCTTTGTCTTTCTTATCTTTCTCTTCATCATCTTCCTCATTTCTATCTTGAGGCCTAGAGGGTCCTTCACCACTTTGAGTATTTCTCATTAGGATTTCCTCAATGTGTTTCACTCTACTCTCTAGTCCATCTAATTTTCCTAGAACCATTGGAGCAAATGATTCAAAGAACTTATACATCTTCTCCATTTCCTTGACTTGATTGTTCAAGGCCTCTTGGAATGCTTTGGCTATTATGGTGTCACCTCTAGTTATTCCTTCACCACTTGACTCATCTTTAGTTTCTTCTTCAACTACCCCTTCTTTTTGTTGGTGGTTGCTCCCCCTCACTTGAAGTGTCATGCTTTCTTTTTTGTCTTCATTTCTCTTGCAAGGGTCTCTTCCTCATCTTCCTCATCTTCCTCATCTTCATCCTCCTCCTTTTCCTCCTCTACACTTTCTCGTCCTTTCCTTTCTTCCTAATCTTTTTGGAGAGGATCCTCTTTTTGTCTTCCATAATCCATCATCATCAAGGATAAGTCTGCATTCTCTTAAGAGATTCATCGGTGTATATTTCTCCACTTTTAAAAGCTTGTCCTCTTCCCTGGAAGTTTAATCTTAAAATGCTTAAAGATCTTGGTTACTGATCTTCCAAAGGGGAATGCCTTGGTTACTGTTTTTCTAGCGAGAATCATGTGTCTTAAGGCTATATATCCAAAGTTGAATTTCTTCTGTTCATGCAGAGCCAACATTAATACCATATGCATATTCCCTACTGATGATTTATGTCCAAAGTTAGGAACAATCATAAGTAGTTACCATGTGATGCAATACCCTACCTCTAGCATCCAAATTCTTGATTTCCCTCTCTTTTATAGATCTAAACTCTCTTCCATTTGTAAATGCTTGTTCAAATCTATCATATGTAAAGAGTTGACGATCATAGCAATGCATTGAGGGTGCATAATATTTAGCCCCACTGTCACTTACCCCACAAATTCTGTTAATCAGATCTTCACTTAATTCAATATCAACTTGGGATACTCTAGTTGAATACCATTGTATCCTATCATCCCCAACAATCTCAATTCTTTCTTCCTTTAGGTTTGCATAGAATCATATACCAAAGTAGGATAAAAATCTTCATTAATAAACAACAAACTACTCCATCCAACATCATTGAAATAGGACAAAACCATATCCATACTAGATAGTTTATCAACATCTACCTTATATCCAGGAATAATCTTTCTACTATTCTTATTCCATTCTTCAAATTCATGAGTAGATTTGATAGAGATAAACCTGTCAACCCCAGATTGTGTTTGAGGAATGCGAATCCTTCTTGGTTGATTGAGGATTGGGTCTCCATTTCCTTCCTTAGCCTTTCCTTTTCCTTTTTCAACATTGGGTTTCTTTGTTCTCACCATGATGTTTTCTCTTGAGAAGGGTTTGTTTTCTGTATGAAATTAGGGCTTAGAAGTTTAAAAATGGACGCAAATCGGGATGAGAGTGTGTGGATTTGAAGAGATTTTGATTCGGACGTGAATGGGTATGAGAGGTTTTGAAAGGATTTAAAATTCGAAAGTTGTAATGTTTGGAAGAAACCGTTCAATTTTCATTTAAATAGATGCATCCGCAAAATTCGGACGACCGAATTTTAGGTCTGCGTCCGAATTTTCGGTCGAAAGTTTCTGTCTCTTTGATTCAGAAAATTCGGTCGACCGAATTTTCTGTCCTGTGTCCAAATTTTTGATCAATAAATCTCTATTTTCATCACAACATTAATACACACATTAGTCATTGAATTTTGAAATTCCTAAGAGTCTTCTTAGGTGATTAAACCTTTCCTCAGCCAAAGGCTTTGTAAATATGTCAGCAATTTGATCATTTGTGTTTACATGTTCTAAGCATATATCTTTCTTAATCACATGATCACGAATGAAATGATGTTTTATCTCTATATGCTTGGTCCTAGAATGTTGAATGGGATTAATGCTCAAATTGATAGCACTAGTATTATCACATAGTATAGGAACACACTTAAATTTAAGACCATAATCAAGTAAAGTATGTTGCATCCATAATAATTGTGCACAACAACTTCCTGCAGCTATGTATTTAGCTTCAGCTGTGGATAAAGATACACAAGCCTGCTTTTTACTAAACCAAGACACTAGACAACTACCAAGAAATTGACAATGACCACTTGTACTTTTACGCTCAACTTTGCATCCAGCATAGTCAGCATCAGAATATCCAATAAGTTCAAAAGATGAAGTTTTAGAAAACCAAAGACCATAGTCATGTGTATCAATCAAATAACGAAATATTCGTTTGACAGAAATTAGATGAGATTCTTTAGGACATGATTGGAATCTAGCACACAAGCAAACAGCAAACATAATATCTGGTCTACTAGCAGTGAGATAGAGTAAACTTCCAATCATACCTCTATACAATTTCTCATCAATACTTTTACCTTTCTCATCTTTGTCAAGTTTAGTTGATGAACTCATAGGAGTACTTATTCCTTTTGCTTGATTCATTCCAAATCTTTTCAATAGATCCTTAGTATATTTTTCTTGATTGATGAAGACTCCATCCTTGGTTTGCTTAATTTGTAGTCCAAGGAAGAAACTTAGTTCTCCCATCATGCTCATCTCAAATTCATTTTGCATAGTTTTAGCAAACTCTTCACAAAGAGAAATATTAGTAGAACCAAAAATAATATCATCAACATAGATTTGTACAAGCAAAATATCATTTTTTGAAGATGTTTTAATAAAAAGAGTTGTGTCTACTTTTCCTTTAGTAAAACCTTTTGAGAGAAGAAAACCACTTAATCTTTCATACCAAGATCTTGGAGCTTGTTTCAGTCCATATAGAGCTTTGGTTAGTTTATACACATAATTTGGAAATTTTTCATGAATAAAACCAGGAGGTTGTTCTACATACACCTCTTCTTCAATAAAACCATTTAGGAAAGCACTTTTAACATCCATTTGAAAAAGTTTAAAACCTTTAAAAGCAAGCAAATGCCAAAAAGTATTCTTATAGATTCTAATCAGGCTACTGGAGCAAAGGTCTCATCATAGTCAATGCCTTCTTCTTGGTTGAAACCTTGAGCAACAAGTCTAGCTTTATTTCTAACTACTTCTCCTAGTTCATTTAACTTATTGCTAAAAACCCATTTTGTACCAATAACAGAATGATCATGAGGTCTAGGAACAAGAGACCAAACTTTATTTCTTTCAAATTGATTTAGCTCTTCTTCCATAGCAATAATCCAGAAATTATCACACAATGCATCATCAATATTTTTTTGGTTCAATATGAGATAAAAGAGCGAAGTTATCAATAAAGTAGCGCCTTGTTTTTACCCCTTGGGAGACATCACCAATGATTTGCTCCTTAGGATGACCTTTTGCATATGTGATATCCTTTGGAAGTTCTTGATTATTGCTTGATTGACCATCTTGTTCTTGCTCCATTATTTCTTCTTCTTTGGCATGATCTTCCATTGTGGGTGCTTGGTGTTGAGTATGATTTTCAACCATTGATGTGCCTATGTCATCTTCATTTCCTCTTTGAAGATAAATGTTAGATTCATCAAAGGTTACATGAATTGTTTCTTCAACACACAATGTTCTTTTATTATAGACTCTATATGCCTTTTTTATTTGATGAATAACCAAGAAAAATTCCTTCATCTGATTTTCTATCAAACTTACCAAGATAGTTGCTAGTGTTTAAAATGAAGCATTTACAACCAAAAACTTTGAAATAGACAATTGATGGAGTTTTGTCAAATAAGAGTTCAAAAGGTGTTTTTCTTATAAAAGGTCTTAGTAAAACTCTGTTTCATGATATAACAAGTCAGTATTAATGACTTTCACTCAAAAGTACTTTGGTAATGAGTTTTCACAAAGCATTGATGTAGCCATTTCTTGTAAGGTTCTGTTTTTCCTTTCAACAACACCATTTTGTTGAGGTGTTTTGGCAGCTGAAAAATTGTGAGTAATACCATATTCATCACAAAATTTTGTAAAGTCTTGGTTACAAAATTCTCTTCCATTATCACTTCTAATAGACATCAGTTTGCAATCAAGAGAGGTTTGAACCTTTTTGAAGAGTTATGAAAATTCATGAAATGTTTCATCTTTTTGTGCTAAGAAGATTACCCATGTAAATCTTGAAAAATCATCAACAATCACATAAGCATAGCTTTTACCACCAAGACTAGTAGTCCTCATAGGTCCAAATAAATCCATGTGAACTAGTTCAAGAGGTTTTGAGGTAGAAACCATTTTCTTTGGTTTAAATGATGTCTTTGATTGTTTTCCATATTGACAAGCATCACAGAGACGAGTTTTATCAAAATGCAATTTAGGTAATCCTCTCACTAGCTCTTGTGTAGAAAGTTTGTTTAATAAATCCATGCTTACATGTCCTAATCTTCTATGCCATAAAAATCCATCATTGTCATGAATGGCAAGACATTTAATATCATTTGTAATAAGCTCATCAAGATACAACACATATACATTACCAACTCTTTTAGCAACAAAGATAGTTTTGTTACTTGCATTGTCAAGAATAGTACAAGTATCACATTTAAACTCTACTTTGCATCCATTATCACATAATTGACTAATACTTAGTAAATTATACTTTAAATCTTCAATAAGTAATACTTTCTTGATAAGAGGGAAAGAACCTTTACCAATGTTACCTATTCCAAGTATTTTTCCTTTCTTCTTATCTCCAAATGTGACAAAACCTTCACTTGTAGTTTGAAGTTCACTAACAAGTGATGCATTTTCCGTCATGTGCCTTGAGCATCCACTGTCAAGGAACCATTTTGTGGCACTTGATCTTGAGGCAAATTGTACCTATATCTAATTTGAAAGGGTGATTTTTGGTACCCATATTTTCTTGGGTCCAAGGGGGTTAGTAAAAGTTTCTTTGACATTCCAAATGGTTTTAACACCACTTTCTACTTTTCTTTTGACAAAACATCTAGAAACCTTGTGTCCATGTTTACCACAATAAGTGCAGCAAATATGTGATCTAGAATGATAAGATTCTTTAACAAAATATTTTCTGCTTTTTGGAGCGAGAATAATCATGAGTAAAACCAAGACCATGTTTTACAAATGAAGGTCTTTGATAACCAAGTAATTTATTCAAATTTTCCCTTCCATTTGTAAATCTCTCAATGCATAAAGTTAGATCATTAACTCTCCTTTTTAGAAGTTCATGATCTTTTATCATTGACTCAAGAGAAATAATTCTAGTGCAAAGCTTTTTGTTTTCAAAAGATATGTTTTGTATAGTTGTATTCAAAACTTCTTTTTCAATAGCAATGCAACTAATGGTTTCAAGAAGTTTTCCATTTTCAACACATAATTTTGAATTTTCATTAGATAAATTATTTATTTTGAGTTTCATTTCCTTATTTCTTTTTGAAGCCTTTTTTAATTCTTCATATAACTCAACAATAAGATCACTGGAATCAATATCATCATCATATATATTTGAGATAGAGGGTGAAGATTGTACCTCATCATCAATGGCCATGAAGCATATGTTGGCCTTTCCTTCACTTTCATCCTCACTTTCCCGTTGATCCCATGTTCCAAACTAGTCCTTTTCCTTTCTTGACGATTTCTTTCTGTTTTTTGCTTTCTCTTTCCCTTTCCAACACTCGGGACGATCGAGCAATAAGATGCTCAGTACTCTTGCATTCAAACCATTGAGGTTTATATGATGAAGATTGTCCACTCTTCTTGACTGGCTTTCTTCCTTTCTTGAGAAATTCCTTTTTGTAGAATCTCTTGAATTTCTTCACTGCCATTGCAATTTCTTCTTCTCCACTATTTCCTCCTTCTTCTTCACTTGAAGATTGTTCTTGTTCACTCAAGTTGTTTGAGGCATTAAGCACTACTCCTTTTCTTCTCTTTTCTTCATCCTCCTTGTCATTTAGCCGTTTCATCTTCATTTCATGAGTCGAGAGAGATCCAATGAGCTCTTCAAGTGGAAGAGTCTTCAAATCCTTGGATTCCTCAATGGCAAGTGTTTTAGGCTGCCGGGATTTTGGTAGAGCATCTAAAATCTTTCTGCTTTTTGCTCTCCCATAGTATAGCTTTTACCATAAGCTTTTAAGCCATTGAAAATGTTAGTAAATCTTGTAAACAAATCACTAATATTTTCACCTTGTTTCATGGTAAACAGTTCATAATCTCTAACTAGCATGGCAAGTTTAGATTCTTTAACTTGATTAGTACCTTCATGTGTGATTTGAAGTAATCTCCACATTTCATGAGCAGAATCACATCCACTAACTCTATTGTATTCAGTTACATCTAAAGCACAACTTAATATATTCATGGCTTGATAATTTAAAGTCATTTTCTTAGAATCATGCTCATCAAATTCATCAGTGGATTTGGGTACTGAGGTTATTCCATCAGCACTCATTTTCATTGGGACATAAGGACCTTTCTCAATTATGTTCCACAAATCAAAATTAATAGAACAAATATAAATTTTAACTCTAGATTTCCAGAAAGTGTAATTTGTTCCATTAAACAAAGGTGGTCTATTTGTGGAAGATCCTTCTAGGTAAGGTAGGTTTGACATATTAGCCATAGGATCTTTGTCTTCTAGGTTGTTAAGCCATACACAGAAGTTCTGGCTCTGATACCAATTGAAATACCTAAGAGGGAGGGGGGGTGAATTAGGTATTTAGCTAATTTTCGCAAACTTAAACCTTTTATGCGTTTAGACCAAGAACAAGTTATGTAAGCTAATTATAGATAATTGATAGCAAGACAATAATGAAAGTAATAGCAAAGAACTCAAACAATTTATAGTGGTTCGATCCTCAAGATCTACGTCCACTACCTTAAGCTCACACTTAAGGATTTCAACAAATCTACTAATTGCTCAGGTTTACAAATTACAAGAGAGGTTCACCACACTTTGGTTTTACACTCACAACCTCTTCTAGTAATTTCTTATAATACAAGGCTCACCAACCTATGGTTTTATATCTCAAACAACCTTGAATCACAACTTCAAGGATCACCCTTATCTAAAGGGTTTTATGTTATCAAGATAACCTTGCTAGAGCTAGTAGATCAACACAATTGAATAAGTAAAGGAGAGTGTGTAGAAGTTACCACTTGATGGTAGATATTACACAAATTTGCACCTTCACACTTTGATGTCTTTGGATGGATCAATTGAATTCACAAGACATAAGAGAGCTTAAGAAATGTTTGCTAAATGCTTTTGAATGCTTGGAGTTTCAAGATTTCAAGAGTTACAAAAATTTGCATGTTTATGGCTTTTATATAATTTGAAAATCTGTTAAAACGTTCATAAAACGGCTAGTAACGGCTAGTTTCAGAAAATTCGGACGACCGAATTTCTTGGCTGCGTCCGAATCTTCGTCCGAATTTCTCTGGATGAATAGTAACCATGCTGAGAACAAAAATTCGGACGACCGAATTTTTTTGTTGCGTCCGAATCTTTTTCCGAATTTCTCTGGAAGAACAGTGACCATGCTGAAGGCCAAAAATTCGGACGACCGAATTTTTTGGCTGCGTCCGAATCTTCTTCCGAATTTCTCTGGAAGAATAGTAGCAAACTTTTGCTACAAAATTCGGACGACCGAATTTTTTGAAAGTATTTTCAAACTTTGTAAAATCATTTGAGATATAACTTCAATGAGTTTGAAAAACATTTGATATATATAGAAAACTTATTTAACTATATTTAAGCTTGAAAAACATGAACATATGAGGTTTACAAACATATCTTATAAAAAAAATTCATTCAAAGCCTTTTAAGATCATAAGATTATTTTTATGCTCTCTTATGCATTCAATGACGACCAAGATATGCAAGTGTAGAGTTTACATAGAAATTTACCTAAACATTAATTGCACTCTACACTTCAAGTCTTCAATGCCTTTTGATCATCTTTAGAACAACATTCTTCAAACTTCAAATACTTGCTTAAAGGAAGTTGTTCTTGAACCTTTGCTTCAAAGCAATGAGACTTCATACTTCTCAAATTACAGAACCTATCACACAATAACCAAACATTTTAGTCCTCATCAATATTTGTCATTAATCAAAACTACATAATTTGCCCTTAGGGCTAACATATTTGATTATCAAATAGTAAGATAGGAAATTCAATATTCTGTACGCACCATATCCCAATTCACAATCACTTTACAAACTCTATATACAAAGTCTATACAACAAAATATACTTTTAATGATAATAAGTATAGTTACACTTTAGTGATAATAGTAAGTCGTGACGAATATAGAATCAAATATCTTCTTATAATAGTGACAATAACTTATTTTGTCACTAAAAATGTTATTTAGTGAAAAAATAAATATGCAAGGTTATTAGTGAATTTTTTTTTTATGTTGATACGAAAATCTCTAGGTGTAGGGCTCTCTAGTTTTCTCTCATCTATCATCGGAAAACAACCAATAGAAACCTCCCCGAAAGGTTCGCTTAGGAAGTCCCACAACAGGACATGAGAAGGATTGAGAACTACATCATATATAAGTGCCTATAAGTCCTCTTCTAGTTAGTAATTACTTGGGATAGTGATTTTGTAAGGCTTACTTATATCATGACTCTCTCATTTCACGTATTCCATTAGTATTTTTTGTTACTATTTGTCATTTCTCCCTTACTGTACGCGTATGTGTGTGTTATAGGAGAGAGAGAACTAAAAAAAAATTTATCACTCCTTTTTCTTCTCATGTGCTCCATTCATATTTTTTTGGTATTAATTGCCATTTCTTCCTTAGCGGACTCGTATGTCCGTGTGTTATAAGAGAGAGAAAACTCAAAAAAAAAAATTATCACTTGTATTTTTGTCACTAATTGCCATTTCTCCCTCAGCGTGTACACATGTGGACATTTATTCCTTAGCGTATGCATATATGGGTGTTATAGATTTATAAAAAAAAAAAAAAAGGCGTTATAGGACAGAGTGAACTCAACTAATGAGTAGATTTGTATAATATTTCTGATTTATATTATGTTTTAAAAAAGGACTATGGGGCGACGGAATCTTTTGCTCGAACTATATAGTAGAATCCGAAAATACGAAACTAGTGCCTAAACATTCTTCATACGGTCGTACTTGCTGTATTGATAAGCAGGAATCAAGGGCGAATCCATGACTTTGGGCATGATGGGCAAAATCTATTGTCAATAAGTTTAGACTATAGAATTAATGAGAGTGATATATATCTATATCTATATCTATATATAGCTAAAATTAAAAGTATTAATACTTTACAAAATTTAAACTTTAAATAAATTATTTACTCTATTCTAAAATTGTATAAATATAACATTATTGTTATAAATTTAGGTGTTGGCAATGCAGAATTAAAGCAAAAATGTCACCCAGTATGTTTGGAAAATAATATCAAATTGAGAAAAAAAGAAGATAGAAAATAGAGAGAGAAAGTAGAACTTAAGAAACAAGACTAAAATCTGTATATTATTAATGTCATCATATGACTCTATGTATAGGCTCATAATACAAGAGTTTATAGAAATTCAAACTCTAATAGTGAAAGAAAATCAAATCTGATTAGGAGTCATATTTTGGGAGTTCGATTCTCTTCAGGAAACTGATTAATATGAACATTCACATATTATTTCATAACACTCCCCCTTGGATGTTCATAACATAAAGAATATGCCTCGTTAAAACCTTACTAGATTAAAACCTAGTGGGAAAAAAAGCTCTAGTGAAGGAAAAAGAATACATCATTCTTTATGTCATTATTACTTTACCTGATAAGAAAATCTTTTGAGATTTCTTAACCGATACTTTCCAATCAAATGTTGCTATCGGTAAGGTTTTAGTGAATAGATTTTTCAAATAATCAAATGATCAAATTAATTGCATATCAATATCACATCTCTTCTGAAGATCGTGATAAAAAATATACTTTATCATATCTCCTTAGATATATTCTAAACTTTATTATCATCCAACAATATAGTTGGAATTCCTTCTTATAGGATATAGATTTATCTCGAATACATTAATCATGATCAAACACATTTTCAATCAACATCATGAATTTGTATTAGTTAAAGATATGACTATTATAATTAACACATGCCTATAAATGCGATTTATGTGGATCATATAGGTAACTTATACCTTACATATTCATCTCAACAGGAGTTGGTTTTTCTCAATATTCGACATAAATTATCTCAAGGAGATATCAAAAAACAATCTTAATGCAGTCTCAAAATTTATTGGAAAGAGAAGAACTATAATAGTTATCTACTTGTACGTGGATAAGTGTATTCATACACTCAATTATAGAATTGTGGTACTTCAAGACCAAATAGTTCTTCACTATCCTTTAATAGATATAAATGATCTCACTATAATAACCCTATGACAATTGATGTACTATGTCCATGCGAAACATCTTCAGGATGTTCAATCAAAATAAAATATTTACTTTTCAAAAAGTTGATAACAATACTTACTTCTCTAAATTTTTCAGCAAAAATATCTTGACCATCAAATCATTTTCTCTTTTGAGGATTTTATTTTCAAAAACAAGAGATCAATCACGCTTCAGGCATGTATCAAAATCATATAGTTATAGAACTCATATAATTGTCCTGCTGGGACATTTATTCAAATAGGAATATCTATAAGTATAATGTTATATTGAATAACTCTACAGAAGTCAGACAAACAATCAATATGCAATATTCTGCAAATAAATAATATTTTTAACTTCCAGTTCATTAATGCTTGTGCATAGATCAAGATAATGAAAGTCATAAATGATATCCTCTTTTAATTGATGATTTCTCATCCTAATGTGGAGAACACTATGCCAATAAATAGATTATACAATGAGGATATCTTTTGATAAAGAAATACATATAGCAAGTACAACTTTCTACATATATGGACAAACTCAGTCATTCTTTCAATAAGAATTCACTGAGACAATCTTATTATGTTCTACAAGAACAATTATATGCTTCAAACATATCATGTCCATCAGGGATTTCAAATATAAGTACTATTATCAAATGATTACAAATATAAACACATATTTAGCGTTATCATTCACTATTATATCCACAACTAGAAATATATTTCTTCATTATCAGTGTCAGGTCTTACGAAGAATCATACACTGTAACTCATGGCAAATATTCACATTTATAGTTCACATTTTATAAGAAAATATTAATTGCTATCTCTTTGAGATTACTCTTCAAGCGTATTATTCCTATTGGAAATACATGTACACTTCAGGTGTACTTGTAAATAGTTTAAACTTTTTATATTTCTCATGCGAACTTTATCATCTCGAGTCTGCAAACATCAATTTGGAAATTTCCATTTTGAATCAATATATTATGCGCATTAATATCTTTAAAGTCATATACTTGTGCGGTTCCAATAGTTCACAATCATGTTGAGATCTCATTATTTGTCATAATTTTCAGGTACTTGAATTTTTTCTGGAAATAATATATCAATCATATTTAGAAAAAAATTCGATTGGAAGCTTTTGCTCCAGTGAGGAGTTTGTATCTTTGGAACCGACTTATCTACCATATTTCAGTTATGTCTCAAATTTATTTGTAGTGGTAGATTATCCTTCAGGAATATCAAATAGGAGCATTCTTTACCAGATGTTGGTCAATTAATATACCTGGCTATATAAATTATCCTTTGAACTTCTGGTTCAAGGTATTTTCTATGAGGATCAAAATAGAAGATCAAGACGCGGCACATACTAATATCTTTATCCAGCCTCATGATTTATCCTCTTTATACTGGGGCAACATATTCAAAATTAACAAAATACAAATCTCTTCCTTGAGATTTTCTCCCAACATATTTAATAATCTTTTTGAGAATCATTCTCATTAGCCGTGGTGATGCAACATACATAGTACATCTCTAAATTTAGGATGAAAAATATTTGGTTTCTAACCACAAACTAACTACTATGAGGAGAATTATAATGTGTTAGCAAAATACGAAATAAGTGCTAATATATCACAGTCATGAACATTCTACAAGATGTTCAATAATTATCTCAATACAACTAGTATTATTAGGACAAATTATGTCTTTGGGAGAATGTTAAAACATGAGCAATACAACTAGTATTATTAGGACAAATTATGTCTTTGGGAGAATGTTAAAACATGAGCTCATTATCAATAAATTATGCAAAATGCAGGTTACAAAAATAACAATATTTATAAGACTATTTGTTGATGCATCAACTAATAATTTCTCCATATTCATTCCAAAATAACACATTCAACCCTAAGTAATACTAGCAACTTTTAAACAAAACAAGTAGCACATATAAATTCGTCATATTAGGAAACTTCTGATTCCATAATAAATTTATAATCATGCTTTGTATTTTAATGATCAGGGATGGTCCAACCGGTCATGGCAACTAATGAATTATTTATCAGTAAACTTCAAATTTACTCAATATTGCATCTCAAATTTATAATTCTATGCAATATAAATTAGGAGAGATAAATAGTGCTATCTATAATTGACATATATTTCATGTCATAATGGTAATTCATATGCCTCAAAAGTTTATTTATCTAATGTCTTGATAAATTTATAATATAATCAATGCACAATTTTTTACGAGACTATATAGAGAATGATGTATTACAACCACTGACTATTAGTTTATGATCTGATAGCTCTTCTGGAGCTTTTAATCAATTAACTCTTCTAGAGTTATTTGATCAATTAGTTCTTCAGGAACCTTGCAATACCATTTATACTTTGGACATATATTTTAAATTTTATCCAAATAAACACAAATATTGTTTAAAGAAATTATATTTTCACCCTTCTTGATTCAAAATAAACTAAAATAATATTCAACTACTAGAATATAGTATTTAAAAATTTTCAATAATAATCACAAAATGATAAAATAGAAATTTAGTAATTTGATAATTCAAAATTTGATTGACATTCAAAATGCTAAAAACACTTTCTGGATATTCAAAAGAATTGACTACATTCACATGTTCCATATTAATATCATTGACACAAGCATCATTACTATCAATATTATGATTTAGGAAAGTAAATCTATATCAATAATTAATAGAGATTCATAACATGTCGTACTACAGGTACGTGACAAACTTTCATATTGCATCAATAACATGTTAGAATTATTACTTTTCCTTTTTCCTTCTCATTATTTTCTTACTTCTGGTGAGTATCTATTCACTGGGAATTTAATGAGTCATTCTTATAGTATAAGAACAAAGTGTATTTCTACTAGCCGTGAACAAAGTCTCGTACATAAATATATTATAATTTCTAATATCATTCATTTCAGGGAATGTCATAAAAATATTTGGTCAAGCGTCAAAATATTTTATCCAAGACTTATTTAGTCTCAGAAGATATATGTTAGCCCTAAGGGCAAATTATATAGTTTTGATTAATGACAAATATTGATGAGGACTAAAATGTTTGATTATTGTGTGATAGGTTCTGTAATTTGAGAAGTATGAAGTCTCATTGCTTTGAAGCAAAAGTTCAAGAACAACTTCATTTAAGCAAGTATTTGAAGTTTGAAGAATGTTGTTCTAAAGATGATCAAAAGGCATTGAAGACTTGAAGTGTAGAGTGCATTTAATGTTTAGGTAAATTTCTATGTAAACTCTACACTTGCATGTCTTGGTTATCATTGAATGCATAAGAGAGCATAAAAATAATCTTATGATCTTAAAAGGCTTTGAATGAATTTTTTTTATAAGATATGTTTGTAAACCTCATATGTTCATGTTTTTTCAAGCTTAAATATAGTTAAATACGTTTTTATATATATCAAATGTTTTTCAAACTCATTGAAGTTATATTTCAAATGATTTTACAAAGTTTGAAAATGCTTTCAAAAAAAAATTCGATCGTCCAATTTTGTAGCAAAAGTTTGCTACTATTCTTCCAGAGAAATTTGGAAGAAGATTCGGACGCGACCAAAAATTCTGGTCGTCCAATTTTTGGCCCTCGAGCATGGTCACTGTTCTTCCAGAGAAATTCGGAAGAAGATTCGGACGCAACAAAAAAAATTCGGGTCGTCCGAATTTTTGTTCTCAGCATGGGTACTATTCATCCGGAGAAATTCGGACGTAAGATTCGGGACGCAACCAAGAAATTCGGTCGTCCGAATTTTTCGAAAACTAGCCATTACTAGTCGCTTTTATGAACGTTTTAACAGATTTTCAAATTCTATAAAAGCCATAAACATGCAAATTTTTGTAACTCTTGAAATCTTGAAAACTCCAAGCATTCAAAAGCATTTAGCAAACATTTCTTAAGCTCTCTTATGTCTTGTGTATTCAATTGATCCATCCAAAGACATCAAAGTGTGAAGGTGCAAATTTGTGTAATATCTACCATCAAGTGGTAACTTCTACACACTCTCCTTTACTTATTCAATTGTGTTGATCTACTAGCTCTAGCAAGGTTATCTTGATAACATAAAACCCTTTAGATAAGGGGTGATCCTTGAAGTTGTGATTCAAGGTTGTTTGAGATATAAAACCATAGGTTGGTGAGCCTTGTATTGTAAGAAATTACTAGAAGAGGTTGTGAGTGTAAAACCAAAGTGTGGTGAACCTCTCTTGTAATTTGTAAACCTGAGCAATTAGTAGATTTGTTGAAATCCTTAAGTGTGAGCTTAAGGTAGTGGGACGTAGATCTTGAGGATCGAACCACTATAAATTGTTTGAGTTCTTTTCTATTGCTTTCATTATTGTTTTGCTATCAATTATCTATAATTAACTTACATAACTTGTTCTTGGTCTAAACGCTTAAAAGGTTTAAGTTTGCGAAAATTAGCTAAATACCTAATTCACCCCCCCCTCTTAGGTATTTCAATTGGTATCAGAGCTAGAACTTCGTGTGTGGTTTAACAACCTAGAAGACAAAGATCCTATGGCTAATATGTCAAACCTACCTTACCTAGAAGGATCTTCCACAAATAGACCACCTTTGTTTAATGGAACAAATTACACTTTCTGGAAATCTAGAGTTAAAATTTATATTTGTTCTATTAATTTTGATTTGTGGAACATAATTGAGAAAGGTCCTTATGTCCCAATGAAAATGAGTGCTGATGGAATAACCTCGCACTCCAAGTCCACAGATGAATTTGATGAGCATGATTCTAAGAAAATGACTTTAAATTATCAAGCCATGAATATATTAAGTTGTGCTTTAGATGTAATCGAATACAATAGAGTTAGTGGATGTGATTCTGCTCATGAAATGTGGAGATTACTTCAAATCACACATGAAGGTACTAATCAAGTTAAAGAATCTAAACTTGCCATGCTAGTTAGAGATTATGAACTGTTTACCATGAAACAAGGTGAAAATATTAGTGATATGTTTACAAGATTTACTAACATTTTCAATGGCTTAAAAGCTTATGGTAAAAGCTACACTATGGGAGAGCAAAACAGAAAGATTTTAGATGCACTACCAAAATCCTGGCAGCCTAAAACACTTGCCATTGAGGAATCCAAGGATTTGAAGACTCTTCCACTTGAAGAGCTCATTGGATCTCTACTGACTCATGAAATGAAGATGAAACAGCTAAATGACAAGGAGGATGAAGAAAAGGGAAGAAAAGGAGTAGTGCTTAATGCCTCAAACAACTTGAGTGAACAAGAACAATCTTCAAGTGAAGAAGAAGGAGGAAACAGTGGAGAAGAAGAAATTGCAATGGCAAATGAAGAAATTCAAGAGATTCTACAAAAAGGAATTTCTCAAGAAAGGAAGAAAGCCAGTCAAGAAGAGTGGACAATCTTCATCATATAAACCTCAATGCTTTGAATGCAAGAGTACTGAGCATCTTATTGCCGATCGTCCCGTAGTGTTGGAAAGGGAAAGAGAAAGCAAAAACAGAAAGAAATCTGCCAAGAAAGGAAAAGGACTAGTCGGAACATGGGATCAACAGGAAAATGAGGATGAAAGTGAAGGAAAGGCCAACATATGCTTCATGGCCATTGATGATGAGGTACAATCTTCACCCTCTATCTCAAATATATATGATGATGATATTGATTCCAGTGATCTTATTGTTGAATTATATGAAGAATTAAAAAAGGCTTCAAAAAGAAATAAGGATATGAAACTCAAAATAAATGATTTATCTAATGAGAATTCAAAATTATGTGTTGAAAATGGAAAACTTCTTGAAACCATTAGTTGCATTGCTATTGAAAAAGAAGTTTTGAATACAACTATACAAAATATATCTTTTGAAAACAAAAAAGCTTTGCACTAGAATTATTTCTCTTGAGTTAATGATAAAAGATCATGAGCTTCTAAAAAGGAAAGTTAATGATCTAACTTTATGCATTGAGAGATTTGCAAATGGAAGGGAAAATTTGAATAAATTACTTGGCTATCAAAGACCTTCATTTGTAAAACATGGTCTTGGTTTTATTCATGATTATTCTGCTCCAAAACAGAGAAAATCTTTTGTTAAAGAATCTTATCATTCTAGATCACATATTTGCTGCACTTATTGTGGTAAACATGGACACAAGGTTTCTAAATGTTTTGTCAATGCAAAAAGTAGAAAGTGGTGTTAAAACCATTTGGAAGGTCAAAGAAACTTTTACTAACCCCCTTGGACCCAAGAAAATATAGGTACCAAAAATCACCCTTTCAAATTTGGTATAGGTACAATTTGCCTCAAGATCAAGTGCCACTAAATGGTTCCTTGACGGTGGATGCTCAAGACACATGATCGGAAATGCATCACTTGTCGGTGAACTTCAAACTACAAGTGAAGGTTTTGTCACATTTGGAGATAAGAAGAAAGGGAAAATACTTGGAATAGGTAACATTGGTAAAGGTTCTTTTCCTCTTATCAAGAAAGTATTACTTATTGAAGATTTAAAGTATAATTTACTAAGTATTAGTCAATCTGTGTGATAATGGATGCAAAGTAGAGTTTAAATGTGATACTTGTACTATTCTTGACAATGCAAGTAACAAAACTATCTTTGTTGCTAAAAAGAGTTGGTAATGTATATGTGTTGTATCTTGATGAGCTTATTACAAATGATATTAAATGTCTTGCCATTCATGACAATGATGGATTTTTATGGCATAGAAGATTAGGACATGTAAGCATGGATTTATTAAACAAACTTTCTACACAAGAGTTGGTGAGAGGATTACCTAAATTGCATTTTGATAAAACTCACCTCCGTGATGCTTGTCAATATGGAAAACAATCAAAAACATCTTTTAAACCAAAGAAAATGGTTTCTACCACAAAACCTCTTGAACTAATTCATATGGATTTATTTGGACCTATGAGGACTACTAGTCTTGGTGGTAAAAGCTATGCTTATGTGATTGTTGATGATTTTTCAAGATTTACATGGGTAATCTTCTTAGCACAAAAAGATGAAACATTTCATGAATTTTCAAAACTCTTCAAAAAGGTTCAAACCTCTCTTGATTGCAAACTGATTTCTATTAGAAGTGATAACGGAAGAGAATTTTGTAATCAAGACTTTACAAAATTTTTGTGATGAATATGGTATTACTCACAATTTTTTCAGCTGCCAAAACACCTCAACAAAATGGTGTTGTTGAAAGGAAAAACAGAACCTTACAAGAAATGGCTAGATCAATGCTTTGTGAAAACTCATTACCAAAGTATTTTTGAGCTGAAGTCATTAACACAGCTTGTTATATCATGAACAGAGTTTTACTAAGACCTTTTATAAGAAAAATACCTTTTGAACTCTTATTTGACAAAATTCCATCAATTGTCTATTTCAAAGTTTTTGGTTGTAAATGCTTCATTTTAAACACTAGCAACTATCTTGGGAAGTTTGATAGAAAATCAGATGAAGGAATTTTTCTTGGTTATTCATCAAATAAAAAGGCATATAGAGTTTATAATAAAAGAACATTGTGTGTTGAAGAAACTATTCATGTAACCTTTGATGAATCTAACATTTATCTTCAAAGAGGAAATGAAGATGATACAGGTACATCAATGGTTGAAAATCATATTCAACACCAAGCACCCACAATGGAAGATCATGCCAAAGAAGAAGAAATAATGGAGCAAGAACAAGATGGTCAATCAAGAAATGATCAAGAACTTCCAAAAGATATCACATATGAAAAAGGTCATCCTAAGGAGCAAATCATTGTTGATGTCTCTCAAGGGGTAAAAACAAGGCGGTACTTTATTGATAACTTCGCTCTTTTATCTCATATTGAACCAAAAAAATATTGATGATGCATTGTGTGATAATTTCTGGATTATTGCTATGGAAGAAGAGCTAAATCAATTTGAAAGAAATAAAGTTTGGTCTCTTGTTCCTAGACCTCATGATCATTCTCGTTATTGGTACAAAAATGGGTTTTTAGAAATAAGTTAAATGAACTAGGAGAAGTAGTTAGAAATAAAGCTAGACTTGTTGCTCAAGGTTTCAACCAAGAAGAAGGCATTGACTATGATGAGACCTTTGCTCCAAATGAGCTGATTAGAATCTATAAGAATACTTTTAGCATTTGCTTGCTTTAAAGGTTTTAAACTTTTTCAAATGGATGTTAAAAGTGCTTTCCTAAATGGTTTTATTGAAGAAGAGGTTTATGTAGAACAACCTCCTGGTTTTATCCATGAAAAATTTCCAAATTATGTGTATAAGCTAACCAAAGCTCTATATGGACTGAAACAAGCTCCAAGATCTTGGTATGAAAGATTAAGTGGTTTTCTTCTCACAAAAGGTTTTACTAAAGGAAAAGTAGACACAACTCTTTTTATTAAAACATCTTCTAAAAATGATATTTTGCTTGTACAAATCTATGTTGATGATATTATTTTTGGTTCTACTAATATTTCTCTTTGTGAAGAGTTTGCTAAAACTATGCAAAATGAATTTGAGATGAACATGATGGGAGAACTAAGTTTCTTCCTTGGACTACAAATTAAGCAAACCAAGGATGGAGTCTTCATCAATCAAGAAAAATATACTAAGGAGCTACTGAAAAGATTTGGAATGAATCAAGCAAAAGGAATAAGTACTCCTATGAGTTCATCAACTAAACTTGACAAAGATGAGAAAGGTAAAAGTATTGATGAGAAATTGTATAGAGGTATGATTGGAAGTTTACTCTATCTCACTCGCTAGTAGACCGGATATTATGTTTGCTGTTTGCTTGTGTGCTAGATTCCAATCATGTCCTAAAGAATCTCATCTAATTTCTATCAAACGAATATTTCGTTATTTGATTGACACATATGACTATGGTCTTTGGTTTTCTAAAACTTCATCTTTTGAACTTATTGGATATTCCGATGCCGACTATCGCTGGATGTAAAGTTGAGCGTAAAAGTACAAGTGGTCATTGTCAATTTCTTGGTAGTTGTCTAGTGTCTTGGTTTAGTAAAAGCGAGGCTTGTGTATATTTATCCACAATTTGAAGTTTGAATACATAGTCTGCAGGAAGTTGTTGTGCACAATTATTATGGATGCAACATACTTTATTATGGTCTTAAATTTACGTGTGTGCCTATACTATGTGATAACACTAGTGCCATCAATTTGAGCATTAATCCCATTCAACATTCTAGGACAAAGCATATAGAAATAAAACATCATTTCATTCGTGATCATGTGATTAAGAAAGATATATGCTTAGAACATGTAAACACAAATGATCAAATTTCGACATATTTACAAAGCCTTTGGTCGAGGAAAGGTTTAATCACCTAAGAAGACTCTTAGGAATTTCAAAAATTCAATGACTAATGTGTGTATTAATGTTGTGATGAAAACAGAGATTTTTGATCAAGAATTGGGACGCAGGATGGGAAAAATTCGATCGACCGAATTTTCTCGAATCAAAGAGACGAAACTTTCGACCGAAAATTGGACTTTGCAGACCTAAAATTCAGTCGTCCAATTTTGCGGATGCATCTATTTAAATGAAAATCGAACGGTTTCTTCCAAACATTATAACTTCCGAATTTTAAATCCTTTCAAAACCTCTCATACCCATTCACGTCCGAATCAAAATCTCTTCAAAATCACACAGTCTCATCCCAATTTGCGTTCATTTTTAAACTTCTAAGCCCTAATTTCATACAGAAAACAAACCCTTCTCAAGAGAAAACATCATGGTGAGAACAAAGAAGCCCAATGTTGAGAAAGGAAAAGGAAAGGCTAAGGAAGGAAATGGAGACCCAATCCTCAATCAACCAAGAAGGATTCGCATTCCTCAAACACAATCTGGAGTTGACAGGTTTATCTCTATCAAATCTACTCATGAATTTGATGAATGGAATAAGAATAGTAGAAAGATTATTCTTGGATATAAGGTGGATGTTGATAAACTATCTAGTATGGATATGGTTTTGTCTTGTTTCCATGATGTTGGATGGAGTAGTTTGTTGTTTATTAATGAAGATTTTTATCCCACCTTGGTATATGAATTCTATGCAAACCTAAAGGAAGAAAGAACTGAGATTGTTGGGGATGATAGGATACAATGGTATTCAACTAGAGTATCCCAAGTTGATATTGAATTAAGTGAAGATCCGATTAATGTAATTTGTGGGGTAAGTGACAGTGGAGCTAAATATTATGCACCCTCAATGCATTGCTATGATCGTCAACTCTTTACATATGATAGATTTGAACAAGCATTTACAAATGGAAGAGAGTTTAGATCTATAAAAGAGAGGGAAATCAAGAATTTGGATGCTAGAGGTAGGGTATTGCATCACATGGTAACTACTATGATAGTTCCTAACTTTGGACATAAATCATCGGTAGGGGAATATGCATATGGTATTAATGTTGGCCCCCGCATGAACAGAGGAAATTCAACTTTGGATATATAGCCTTAAGACACATGATTACTCGCTAGAAAAACAGTAACCAAGGCATTCCCCTATGGAAGACTCATAACCAAGATCTTTAAGCATTTTAAGATTAAACTTCCAGGGAAAAGGACAAGCTTTTAAAAGTGGAGAAATATACACTCGATGAATCTCTTAAGAGAATGCAGCTTATCCTTGATGATGATGGATTATGGAAGACAAAAGAGGATCCTCTCCAAAAAGATTAGGAAGAAAGGAAAGGACTGAAAGTGTAGAAGAGGAAAAGGAGGAGGATGAAGATGATGAAGATGAGGAAGAGACCCTTGCAAGAGAAATGAAGACAAAAAGAAAGCATGACACTTCAAGTGAGGGGAGCAACCACCAACAAAAAGAAGGGTAGTTGAAGAAGAAACTAAAGATGAGTCAAGTGGTGAAGGAATAACTAGAGGTGACACCATAATAGCCAAAGCATTCCAAGAGGCCTTGAACAATCAAGTCAAGGAAATGGAGAAGATGTATAAGTTCTTTGAATCATTTGCTCCAATGGTTCTAGGAAAATTAGATGGACTAGAGAGTAGAGTGAAACACATTGAGGAAATCCTAATGAGAAATACTCAAAGTGGTGAAGGACCCTCTAGGCCTCAAGATAGAAATGAGGAAGATGATGAAGAGAAAGATAAGAAAGACAAAGATAATGACAGGGTGCTGATGGGGATGACCAAGGAGGAGATGATGAGACAGATGGCGTAACAAGAAGAAGAAGAAGAAGAACCACAAAAGGCGGGGAAGCCAAGTAGCTCAAGCTGAAATTGTCTCACCGTCACACATTTCATTCAGCCAAGGAAGAGTGAAGCACTTGGCCATCAAGAAAGGGATTAGCAGAGCCTCTTCATCAACATCACAAGACTAAGCATCTCTTCCATTCTATTTACTCGCTTTAAGTTACTTAAATTTTTAATTATGCATCTAATGTTATAATCTTCTTCGAATTTTTCTTGCATCTTCACGTAATAGTGAAGCTCAATGATGAAATCTCAGTGATGAGAGCTTCCTTTATGTGTTAAATTGTTAATCTCATTTTCATTGACCCCATCTTTGACTCGATGACAAAAGGGGGAGAAAAAAATGAGGATGACAAAATGTGTGAAAAACTCGCTATGTGAGTGTGAAAAATCTGCTATGTGATGAGATAATGAATTTTTCTGCATATGAATTTTTTTTTATATGCATCCTATAGATGTTTTCTGTGTGTTTTCTGTAAATGAATAACTTGCTCTTGAATTGTTACTCTATGAAAACTCTATGAAAACATTTGAATGCATGAGCTATAACTTGTTACCAAAAAGTATTCTATTGTTGTTCAAATTGATCTAAATCTGTTTTAATCTCTTCTAGTATGTTTGAACAGCCTTAGGCATTCATTATATTGAAGTTATTATAATTTTTGGACTGAAGATTTAAAAATTCGGATGCAAGATCAGAAAATTCGGATGCATGTTCTGAAATTCGGATGCATGCATATTTTGTTGCCAAAATGTGCTCTATTGTTGTTCAAATTGATTCAAACTGGTTTTAATCTCTTCCTCTATGTTTGAACAACCTTAGGAAAGCTTATTTACAAAATTTGCAGCTTTCATTTTACTTATTTTAAAGTTTGGACTTGCTATGCAAAAAATTCGGACGCATGATATCTCTAGTCCAAATGTGTTGAAAAATGAGCACAATCTAAGGGGGAGTATTGTTAAACTTTTACAACCTTAAAACCTCTCTTAGAATCTTTTCTAAATGCTTAAATATTATACCTTCTATTCTAGTTGAGTTGGAAGGAAGGAGGCAAATGGAGGTTGGTTGGGTCATAGGCTCATATTGAGCCTTTTGTAATGTCAATATGCTAAATTGGTTATTTTCTATCATTGACATCAATACTTCTATGTACTACATTGTTTTAATCTATCACATTTTGCATCAAAGTTTGTCATCATCAAAAAGGGGGAGATTGTTAGCCCTAAGGGCAAATTATATAGTTTTGATTAATGACAAATATTGATGAGGACTAAAATGTTTGATTATTGTGTGATAGGTTCTGTAATTTGAGAAGTATGAAGTCTCATTGCTTTGAAGCAAAAGTTCAAGAACAACTTCATTTAAGCAAGTATTTGAAGTTTGAAGAATGTTGTTCTAAAGATGATCAAAAGGCATTGAAGACTTGAAGTGTAGAGTGCATTTAATGTTTAGGTAAATTTCTATGTAAACTCTACACTTGCATGTCTTGGTTATCATTGAATGCATAAGAGAGCATAAAAATAATCTTATGATCTTAAAAGGCTTTGAATGAATTTTTTTTATAAGATATGTTTGTAAACCTCATATGTTCATGTTTTTCAAGCTTAAATATAGTTAAATACGTTTTCTATATATATCAAATATTTTTCAAACTCATTGAAGTTATATTTCAAATGATTTTACAAAGTTTGAAAATGCTTTCAAAAAAATTCGGTCGTCCGAATTTTGTAGCAAAAGTTTGCTACTATTCTTCCAGAGAAATTCGGAAGAAGATTCGGACGCAGCCAAAAAATTCGGTCGTCCGAATTTTTGGCCCTGAGCATGGTCACTGTTCTTCCAGAGAAATTCGGAAGAAGATTCGGACGCAACAAAAAAATTCGGTCGTCCGAATTTTTGTTCTCAGCATGGGTACTATTCATCCAGAGAAATTCGGACGAAGATTCGGACGCAGCCAAGAAATTCGGTCGTCCGAATTTTCTGAAACTAGCCGTTACTAGTCGTTTTATGAACGTTTTAACAGATTTTCAAATTCTATAAAAGCCATAAACATGCAAATTTTTGTAACTCTTGAAATCTTGAAAACTCCAAGCATTCAAAAGCATTTAGCAAACATTTCTTAAGCTCTCTTATGTCTTGTGTATTCAATTGATCCATCCAAAGACATCAAAGTGTGAAGGTGCAAATTTGTGTAATATCTACCATCAAGTGGTAACTTCTACACACTCTCCTTTACTTATTCAATTGTGTTGATCTACTAGCTCTAGCAAGGTTATCTTGATAACATAAAACCCTTTAGATAAGGGTGATCCTTGAAGTTGTGATTCAAGGTTGTTTGAGATATAAAACCATAGGTTGGTGAGCCTTGTATTGTAAGAAATTACTAGAAGAGGTTGTGAGTGTAAAACCAAAGTGTGGTGAACCTCTCTTGTAATTTGTAAACCTGAGCAATTAGTAGATTTGTTGAAATCCTTAAGTGTGAGCTTAAGGTAGTGGACGTAGATCTTGAGGATCGAACCACTATAAATTGTTTGAGTTCTTTTCTATTGCTTTCATTATTGTTTTGCTATCAATTATCTATAATTAACTTACATAACTTGTTCTTGGTCTAAACGATTAAAAGGTTTAAGTTTGCGAAAATTAGCTAAATACCTAATTCACCCCCCCTCTTAGGTATTTCAATATAAATTCAAAATACTTCTGAAAAACCTTTTCTAGATATTGTTACTACATGAACATGTTAAAAATATGAGAAAGGAAAAAATCTTTTATCCATAACATTACTAGTCATATTTCTCCTTATAACTTTAATTGAGGTGAAATTCTAAAAGTAATAAAAATTTTGCATACTGATAGACATAAAATATTATAGGCACACTTATAACAAATCATAACTAACATTTATATAACAATCATATTCTAGTGATTGTATGTTTCATTCAAAATTTGCTAGTTATCAACTGACTTTGATACTTTGTATTTTTTAAATAGTATCTTCAGGACCCATAATATCCAGATGCATATATTCTAATCGCCATAATTATATGGATTATTCTTACCATATTCGCGTCTATGTTGACGGCTTCGACCATGACTACGACCTCTTCCATGGCCATAACTATTGGTTCTAATACATTCACTCACAGATTTAAAGTAAACTGTGTTTTTTGTAGAATGACCATCTTCTGGTGGTCAAATCTTTAGTTTAGATCCTTCCACAAAATAAGTGGATCTTTCACCATAAAATATTCTGCTTTTAGATCCCCATGAAAATAATGGCGGAGAAAAATTACGGCTTTTATGCAATTTTGAGATGATAATGCATTATTTTCAATAATGGTGTCTGCCAGACCCATTGCATTTCGATAAATTTAAGCATCTAGTGCCTATGACATATAGTTCTTTCTATAAATATGAAGAGTAAAAAAAAATGAGTTTTGAAAAGTTTGCCATGAGAATTCAAAAATAGAAAAAATACCTCTTTTTTCTCTTGATTAAGCTCTCAACTTCGGTGACAAAGACTCGTGCTTTATTGCCTTCATATAAATTTCAAAGATGCAGTGGTAGAGTTTGTGCTGATAACGTGTTATGAATTTAGGTGTTGCCAGTGCAGAATTAAAGCAAAAACGTCACCCAATATGTTTGGAGAATAATATCAAACTAAGGAAAAGAGAAGATAGAAAATAGAGAGAGAAAGTATAACTTAAGAAATAAGACTAAAATCTGTATATTATTAATGTCATCAAATGACCCTATATATAGGCTCATAATACAAGAGTTTATAGAAACTCAAAATCTAATAGGGAAAGAAAATCAAATTTAATTAGGAGTCATATTTTGAGAGTGTGGTTCTCTTTAATATGAATATCCACATATTATTTTATAACAATTATTGCCATCTGTATCATTTAAAACTAACTCATTTATTCTCTTTTACACTGTATGAATAATTTCTTTAAAAAAATACTTTTACTATCTTTAATAAATATTTTTTCTCCAAGATTTCTTCATTCAGTTGAGGAGTAAAAATCTTGCGAAAATCTTGTGTATACTAGAGTGAACCAATTTAAATCAAAACTAAAGTGGTCCAAATTGGAGTTCAACCCATCAAAAAACGACACCAAATGCCCTATTATGCTTTATAATATTTATTCATTTAATAAACAGACTTGAGAAGATACTTTACCCCATCATTAAAAATATTCATTTATTATATTACAAAGATACAAAGTAATCAATTTCTATCAAGAGATGAAATCAATCTTATTTAGCCACGATCTTCTTTTGATACTGCTTACATCTTCACCCTTTATATGATTGTTATAATATAATTCTTCTTATGTTTCAAAATATAAAATATTTTGAGTCATTTTTAAAAATATTTAATCTTTAAAAATTATTTTTCTATAATTATCATCATCTATATATATAATTCTCTCATTCTTTCTCATATGAGTTTACCATTAATTAAACTAATTAATGATATAATTTAAATAATATCTCTGATTTTCTTTTTTATTAATTAATATATATAAAATATTAAAATGCCTTATATTTTAAAATAAAAGAAATAATATATATAAGATAAGATCTATAGGGCACCATAGTTTCCTATACATAGTCAAATGCCAATTCTAGATGAATTTAAAACTAAAGCAATAAATTAAAAAAAAAAAGAAATATTGTTTTTGACTCATATTTTTTTAACCCACGGAAAGTGGCTTTAACTATTTTGAGGTACCAAGTCTTGGTGACAAATATGGTCTGCATCTAAGCGCCTACGACCTCTACTTAAATCTACTTCCAGATTATATTAGCTTTCCACTGTTCAAGAAATGATGCAGAACTCAATAATTCTGAGGGCCACACCGCAGAAAGTGTCAAGAAAATGTGACTCATAAACTGGATCAGAGGACGCAAATTTTCAGGCACTTTCTAACCCGTGACCTCATTTTGGAAGATAGCCATCTTGCAAAAGTGCCTTATTAATGCTACTGTTCCTTCCAATCTTGTGCTTCCTAGAAATATGGGGAGAAAACCAAGAACAACTCAAATCTGTTAGCTTAGTAGGTGTGAACCATTACATCAAGGTCAAGAGATAGAAAAAATCCTTATATCTAGAATTCAGATAATTTAAAATAATTAAATTAGTGAGTTTTTTTTATTCACAACTTATATTTTTTAATTTAATTTGTTCGAAAAATATTTATACTGATTAATATACTAAAATATAAAATTCGTCTAATGATGCGTTATTTCATATATGATATTGTTAGAAAATATGCATTTTTACATATATGACCACTCTAGAGGAATTTAATATCAAAGAATGAATTATATATATAAGACTATATCTTCCATTTTCCAATTCATTTGACAAACTTAAAGCAATCACAGATCTTCTCAACCCCCTTCCACTCCTCAAACCCCGCCCCGCCCCACAACAGACATCCATTTTCCTGGATTTGATATCTAAATGAAGGGCTTCTCCTTCTCTTATTTACATCTTGTTTTTTTAATCTCATTGCACTCAATCATACAAGTGCATGGGGACTCAGATTTGATTGAAAGGACCTGCAAAACCACAAAATACTATGACCTATGTGTGTCATCTCTGAAATCCAACATGACCAGTCTAAAGGTGGACACAAAAGGTTTAGCAGTGATAATGGTGAAAGTTGGAGTTGCGAATGCTACAGCTACCAATACCTTCCTTTACTCCCGAGTTCTCAGCTCAACGAATAACACAGTGATGAAGAAACTCATCAAAGAATGTGCAGACAAATATGGCTTGGCTTCTGATTCCCTCGAAGCTTCCGCTCAAGATTTGGCTGCTGATCTGTATGACTATGCTTATATGCATGTTATGGCTGCTGCAGATTACCCAAATGCTTGTCACAATGCCTTTAAGCGCTATCCAGGGGTGGCTTATCCTCCTCAGCTAGCTGTTAGAGAAGAAGGTTTGAAGCATATTTGTGATGTGGTTTTGGGAATTATTGATAATCTTGGTTGGTAATTAGTAATTTAGACTTTTTCTCCCTCTCTTGTCATCTTGCAAATAAATTTTCGCGCTCATCTTACTGAAAACAGTGAGTTTTTTGAATATTCGATTACTTACTATAGCGTGCCTTTTCTCTTCTGTTCTTCCCTACAAATTTATGGTTGGATGAATTTTTCTATATGTGGATCGAATGCATAAAGCTATTTGTTTTGGTTTTTGAATTAGCATATTAACTATACTATTATTGAAAAGCAAGTGGAAGGAAGAAAAGTACAGGTTTTAACTGTATTGTAAATGGCAATGCAACTTTTAATAATTACTATTCCGTATCAGTGCAAATTCACCAAAAAACCAAAAAAGGTTTTCATTAGTGCTAAGCTTCTGCACAAATCTTATCTCCTTTATTTATTTATTTCTTCTTATTTTAACTGCTTTTATGTAGATCGACAACCTTTTATTAGTGATCTTCTTCTTCTTCTTCTTTGTCCTATCTTTGTTCAGCTCTCTGGATATCTGCTTCTGTTCTTAAGACAAATGGTCCTAGGATTGGAGCTGCTTTTCATTTTCTTCCCTCCTCTAAACTTAGCATTTACTGCTTTTAAAAATTACGTACGTTAATATCTTTCTTAATAACCAATGAAGTTTTGTACGAATTGCAAAATCTGAAGCCTACACACACACATGTGTATATATATAGTATTATTAATTTTATAATATCTTCTAAAAGTATAACTCTTTTTATAATCATTTAAAAAAGAATATTTTCTTTTCATGCGACGGCTTTTGTAATAAATGGATAATAAGTACTTTTAAGTACTGAAGTGACCATTATGGACATTGCATTATTAGTTCATGAAAACTTTGTAGCTCCCCTAAGTTACCTATTTTGTTTAAGGGAAAACTGCTCTCTTTTATTTATTATATATATATTTTTTGGCCTGAAGCTTTAGCTCAATATAAAATATTCTCTTTAAATCTTGTGGATGAAAACAGAAATATAAAGGCCTTGTGAAGGTATTCTTGGAGTCAAATTTATATTAGGATGTTAGGGAAAGAGTTGGGTATTCGCTCGATAGTTATCAAACTCAAGACTTTTCAATTGAGTAAGAAATATTTTACCTACTAAATAATTGCTTAAACTTGCATATTCATTATCTTATTTAATATAGTAGAGTAGTTTCTTGATCTTATATTGATTTTAGTATGAGCATTTCTTGGGCATCTTACCCACTATAAACTTTTGCAATCTCTATCTTCACTATCCAAACTAATAGAAAATCAAAGGGAGGTCTAAATAAATCCACAATAGTACGGCCTAAATCCAGACTTTTCCAAAGATTAAGCCACTAATTTTGTGATTCCTAGACTATCCTTTAATGTAGTAGTAGTCATTAATAACAAAAATTACAAGTATAATCAAAATATGCGACTATCCCCTTGCTAGAATCAAGTGAACATATCATGACAAATGCATTATAATGACTTATTTAATAGGAATACATAACCTGTCAAGTAAAAGTGTACCACATAGATTCCTGCATAAGAACTCCAAATCCTCCATTTCCTCTCAGCAGGTTTCTATCATTAGTTAAAGGCTTTAAGCCCTCCATAAATGGAGCAGCTTAGTTGGAGATAATAGTTTTAGAATCTACCCATAGACAAATTTTCTCTGGGTAGCTCTAGACTTCTTATACTGGTGAGTTTTATATGTATATATATGCGACATATATATGTTTTGACAACTTTCAATAAACTGTTTTAGTACGCATAAGAAGATACATGAAATATAATGTGTAAGCCACGTAATGGAAGACATTAGGATCAGGGTTTTCTTTCTGCTAATTGAAAGGGTTATTCAAAAATTATAAGATTAATGGTTGATTTTGGGAAAGTAAACGGGTAGCAATGACTCGACTAGGCAATTATCTATTATTAAGATTCTTTCTTTTCGAGGAAATTATTGTTTAGATTTGTGAATTTAGGTTTTAGGCGAGATTTGGTCTAATAATATAATTTTCACCAATAGTGTAACACTTTTGTATACAAAAAATTTAAATATAGGAAAGTGTTTAAGAAAGGAAGAGGCTAACTCCACACCCTAATCCATTATTCATGTAGGCAAAAATACCCTTAAATCTCCTCACCTCTTTCCCTTGCTACCCTTCTCCTTCTCATTTATATATGAGTGTTAATAGTAATATAATTTTTCTATACTTTATTTCATCCAACTTTGTTTCAACGACAAAATTTTGAATCAGAAATATTATTAGGCATTACAAGATAACCTATAACAAAAGTTGAAGATCAAATATGAGGGGTATATATCTGAGATAATTGATAAAAAGTAGCTACAAAGGTTTTTGGGGAGTCTCAATTATATTTCTGCTTATTATAAGGATTTAGCTAAGGATACTGCAATCTTGTATGCTAGGCTAAAAAAAGAATGCAAGTCCTTGGATTGCTCAACGTACTTAAGAGAATTAAAAAATAGGTAAAAATGTTGGCTTGTTTAAAATTAAGAAATCCTCAGTATTCTAAAATAGTGAAAGTTGACGCCTCAAATATAGGATATGAAGGAATTCTTAAACAAAAGAATCCTCATACTAATGAGGAAGAGCTCGTTAAATTTGTTTCTGGAAACTGGAATTTTACTCAACAAAAATATTCCACAATAAAAAAAACGCTTTCAATTGTGAAGTGCATTAATAAAATGCAAGATGATCCGATTAATAAAAAATTCTCACTAAGAATTGATTATAGTACAGCTAAGTAGATAATTTAAAAGGATGTAAAACATCTTGTGTCCAAACAGATATTTGCGGTTGGCAAGCACAACTTTTTGTCTTTGATTTTGATATTGAATACATTAGAGGAGAATATAACTCCTTGCATAATTTTCTAACCCGTGAATTTTTGCAGGATTTATGTAAAATGTTTCATGAGGAAAAGAAAGAGAATAATAAGTAAGAGATAGCGAGGGCAATCTTTTAGAGGTGGTTCCTCAATGAGAGGATTCCATATGCCTGGTACCAGAGGAAGAGGGTAGAAATTCTCCCCAAGCATCAACATCTTCAGAGATGGTGAACCTCAAGCAATATCTTGAGGTGAAGGAAAGCTCTGGTGAATCATCTCCAAGCCCATTGGGTTAGCAAACCTCATCAAAAATTTCGTTGAAATATTTAATAGAATCTGAATTACAATTACATGACATTTCTAATATGGAAGAAATTCTTCCTATTGAAATGGAGGATCTCACTTGGATAAACAATCCATGGTATTTGATGCAAAAATATTTGCAAACAAATGGGTATTTGAAAAGAGAGTATAAGCCCATAATGTTTTATGTGATCATTCTGGAGGCCACCCATTCTACTGAAATTAAGCATTATTATCAGAATATTAACACCAAATATGGGGTTATTAGTTATACCAAATGTGTTGTACTCAATGTCCTTAATCTTAATGATTGGGGTATGGATCCTTGTAAAATAAGGACAATCCACAAGAATGATAATTTTTACAATTATAATTATTGGGATTATGTGGATGCATGGACATATGTATTTTATTATAAAAATTCCAAACAAAAGCTTTCTTGGTTTTTCCAAATTGGAAAAGACTTTTTCCTTTGGACCAAGGCAAATCCAAATTGGTTTTACTATTGGTGAAGAAAAATTAGGGTCGAAGTTATCTCTTCTGCCAAGGAATATTGAAGAAACATATGAAGAATGGCTTGAATGTCATCTGTTTCTCCAATCGAGAGACAAAATTGTGCCAGGACAATGTGTATTGCATTATTGTGCTGAATTTAGCATTCCATGGATTTGGAAATGGGTTGTTACTACCTCTACTGATGAGCCTGGCATTCTGATACTTGTTCAAACTTTTCATTTTTTATGGTGGGACCAATGGCCTATTCAAGACAAGTAGAGGCAATCAAAAAGAAAATTGTAGCATATAAAGTGAAACAATTTGCTGATGAAACTAATGCAATACTATCTACTGGTCTTATTGATCTTAATAAGGTCAAAATTTATTTAGAAAGAAAATTTTCAAATCTAGACCAGAACAAATTATGCTCAAATATATTAATTATATGAAGAGCCAGTTCTGTAAAGCCTTTCAATAAAATCTTCTTGAAAAAATATCAGTAAAAACTGCTTCAGATAAAGAAGAAGACATGCCTACAGTCGATGCATCAGAGGCACAAGATCCAAACCAAATGTACTCTCGGTTTGATCCATTTGAATAGATTGATGAAATAATTACTTCAGCCAAGCGCAATACCCAATCAAAGGGCAAAAGAAAAGCTCACTAATGTAGTAGCTCAGACAGTTCAATGGGTTCGAAGTAATCTAAAGAGAGTTAAGAAGGAATATTTCATTGAATGACATCTACCGCTTTTATTATTTCTTTTTGACTTTTGGTACTGGATCATAATTGCCTGCCACTTTTATTATTTATAATTTAATTTATTAAACAATTATTATAGTTCAAATAGTTTATGATCCATTTGAAAATATTATTAAAATATTATTTAGATATTTTTGAATTTCAAATATTTGCAATCTATTGTAGAATAGGTCTGAAGTCCAAATTTCAAATCTAAACCATTGGCTATAAATATTCCCATGTGTAATTAGAAGACATCCTATCCTTTCATCTTCATAATATTGCCCCTGTAAAATAAAAATTTAAGTTTCTACTACAAGATTTTCCTGGTCTGCATTCGTATAAGTTTCTGGTTATAATTTCTATTTTAGTTTTCGCAGTACATTTGATATTAAAGCCATTTAAATTATGTGTACTTCGATTATTATATTTTGTTTAATATAATAAATAGCATGTTCTATAAGTAAGCTTTTGTATCCGATGCTTGACTTATAGTTTATAATTATGCATAGTCTATTGAAACTAAATCAGATAGTAATCTCTAATTTATATTATGAATAAATGAGACGTCATCTTAAGTCACGTTTCAGATTGGAGTGGCAATAAGGGGTAAGCCTACAATTTTTCCCAGTAAATCGTTGACAGATATGTACATTCATTTTATAAACTTGAGATTTAATTACATTCAAATACTGACGACTATTTGTAATGGTACTAATCATCCTATAGTTTATCCAAAAACATATGCTTAATTATGAAACATGATTATGTTTTTTAAGTTAAATAGAGTATATCTGTCTAGATACATGCTTAGAAGAATATTGTATTCTAATTATAACGCTTCAGAGTTAGTTGAAAATACTGAACTAACTGAAACTTCTAATAATGAAGAAGTATTAAATAGATAGACTATTCCGTCAGTGGATCTTAGAAAATCAAGATGCGACAAACTTAGGTGATCAAGATCCATTGAAGATGAGAGAATCAAAATGAGAATCAATATGCGCCAAACTTAGCTGATCAAGATCCATTGAAGATGTCAACTAGTCCAATAACAAATGAGTTTTTCAAGGCTATATTATGTAAAAGATGGATCAATAATCATTAATTTACTACAAGCAAGCCGTCCAACTACTTTGGAGTCTATTGGGCTGCCAAATTGATGTCCAAGATAGCAAATTGATGGGCTAAAAAAATCAGCCTAAGGCTTGGACGAAATTTTCTAAAATTTAGGAGTCTTTTAATTAGTTTATAAGTTTGTTTGGGCTAAGAACGTTTAATTATTGAAACCCATATCCATTGTTGTATTTTAGTCCTTAGTTGGATTTAATTAGCTGCAAATCCAAGCCCATTAAGGACTTGTGTTTCACCAGCAACTCTAGATCCAAAACAAATTAGATTAGGGTTTTGAGATGTCTATTTATATAGGGTCTTTTTAGAAATTAAAGGTGATGGATACGATGTTATTAATATTTTTGTGAGAATATATTCTCTCTTTGGTTTTTGAAAGAACTTCTTGAACTTATCAAGTTATTCAACTTGTGGAGTTCATTCATTTGAGTTATACTTTAAGTTCTTATCTTTATTGATAACGGGTTTAGGGTTTCTCTTTATACCTTTGGTTCTTGGGTTATATATCCAATGGGTTAAGGGTTCTTGAAGCCTTTTTCACACATCCTTGGGCATTTGTGGAAGTTTGTTGTTGGGTTCTAGGTTTCTATACCTAGGGTTCGCATCATCTTGGTATCAGAGCAAAGGCTGTGAATTAGGTTTTTACTATCTTTTGTTTTCCTTTCTTTGATTTTCGTTATTGATCTTGTTGTTATCCGTGTCTCTCTCTAGTCAGCCGACCTTATCAGTTCTATTCTTGTTATTCGCGTCTCTCTCTACTCAGCCGACCTTATCAAAAGTTCTATTCTTTTGTTTGCGTTCTTGGTGTCAAAGTTGTGCCTTTTGTGGGTTACTAAAAAAATCGTCCATAAAAAAAGAAAAAAATTGTCCAAGAAAAAGAGAAAAAGAAAAGAAATCGTCCAAAAAAAAAGAAGAAAAAAATCGTCCAAAAAAAAAAACAAAAAAAGAAGACCACAAAAAGAAGGTTAGTTGGAGAAGAAAAAGAAAGGAAGATTCCTACAGTCATAAAGATTGGGCACCACTCCAAAAGATTCTCCTATAGTTTCCTAATTCCTTTTAGGAAAGAAAAAAAAAATGTAGTTTCCTATTCTGATTTCTTCCTAATTCCTTTTAGGAAAGCAAAAAAAAAAAAAAAAAAGAAGGTAGTTTCCTATTCTGATTTCTTCCTAATTCCGTTTAGGAAAGCAAAAAAATGTTGATTCCTATTCTGATTTCTTCTATTCTTTTTAGTAAGTAGGAGCTCTAATTGACTAAATTCTGATTTCTTCCTAGTAATTTAGTTCCTTTCACTTACTTTGGCTTCCATAATCTACACTAGTCGATTGTTGAATTGCTACAAACTTGACTACTTGATTTGATTGATTAGTTGTCAAAGAACTAAAAGAGAGTTTGTTGAGTGGTAAAAGGCTAAGTGTTAGATCATTACAAGAAAAAGCCTAAAATAGAGAGATACACGAGAGAAAGTGAGGACTATTTTCTACTAATCTTTAATGTTGCTGCATACATGATGGCTTCCAGGAACACTTGGAAAGTTCTTCTAGTGCACTAGAGTCTTTTTTCATATAGGCCATGCAACAAGAATTTCGAAGGCTACACACGACAATGGAGGACATTAAAAATCAATTGAATGGCCGCGAGCAAATCTTAGCGAGCATGCCGAGAGGCCAACCAAGAAGAAATCCCATTGTAGCTCCTAATGTACCACGAGTTGCAGGGAGAGCTACATGAGTTGAACATGAGGAGAAGTGTTATGAGGGTTCAAGGTACAATGAAAGAATGAGGAATATTAAGTATAGTGGGATTTATGATGGTGGAGGCAGAAGGAAAAATCATCATGAAGGAAAGAATGGAAATGGTAGAGAAGAATGGAAGGGTTATGAGGTTTATGGAAAGGGAAAGAGTAATGCTACCTATTTCAAGTTGCACTTACCTTGTTTTGAAGGGAAATTCAAACCAAAACCCTACTTAGAATGGGAAAGAAGTGTGGATATAGTCTTTATATGTTACAACTTGACGGAGGAGGAAAAGCTAAGGCTATTTGTGGGATCTTTTACTCACTTTGCCATTGCATGGTGGGATATGCATAAGGAATCTAGAAAGAAGAAGGGGAAAAAATCCATTAAGTCATGGGGTGAGTTAAAGGAACTGATGAGGTTGGATTTTGGAGTTAAGCATTTTGAATATTTAAAGAGAATAGAGCAAAGAAAGAAGAACAAGAGTGAGAGTAGAGCTACTATACCACTTGCAAAGGAAAGCAAGGTGGAAACTTTTGAACCTCAAAAGGACAATGAAGTTGTTGAAGAACCATCAAAGAAGGATGAAAAAGTTGAATGTGAAGCTAATGAAGTGAATAATTGCAAACAAGAAGTTTGTCCTACTTTGGTCGAGAAAAGTTAGCATGTTGAGAGAACAAAAGAAAAGAGGGACCATGAGCTTGAAAGAAAGGAGTGTAGAGAGTGTGAGCTTCAAAAAAAATGAGAGCAACTATGAGGGAAAAGAAAAAGAGTGCACAAGAGAAAAGTTAAGCTTGAAGATTGTTGAGAAAAGAGATGAAAAAAGCATGAGTGAATTTGAAAAAGAAAGAGTGTGTTAGTACTTTCATTCTAAAGCCACTTATGAACTCAATTTCAAGTGAGGAGTCAAGCTTATTTTCTAACAAACTAACTCATTTTTTGCCTAATGTTTATTCATTTGTGCAGGATTTTGGAGCTTCAATTAAGATAATAGAAGGAAAGCTTGGCATGAAAATCATTAAAAAACCAATAAGCTTCTTGCCTTATTTTCGTACTCCATGCTTTGAATTTTTCTTTAAGGAGGATAAATTGTTCTTAACTACTTGCTATTATCTTGTGAATTGTCTTATGACTCTTGATTTTACTTGCTTAAATGGTGCGTCTTTTGTTTATAGGAATCATTTGCAAAAGTGCTTGAATGTTCATAGAAGTTCTCTTGATTTTAATAGCTCTACATATGCCTCATTAGTTGAAGATGATCATGTGATAAATATGTGTAGAAATTTTGATATGGAGAGAATTCTAGGAAATATGCATGATTTCTTGTTGAACAACTCATGTAAAGAGCTTATGTTGCTTCAGAATGGTCACGCACCTATTTCATATCTTGAGATATCTTGTAATTTTGAATCGTTGCATATTTTTGAACAAATAACTTTGCGTGATTTTGGGAAAATGTGGCTGAAATGTTGAATAACTACATTTTGCATGGTCTAACTAATACTTATTCCTTGCTTGATAATAGAGATTTTTGTTATGGAAGGCTTTGAAAATACCATTTACCCTTCAAAGAGGTGTTTAAAATGCTAAGAACTTATGAAGTTTGTCATGGGATTGATATGTTGGGATTTGCTACTTGCATACTTCAAGAATTTAAATTTATGCATGTGCTTGAAAGAAGTTTTTGTTTACATTTACCATTTATAGACCCATTTCTTGAATCAATTCGTTCCTTCTATTTTAATGAGATGGCTTATGCGATGAAGGGAACAGAACTTTGTATAAGTTACTTTTGATGCAATTCTGTGAAGAACCTTGGTTGAAAAGCATGCAAACAATTCCTTTGATATGTGTTAAAATGTTTCATTTTTATATGAGATTCTTTGCTCAAAAGGTTGCATATTGCTTGGATCCAATTATGTACGTCCCTCCACACATGCACTTCTGAAACCGAATTTTCTTTACGTTTGTTTCTTTTGAACTTATTACATTCTCTGATGATGTAGGACTAGATTCGAGGACGAATCTTTTCGAGGAAAGAGGAAATGATGAGAATCAAGATGCGCCAAACTTAGGTGATCAAGATCTATTGAAGATGTCTACTAGTCCAATAACAAATGAGTTTTTCAATGCTATATTATGTACAAGATGGATCAACAATCATTAATTTACTACAAGCAAGCCGTCCAACTACTTTGGAGTCCATTGGGCTGCCAAATTGATGTCCAAGATAGCAAATTGATGGGCTAAAAAAATCAGCCAAAGGCTTGGACGAAATTTTCTAAAATTTAGGAGTCTTTTAATTAGTTTATAAGTTTGTTTGGGCTAAGAACTTTTAATTATTGAAACCCATATCCATTGTTGTATTTTAGTCCTTAGTTGGATTTAATTAGCTGCAAATCCAAGCCCATTAAGGACTTGTGTTTTAGCCACCAACTCTAAATCCAAAACAAATTAGATTAGGGTTTTGAGATGTCTATTTATATAGGGTCTTTTTAGAAATTAAAGGTGATGGATACGATGTTATTAATATTTTTGTGAGAATATATTCTCTCTTTGGTTTTTGAAAGAACTTCTTGAACTTATCAAGTTATTCAACTTGTGGAGTTCATTCATTTGAGTTATACTTTAAATTCTAATCTTTGTTGATAACGGGTTTAGGGTTTCTCTTTATACCTTTGGTTCTTGGGTTATATATCCAATGGGTTAAGGGTTCTTGAAGCCTTTTTCACACATCCTTGGGCATTTGTGGAAGTTTGTTGTTGGGTTCTAGGTTTCTATACCTAGGGTTCGCATCATTATAATTATGCATAGTCTACTGAAACTAAATCAGATAGTAATCTCTAATTTATATTATGAATAAATAAGACATCATCTAAAGTCACGTTTCAGATTGGAGTGGCAATAAGGGGTAAGCCTACAATTTTTCCCAGTAAATCGTTGACAGATATGTAAATTCATTATATGAACTTGAGATTTAATTAGATTCAAGTACTGACGACTATTTGTAATGGTACTAATCATCCTATAGTTTATCCAAAAACATATGCTTAATTATGAAACATGATTATGTTTTTTAAGTTAAATAGAGTATATCTGTCTAGATACATGCTTAGAAGAATATTGTATTCTAATTATAATGCTTCAGAGTTAGTTGAAAATACTGAACTAACTGAAACTTCTAATAATGAAGAAGTATTAAATAGATAGACTATTCCTTCAGTGGATCTTAGAAAATCTCCCAAGTAGGTACATTCGATTTTAAATCAAAACAATCCATTAAATTAATAGAACAAACAACAACAATGGATAATGATATCCAGAACAAAAAGCTACCATTATTTGCAGATTTGCAGCATTATAGGCATCAAGACTATAAATATATTTGTAATATCCAGCCAAATTCGTGGCCTAAGTTATGATTGATGAAAATAATAATAAATAGAAAAGCTACATTGTTGGGGGGCTTAGTTACAATTTAAAGGAGTTATTTGTACAAATAGCTCTTTAGAGTTAGGAAACTTTAGGGTTAAGAAATGTTTAGGGTTAGATAAACAGCTAACGTAAGGGTTCTTTCAGCGACGGTTATAGACGGCGATCGTGAAAGAGTGAAAGAGTCGATACCAGCCAGGGACAGACAACGAGTTCTACTGGCGAAGTGGTGGAAGGAGAGTGCTAGCAGGGAGTAGCAAGAGGTGCATAGTTTAGAGTCGAGAATTTCGGGTAAGTGGTTTAATCCCTTCGTTTGAAAAAAAAAAGATAAAGAATGCTTGAACGATGTATGGTTATAGTATTTCTGGAAAATGAGTAATTAGTTTATAATTTCATAAATCTGTTTAATCCCCGCAGATATTCCGTAAAGCTATTCTGTTCATGTGGCTCCATAGAAGTGATGGGCTAAGGCCCAATAAAGTTGGGCAGTTTGTCTGGTTATTTATTGGATTATTACCCATTAGTTCATGGGTTGAAATTTGATCCCAACCCAAATTTAATATATATATATATATATATATATATATATATATATATATATGTGTGTGTGTGTGTGTGTGTGTGTGTGTGTGTCTTGGGTTATTTTTTTTAGAAAGCCTAATTTCATCTCTTTGGAAAAAAATATGCATACATATATATGTATATATATATATATATATATATATATATATATATATATTATTTATTTATTTATTTATTTATATCTTGAGATATTTCTTCTATGTTCAAAAATATATATACATTATTATTATTATTATTGAACTTTTAAAGAAGAATTTTATTATCGCTGAATTCTATTTATGTCTTTTAAAACAAAATTATTTTCAAGAACTTAAATCTATATATGTATAAATATTTTGATCATTGTTTGGAGAAGGGATTTAATTACTTATTGAGTGATAGCTCATTCCTTATTCGATTATATTTCAGAGAACGATTAGAGAACTTTGAGAGTTTTGACAAGGAATACTAGAGAGCGATATGAAGAACTGAAGGTGGATCGAGGTTTCTCCAAAAGTTGATTGATATTAAGGAGTAGTGTTTGGGATAGTTGTAATTTAATATATAATTTGAGATATGTACTTTGAAATTATTCAGTATTTATCTTAGTATTATTTGGATTAGTTTGATGATAAGGACCTTGTGTTTCCGAATTTCAGTTCAGGAACACAGTCGTATTGCGCGATTTGGTCATTAATATGGATTCGAAGTGTGAGATTATGGTATTAAAGCGGTTTGGTCTTGGGCTAATAATTCTATTTTGGGCTCCTAATGCTAACTCTGTTATGGATTCTATTGTGGGGTGCCTAGCGAGGATGCTAGGGCCTTAAGGGGGTGTATGTGATGCCCAATCTCACATGGGATAACTGTATGTAAACTGCTCTGCATATGAATATGGGCTTAAGTACCCACTGTCAACTTGGGATATCCATTTTAGGATAGCCAGGACGGTTGGCAAGTAGTTGACCGTGGGTGTATGTAGGCCCATGAGTTGCGCGCTCGGGCATGTGTGCACGGCGCGTGACATTAGTGGTATCAGAGCTTAGGTTCAAATCTTTGGGATAGAGTTTTAATTAAAATAGATAAGTAGATATATATATATTTAAAGAAAATAGGTATGAACTCCGGTAGGTCACGTATATATATTCTAATCTATAGATTCCTTGGAGTGACACTAATTTTTTTTAATTTTATTAGATGGCTGGGAACTGAAAACCCGACAATACCCTTGTTACAATATGGAAGTACTAGAAGTTAAAACGAATGTTGGAGGTGATGGATATGCACTTTGAGCAGGCATCAAATGATAGTAGTTATTATGACTATTACCTAAACGAAGCTAGACATGAGAGAGACCGTGTAGATAGGGAGAGAGATGCTCTTAAAGTCGAGTATGACCGGATAAAGGAAGAGGCCGACCGAGTCCATACGACCCTAGAGCAAATTGGAGACGATAGAGATCGGTATCGACAAATGTACCAAGAACTGTTGCAGCAATGAGATGCGCTAAGGGAGCAAAATCATGCCTTGAATGTCATAATTCAACAATTAGAGTCGAAGGAAGAGAATGACGACATGTCAGATACTGAATCAACTATCACTGGGAATTAGTTAGATATTTTCTTGCTAGTTAGTTGTTACAAATAAGTACCGATAGGTCACTTGAATTATAAGAAACATGTCTAATTTGTTTTGAATTTTTGTTGGGTTTTTTTTTTCTTTCGTACTTTTCATTGACTCTATATGGCATTAAATAGCGGAATAAGATATCAAGTTTTTTTTTACTAGAATTGTCACCTTATGAGCCTCGCATTAGTAATTATAATAAAATTAATATTACACTTAATGATATTATTAGGATATCCATTTAGGATTTATGTTAATAATTATACATCAACGTATAGATGGCGAACCGCAATCGATGTGGGCAAACTGGAGAGGTATCTGAAGTGAATGTTAATACTAGGGAAGAGACAGAAGTACCTCTTGCCCAATGGGGGAGACGAACTCCTTCCCAAGGAAGGACTAAGGAGGGTCAAACTAACCAACCTGAAGTTGTTAGGGTTGCTCCTTCTGTAATTCCACCAGAACTATCTGCTGGCTCAAGTAGTACAGAACCAACAACGGATAATAGAGGACCAGCAGAGGGTAAAACAACAGCAGCAACAGGCTCCACCACTAGGCCAAAGGAACACATATAGTGCTGGGACTATCTACGAGCGGATGAAGAAAGCAAACGTACCCACCTTCGCAGGGAGTGCTGACCCAGAAGCTGCTAAGAAGTGGCTTCGGTAGGTTGAACTCAACTTCAATATAATGAACGTACGAAATGATATAAAAGTAAGGGTAGTGTTACCCTTCCTAGTAGGTACGGCAGAAAAATGGTGGAGTGGTGCGGCAACACCAATTTACGCACCACCAAGATACCACCTGACATGGGAAACATTCAAGAAAGTGTTTCTGGACTATTATTTTCTAGAAACTCTAAGGTTGGAGAAGCAAAGTCAATTCTTTGATTTGGTACAAGTGGATAATATGACAGTGTCAGAATATGTCGAAAAGTTTAATGCTCTCAGAAAATACGCTGGGCTATAATGAGTGATCCTAACATGAAGGTACTAAGATTCACTCGAGGATTGCACCCTAGGATTAGGTCAAGGATGGCAGCAGTACATCCTAGAGATTTTGAGGAGGCATATGAGACGAGTCTTAGAGTGAAGGTTGAAATTAGAAGAGGCGATGATGAACGCGATAGGAAAAGACCAAGGCATGTGAACCGTCAGGGTCAAGAGACAGGAACATTAGGTAGATTCCAACAGGAAAATAAGAGGCGACCACCCCCTCGGCTTAATATGTCCACGGGAACTCTACCAAGGGAATGCCGAATATGTCATCGAGTCCATAGTGGAGAGTGTCGATGAAATTCTGGTGCCTGCTTTTGATGTGGCAAGGTAGGACACAGGGTTAGTGAATGTCCCTTGCCAGTACCAAACCCTGTACGACTGATGGAGCCCCAACAAAAATCTAATGCTGGAGTGTTCGCACTCACCGAGGAAGAAGCAGAAGTAGCGGAGGATGTGGTAACAGGTACAATATCAATTAACTTTGTACCGGCTTATGTATTATTTCATTGCGGAGCCTCGCACTCTTTCATTTCTAGTAGCTTTTCTAAGACTATCAGATTGGAACCTACCATCTTAGATGATCCATAACGTGTGTCTATTCCTAGTGATAGGATATTAATTTCTAAGAACATGCATAGAGGGGTAACACTAGAAATTGGAGAGATGAAACTCATGGCAGACATAATACAAATTTCTATGAGGGATTTTGATGTAATTTTAGGAATGGATTTGTTGTCTAGGAACTAGCCATTGTGGATTGTCGTGAGAAGAAAGTAAAATTTGCTATTTCTGAGGGGGAGAAGTTCCTTTTCCAAGATGGAACTAAAGGGCAGAGAACAACCATGCCACATGTAATTTCTTCTGTCCGAGCTTATCGATCATTGAGAAAAGGTTGTATTGGTTATCTCGCTTATGCAATTGACGAAAAGAAAGTTAATTTGAAATTAGAAGAAATTTCAATAATCAATGAGTACCCAGACGTATTTCCTGAGACGTTGCCAGGGCTACCCCCAGAGAGAGATATTTATTTTGAGATCAACTTGACCCCATGAACATAACTGATATCGAAAGCACCCTACAGGGTGGCTCCTGCAGAACTGAGAGAGTTAAAGGCCCAACTTCAGGAACTTTTGGATATGAAATTTATCTGGCCAAGTATGTCACCTTGGGGAGCACCAGTATTGTTCATTAAGAAAAAAGATGGGAGTATGAGATTATGTGTAGACTACAGGGAACTTAATAAGATCACAATCAAGAATAGATATCCATTGCCTAGGATTGATGATTTATTTGATCAACTAAGGGAGCCAAGGTATTCTTTTAAATTGACTTACGGTCATGTTATCATCAACTTAGAATTAAGAAGGAAGACATTCCAAATAGTGTATTTCGAACTCGTTATGGGAACTATGAGTTTTTGGTAATAACTTTCGGCTTGACAAATGCTCCAACAGCGTTCATGGACTTGATGAATAGAATATTTAAATCATTTATGGATAAATTCGTCATTGTCTTCATTGATGATATCTTGGTATATTCCTCTTCCGTGGAAGACCACCTTCGGATAGTATTACAGATCTTGAGAGAAATGAAGCTCTTCGCTAAACTTAGCAAGTGTGAATTATGGTTGAAAAGTGTAACATTTTTAGGACACGTAATATCAGAAGCTGGAATATCAGTTGACCCCAAGAAAATAGAGGCCGTGGTAGATTGGCCAAGACCTACTAATGTTATCGCAATACGTAGTTTCTTGGGATTAGCATATTACTACTGGAAGTTTGTAGAAAATTTTGGAAAATTGCAATACCCTTGACCCAGCTAACACAAAAAGGCATAAAATTTGTTTGGAATCAAGCCTGTGAAGATAGTTTTCAAATTCAAAAACAAAAGTTGGTTACGACACCAATTATAACATTGCCAACTGAATCGGGGGGACGGCCGGGGGGGAGGGGGTTTACAATGATGTTTCGAAGAACGAGTTAGGATGTGTTTTAATGCAAAACGAGCGTGTGATCTCGTACGCATCACGACAGCTGAAGCCTTATGAGAAGAATTATCCGACGCATGATTTGGAGTTGGCGTCATCTTTGCCTTAAAAATTTGGAGGCACTATTTGTATAGAGAGCAGTGTGAAGTATTTACTAACCATAAAAATCTTAAATATATATTTACACATAAAGAATTAAATATGCAACAACATCGATGGCTAAAATTACTTAAGGATTATGAGTTGAAAATAAGTTACCATCCCAGAAAAGCTAACAAGGTTGCTGACGCTTTAAGCTGCAAATCTGTGAGAAATTTAGTAGCATTGATCACTCAACAGGAGCAATTAACTTCTGAGTTGGAAATGTTAGGGATCGAGACAATAGAGTCAATGAGGGAATACTTAGCAGCTCTGGTGGCACAACCAACCTTAATCGATCACATCAAAGTTGCTCAAGAGAAGGATGAGGAACTGAAGAAAGTAAAAGGAGTTGTGATAAAAAGTTCTGAAACTGATTTTAGAATTCATAATGACGGAAGTTTGTGATTTCGTGGAAGACATTGCGTGCCTAGGATGTAGAAGTGAAAAAAAAAATTTTAAATGAGGCTCATAACTCCAGACTTTCTATCCATCCCGGTGGAACTAAGATGTATCGGGATCTAAAACAACACTTTTGGTGGAGTGGGATGAAGCGAGGGATAGCAGAATACGTGTCGAGGTGTTTAGTGTACCGGCAAGTGAAGGTGGAACATCAACACCTTGGGGGTTTGCTTAAGCCATTAGAGATACATGTGTAAAAATGGGAACATATCACTATGGATTTCGTCACGGGGTTACCTAAAGTGAAGAATGGAAAGGATACAATTTGGGTGGTTGTAGATAGGTTAACGAAATCTGCTCATTTTTTACCTATGAAAGTTACGGTTAAGATGGACGAATCAGTTAAACTGTATATGAAGTCAATAGTTCGGCTTCACAGAATCCCTGTGAGTATCGTGTCCGATAGGGATCCCCGATTCGTCTCTTGATTCTAGAAAATCTTTAGTCAAGCAATGTCTTGTCCGATAGGGATCCCCAATTTGTCTCCTGATTCTGGAAAAGCTTTAGTCAAGCAATGGGGACAACACTAGCCCTCAGTACTGCTTTTCACCCTCAAACGGATGGGCAGTCTAAAAGAACAATTCAAACCTTAGAAGATATGTTGCGAGCTTGTGTCCTTGATTTTAAGGGAAGTTGGATAGATTATTTAATGCTCATTGAATTTTCATACAACAATAGTTATCAAGCTATATAGGGATGACACCTTTTGAAGCTCTGTACGGAAGGAAGTGTAGATCACTTACTTGTTGGGATGAAGTCGGAGAGAAATTGATTACTGGTCCAGAACTAGTACAACTAACCCTGGAGAAGGTGTCAGTGATTCGGGAACGGCTTAAAGCAGCACAAAGTCCGCAAAAGAGTTGGGCTAACATTAAGAGGAGACTTTTAAATTTCGAGTGTGGAGAAAAAGCATAATTACAAGTATCACCAATGAAAGGAGTTATGCGTTTTGGCAAGAATGGTAACTTGAGCCCGCGGTATATTGGACCGTTCGAGATCCTCGAAAAGATAGGAAATGTTGCATATCGCCTTACTTTACCATCGGTCCTATCAAGAGTCCACAACGTGTTCAACGTATATCAACTGAGACAATATGTATCGGACCTCGAGCATGTGTTGGAGGAGGAACCACTGCCTGTACACGAGGACTTATCGTATGAAGAGTACCCACTACGAATTGTACATCGGAAGGACCAAGTATTAAGACACGGGATTATACCCTATGTTAAGGTTCAATGGTCAAACCACACTCCAAGGGAAGCAACTTGGGAATTAGAAGAAGAAGTAAAGAAGAAATATTCATACCTCTTCATCGAGCTAGGTTCGTAAGTTTCGAGGACGATACTTTCTATTAGGGGGGTAGAATGTAATATCTGGCCCAATTCATGGCCTAAGTTATGATTGATAAAAATAATAATAAATAGAAAAGCTATATTGTTGGGGGGCTTAGTTACAATTTAAAGGAGCAATTTGTATAAATAGCTCTTCAGGGTTAGGAAACGTTTAGGGTTAGATAAACGACTAATCTGGATTCGGGGCGTGACAATATTTGTATTGGTTTAGTCCAAATTGCTTTTAAACTGCTAACTTTGGCAAGTTTAAATTCATCAAATTTGGCAACTTTGATACAATAGCACCAAGTCCAATAATCAATTCTAATGTTGAACAAATAATTCTGCACGATGATGAAGATGTAGAAATATCCTTCCCTCCACATAACAAAATTAGGCTTTCTAGATCACTATCTAGTACAACTTCTTATAGGATTTTTGAGCCTCCCTCAGTGTTTTCAGCAAGATACTCTATTTTAAATTTTGCTGGAACATCTAAGAAAAAAATAGAAGTAATTGATAAGATACAATTATCCCGTTAAAAGATTCCTCATGGAATTTATAATACTCCTAATAAAGGGGAGTCTCCAATAGATGAGCTTCCATATTAATTAATGGATATAGCTCCAATAAATCTTGAACAGTCAGATGCATGAGTTACTTCTTTACCATATCCTGATTTATTCTGCTACAATTTTAAGAAGGGAGAAATATATGATTTCTCTCTAGAAGTCATTTCAGATTACTATTATTTGAAGAATTTAACCAAGTAAAGAATAAACCCTTTAGGGATTGGTACTTTTCAATCTTTGATTTTGATTTCATAAAAAAAATAGAAGGATGATTATTATAATCATCTGACTAGATACAACACTGTGTTGTATTTTATAACTTAGTTCACACCTTTTATGTGTACTCATAGCAACAAAAGATGAATATGATTACTAAATCGTGGAAAATTAAAGGCAGAAGAGTAATAAACTTTGTTTACCCTCCTACGGAGCCATTAGCTCTCACTAGAGATAATGAGACTCTGGAAGCCTCTACTTTTATGAAAGTAAAAGAGGATGTGGAACATCTGTTAGGGAGATTTCCAATATATATAAACAACTGAATTATACCAATTTGTTTCTTCAGCACTTGGGATCACATATTGAATCCCTTGAAGCTTATTTGATCAAACTTCCATCTAATATAAAAAAAGGGAGGTTAAATCTTCAAACCAGTCTAAAGAACTATAATCAAGCCACCAATTAGGTGTTAGGATTTAATTTTGGTTCTACATCCAAGGCATTAATTGAGGTTTTGGAAGAAAAACTGATGAATATGAAAAGTAATTCATTAGACAATGAGAGAAATGATTCTCAAAATAAACCCAGTAGTGTGAATTGCTTAACTAGCATCTATGATGAAAAATGTTCATTACCAGAAGAATCTTTTGTTTCAAATTCAAAAACTGAGTCATTAGATTCTGATACTGAAATAGATAGAATTCAAGAAAATTTCCTTGCAATAAACAAGATGGAGTTTGAACATGTAAGGAATTGGACCATCATTACTATAAGTGGCCAACCCTTGTGGATGTTTCATATGAAGAAAGTGATAATTTAGTTACTAATTCTTACCACCCAAAAACCATTTATAAATGGAATTTGGATGGACTTTCTGATGGCCAAATTCATATTGAATTTGCTTCTAAATTTCCAAATGAGATAGTTGATATAAAGTAGCTACAGCGGTTTTCGTGGTCTACATTGGTGTAAGTTTTTGGTTTTAATTTCTATTTTAGTTTTTGCAGCACATTTGGTCTTATAGCCATATTTCTAGATTAGTTATCAATTATAAACCACTAAACAGAGTTCTAAAATAGATTAGATACCCTATTCCTAATAAAAAGATTTGTTAGACAGATTACATGGAGCAATTACATTCTCCAAATTCGATATGAAATCTAGATATTGGCAGATTCAAATTCATCCCAAGGACATATATAAAATTGCCTTTGTAGTTCCTAATGGTCATTATGAATGTAATGTAATGCCATTTGGTCTAAAGAATGTACCTTTAGAATTTCAACATATTGAATATGTATGGCATATATATATATATATAGAGAGAGAGAGAGAGAGGGTTAAAAAATGTAGAAGAAGAAGGGTAAGGAGCAGTAGTGCTACAAAACTTCTGCTGCTAGGCTATGTTGCTTCAACTAAGCTGAACAGTTTTGTCTATTTCTTCTACTGTTATGCGTTTATTTATCTTATTAATCGCTCCAAGAATGAAATCAAACTACTCCAAACAAGAATTTTCATTATAAAGACAGCACTCCAAAAGAGGAAAGAGGACTTCAGTAATATCTGAAAATTGCAGGACACATACTATAAAATTGTCAACAGAAGTAAACAACATAAGTAGCTATATACATTCCGATAAAAGTAAAAACAATGAGTTTCATTTTGCAATTTCACTACAATACATAAACCTCAGCTCACATTTATTTCATATACTATGCACAACAAGTAATGAAATCAGGAAATTTCTTCAAAGATGATATACTTTAAGCTTCCATTCGGATAATGCATCGGAGGCCTTCTCCTTTCAGCATGTATTCAAAGGCCTTGTTAATCTCCGAGAACAGGACTTCATGAGTGATAAACTTCTCAAGTTCAAGTTCCTGCAATAATTACCAATAGGAAACATATATAACCATCTGATCTCATGCTTATATAAGGAAAGGAAATCATTTTCCATGCACAATCTAGCGATGTTTTATGATTTTCTGAAAATGTTTGAGAATTTAACATTTTCCTTTATAGTTCATTGTCTGTCATATATCAGAAAGGATCAGCTCACCTTGTTCATGTACTTTTCAACAACAGATGGAAGATCAGTTCGTGGTTTGTAGTTGCCAAAAAATGTGCCCTTCAGAGTCCGCTCATTCAGAGCATTGATAGGATGAGTTTTGAATGCATCATCTTTGTTTGGTACTCCAACAAGTACAGCAACACCCCAACCCTGCAAGAAATGTTATTTTTAGACACAATCTTGTAGAAGAAAACGCATACTTTAACATGTTGGAGAAAAATGAGGAAATTACATCGTGAACACACTCGAATGCAGAGATCATTGCATTGATACTTCCCGTGCATTCAACACTTCGATCCACTCCACCATTAGTCATCCCGGCAATCACCTGAAGAATAGAAAATATTGCTTTACATGTTTTCAGTCATTCACACAGGAGAACTTTAAAAGCAAAAAAATGAGACAGATGATGAAGAAAAAAGACCTCTTGAACAGGCTCGTTATAGTCCTTCGGGTTCACAAATTCAGTGACTCCAAATTTCTTGGCTGTAAATAGAAGCAAAGGGAGAAACTATCAAACGATTCATGAGTACAGGAGTTTTTCTACCTCTTTACTCTGTTTGTCATATGGTGATTAAGAGAATTCTTATATGGAAATTATGCAAGAAACTGCAAATAAACTAAAAATTCATCCTCTTCACCTTCTTCAAATCGACTAGAGTTCAAATCCACACCAATGATCCTCGAAGCACCGGCAATTCGAGCTCCTTCAGCAGCCTAATCAGTAAAAAGAATGGAATATTTGCAGACTTATCAAAAATACTAGAATTGATGTTCTGTCTCAACTCTCAAGTTGTAACTGTAAATTGAAAGGAGGTAGGTAATAGACAGAGATCTTACAGCAAGACCGACAGCTCCTAATCCAAAAATGGCTACAGTTGAACCCCTACGAGGCTTGGCAACATTCAAGGTAGCACCAAGACCTAAATGATCAGACAAAGATCTTTTCAATGTTGAACACGAAAAGATAAGGCAGGAGCAGATGAAATTTATGATTCAATATTTTCCTAACCTGTTGAGATTCCACAGCTTAGGACACAAACTTTATCAAGTGCAGCTTCTGGATTGATCTTTGCTACACAACCAACATGAACCACAGTGTACTCACTGAAAGTTGAGGTTCCAACAAAATGATAAATTGGCTTCCCATTTATCGAAAATCTTGATCTTCAATCATTAAGCATTACAGCTCTGTCAGTGTTGATCCTAAGTAGATCGCACATGTTGCTTTCCTCTGATTTGCAATGGCGACACTGTTTGCACTCCCCAGTAAATACAGGAAGGACATGATCACCAGGTTTGAGTTCTGTTACATGTTCACCAACACTCTCTACAATCCTGCGCAACTAAAAGAAATTAAACCAAAAGACTGATATCTGTTGGATTTCTTGAAATCAATAATAACAACTTTGTTTTCACTATTTGTAGAAGTTATTGGCATACCCTGCTGCCTCATGGCCAAATATTCTTGGAAATATGGGTGTCTGCCCCTGCAATTTGATGACAAAGTTAAAACTTGGGAAAGAATATCTCGAAGTACAAAAATTACAAGTGAGATACAAAATGCTGAATACTCTCAGTGTTACCTTTGCTTCCCAGAAGTAAACATCAGTATGGCAAAGGGATGTGAAGAGGATCTTCAGCCGAACCTCCATTGCCTGAGGTGGTGCTACCTCCACCTCTTCAATCACCAGTGGCTTCCCTGGTTCGCATGCTACAGCAGCTGCAACATATAATGTCTATTACTTGAGGAAAATTAGAAGAAAGATGGAACCATAACAACCGAAAAGAAGCAATCTGTCAATTTTCTTTGAATCTTCTCTGTTTGGTTAACAGACAACCTGGATCATAGAACTGCTGGAGATTTTATCAGGAAATTTAGATACTTCGATTCCCTAAATATGGTAAAATAATGTCACCCGAGAGACCATTAAGTTAAACCATCTAGCCTGATCCAGCTTGAACTATCATTCCCAAAATGAAATTTAGCATTGAACAAAATACCTTTGCAGCGAATTACTTGGCCAGCAGTACTTGACATCTCGTATCAGATCGGAACTTCTCCAAATTCGAAGTGGCTATTGAGTGCGTAGATTATATTTTCTTCTGGAGAGAAGAGCTTGCCATATGGGGGTTTATATAGAGTAAGCCTTTGTGTCAGAAGTCCGATGATTTTCTCGTGGCCATAGGACGAAAACCAGGATTGGTGCTGCAGTTTTGGATGCAGATGGCGCCTTTGTTTACAGTTTCTGGTTTCTCAAACATAGTTGACTTTCATAGGTAAAGAATCAAGAGTTGGATAGTGCAAGATCCTTGAATATACTGGAGGAATAAAGAAAGGTTGAGGTTGTACTATGGTTCAAATGTCAACTTGCTAAATAATGCAAGTTTATAACAATTAAAAACAAGCTGGAGGTCAAGTTGTTCTGACAGAACATGATAAGTATTAAAGTAGTTTCAACTAACTTCTATTCAATCCATCACATGCTGGAAATGAAAAACCACTTCTGATTTGGTTGTTTTTGTTTTCATGAAGCTCCAATACCAAAGGAGTACCTCATAGTAGTTACCTCAGAAAATTGTGTTTGGAAAGAAGAAAGCAAAAGCAGCTGCCAATTAACATGTGAATTCAGCAAAAGCAATACCTCTGAGGCACGGTAATTGGATCAAATGGATTCATTTGGAACTTAATCCGAAATCGATGAATAATAAATCACACAAGTCCTAATTCAAGAATTGACTAGTGAACTTGTGGTAGTTCAGATGAAATCTGACTATTGAAAGGGCAGACAGAATTGAGATGGTTGATAGATTTAGACTTCAGATTATACAGCATACAACCATCCTCTAGTACTACCTTCCATTTTATTAATCTATAGAGCCAAACTATTTTTTGCAAGGGAACCTTCCAAAGGAACAACCCTTAAAACAATTACGGCTTTTTTAATGGAACAACTACCTTCAGGGAATGAAGCCAAATCAATTCTTCATTAATATTAATACAAGGTTGAAGTTTGATAAGCTCTATTGATCCTTTGAGTCTTTTCCAATTGCTCAAATAGAGGAACCGTTAATCATTGGACCAGCAATATATGCCAAGGATCTCCAGATTTTCTCCTACTGGACCGAGGATTTGACCTATGCAAAGAACCATCAGGATGCCAATTGTTGAACCAAAATGAAGCCGAATTACCACATCAATAGTGGATAAGAGCACGAAAGCACTATTCCTTTAATAAGACTTGCATCGTATTGAACATTTCTTTTAAATTTTTATAAAATAATAATTTTTTCTTTATTCTGTTTATTGTGATAGAGAATAAATGATATTTTTTAATCTACTATTTAATTATTTTAATAATATTAAAATAAAATACATATTTTTATTAATTGTATTAACTATTTTATGAATGTCATGTAATTTATTTTTACATCTTACTCCATTGTATTTTTTATTAAATAACATTAATTTTTTATATTTTCAATTAACACTATAATTTTTAGTGATAATTTTAGTCATTTTAATAATAATATTTTTTTTTTGCAATGATAGATATTGAAGTGTAATTTTACTCTTTTCTTATTTATTTGCACAATATTCAAATAAAATACATATTTTGTTTTTTCATGAAAGGTTAAATAGTCTTGTTTTGTAGTTCATGCTATCATTTTAAACTTTTTTATAAATTATATTAGTATTTAATCCATAGTTATTCCTCATAATTTTTTTTTTATTTTTTAAGAAATAAACATTTGCTTACTTACTTTTTACCTTTTATCTAATCAATTTATTTCAACAACAAAAATATTATTTTTACTGGCTATAGAAAAGTTTTTCATGGAAATCACCTAATCTCTTATATTTTATAATTTTTATAAATTATAATGGTATTTAAAATATTTATTAGAATAAATATTTCTAAAGTGATTTAATTTTTTAAAATAGCAATGTCCTTTTTCTAATATAGAGGTTAGATAGTTTGTTCTTATATTCTATTACATTATATATATTTTGGTAGAAAATTTTGTAACTTAAGTTGGAGAGTTATTATATGTTTATTAATAAGTACTTATAAATTTTTAATATTAATTTCCAAAATAAATTAGTAGTTAGTATGGTATTTAGTATGTTGTACATATTCTAGATTTTACTTTCGGACAATTAGAACACCAAAATAAATTGTCTAAATTATATATATAACTTTGTGCCATTTTAGAATCAAAATCAAAATAATTCATCTAACAAAAGAGTATTTTTAACCGTTTAGAAAAAAAAGAAACAAAACAAGTTTAAATCCCTATAAATCCTCCAGCACTATAGATATAGATAGATTATGTGTACCGACTTGATCCATTAAGTTGCAAGTGCACTTTGCCCTTGTTATCCTTATTTATAGTGGCTTTCTTTCAAAAATCAATTCTATGATTCTTTGGTTTCTAGACCTCCTCACAAGCAACTTTTGGACCAGATTTCTTAACGTCAGAACCACTCCAGCGAAATCTCTCTAAAATGCTTCTGCTACAAGTAATATCTTTGTTGAAGGACTGAAAAAGTACACAGATAGGCCTTAATAGCCATGAAAACAGATTTTAAGACCCTTGATTCCGATGTTATGTTATGAACAAAGATCTTGCAATCATTGGCAGAGAAGCATGATGTATAAGAGGCACACCAAGGTGTCTTATCGCAGATTGCTGCTATGAGATCCCGAAAATCCAGCCTATCTTGTTTCATCCTCCTCTTGAATCCCAGAGAAATAGACGCAACTAATAGTTAGTGATAGAGATGGTCTTGGACCATGTAAATCTCCGAACTTTTGTAAAACAGATTAGGATCTTTCTGTGCTTGCTGAGGTTCGCATACCAAATGTTTGACACTTACACGGTGGCAGTCAAAGCATGAAGTCTTTAGTCTTAAATGCCTTTTACCTTTCATTTACCTTTAGCATGAACACTTGAAACAAAAGGAATGAGGAATGAAGTAATTCGGGAAAGTTCCCAACAATCTATGCATTAAGTTAAAAACACTCAGGATCGAATAAGCTTTAGAAATAAATAAATATGAGAGAAAATTTCTTTTCTATATCAACATAATAGAATTTACAAAAACTCTCAAAAGTATCCACTCTCTAGGGATTAATTCCTCTACTGAGAATTAAGATTACAAAACTCATCAAGGAAGCCATTTATTTATAGCAAAAAATGAGGTAGATCGTTGGAATAAAAGTCAGCGGTAATGGCTGGAATGGCCGGTGGTTGCTTCAACAATTGTGGCTTCAGCAATAGTAGCTTCGGCAATGGTGGCTGGATACTCAACAATTCCCCCCCTCTAGCCACATCTGAAACAAGTTTTATCTAACAGCAATTCCAGCTATATCTATGCATAGCTGATATTATATATTTGTACTTCATATAATGATAATTTTGAGCTCACATTTTTACTAAATTTTGGTGTTTCAATCACCATTTACACTCCCTTTACTCTTATTTGCTTCAACTGAGTTTGTTGAATATTTGGAATTAAATGAAGCAAACAAAGAGATTTTACACAATAAAGAAAAATAAAGAAATGCAGAGGAAAAATAGTTTGGTAGAGAAATTTCAAGTGTGATTTTCACCTCTATGAAGATTTAAAATGCAACAGTGGTCTTCTAGAAACTTATATAGGACATTCTGAAGTTTTCGTAATAATAAAAGTTATATCAATCGGAGTATAGTTGCCTACCCTGCTGATGCTGCAAAATTATCTGTCTTGTATTGTGTTCCAGCTTTGACACATTTTGGTATAACGATCATATCTTGACTTCTAAATGCCCAATTGAGGTGATTCAAAGATATGTGTAAAACTACGATCCTGATCTATAGCGTTTATGAAGACACCAAGACCTATAACATCCGATTTAATGCTATAAATTCACCTAAAATTCAAAATAGTGTCACAGTCGTGCAGAAAAATCTTGCATCAAAACTGGTGGGCAAGCGGTGCCGTTTAGTCCATACCAAGTGGCACCGTTTGTGTCAATCTGAAGCTATTTCTATGCTGCTTTTTTCTCTCTTTTGGCCAGGATTTAAATACCCCTTTAGGGTCAGAAGAGGCAGGCGGCTGGAGTGGGGAGAAAACAGCAAAAACACACCAAAACTCACTCAAATCCCATCCCAAATCTTCATCTTTGCAAGAGAAATCAAGAGAGAAGATTGAATCTTTGAAGAAAGAGAACATCCACCTTGAAGATTCATGGAAAAAGCTGCAATTTTCTCAACGCGACAGTGATGAATTTCAACCTTGAGGTAGAGAAGATTTTACACCATAAAAATGAGCAATTCTTACTCTTTCTTTATTGGTTTATATTCTTTGAGTCGTAATATGTTGATGAACTAAACTTTTGAATACTTGGATTGGTATGAGCCCTAGATTTTACCTATTGAATGAATTGTTTCCTTGGTTGATTGAATTCGAATTTCTTATGGATTGTTTGTGGGTTTGAATGGTTGAATTGATTGAGTGGATTATTGATGTATAATCTGGAATTTTTTCACTTGGAATTGAGAAATGAATGGTGATTGACAATTGATTCATAATCTGGAAATTTTCACTTGGAATTGAGAAAGGATGGGTGAAATAGACGATACACAAACAATGGGGATGATTTAGGTGACTAGAGATAGAAACCTCAACATTTTCTTGGAAATTAGAGAAATTTAATTGGAAATTCATAATTCTTAATGCATTCTTGGGTTAAATTGGTTAGAAAGAGATTTCAACTAATTAATCTAAGAGTAGAGAACTTTCATCTAGAGATAGAGTGAGTTTTAATTGAGGAATTTCATCAAACATAAGAAGGAAAATTTATCAACGAAGGGACTTTCTATCACATAGGTAATTCTAGGGGGATTTACCTTCCAAGTATTGTTTTCTCTATTGAATTCTCTCTTCCAAGCAAGATTGGTTAAGTTGGTTTAATTTGTTAAGTTAGATTTTTTTCCTAGTAGTTATTCCAATCATTTTCACAAAAAAATTTGTTACGCTAAATAATAGAGTAGAAAGTGAGTAATGATATTTAACCATCCCCGTGGATACGATATTTAAACTTGCTTGCCATTATACTAATTTAAACGATGGGTGCACTTGCCTTGTGTTTGTGTGCAAATTGTTGAGGATTTTGATAAAATTAAGTATAAAGGCATAGAAATAAAACACAACAATAGCTCTAGCTTGTCTCGTGTAGCCCCTTTCATAAACATGTCTGCTGTATTCTCCTTCGTGTGGATCTTCACTAGTCTCAATAGTTTTTTCTCAATCATCTGACGTATCCAATGATAACGAATATCAATATGTTTTGTGTGGGAATGGTACATGGAGTTCTTGCTCAAATCCAAAGCACTCTGACTATCACAATATATCTTGTAATAAGCTTGTTTGATCCCAAGTCCTTGAAGAAAATGCTAACCACAACATCTCTTTGTTAGCTTCTAGGGCTGCAATATACTCAGCTTCAGTTATGGATAAAACAATACACTCCTACAATCTTGATTGTCATGAGATAGCTCCCCTGCAAAAGTATAGAGAAAACTTGATGTGCATTTTCTCCCATTAAGATCACTGACCATATTTGCATTTATATAGCCCTCCAAGATTGGATCAGCTCCCCCAAAATAAAGATTCATTTTGGTAGTACCATTAAGGTACCTAAGAATCCACTTCACTGCTTCCCAATGCTCCTTCCCAGGGTTGGAGAGAAAATGATTTACCACTTCCACTGTGTGAGCAATATCAGGCCTTGTACACAGCATTGCATACACTAGACTTCCAAAGGCTGAAGAATATGATACTGATGACATCTTCAATCTCTTTCTTGCATCTTGTCCTACGATCAACATGTCGTCTACATATAGTAAAAGAGCAATGAAATTCCCACCTAGAAATCTTTGGATATACACCCACTCATCTGTAGTAGAGTTCTTACACCCTTATCTCAACATGCAAGTGTCAAACTTCTTATACTATTATCTTGGTACCTGCTTTAATCCGTACAAGCTTTTTTTAAACTTGCAAATAAGGTTATCGCCTGAAATCTCAAATCCTTCTGGCTGCTCCATGTAAATATCTTCTTTTAGATCTCCATGAAGAAAAGCTGTCTTCACATCCGTTTGTTCAAGCTCCAAGCTCATACTTGCAACCAAGTCAAATATAACTCTAATGGATGTCATTTTGACAACTGGTGAGAAAATCTCATCAAAGTCAATTACTTTCTTCTGCTAGAATACTTTGACTACTAATGAAGCTTTATATTTCGCCACCTTCTCGTTGCCATCTTTCTTCAACTTGAACACCCATTTATTTCGCAATGTCTTCTTCCTTTTTGGAAGTTTGACGATCTCATAAGTTTGATTTTTATGTAGAGATTCCATCTCTTCTTGCATTGCTTCTTGGAAGTTCTCCAGTTCTTCATATTCAGTAAGCAAAAGATATTCAGAATCTGAATATCTCGTAGAAGGAATCCGTCCTCATTCAGATGTTCAAACATTTGGAGGGTTTGAGAAGATTCACCATCATCTTGGCCTTGTGGTGGTTTCAGAACTTCTAGAGATGTGGTTTGAGTCTCCCCATGCTCAACACCCTCTTCTTTCTTCTCTTCATTTGCTTCTGACATGTCTTCTAGCATTGTATCATTATTGATCATGATGCTACTAATCCGTCATCTGAGAACTAAGTGTCAACACTTGACTCCTAAAACATTGCGAGCTTTTCAATGTCTTCTCTCGTCTAGTATTCATGAAATACGACATCCCTACTTATGAACAGCTTCATCTCCTTTGGATCCAATAACTTGTATCCAAACTCTTGATCTCCATAGCCAATGAAAATAAATGGAATAGTCATCGCATCAAACTTCTATCTAAGCTCGCTGGATACATGTGCATAGGCCAAGCATCCAAATACTATCAAATGTGAGTATGCTGGATCATTTGCAGACCACAATTTCTCTGAAATTTCAAAATTTAGTGGTACTGATGGTGACCTGCTGATCAAATAGCATGCAGCCCTTACTGTTTCTCCCAAGAATGGCTTTGAGAAAGTTGCCTTGATCATCATCCTTCTGACTCTATCCATAATTGTGCAATTCACCCGCTCAACTACATTGTTATGTTGTGGGGTGCATGGAACTATCTTCTCATGTCTAATGTCATAACTCCTGTAGTATGCTTTGAACATCTTGGAAATACACTTAGTCCCATTATACGTTCAAAGAAACTTCAATTTCTTCCATATTTCACGCTCCACCATAGCATGAAACTGCTTGAAGTAGTCCAGAAACTGGTTCTTTGATCTGAGGAAATATACTCACACTTTCCAAAAGCATCATTAATAAAAGATAAAAAAATATATATTACCTCCTAATGAATCAGCATTCATGGGACCACAAACATCAGAGTGCACCAGATCAAGCAACACTGATTTTCTAGTTGATGAAAATCAACTAGAAAATCAGTGTGAGTATAAGTAACATCGAATCTCCTTGATAAGTTTTTTTATTTGTAGAAGATAACCCTTTCTGACTGATGTGGCCTAGTCTCTCATGCCAGAAATTCTGAGAATTCTCCTTTTATACAACATTGAGGCTTCCTATACATATCTTCATATGAGTCTTGTACAACATGCTGCTAATGTATCCTTGAGCAACTATAAAATTGCCATTTGAAGGCTTCCACGTGCCTTTGCTCAAATGGTTATCATAACCCTGTTTGTCAACAGCTATACCTAAAAGAAGATTAAATTGAAGATCATGCACGTGCCAGACATCCTTCAACGTAATTGTGCTCCTAATGTTTGTCTTGATCTGGAGATCACCAATTCTTACAATACGTGAGGAAGTGGAATTTCTCATCTTCACAGTTCCAAAGTCTCTAACTTGGTATGTTGTGAAGTAGTCCTTGTATGGAGTCACGTGGTAGTATGCTGCAGTGTCTACCACCCATTCCGAATCTTCTCTTGAGAGATGAAGGCATACATCGTCAAGAGTAGAACAAAATGTTATGTTTCTAGTAATGATGACTAGCATTTCTCCACCCTTGTTACCTTGCTTCTCGAGCCATTTATAGCAGTTCTTCTTCATGTGATCCTCAATGCCACAATGATGACATGTGTAGGTCGGTTTCTTGCCATCAGCAGATCTACCTCTACTTTTGCCTCTACCTCTACCTCCTCGTTATTGCTTCTCATATTGTCCTCCTCGGTTCTCCAATACAAGGGCATGGGTCTAATTCGTGCCCATATCCATTCTTCTGGCCTCCTCATTGAATAGAGCATCTTGTTCCAAAGGCATGGTAATTTTGCCATCTAGGGCTGAGTTGTTGAGGGATACCACAAGTGTTTTTCATCTATCGAGTAGAGAACTAAGTAGAAGGAGTGCCAGAATGTCGCATCTCAACAAAAGATAATAAATTTATCAGGTTTTGAAACTTACTGTTGTGCTCGACAACTGTAGTTCTATCTTTGAGCTTCAAGTTGACTAATCGCCTCAACAACAGGGCCTTATTCCGAGCGATTTTGGCTCGATACATGTCTTCGAGCTTCTTTCAAAGAGCATATGCCTCTGTCTCCTGTGCAACATGGTGGAAGATGATATTATCAATCCATTGCTGAATTTGACCAATAGATTTTCAATTCAATGGGATCATAGAGGTCTTTACAGCTAGTGAGATCTTCCATTCGAGGTTTCCAGAACTTATAATTGGTGGTCGTAAGTTTAATCATCGCTCCAAATAATTATTCCATTTTAACAAAAAAACAGTGTTTAATTACAAAAAACATACCTCACCATTAAGTCTGAGACAGTTGAAAATAGTAGATTTGACTCTTCGTTGATAAAAAATCGATTTAGAGATAATTTCATAATTTTAAAAGAACTTTAAGGCCCAAAGTATAATTTCAAAAAATGTACCAAAATATGTGGTTGACTGGGTACTGACAGAGTGATGAATTGGCACTCATATGGTACTGGCTAGTTGTTGATGTGGGTGTTGAGATGTTGATGACATGACATAGGATGTTGATGATGTGGCAGCAAATATGGTGCTGACTGGACAATGATGTGGCGATGGTGAGAGCAGTTGGCTAGACTTCTTCTTCTTCAAGAAGTTTGTTCAGGAAGAAACAAAAAAGAGAGCAATTTTATTTTTGCTCTTATGATCTCTCTGGACCTCCATTTTATTCTCCAAAAAATTGCATTGTGCTCCTCCCAACACAAGAAATTCAATGGTATACTCAAAAACATGATTTGAGCAAGTTGAAAATTTCAGAAATTTTTCAGTGTCTTTTCGGCGAGCTTAAAAATTCAAAGCTCTGATACCACTTTGTTAGCCCTAAGGGCAAATCATGTAGTTATGATTAGTTTTGATTAATGGCAAATATTGATGAGGACTAATATGCTTGTATGTTGTGTGATATGATTTATGAACTAAGAAGTATGAAGTCTCAATGCCTTGAAGTTAAAAAGTAAGAACAACTCCAATATGTCAAAGTGATTGAAGATTGAAGAGTTTGTTCAAGAAGTTAGAAGGCTTTGAAGACATGAAGTGTAGGTTGCATGTGCTTAATAGGTAAACTTTGTAAACCCTACACTCTTAAGCCTTGGAATCTATGAGTTGTAATTGAGAGCACAAAACTTGATTTAAATGGTTTCAATGGTTTTGAACTTACCTAAATTATCAAGTTTTTATAAATGGTTTTTGCACATAAAAGATCTTTAATGACTTATCTTTAAGGCTAGAATGTTTTCCAACTTGTTTGAATTGATTTGAACATGTTTTGACAAAGTTTGAAAAATTCGGATGCAAGATTCGGACGCAATCAAAAAATTCGGTCGTCCGAATTTTATAGCAAAAGTTTGCTACTATTCTTCCAGAGAAATTCGGAAGAATATTCGGACGCAGCCAAAAAATTCGGTCGTCCGAATTTTGGCCTTCAGCATGGTCACTGTTCTTCCAGAGAAATTCGGAAGAAGATTCGGACGCAGCAAAAAAATTCGGTCGTCTGAAAAATTCGGACGCAGAATTCGGTCATCCGAATTTTCTGAAACTAGCTGTTACTAGCCGTTTGAACTGATTTTTGAATTCTATAAAAGCCATAAACTCCAAATTTTTTAGAAGAACTTTGTACTTAACAAATCCTACATGCTCTAACTTGTTTTACATCAAATTGAATTGAAAAGCTCTCAAATTGCCTTGTGCTCAAAGATTGAAATTCAAAATTCCAAAGACAACAAAGTGTGAAGGTGAAACATTGTGTAATCATCTACCAACAAAGTGGTAACATCTTACACTCTCTCTTTTCTTATCTTAATTGTGTTTTCTACTAGCTCATTTGCAAGGTTATCTTGTGACATAAAACCCTTTTGTGGAAGGGTGAGCCATAGACTAGATTAATCAAGGTTATAGTGTAAAACTCGTGTGAGGGTGAGCCTTGGATTAGATTAGTCTTGAGATTGTCTTTAGATATAAAATCCTTGTGGAAGGGTTAACCTTGTTTGTATAATTACTAGAAGAGGTTGTGAGGGTAAAACCATTGTGTGGTGAGCCTCTTATGTAATTGTTGAATTTGAGCATATAGTGGATTGGTTGAAATCCTTGAGTGTGGACTCAAGGTAGTAGATGTAGATCATGGAGAGATCGAACCACTATAAATCGTGTGTTCATTTTCTTATTGCTTTACTTGTTTACATACTTGTGATTATTATTTATGCTTAGTTGTTGATTGATTGGTTATGGTCTTATAGTTTGATTAATCTTGTATTAATCATCAAATCACATATAACTTGAAGTTTGTGAATTTAAAGAAGAGCTTTTATTAAGACAAAGGATTTGCAAAAAGGGGAAAAGATTTCGATAATTAGCCAAAGACCTAATTCACCCCCCTCTTAGGTCTTTCAATTGGTATCAGAGCAAGGTCTTCTTTTTTAAGGTCTAACAACCTAGAAGTAAAGATTATATGGCTAGTTTATCAAATTTGCCTTATACGGAAGGTTCCTCTACAAATAGACCTCCTTTATTTGATGGTTCTAATTTTACATTTTGGAAATCTAGAATTAGAATTTTTATTTGTTCTATTAACTTTGATTTGTGGAGTATCATTGAGAAAGGTCCCTATGTTCCTATGAGAATAAAAGCTGATGGAATTACAAGGGAACAAAAGTCTATGGAGGAACTTGATGAGAACGACTCAAGAAAGATAACCTTAAACTACCAAGCAATGAACATCTTGAGTTGTGCATTGGACGTGAATGAATACAATAGAGTGAGTGAATGTGACACCGCTCACGATATGTGGAGACTTCTACAAGCAACACACGAGGAAAGAGCCAATATGTGTTTCATGGCAATAAATGATGAGGGTACAATCCACTCCTTCTACCTCTACTTGTTGTGATGATGATGTTGATGATGTAGATGATCCTAGTGAACTACTTGTTGAAATGTATGAAGAATTAAAAAATGCTTCAAAAAGAAATAAGGAAATGAAATTCAAAATTAATGATTTATTGAATGAAAATTCAAAATTATATTGTGAAAACAAAAAGCTTCTTGAATCTATTGATTTTTTGAATATTGAAAAAGAAGTTTTAAATGTCTCTTTACAAAACATGTCCCTTGAAAATAAGATTCTTTGTGAAAAGATTTTGTCTCTTGAAAGAATGCTTGTTGATCATGAGACTTTGAAAAAGAAGGTTGATGAGCTTACATTATGTATAGAAAAATTTACAAAAGGAAGGGACAATCTTGATAAAATTCTTGGAGCTCAAAGATCTCCTCTTTTTAAAAATGGTCTTGGCTATAATTATGTAAACAATGTGCCTAAATATAAAACCTTCTTTGTTAGAGCTACTTCTACTTCCATGCATCATACTTGTTGTACTTATTGTGGAAAACATGGACATAAAGTCACCAAATGCTATGTTAAAAGAAAAGTAGAGAATGGTGTAAAAACTATTTGGAGAGTTAAGGAAATTATTACTAACCCTCACGGACCCAAGAAAGTATGGGTACCAAAGGAAACTTCCTCTCCTTTATCACAGGTACGCTTCAATTCAAACTCAAGCACCACTAAATGGCGTATTGATGATGTTGGCTTAAAGAATAACAGAAAACACCTCATGCATAATCAAGGTCAAAGCAATCGATGAAGGATTTGTTTTTTGAAAAGAAAGGAAGAATTCTTGAAGTAACCAATGTTGGTAAAGGTTCCTCTCTTCTTTTTAAACAAATGTTGCTAATTGCTGATTTGAACTATAACTTGCTTAGCATTTGCCAATTGTGTGACAATGAATAAGAAGTTAAATGCCGACAAGCAAAATTTCAGTTGAGAATTTTTTTTGTGGATTTGAAGATTTGCCAACCATGACTTGTCAATTGCTTCAATTAAGTTGATTAGGTAACATTAATGATATGAGATTGAATTAATGCTTTATATGTTTTTGAAATTGATTATATGTCATTATAAAATGATTAAAATAGATATGATTGAATATCTATACATTTACTTGGCCAAAAACATCTTTATGAAACTTTACAAAATGTTTGGACATGAAGTTTGGATGTAGACCATAAGTTCGGTCACCCGAACTTGTATGACAAAATGATATTTTGTGATTTTGATCAATCACTTACAAATTTTTGAATATGTGTTTTATCTTGATAAGCTTGAATGTCTTGTTGCTTATGATAATGATTTTCTTGGCATAAAAGATTTGATCACGTGTACATGGATTTGTTGAACAAACTTTTCTATCAAGATTTAGTTAGAGGATTGCTAAAAATATGTTTTGAGAAAATTGTCTTTGAGATACTTGTCCATATGAAAACAAACAAAAGAATCTTTCAAACCCATGAAAATGATTTTAGACCTCAAAACATCTTGAGTTTTTTCATATGGATTGTTTTGGACTTATATGGAACTCTAGTATTGATGACTTGAAGTATGCCTTACTAGAGTTGATGATTTCTAAATATTCATTTTAGCATTATTCATTGTTCAAAAAGATTAAGTGTTTCATAAGTTTGTAAAATTATTCAAAAAGGTTCAAACCTCCCTTGAAAATTGGAGAAGTGTTTCACAAGTGACAATGGGAGAATTTTACAACTAAGTCTTTACAAAATTTACTTTGAAAATTGAATTTCATATAATTGTTTCAACTGCAAAAACCCCACAACAAAATGGTGTTATTTGAAAAGAAAATTTAAACTTTGTAAAAATTGGCTAGGTCCATGCTTTGTGAAAATTCTTCCTCAAAAATATTTTTTAGTCCAAAGTCGTAAACATCACATGTTATGATAAATAGAATTCTTTTAAGATCATTTTGAAGAAAAACATCTTTTGAATTCTCTTTTATAGAATGCCTCAAATTGCATATTTTAAAATGTTTGGTTATAAATGTCTTATCTTAAATTCTTGTGTTAACTTACTTAAAATTTGATAGAAATCTTGATATTGATATATCTCTTATCTATTCTTCTAACAAAAAGGCTTATAGAATTTTATAACAAAAAGAACCTTACATGATGAGGAAACCATTCATGTTAGCTTTGATGAATCTTACATTTACTTGGAAAGAAAAGATGAAGATGATGTAGGTACATCTATGAATGACTATCAAATCCATCTTCAAGCACCAACTTTGGAGGATCATACCAATGAGCAAGAAATGATTGAACAAAATGATCAACATAGTGGTGACCAAAAGCTCTCAAAGAACTTAAGATATCCAAGAGGCCACCCTAAGGAGCAAATCATTGGTGATATCTCCCAAGGAGTAAAAATAAGGCGGTATTTTATCAATAACTTTATTCTTTTATTGGATATGAGCCTAAAGTATTGATGATGCATTGTGTGATGATTTTTGGATTATTTGTATGCAAGAGGATTTAAATAAATTTGAAAGATACAATATTTTGTATATTCCTAAATCTCATGATCATTCTATTATTGGAACTAAATGGTTTATAGAAATAAACTTATTGAATCCGGAGAAGTTGTTAGAAACAAGGTTAGACTTGTTGCCTAAGGATTCAATCAAGAAGAGGAAATTGATTATGATATGAAACCTTTGTTCCGAATGCTAGACTTGAGTCCATAAGAATGCTTTTGACTTGTACCTGCTTTAAGTTATTTCAAATGAATGTCAACAGTGCTTTTCTAAATGGTTCTATTGAGGAAGTGGTTTATATGGAACAATCACCCGGTTTTGCTCATGAAAAGTTTCCTAACCATATTTTCAAACTTTCCTAAGTTTTGAATGGTTTAAAACCAGCTCCTAAAATTTAGTGTGAAAGATTGAGTAGTTTCCATCTTTCAAAAGGATTTTCAAAAAGAAAACCGAAACTACCCTCTTTATAAATTCCTCATGCAACAATGATCTATAACTTGTCCAAATATATGATACAACTTTTGGTGCTTCTAATACTTCACTTTGTGATGTGTTTTCCAAGTTGATGCAAAGTAAATTAGAAATGAGCATGATAGGAAAACTCAATTTCTTTCTTGGCCTACAAATCAAGCAAACCAAGAATGGCACTTTCATGAATCATGTTAAGGTATAAGCACTTTCATAAGTTTATCAACTATGCATGACAAGAATAAAATGGTTTCATAGAAGTAGTCAACTCTATTTGACTGCAAGTAGAACTAATATTATGTTTGCAATGTGTTTGTGTGCTAAATTTCATCTTGTCATAAAGAGTTTCATTTGATTGCTATTAAACACATTCACTATTACCTTATTGATACTCTAAGTGATTATGATCTATGTTTCATATATGTGGCTATGTTATGTGATAATACTAATGCAACAAATTTGATCATCATACTATTCAACAAACTAGGACAAAGCATATTGAGATCATACTTCATCTCATTAGAGATCATTCTACTAAGGGTAATATTTGTTTAAAGCATGATTGCACTAATGAACAAATTAATGATATTCTTACTATGCCATTAGCCGAAGAAATGTTTGACCAATCTTGGAAGTAGCTTAGAGAATTCAAAATTCAATAACTAATAAGTGTATTCAAGTGTTGTAGCTTCAGGTGAGGACAAAGATGCCTAGAATGGGAAAAGGAAAGAGAAAAGCCAAAGAAAAAGAAGGAGGATCAGTGATTAATGAACCAAGGAAGGTTCATGTTTTGCAAAGCATGTCATGGCTGGATAGATTTGTCACAGTGGAGGCTACTACTGAACTTGATGATTGGGCACAAAGGAACCATAAGATAAATCCAAGCCACAAGGTGGATGTCATCAAACTATTCGAAATGGACTAGTTTGCCTATGTTTGATGAATGCTATTACCTTCCTTAGTTTATGAAGTTTATGCAAATATTAAGGAAGAAAGAGTTGAGCTAGTTGGTAATAAAGCTATTCAATGGTATTCTTCAAGAATATCACAAGTTAATTTTTTAGATTGATAATGCATTGCTCAATAGAATTTGTGATGTTGAGGATATTGGGTTAGACATTATTCTTCCGGAGAACATTGTTTTATAAGTAAGTTATACTCACATGAAAGAATTGAGAATGCCTATATAAATGGTAGAAGCCTCAAGACTAGAAAGGAGTGAGAGATAAAAGCTTTTTGATGCTAGTAAAAGAATTTTGCATCACATGCTTACTACCTTGATTATAGCATACTTTAAACACAAAAATTCTGTTGATAATATGTATGTTGTAATTATGCTAGCCATGCATAAGAAAAGAAAATTGAATTTTGGATATATATATATAGTGCTAAAGAATATAATGGCAGCTAGAAGAACCGAGCATAAGCCATTGTCGTATGGAAAGTCATTGACAGGAATTTTCAAGTATTTCCAAGTGATAATTGCTTTCTAGTGGTTTACCAATAAAGAGTGAAGAAGTCTACACCAACAACTCACTAAACAAAATTCCTTGGATAATTGATGATGATAATGTATGAATGCCTAGAAGAGAAAATCCTCTAAGGGTGATAAAAGAGATGCTAGCGATGATGAAGAAAAGAAGGAAGAAGAAAATGAAGAAGAAGAAGAGGATAAAAAGGAAATACTTGCTGGAGAAAGGAAACCTAAAATGAGGCATGACTCATCTAGTGAGGGGGAGCAACCCCACAAAAAGAAGTCTATTTGAAGATTACTCTCTATTGAAGGAAAAGAAGTTGAAGATGAAAATCTCACTAGAGGTGATACCATAGTTGCCAAGGTGTTTCAATAAATATTGGACAACCATATAGAGGAAATGAAGAAGATGGACAAATTCTTCAAGTCTTTTTGCTCTGATAATTCTTGGCAAATTTGATGGTTTAGAAGCTAGAGTCAAGAATATGGAAGAAGACTTGAGAAAGATTTCTCAAGTGGTTTTAAATGGTGCAAGTCCCTATAAAGCCCAAGAGAACAAGCAAGAAGAAGGAGGTGAAGGAAGTTTAACAAAGTCAAAGCACAATCCATCACCAATATCCTTCAGCCAAGGGAGGAAAATGTGGTTCAAAGAAAGAAGATCCAAAGACCCACTCAAATTGGTAGCTTTCCAAAGTAGAACTACACGAGTAAGGAGTCAACAAATGAAGGACCCCATCATATAGAGCTCAAGGGAGACATGGCCATCATAACAAACAAAGTTGGAAGTGAAGACCATGAAAAGCATCCAAGACTAAGCCTTTCTATCCCTAAACTCTATTTTGATGCTTATTTTAGTTTATTCCTTGATGCATATGTTATGCTTTTGAAATACCTAAGAGGGGGGGTGAATTAGGTATTTAGCTAATTTTTGCAAACTTAAACCTTTTAAGTGTTTAGACCAAGAACAAGTTATGTAAGCTAATTATAGATAATTGATAGCAAGACAATAATGAAAGCAATATCAAAGAACTCAAACAATTTATAGTGGTTCGATCCTCAAGATCTACGTCCACTACCTTAAGCTCACAATTAAGGATTTCAACAAATCTACTAATTGCTCAGGTTTACAAATTACAAGAGAGGTTCACCACACTTTGGTTTTACACTCACAACCTCTTCTAGTAATTTCTTACAATACAAGGCTCACCAACCTATGGTTTTATATCTCAAACAACCTTGAATCACAACTTCAAGGATCACCCTTATCTAAAGGGTTTTATGTTATCAAGATAACCTTGCTAGAGCTAGTAGATCAACACAATTGAATAAGTAAAGAAGAGTGTGTAGAAGTTACCACTTGATGGTAGATATTACACAAATTTGCACCTTCACACTTTGATGTCTTTGGATGGATCAATTGAATGCACAAGACATAAGAGAGCTTAAGAAATGTTTGCTAAATGCTTTTGAATGCTTGGAGTTTTCAAGATTTCAAGAGTTACACAAATTTGCATGTTTATGGCTTTTTATAGAATTTGAAAATCTGTTAAAACGTTCATAAAAGCGGCTAGTAACAGACTAGTTTCGAAAAATTGGACGACCGAATTTCTTGGGCTGCGTCCGAATCTTCGTCCGAATTTCTCTCGGATGAATAGTAACCATGCTTTGAGAACAAAAATTCGGACGACCGAATTTTTTTTGTTGCGTCCGAATCTTCTTCCGAATTTCTCCCGGAAGAATAGTAGCAAACTTTTTGCTACAAAATTCGGACGACCGAATTTTTTGAAAGCATTTTCAAACTTTGTAAAATCATTTGAGATATAACTTCAATGAGTTTGAAAAACGTTTGATATATATAGAAAACTTATATAACTATATTTAAGCTTGAAACACATGAACATATGAAGTTTATAAACATATCTTATAGAAAGATTCATTCAAAGCCTTTTAAGATTATAAGACTATTTTTTATGCTCTCTTATGCATTCAATGATAACTAAGACATGCAAGTGTAGAGTTTACATAGAAATTTACCTAAAAGTTAAATGCACTCTACACTTCAAGTCTTCAATGCCTTTTGATCATCTTTAGAACAACATTCTTCAAACTTCAAATACTTGCTTAAATGAAGTTGTTCTTGAACTTTGCTTCAAAGCAATGAGACTTCATACTTCTCAAATTACAGAACCTATCACACAATAATCAAACATTTTAGTCCTCATCAATATTTGCATTAATCAAAACTATATAATTTGCCCTTAGGGCTAACAATCTCCCCCTTTTTGATGATGACAAACTTTGATGCAAAATGTGATAGATTAAAACAATGTAGTACATAGAAGTATAGATGTCAATGATAGAAAATAACCAATTTAGCACATTGACATACAAATGGCTCAATAAGAGCCTATGACCCAACCAACCTCCATTTGCCTCCTTCCTTCCAACAACTAGGATAGAAGATATAGCATTTAATCATTACAACAACTTCTAAAGAGGTATTAAAGGTCAGAAAAGATTAATATTGCTCCCCCTTAGATTGTGCTCATTTTTCAACAAGTTTGGACTTGAGATACTATGCATTCGAATTTTGACATATCAAGTCCGAATTTTAAAATAGATTAAATGAAAGCTTAAAATTTTGAGAATAAGCTTTCCTAAGGTTGTTCAAACATAGAAGAAGAGATTAAAACCAGTTTGAATCAATTTGAACAACAATAGAGCACATTTTGGCAACAAATATGCATGCATCCGAATTTCAGAACATGCATCGGAATTTTTTGATCTTGCATCCGAATTTTTAAATCTTAAGTCAAAAATTATAATAACTTCAATATAATGAATGCCTAAGGTTGTTCAAACATACTAGAAAAGATTAAAACAGATTTAGATCAATTTGAACAACAATAGAATACTTTTTGGTAACAAGTTATAGCTCATGCATTCAAATGTTTTCATAGAGTTTTCATAGAGTAACAATTCAAGAGCAAGTTATTCATTTACAGAAAACACACAGAAAACATCTATAGGATGCATATAAGAAAAAAATTCATATGCAGAAAAATTCATTATCTCATCACATAGCAGTTTACATAGCAGTTTTTCATACATTTTGTCATCCTCATTTTTTCTCCCCCTTTTGTCATCAGTCAAAGATGGGGTCAATGAAAATGAGATTAACAATTTAACACATAAAGGAAGCTCTCATCACTGAGATTTCATCATTGAGCTTCACTGTTACAGAAGATGCAAGAAAAATTCTGAAGAAGATTATAACATTAGATGCATAATTAAAAATTCAAGTAACTTAAAGCAGTAAATAGAATGGAAGAGATGCTTAGTCTTGTGATGTTGATGAAGAGGCTCTGCTAATCCCTTTCTTGATGGCCAAGTGCTTCACTCTTCCTTGGCTGAATGAAATGTGTGATGGTGAGACAATTTCAGCTTGAGCTACTTGACTTCCTGCCTTTTGTGGTTCTTCATGTACATGTTCTTCTTCTTCTTCTTGTTCTGCCACTGTCTCATCATCTCCTCCTTGGTCATCCCCATCATCACTGTCATTATCTTTGTCTTTCTTATCTTTCTCTTCATCATCTTCCTCATTTCTATCTTGAGGCCTAGAGGGTCCTTCACCACTTTGAGTATTTCTCATTAAGATTTCCTCAATGTGTTTCACTCTACTCTCTAGTACGTCTAATTTTCCTAGAACCATTGGAGCAAATGATTCAAAGAACTTATACATCTTCTCCATTTCCTTGACTTGATTGTTCAAGGCTTCTTGGAATGCTTTGGCTATTATGGTGTCACCTCTAGTTATTCCTTCACCACTTGACTCATTTTTAGTTTCTTCTTCAACTACCCTTCTTTTTGTTGGTGGTTGCTCCCCCTCACTTGAAGTGTCATGCTTTCTTTTTGTCTTCATTTCTCTTGCAAGGGTCTCTTCCTCATCTTCCTCATCTTCATCCTCCTCCTTTTCCTCCTCTACACTTTCTGTCCTTTCCTTTCTTCCTAATCTTTTTGGAGAGGATCCTCTTTTTGTCTTCCATAATCCATCATCATCAAGGATAAGCTGCATTCTCTTAAGAGATTCATCAGTGTATATTTCTCCACTTTTAAAAGCTTGTCCTCTTCCTGGAAGTTTAATCTTAAAATGCTTAAAGATCTTGGTTAACAGTCTTCCATAGGGGAATGCCTTGGTTACTGTTTTTCTAGCAGTAATCATGTGTCTTAAGGCTATATATCCAAAGTTGAATTTCCTCTGTTCGTGCAGGGCCAACATTAATACCATATGCATATTCCCTACTGATGATTTATGTCCAAAGTTAGGAACAATCATAGTAGTTACCATGTGATGCAATACCCTACCTCTAGCATCCAAATTCTTGATTTCCCTCTCTTTTATAGATCTAAACTCTCTTCCATTTGTAAATGCTTGTTCAAATCTATCATATGTAAAGAGTTGACGATCATAGCAATGCATTGAGGGTGCATAATATTTAGCCCCACTATCACTTACCCCACAAATTCTGTTAATCAGATCTTCACTTAATTCAATATCAACTTGGGATACTCTAGTTGAATACCATTGTATCCTATCATCCCCAACAATCTCAGTTCTTTCTTCCTTTAGGTTTGCATAGAATTCATATACCAATGTGGGATAAAAATCTTCATTAAGAAACAGCAAACTACTCCATCCAACATCATGGAAACAAGACAAAACCATATCCATACTAGATAGTTTATCAACATCCACCTTATATCCAGGAATGATCTTTCTACTATTCTTATTCCATTCATCAAATTCATGAGTAGATTTGATAGAGATAAACTCATCAACTCCAGATTGTGTTTGAGGAATTCGAATCCTTCTTGGTTGATTGAGGATTGGGTCTCCATTTCCTTCCTTAGCCTTTCCTTTTCCTTTCTCAACATTGGGCTTCTTTGTTCTCACCATGATGTTTTCTCTTGAGAAGGGTTTGTTTTTCTGTATGAAATTAGGGCTTAGAAGTTTAAAAATGAACGCAAATCGGGATGAGACTGTGTGAATTTGAAGAGATTTTGATTCGGACGTGAATGGGTATGAGAGGTTTTGAAAGGATTTAAAATTCGGAAGTTATAATGTTTGGAAGAAACCGTCCGATTTTCATTTAAATAGATGCATCCGTAAAATTCGGACGATCGAATTTTTAGGTCTCAGCGTCCAATTTTCGGTCAAAAGTTTCGTCTCTTTGATTCGTAAAATTCGATCGACCGAATTTTTCTGTCTGCGTCCGAATTTTTGATCAATAAATCTCTGCTTTTCATCACAACATTAATACACACATTAGTCATTGAATTTTGAAATTCCTAAGAGTCTTCTTACGTGATTAAACCTTTCCTCAGCCCAAAGGCTTTGTAAATATGTCGACAATTTGATCATTTGTGTTTACATGTTCTAAGCATATATCTTTCTTAATCACTTGATCACGAATGAAATGATGTTTTATTTCTATATGCTTTGTCCTAGAATGTTGAATGGGATTAATGCTCAAATTGATGGCACTAGTGTTATCACATAGTATAGGCACACACGTAAATTTAAGACCATAATCAAGTAAAGTATGTTGCATCCATAATAATTGTGCACAACAACTTCCCTGCAGCTATGTATTCAGCTTCACTGTGGATAAAGATACACAAGCCTCGCTTTTTACTAAACCAAGACACTAGACAACTACCAAGAAATTGACAATGACCACTTGTACTTTTACGCTCAACTTTACATCCAAAGCATAGTCGAGCATCGTAATATCCAATAAGTTCAAAAGATGAAGTTTTAGAAAACCAAAGACCATAGTCATATGTGTCAATCAAATAACGAAATATTCGTTTGACAGAAATTAGATGAGATTCTTTAGGACATGATTGGAATCTAGCACACAAGCAAACAAAGCAAACATAATATCTCGGTCTACTAGCGGTGAGATAGAGTAAACTTCCAATCATACCTCTATACAATTTCTCATCAATACTTTTACCTTTCTCATCTTTGTCAAGTTTAGTTGATGAACTCATAGGATTACTTATTCCTTTTGCTTGATTCATTCCAAATCTTTTCAATAGCTCCTTAGTATATTTTTCTTGATTGATGAAGACTCCATCCTTGGTTTGCTTAATTTGTAGTCCAAGGAAGAAACTTAGTTCTCCCATCATGCTCATCTCAAATTCATTTTGCATAGTTTTAGCAAACTCCTCACAAAGAGAAATATTAGTAGAACCAAAAATAATATCATCAACATAGATTTGTACAAGCAAAATATCATTTTTAGAAGATGTTTTAATAAAAAGAGTTGTGTCTACTTTTTCCTTTAGTAAAACCTTTGTGAGAAGAAAACCACTTAATCTTTCATACCAAGATCTTGGAGCTTGTTTCAGTCCATATAGAGCTTTGGTTAGCTTATACACATAATTTGGAAATTTTTCATGGATAAAACCAGGGAGGTTGTTCTACATAAACCTCTTCTTCAATAAAACCATTTAGGAAAGCACTTTTAACATCCATTTGAAAAAGTTTAAAACCTTTAAAGCAAGCAAATGCTAAAAGTATTCTTATAGATTCTAATCCGCTCACTGGAGCAAAGGTCTCATCATAGTCAATGCCTTCTTCTTGGTTGAAACCTTGAGCAACAAGTCTAGCTTTATTTCTAACTACTTCTCCTAGTTCATTTAACTTATTTCTAAAAACCCATTTTGTACCAATAACGGAATGATCATGAGGTCTAGGAACAAGAGACCAAACTTTATTTCTTTCAAATTGATTTAGCTCTTCTTCCATAGCAATAATCCAGAAATTATCACACAATGCATCATCAATATTTTTTTGGTTCAATATGAGATAAAAGAGCGAAGTTATCAATAAAGTACCGCCTTGTTTTTACCCCTTGAGAGACATCACCAATGATTTGCTCCTTAGGATGACCTTTTGCATATGTGATATCTTTTGGAAGTTCTTGATCATTTCTTGATTGACCATCTTGTTCTTGCTCCATTATTTCTTCTTCTTTGGCATGATCTTCCATTGTGGGTGCTTGGTGTTGAGTATGATTTTCAACCATTGATGTACTGTGTCATCTTCATTTCCTCTTTGAAGATAAATGTTAGATTCATCAAAGGTTACATGAATAGTTTCTTCAACACACAATGTTCTTTTATTATAAACTCTATATGCCTTTTTATTTGATGAATAACCAAGAAAAATTCCTTCATCTGATTTTCTATCAAACTTCCCAAGATAGTTGCTAGTGTTTAAAATGAAGCATTTACAACCAAAAAACTTTGAAATAGACAATTGATGGAGTTTTGTCAAATAAGAGTTCAAAAGGTGTTTTTTCTTATAAAAGGTCTTAGTAAAACTCTGTTCATGATATAACAAGTCTGTATTAATGACTTCAGCCCAAAAAATACTTTGGTAATGAGTTTTCACAAAGCATTGATCTAGCCATTTCTTGTAAGGTTCTGTTTTTCCTTTCAACAATACCATTTTGTTGAGGTGTTTTGGCAGCTGAAAAATTGTGAGTAATACCATATTCATCACAAAATTTTGTAAAGTCTTGATTACAAAATTCTCTTCCATTATCACTTCTAATAGAAATCAGTTTGCAATCAAGAGAGGTTTGAACCTTTTTGAAGAGTTTTGAAAATTCATGAAATGTTTCATCTTTTTGTGCTAAGAAGATTACCCATGTAAATCTTGAAAAATCATCAACAATCACATAAGCATAGCTTTTACCACCAAGACTAGTAGTCCTCATAGGTCCAAATAAATCCATATGAATTAGTTCAAGAGGTTTTGTGGTAGAAACCATTTTCTTTGGTTTAAAAGATGTTTTTGATTGTTTTCCATATTGACAAGCATCACAGAGGTGAGTTTTATCAAAATGCAATTTAGGTAATCCTCTCACCAACTCTTGTGTAGAAAGTTTGTTTAATAAATCCATGCTTACATGTCCTAATCTTCTATGCCATAAAAATCCATCATTGTCATGAATGGCAAGACATTTAATACATTTGTAATAAGCTCATCAAGATACAACACATATACATTACCAACTCTTTTAGCAACAAAGATAGTTTTATTACTTGCATTGTCAAGAATAGTACAAGTATCACATTTAAACTCTACTTTGCATCCATTATCACATAATTGACTAATACTTAGTAAATTATACTTTAAATCTTCAATAAGTAATACTTTCTTGATAAGAGGAAAAGAACCTTTACCAATGTTACCTATTCCAAGTATTTTCCCTTTCTTCTTATCTCCAAATGTGACAAAACCTTCACTTGTAGTTTGAAGTTCACTAACAAGTGATGCATTTCCAGTCATGTGCCTTGAGCATCCACTGTCAAGGAACCATTTAGTGGCACTTGATCTTGAGGCAAATTGTACCTATACCAAATTTGAAAGGGTGATTTTTGGTACCCATATTTTCTTGGGTCCAAGGGGTTAGTAAAAGTTTCTTTGACCTTCCAAATGGTTTTAACACCACTTTCTACTTTTCTTTTGACAAAACATCTAGAAACCTTGTGTCCATATTTACCACAATAAGTGCAGCAAATATGCGATCTAGAATGATAAGATTCTTTAACAAAAGATTTTCTCTGTTTTGGAGCAGAATAATCATGAATAAAACCAAGACCATGTTTTACAAATGAAGGTCTTTGATAGCCAAGTAATTTATTCAAATTTTCCCTTCCATTTGTAAATCTCTCAATGCATAAAGTTAGATCATTAACTTTCCTTTTTAGAAGCTCATGATCTTTTATCATTAACTCAAGAGAAATAATTCTAGTGCAAAGCTTTTTGTTTTCAAAAGATATATTTTGTATAGTTGTATTCAAAACTTCTTTTTCAATAGCAATGCAACTAATGGTTTCAAGAAGTTTTCCATTTTCAACACATAATTTTGAATTCTCATTAGATAAATCATTTATTTTGAGTTTCATATCCTTATTTCTTTTTGAAGCATTTTTTAATTCTTCATATAACTCAACAATAAGATCACTGGAATCAATATCATCATCATATATATTTGAGATAGAGGGTGAAGATTGTACCTCATCATCAATGGCCATGAAGCATATGTTGGCCTTTCCTTCACTTTCATCCTCACTTTCTTGTTGATCCCATGTTCCGGCTAGTCCTTTTCCTTTCTTGGCAGATTTCTTTCTGTTTTTGCTTTCTCTTTCCCTTTCCAACACTCTGGGACAGTCAGCAATAAGATGCTCAGTACTCTTGCATTCAAAGCATTGAGGTTTATATGATGAAGATTGTCCACTCTTCTTGATTGGCTTTCTTCCTTTCTTGAGAAATTCCTTTTTGTAGAATCTCTTGAATTTCTTCACAGCCATTGCAATTTCTTCTTCTCCACTGTTTCCTCCTTTTTCTTCACTTGAAGATTGTTCTTGTTCACTCAAGTTGTTTGAGGCATTAAGCACTACTCCTTTTCTTCCCTTTTCTTCATCCTCCTTGTCATTTAGTCGTTTCATCTTCATTTCATGAGTCAGTAGAGATCCAATGAGCTCTTCAAGTGAAAGAGTCTTCAAATCCTTGGATTCCTCAATGGCAAGTGTTTTAGGTTGCCAGGATTTTGGTAGAGCATCTAAAATCTTTCTGTTTTGCTCTCCCATAGTGTAGCTTTTACCATAAGCTTTTAAGCCATTGAAAATGTTAGTAAATCTTGTAAACATATCACTAATATTTTCACCTTGTTTCATGGTAAACAATTCATAATCTCTAACTAGCATGGCAAGTTTAGATTCTTTAACTTGATTAGTACCTTCATGTGTGATTTGAAGTAATCTCCACATTTCATGAGCAGAGTCACATCCACTAACTCTATTGTATTCAGTTACATCTAAAGCACAACTTAATATATTCATGGCTTGATAATTTAAAGTCATTTTCTTAGAATCATGCTCATCAAATTCATCTGTGGACTTGGGTACTGAGGTTATTCCATCAGCACTCATTTTCATTGGGACATAAGGACCTTTCTCAATTATGTTCCACAAATCAAAATTAATAGAACAAATATAAATTTTAACTCTAGATTTCCAGAAAGTGTAATTTGTTCCATTATACAAAGGTGGTCTATTTGTGGAAGATCCTTCTAGGTAAGGTAGGTTTGACATATTAGCCATAGGATCTTTGTCTTCTAGGTTGTTAAACCACACACAGAAGTTCTAGCTCTGATACCAATTGAAATACCTAAGAGGGGGGTGAATTAGGTATTTAGCTAATTTTCGCAAACTTAAACCTTTTAAGCGTTTAGACCAAGAACAAGTTATGTAAGCTAATTATAGATAATTGATAGCAAGACAATAATGAAAGCAATATCAAAGAACTCAAACAATTTATAGTGGTTCGATCCTCAAGATCTACGTCCACTACCTTAAGCTCACACTTAAGGATTTCAACAAATCTACTAATTGCTCAGGGTTTACAAATTACAAAAAGAGGTTCACCACACTTTGGTTTTACACTCACAACCTCTTCTAGTAATTTCTTACAATACAAGGCTCACCAACCTATGGTTTTATATCTCAAACAACCTTGAATCACAACTTCAAGGATCACCCTTATCTAAAGGGTTTTATGTTATCAAGATAACCTTGCTAGAGCTAGTAGATCAACACAATTGAATAAGTAAAGAAGAGTGTGTAGAAGTTACCACTTGATGGTAGATATTACACAAATTTGCACCTTCACACTTTGATGTCTTTGGATGGATCAATTGAATGCACAAGACATAAGAGAGCTTAAGAAATGTTTGCTAAATGCTTTTGAATGCTTGGAGTTTTCAAGATTTCAAGAGTTACAAAAATTTGCATGTTTATGGCTTTTATAGAATTTGAAAATCTGTTAAAACGTTCATAAAACGGCTAGTAACGGCTAGTTTCAGAAAATTCGGACGACCGAATTTCTTGGCTGCGTCCGAATCTTCGTCCGAATTTCTCTCGGATGAATAGTACCCATGCTTGAGAACAAAAATTCGGACGATCGAATTTTTTCTTGCTGCGTCCGAATCTTCTTCCGAATTTCTCTGGAAGAACAGTGACCATCGTTTGAAGGCCACAAATTCGGACGACCGAATTTTTTGGCTGCGTCCGAATCTTCTTCCGAATTTCTCTGGAAGAACAGTAGCAAACTTTTGCTACAAAATTCGGACGACCGAATTTTTTGAAAGTATTTTCAAACTTTGTAAAATCATTTGAAATATAACTTCAATGAGTTTGAAAAACATTTGATATATATAGAAAACTTATTTAACTATATTTAAGCTTGAAAAACATGAACATATGAGGTTTACAAACATATCTTATAAAAAAGATTCATTCAAAGCCTTTTAAGATCATAAGATTATTTTTATGCTCTCTTATGCATTCAATGATAACCAAGACATGCAAGTGTAGAGTTTACATAGAAATTTACCTAAACATTACATGCACTCTACACTTCAAGTCTTCAATGCCTTTTGATCATCTTTAGAACAACATTCTTCAAACTTCAAATACTTGCTTAAATGAAGTTGTTCTTTGAACTTTTGCTTCAAAGCAATGAGACTTCATACTTCTCAAATTACAGAACCTATCACACAATAATCAAACATTTTAGTCCTCATCAATATTTGTCATTAATCAAAACTATATAATTTGCCCTTAGGGCTAACAATCTCCCCTTTTTGATGATGACAAACTTTGATGCAAAATGTGATAGATTAAAACAATGTAGTACATAGAAGTATTGATGTCAATAATGGATAATAACCAATTTAGCACATTGACATGCAAAAGGCTCAATATGAGCCTATGACCCAACCAACCTCCATTTACCTCCTTCCTTCCAACTATTAGGATAGAAGATATAGCATTTAAGCATTTAGAAAACTTCTAAGAGAGGTTTTAAAGGTTGTAAAAGTTTGACAATGCTCCCCCTTAGATTGTGCTCATTTTTCAACACATTTGGACTAGAGATATCATGCGTCCGAATTTTTTTGCATAGCAAGTCCAAACTTTAAAATAAGTAAAATGAAAGCTGCAAATTTTGTAAATAAGCTTTCCTAAGGTTGTTCAAACATAGAGGAAGAGATTAAAACCAGTTTGAATCAATTTGAACAACAATAGAGCACATTTTGGCAACAAAATATGCATGCATCCGAATTTCAGAACATGCATCCGAATTTTCTGATCTTGCATCCGAATTTTTAAATCTTCAGTCCAAAAATTATAATAACTTCAATATAATGAATGCCTAAGGTTGTTCAAACATACTAGAAGAGATTAAAACAGATTTAGATCAATTTGAACAATAATAGAATACTTTTTGGTAACAAGTTATAGCTCATGCATTCAAATGTTTTCATAGAGTTTTCATAGGAAAACTCTATAGGATGCATATAAAAAAAATTCATATGCAGAAAAATTCATTATCTCATCACATAGCAGTTTTTCACACATTTTGTCATCCTCCCATTTTTTCTCCCCCTTTTGTCATCAGTCAAAGATGGGGTCAATGAAAATGAGATTAACAATTTAACACATAAAGGAAGCTCTCATCACTGAGATTTCATCATTGAGCTTCACTATTACAGAAGATGCAAGAAAAATTCTGAAGAAGATTATAACATTAGATGCATAATTAAAAATTTAAGTAACTTAAAGCAGTAAATAGAATGGAAGAGATGCTTAGTCTTGTGATGTTGATGAAGAGGCTCTGCTAATCCCTTTCTTGATGGCCAAGTGCTTCACTCTTCCTTGGCTGAATGAAATGTATGACGGTGAGACAATTTCAGCTTGAGCTACTTGGCTTCCTGCCTTTTGTGGTTCTTCATGTACATGTTCTTCTTCTTCTTCTTGTTCTGCCACTGTCTCATCATCTCCTCCTTGGTCATCCCCATCATCACTGTCATTATCTTTGTCTTTCTTATCTTTCTCTTCATCATCTTCCTCATTTCTATCTTGAGGCCTAGAGGGTCCTTCACCACTTTGAGTATTTCTCATTAAGATTTCCTCAATGTGTTTCACTCTACTCTCTAGTACGTCTAATTTTCCTAGAACCATTGGAGCAAATGATTCAAAGAACTTATACATCTTCTCCATTTCCTTGACTTGATTGTTCAAGGCTTCTTGGAATGCTTTGGCTATTATGGTGTCACCTCTAGTTATTCCTTCACCACTTGACTCATCTTTGGTTTCTTCTTCAACTACCCTTCTTTTTGTTGGTGGTTGCTCCCCCTCACTTGAAGTGTCATGCTTTCTTTTTGTTTTCATTTCTCTTGCAAGGGTCTCTTCCTCATCTTCCTCATCTTCCCTCATCTTCATCCTCCTCCTTTTCCTCCCTCTACACTTTCTCGTCCTTTCCTTTCTTCCTAATCTTTTTGGGAGAGGATCCTCTTTTTGTCTTCCATAATCCATCATCATCAAGGATAAGCTGCATTCTCTTAAGAGATTCATCGAGTGTATATTTCTCCACTTTTAAAAAGCTTGTCCTCTTCCCTGGAAGTTTAATCTTAAAATGCTTAAAGAGCTTGGTTATCGAGTCTTCCATAGGGGAATGCCTTGGTTCATTGTTTTTCTAGCAATAATCATGTGTCTTAAGGCTATATATCCAAAGTTGAATTTCCTCTGTTCATGCGGGGCCAACATTAATACCATATGCATATTCCCTACGATGATTTATGTCCAAAGTTAGGAACTATCATAGTAGTTACCATGTGATGCAATACCCTACCTCTAGCATCCAAATTCTTGATTTCCCTCTCTTTTATAGATCTAAACTCTCTTCCATTTGTAAATGCTTGTTCAAATCTATCATATGTAAAGAGTTGACGATCATAGCAATGCATTGAGGGTGCATAATATTTAGCTCCACTGTCACTTACCCCACAAATTCTGTTAATCAGATCTTCACTTAATTCAATATCAACTTGGGATACTCTAGTTGAATACCATTGTATCCTATCATCCCCAACAATCTCAGTTCTTTCTTCCTTTAGGTTTGCATAGAATTCATATACCAATGTGGGATAAAAATCTTCATTAAGAAACAGACAAACTACTCCATCCAACATCATGGAAACAAGACAAAACCATATCCATACTAGATAGTTTATCAACATCCACCTTATATCCGGGAATGATCTTTCTACTATTCTTATTCCATTCATCAAATTCATGAGTAGATTTGATAGAGATAAACCTCGTCAACTCCAGATTGTGTTTGAGGAATTCGAATCCTTCTTGGTTGATTGAGGATTGGGTCTCCATTTCCTTCCTTAGCCTTTCCTTTTCCTTTCTCAACATTGGGCTTCTTTGTTCTCACCATGATGTTTTCTCTTGAGAAGGGTTTGTTTTCTGTATGAAATTAGGGCTTAGAAGTTTAAAAATGACCGTAAATTGGGATGAGACTGCGTGAATTTGGAGAGATTTTTGATTCGGACGTGAATGGGTATGAGAGGTTTTGAAAGGATTTAAAATTCGGAAGTTATAATGTTTGGAAGAAACCGTCCCGATTTTCATTTAAATAGATGCATCCGCAAAATTTGGACGACCGAATTTTTAGAGTGCTAGCGTCCCGAATTTTCGGTCGAAAGTTTCCGTCTCTTTGATTCAGAAAATTCGGTTGACCAATTTGTCTGCTCTGCGTCCGAATTTTTTGATCAATAAATCTCTGTTTTCATCACAACATTAATACACACATTAGTCATTGAATTTTGAAATTCCTAAGAGTCTTCTTACGTGATTAAACCTTTCCTCAGCCCAAAGGCTTTGTAAATATGTCGACAATTTGATCATTTGTGTTTACATGTTCTAAGCATATATCTTTCTTAATCACATGATCACGAATGAAATGATGTTTTATTTCTATATGCTTTGTCCTAGAATGTTGAATGGGATTAATGCTCAAATTGATGGCACTAGTGTTATCACATAGTATAGGCACACACGTAAATTTAAGACCATAATCAAGTAAAGTATGTTGCATCCATAATAATTGTGCACAACAACTTCCTGCAGCTATGTATTCGACTTTCACTTTGTGGATAAAGATACACAAGCTTTCGCTTTTTACTAAACCAAGACACTAGACAACTACCAAGAAATTGACAATGACCACTTGTACTTTTACGCTCAACTTTACATCCAGCATAGTCAGCATCAGAATATCCAATAAGTTCAAAAGATGAAGTTTTAGAAAACCAAAGACCATAGTCATATGTGTCAATCAAATAACGAAATATTCGTTTGACAGAAATTAGATGAGATTCTTTAGGACATGATTGGAATCTAGCACACAAGCAAACAGCAAACATAATATCTGGTCTACTAGCAGTAAGATAGAGTAAACTTCCAATCATACCTCTATACAATTTCTCATCAATACTTTTACCTTTCTCATCTTTGTCAAGTTTAGTTGATGAACTCATAGGATTACTTATTCCTTTTGCTTGATTCATTCCAAATCTTTTCAATAGCTCCTTAGTATATTTTTCTTGATTGATGAAGACTCCATCCTTGGTTTGCTTAATTTGTAGTCCAAGGAAGAAACTTAGTTCTCCCATCATGCTCATCTCAAATTCATTTTGCATAGTTTTAGCAAACTCCTCACAAAGAGAAATATTAGTAGAACCAAAAATAATATCATCAACATAGATTTGTACAAGCAAAATATCATTTTTAGAAGATGTTTTAATAAAAAGAGTTGTGTCTACTTTTCCTTTAGTAAAACCTTTTGTGAGAAGAAAACCACTTAATCTTTCATACCAAGATCTTGGAGCTTGTTTCAGTCCATATAGAGCTTTGGTTAGCTTATACACATAATTTGGAAATTTTTCATGGATAAAACCCAGGAGGTTGTTCTACATAAACCTCTTCTTCAATAAAACCATTTAGGAAAGCACTTTTAACATCCATTTGAAAAAGTTTAAAACCTTTAAAGCAAGCAAATGCTAAAAAGTATTCTTATAGATTCTAATCAAGCTACTGGAGCAAAGGTCTCATCATAGTCAATGCCTTCTTCTTGGTTGAAACCTTGAGCAACAAGTCTAGCTTTATTTCTAACTACTTCTCCTAGTTCATTTAACTTATTTCTAAAAACCCATTTTGTACCAATAACGAGAATGATCATGAGGTCTAGGAACAAGAGACCAAACTTTATTTCTTTCAAATTGATTTAGCTCTTCTTCCATAGCAATAATCCGAAATTATCACACAATGCATCATCAATATTTTTTGGTTCAATATGAGATAAAAAGAGCGAAGTTATCAATAAAGTACCGCCTTGTTTTTACTCCCTTGAGAGACATCACCAATGATTTGCTCCTTAGGATGACCTTTTGCATATGTGATATCTTTTGGAAGTTCTTGATCATTTCTTGATTGACCATCTTGTTCTTGCTCCATTATTTCTTCTTCTTTGGCATGATCTTCCATTGTGGGTGCTTGGTGTTGAGTATGATTTTCAACCATTGATGTACCCGTGTCATCTTCATTTCTCTTTGAAGATAAATGTTAGATTCATCAAAGGTTACATGAATAGTTTCTTCAACACACAATGTTCTTTTATTATAGACTCTATATGCCTTTTTTATTTGATGAATAACCAAGAAAAATTCCTTCATCCGATTTTCTATCAAACTTCCCAAGATAGTTGCTAGTGTTTAAAATGAAGCATTTACAACCAAAAAACTTTGAAATAGACAATTGATGGAGTTTTTATCAAATAAGAGTTCAAAAGGTGTTTTTCTTATAAAAGGTCTTAGTAAAACTCTGTTCATGATATAACAAGTCTGTATTAACGACTTTCATCTCAAAAATACTTTGGTAATGAGTTTTCACAAAGCATTGATCTAGCCATTTCTTGTAAGGTTCTGTTTTTTCCTTTCAACAACACCATTTTGTTGAGGTGTTTTGGCAGCTGAAAAAATTGTGAGTAATACCATATTCATCACAAAAATTTTGTAAAGTCTTGATTACAAAATTCTCTTCCGTTATCACTTCTAATAGAAATCGGTTTGCAATCAAGAGAGGTTTGAACCTTTTTGAAGAGTTTTGAAAATTCATGAAATGTTTCATCTTTTTGTGCTAAGAAGATTACCCATGTAAATCTTGAAAAATCATCAACAATCACATAAGCATAGCTTTTACCACCAAGACTAGTAGTCCTCATAGGTCCAAATAAATCCATATGAATTAGTTCAAGAGGTATTGTGGTTGAAACCATTTTCTTTTGGTTTAAAAGATGTTTTTGATTGTTTTCCATATTGACAAGCATCACAGAGGTGAGTTTTATCAAAATGCAATTTAGGTAATCCTCTCACCAACTCTTGTGTAGAAAGTTTGTTTAATAAATCCATGCTTACATGTCCTAATCTTCTATGCCATAAAAATCCATCATTGTCATGAATGGCAAGACATTTAATATCATTTGTAATAAGCTCATCAAGATACAACACATATACATTACCAACTCTTTTAGCAACAAAGATAGTTTTGTTACTTGCATTGTCAAGAATAGTACAAGTATCACATTTAAACTCTACTTTGCATCCATTATCACATAGTTGACTAATACTTAGTAAATTATACTTTAAATCTTCAATAAGTAATACTTTCTTGATAAGAGGAAAAGAACCTTTACCAATGTTACCTATTCCAAGTATTTTCCCTTTCTTCTTATCTCCAAATGTGACAAAACCTTCACTTGTAGTTTGAAGTTCATCGACAAGTGATGCATTTCCGATCATGTGTCTTGAGCATCCACTGTCAAGGAACCATTCGGTGGCACTTGATCTTGAGGCAAATTGTACCTCATCATCAATGGCCATGAAGCATATGTTGGCCTTTCCTTCACTTTCATCCTCACTTTCCCTGTTGATCCCATGTTCCAGACTAGTCCTTTTCCTTTCTTGGCAGATTTCTTTCTATTTTTGCTTTCTCTTTCCCTTTCCAACACTCCGGGACGATCAACAATAAGATGCTCGAGTACTCTTGCATTCAAAGCATTGAGGTTTATATGATGAAGATTGTCCACTCTTCATGACTCGGCTTTCTTCCTTTCTTGAGAAATTCCTTTTTGTAGAATCTCTTGAATTTCTTCACTGCCATTGCAATTTCTTCTTCTCCACTGTTTCCTCCTTCTTCTTCACTTGAAGATTGTTCTTGTTCACTCAAGTTGTTTGAGGCATTAAGCACTACTCCTTTTCTTCCCTTTTCTTCATCCTCCTTGTCATTTAGCCGTTTCATCTTCATTTCATGAGTCGAGTAGAGATCCAATGAGCTCTTCAAGTGGAAGAGTCTTCAAATCCTTGGATTCCTCAATGGCAAGTGTTTTAGGCTGCCAGGGATTTTGGTAGAGCATCTAAAATCTTTCTGCTTTTGCTCTCCCATAGTGTAGATTTTACCATAAGCTTTTAAGCCATTGAAAATGTTAGTAAATCTTGTAAACATATCACTAATATTTTCACCTTGTTTCATGGTAAAGCAGTTCATAATCTCTAACTAGCATGGCAAGTTTAGATTCTTTAACTTGATTAGTACCTTCATGTGTGATTTGAAGTAATCTCCACATTTCATGAGCAGAGTCACATCCACTAACTCTATTGTATTCGAGTTACATCTAAAGCACAACTTAATATATTCATGGCTTGATAATTTAAAGTCATTTTCTTAGAATCATGCTCATCAAATTCATCTCGTGGACTTGGAGTACTGAGGTTATTCCATCAGCACTCATTTTCATTGGGACATAAGGACCTTTCTCAATTATGTTCCACAAATCAAAATTAATAGAACAAATATAAATTTTAACTCTAGATTTCCAGAAAGTGTAATTTGTTCCATTATACAAAGGTGGTCTATTTGTGGAAGATCCTTCTAGGTAAGGTAGGTTTGACATATTAGCCATAGGATCTTTGTCTTCTAGGTTGTTAAACCACACACGAAGTTCTAGCTCGATACCAATTGAAATACCTAAGAGGGGGGTGAATTAGGTATTTAGCTAATTTTCGCAAACTTAAACCTTTTAGCGTTTAGACCAAGAACAAGTTATGTAAGCTAATTATAGATAATTGATAGCAAGACAATAATGAAAGCAATAGTAAAGAACTCAAACAATTTATAGTGGTTCGATCCTCAAGATCTACGTCCCACTACCTTAAGCTCACACTTAAGGATTTCAACAAATCTACTAATTGCTCAGGGTTTACAAATTACAAGAGAGGTTCACCACACTTTGGTTTTACACTCACAACCTCTTCTAGTAATTTCTTACAATACAAGGCTCACCAACCTATGGTTTTATATCTCAAACAACCTTGAATCACAACTTCAAGGATCACCCCTTATCTAAAGGATTTTATGTTATCAAGATAAAGCTTGCTAGAGCTAGTAGATCAACACAATTGAATAAGTAAAGGAGAGTGTGTAGAAGTTACCACTTGATGGTAGATATTACACAAATTTGCACCTTCACACTTTGATGTCTTTGGATGGATCAATTGAATGCACAAGACATAAGAGAGCTTAAGAAATGTTTGCTAAATGCTTTTGAATGCTTGGAGTTTTCAAGATTTCAAGAGTTACAAAAATTTGCATGTTTATGGCTTTTATAGAATTTGAAAATCTGTTAAAACGTTCATAAAAGCGGCTAAGTAACGTGCTAGTTTGAAATTCGGACGATCGAATTTCTTGGGTCTGCGTCCGAATCTTCGTCCGAATTTCTCTGGATGAATAGTACCCATCGTCGAGAACAAAAATTTCGGACGACCGAATTTTTTTTGTTGCGTCCGAATCTTCTTCCGAATTTCTCTGGAAGAACAGTGACCATCTTTGAAGGCCACAAATTCGGACGATCGAATTTTTTTAGGTCGCGTCCGAATCTTCTTCCGAATTTCTCCGGAAGAACGATAGCAAACTTTTGCTACAAAATTCGGACGACCGAATTTTTTTGAAAGTATTTTTCAAACTTTGTAAAATCATTTGAAATATAACTTCAATGAGTTTGAAAAACATTTGATATATATAGAAAACTTATTTAACTATATTTAAGCTTGAAAAACATGAACATATGAGGTTTACAAACATATCTTATAAAAAAGATTCATTCAAAGCCTTTTAAGATCATAAGATTATTTTTATACTCTCTTATGCATTCAATGATAACCAAGACATGCAAGTGTAGAGTTTACATAGAAATTTACCTAAACATTACATGCACTCTACACTTCAAGTCTTCAATGCCTTTTGATCATCTTTAGAACAACATTCTTCAAACTTCAAATACTTGCTTAAATGAAGTTGTTCTTTGAACTTTTGCTTCAAAGCAATGAGACTTCATACTTCTCAAATTACAGAACCTATCACACAATAATCAAACATTTTAGTCCTCATCAATATTTGTCATTAATCAAAACTATATAATTTGCCCTTAGGGCTAACAATAACCACCTGTTTAGTATAGGCAAAAACATCTAATAAATTCTACTTACAAGGTTTTTCAAGTGAAATTATGCATTTATTTATGATTTATTAAACAGTTTTGGTAATATAGATATACAATTAAGCCGCTACCAATAAAACTTAGAAAAGAAATTAATTAAAACTTGTTGAAGCAGTTTCTTTAGCAGTCCATATTCTACCTTTTCCCAGTAGGAATGAGCTCATGTAGTCATGTACTTATCACCAACGGAAGGAAGATCGGAGCGTGGTTTATAATTGCCAAAGAAGGTAACCTTGAGAGTCTGCTTATTCAGAATATTGATAGAATGACTTTTGAATGCATCATCTTTGTTTGGTATTCCAACAAGTACAGCAACAAACTAACCCTCCAAGAAATGTTATGTTTAGACACAGTTCTTGCAGATGAAAAAGTATACTCGAATGCAGAGATTATCGCGGTGATACTTGCCGTGCATTTCAACACTTCGATCTACCCCACCATTAGTCATCCCGGCAATCACCTGAAGATTAGAAAATATTGCGTTACATGTTTCCAGTCATTCACAGAGGAGAACTTTAAAAGCAAAAAAATGCGACAGATGATGAAGAAAAAAGACCTCTTGAACAGGCTCATTATAGTAGTTCGGGTTCACAAATTCAGTGACTCCAAATTTCTTTGCTGTAAACAGAAGCAAAAGGAGAAACTATCAAATGATTCATGAGTACAGGAGTTTTTCTACTCTTTACTCTGTTTGTCATATGGTGATTAAGAGAATTCTTAAATGGAAATTAAGCAAGAAACTGCAAATAAACTAAAATTTCATCCTCTTTACCTTCTTCAAATCGACTAGACTTCAAATCCACACCAATGATCCTCGAAGCACCGGCAATTCGAGCTCCTTCAGCAGCGTAATCAGTAAAAAGAATGGAATATTTGCAGACTTATCAAAAATACTACAATTGATGTTCTGTCTCAACTCTCAAGTTGTAACTATAAATTGAAAGGAGGTTGGTAATGGACAGAGATCTTACAGCAAGACCGACAGCTCATAATCAAAAATGGCTACAGTTGAACCACAAGAAGGCTTGGCACATTCAACGTAGCACCAAATCCTAATTGATTAGACAACGGTCTTTTCATTGTTGAACATGAAGAAATAAACCAGGAGAAAATGAAATTAATGATTCAATTTTTTTCTAACCTATCCAGATACCACATCTTAGGAAAACAAACTTTATCAAGTGGAGCTTCTAGATTGATCTTTGATACACAACCAACATGAACCATAGTGTACTCACTGAAACTTGAGGTTCCAATAAAATGATAAATTGGCTTCTCATTTATCGAAAATCTTGATCTTCCATTGTTTGCACTCCCCGGTATATACAGGAAAGACATGGTCACCAGGTTTGAGTTCTGTCACATGTTCACCAACACTCTTTACAATCCTAAGCAACTAAAAGGAATTGGACCAAATGAATGATATCTGTTGGGAATATGGGAGTCTGCTCTCCAATTTGATGACAAAGTTGTACTCAAATTATGGTAAAGAACATTTCATGATGCATAGGTTAAAATTTAGATATAAAATGTTAACTATTCTTTGTGTTACCTTAGCTTCCTAGAAGTAAATAGCAGTGTGGCAAAGGGGAGTGAAGAGGATCTTCAGCCGAATCTCCACTGCCTGAGGTGGTGCAACGTCCGCCTTTTCAATCACCGGGCTTTCCTGGTTCCCATGCTATAGAAGCTGCAACATATAATGTCTATTACTTGAGGAAAAACAGAAGAAAGATGGACACAAAACAACCGACAAGAGAGCAATCTGTCAATTTTCTTTGAATCATCGACTCTTTAGTTAAGAAACAACATCAATCATAGAACTAATTTTCTCAAGAAATTTAGATTCTTAGAATATGGTAATATAATATAACTAAAGAAAGTTTTTATTGAATTAAATCAGGTCATCAAGTTAAACCTTCTAGCCTAACCTAGCTTGAAATCATTCCCAAAATGAAATTTAGCATTGAGTAAAATACCTTTGCAGCTAATAACTTCACCAACAGTACTTGACATCTCATATCAGATCTGAAGTTCTCCAAATTCAAATCGATTATTGAGTGAGTGCATTAGATTTTCTTCCGGAGAAAAGAGTTTACTGCATGGGGGTATATATAGAGTAAGCCTACATGTCAGAAGTCCATAAGTCCAATGATTTTCTTTTGGCCACAGGAAGAAAACCAGGACTCGTGCTACAGTTTTGGATGCAGATGCGCCTTAGTTTATAGTTTCCTGTTTTTCAAACAGTGTCGACCTTTCTAGATAAGAATCACAAGTTGGATAGTGAAAGATCCATGAATATACATGAGGAATATAAGAAAAAGTTGGGGTTGCACAAAGGTTCAAAGGTCAACTTGCTAAAAAATGGAAGTTTGTAACAATTTAAACAAGACGTAGGTCAAGTTGTTCTGACAGAAAATGGTAAATGTTCTTACATCAACATTATATTGCAGGCCACATGCGAATTCTTTTCCCTCAAGGTTCTCAAGGATAATCCCTGCTCTGCCTGTATGGGAAGAAGCTGACCTATTGATGTATAACGTCCAACAAAGATCCCAATCAGGTTACATCGAGGGTTGGGCTGTCGGTGTTGCTTCATTTGCAATAGTGCTATTCAACTAGGAAATCGGCTAGTGCCTGCCCTTGAGCAGTTTTTCAAGGAACATAGCCAATGTGATATTCACTGAGTTCTAAAGTCCATCGAAGTATGCAGGCAGATGGGTCGGGCTTGTGCGTGGAGGATATGATTGACATAGTAGTCTGGCTTCATATTTCCGGTACGTTTAGCACAAAGCACCGAGCTAACGGTGTCAGTTGAGACTGCCATGTAGATGTATAGAACTTCGTTGTCCCTTGGAGGTACAAAAAGAGGTGCTTGCCCTAAATATTCTTTTAACTAGTCAAAGGCCTACTAGCAACTGTCATTCTACTCAAATTTCCGTTCATTTTGCAAACTACGATAGACGGGAGCCCCTCTTTCTCCTACTCAAGCGAGAAAGCACCCTACAACAACCATCTTAACTGTTAAATATTGTATGTCTTTAGTTGTCTTCAGGGGACTCATGCATGTAAACCCACGTATCTTATCTGGGTTGGCTTCGATCCCCTGATAGGATACTAGAAACCCCAAGAATTTGTCTGAACATACTCCAAATGTGCACTTCTGGGGGTTGATCTTCATCCCGACTGACAGTAAAGTGTTCAGTGTCTCGTTTATGTCTTCCGCCAAGCAGAGTATCTTTCTGGACTTGATGATTATATCGTCAACGTAGACCTACATGTTTCGTCTGAGCTTATGAGCAAACACCTTGTTGACCATCTTTTGAAAATCGGCCTTTAATCCAAAGGGCATTCTGGTGAAACAGAAGAGGCCATCATCGATAAGAATGTATGTTTGGTCCATATCCTCAACTGCCATGGGGATTTGGTGATATCCTTTGTATGCATCAAGGAAATATAGCACATCATGCTCCACAGTGGCATCGACCAATTAATCCATTCTAGGCAGAGGTAGAGTTTTTTTTTGGAATAGCATTATTTAAATCGGTGAAGTCACATTACTTCAAGTTATCTTCAAAAAATACAAATCTTCAATATTTTTTTTTTACATTTTAGAGAAATGGATGAGAGAGTTTTAAGTTTTTTGGAAAGATAAACAAAAGTTTAAAATAAAATATAACGTAAATAGCTTAATAGTAAGCCCCCAGTTATATTTTACTCAAAAAAGTTTAAGCTTGAAAAATGTTGAAGAACTACAAAAATCAACAAACCAAGGAAAAAAATTAAAAAAACTAAATTGAAAAAAGAAAATATATACTATCTATCTATATATTAGATATTAAAATACAACACTCTCTCTCCTCTCCTCTCCTAAAACTTTCAACACCTAAATCATATTTTTTGAAACTTTTAATTAGTTTGAATACTTTTGATTGGTCCAAAAAGATTTTTCATATAATAAATTAATTAAAAATTAATCCTTATCTTAACATGTTTCAAATTTCAATATACTTTCTCCTGTGATCTTCCCCCACTCACCTAAGCCTACCACCACAAGTCTATTCCAATTATGTAATTACTATTTCATCTCCTTATTATATTAATCAAATATACCGAGAAAAAAAATCATATTTTCATCTCTCTACAAGTTCTATTTTTCTTTCTTTTTTAATGAAATTTAGTCATTCATATCCTGTGGTTTGATTATTATACAATTTTTTTTATATTGTAATTTGATTATTTCTACTGATGGCTTGGTTGCATCCCATAAAGTAAAAATTGTAAGTGCAACTCTCTCTTTCTCCCTTTTTTAGCATTTATCATATTTTTTAAATTTATAGGATTTTTTTAATGTAAGATTTGTAATTTGTAGCAAATGAAATTTCTGTTTCTTTATTTTTTTTCAAAATAAAAATTCTTTTTCTTATGCATGTCAACGTGTTTCGTTTCTTACACTTTTTTCTTATATTATAGTTAGTTTATTTACTTTTTGGTGGATGGGCTCCGTAAACATGGTAAGTAACCCGAAATGAAGCACTAGCTTATGTCTAACATTTTCTTACAACTTAAATACAAACGTCTATTTAACCTCGAGATGAAATATTTATTCATTTAATAACCAACTTGGGAAAATACTTCATCTCTTGGCAGAAATCAATCTTCGTTACCTATGATCTTCTTTTTATACTGCTTTCATTTTCACCATTTATATGCTTGGTATAATATAATTCTCCATCTATTATAAAATATAAAACCTCTTTTTTTCCAAATATAAAACCTCATTTAATAAACCATTTTTTTCTTAAAATATTTGACATTTTACAAATATTAAAATTATATTCTATAATTACAATCTCTTATAAATATAATTATTTTATTTTGTCTCACATTTGTATAACATAAATTAAATTAGTTACTAATATAATATAAAAAATATTTTTATTTTTATTAATTAATTTATTCAAAAAAATTAAAATATTTTATATTTTGAAATAGAAGAAATAATATATACCAGATCTATACGGCACCAGATTTTCCTATACATTGCCAAATCAATTATAGAATTAAAAACTAAAACTAAAGCAATATATTTTAACCCACCAAATGGAAAATGGCTTTAACTATGGGGGCTGCTGTGCATTATTTTTTAGACTATATGTAGTGTAAAAAAATTTTATTATTTCATTTTAATATCAAAGAGTTTATAAAGTTCTCTTAAACATTCGAGTAGAAAAATTTAAATCTACGAACAATAACAAAAAACTTTAGCGAAAAAATATTAGTTTATCAAACTACTCATAATTTTACATCAATTTACTCAGAAAGAACTTCAAAATTGGCCAAAAATTGGCCGTTATTGAAATTCCAGAAAAGCTCTACAAATTTCAATGGCCAAATTTGTAGAGTAATTCTACCACAAAATGACGAAATTCATGGGGACAATTGTACCCAATTCTGCCACTTCTGCCACACTGCGGTGGAATTGTGCCGAATAATTCTACCACAGTGTGGCAGAATTCTTTGCAAATTTCTGCCAATTTGTGGAAGAATTATGTGGTTGCATTAAAAATTTAATTTTGGAACCAAGTTTTAAATTAATTTCATGTATATTTGTGTTAAGTTAATTAACTATATGTTAATATTTTTTTGTTTATACAATTAATTATTTGATTCAGTTAGTTTGTCGATTAATTAAATCTAGCTAATTATTTCTTTTATTTATTTATATTTTAATTTAATTATTATTTATTTATTTAAAAATAATTTAATTTAATTATTTTTGTTATTATATTAATTAAATAGTTTACAAATAATATTGTAAGATAAAAGAAATATTTTATAGTAATATGATTATTTTCTTAAAAACATTAGTAGTAAGAAATATTAAAGTATTATGTATTGAATATCCACGTTTAGGTTGTTGTATATGTTAATATCAATTTCTCTATGACATAACTTTTTGTAAAAATTTGTACGTAAATTTCCTGTGCGAGTTGTATAAATAATATATTTATTAATTATGTGTTATAGATGAGGTCACGGGTCATAAAGTGCTGCCCAAATTCTTCGACAACTTGCGGCTGCCTACCGCATTCAAATTACTGTTGCTGCCACATTCAAAAATTGCTGTTAGCGGCGGTTAAAAATTTGATAGAACAGGGTGCGGGAGTTGCCTATAAATAGACACTCCTGCACCTCAACAAATCCACCCCAAAAATAGAGAAAAATCTATATATATATATATATATATATATATATATATATATATATATATATATATATATATATATTTCATTATATTCTCTATTTCTTATTTTGGGTATTTTTTTTCTTCCGTAGAGAATTATTATTTGGACTATTTGTCTTATTAGTCCAGATAAAATATTTTGTACTCCTTATAAATTTATAGTAAAAATTTTGGCTCTCTCGCCAGTGATTTTTTTACCTCTATTTACGGATGATTTTTTCCACCTAAAAATTCTAGTGTCATTTTTATTATCATTCTTAATTTCTCATAATCTTTGGTTGAATTTATTTCGCTTCCGCACTCTGAATCCCTACAGTATCAGAGCGCTAAAATTCAACTGAGATTTTTATAATGTCGACAAAATTCAATATTGAGAAATTTGACTGTAAAATTAGTTTCGTTATATGGCGAGTCTAGATGCAAGCCGTTCTCACCCAAAATGGTTTAAAGAAAGTTCTTGTGGGTAAATCGAAGAAGCCAGAAGTTATAACGGAGGAAGATTGGGATGAGATGGATGAAAAGGCATTATCCATAATTCTGTTATGCTTGTCTCGTGAGGTGTTGCGAGAAGTCATCAACGAGGAAATCGCATCAGGTATACGGAATAAACTGGAGTCTTTATACATGACCAAAAGTCTTGCAAATAAACTCCGTTTAAAGGAGCGACTCTTTACTCTCCGTATGTCTGAAAGTACTCCCATCCAATCTCATCTTGATGAATTTAATTCTATTATTATTGATTTGGAGAACTTGAATGTTAAAGTTGACGATGTGGATAAAGCTGTTCAACTTATTATTTCTCTAGCACCCTCATATCGATATTTCAAAGAAATTATGCTATATGGTAATTATGTTACCCTGTTTTTTGATGATGTCAAGTCTAACCTACTATCTAAAGAAAAATTTAATTTCGAAATTCATTCTAAAAGTTCAGGTGAAGGATTAATAGTAAGAGGGAGGAACCAAGAAATAGGTAGTAACGGTAAAAATAAGTCCAGATCAAAGTCTAGAGGGAAAAACTCTAAGTATTGCCTTTATTACAAGAAAAATTGACACGAAATCTCTGAATGCTTTAAATTGAAAAATAAGCAAAATAGAGAAAATAAGGGTAAAGGTAAACAACCCGAAAAATCTGCCGAAGCTAGTATTGCCGAGACCGAATCTGATGGGGATTGTTTTGTAGCTGTCAACACTAAACAAAGGTCTAGAAATGAATGGATTCTTGATTCTATTTGTACTTTTCACATGTCTCCTAACACAGATTGGTTTACCACTTATGCATCAGTTAATGGTGGTCTTGTCCTAATGGGTAATGATGCTCAATGCAAAGTTGTAGATAAAGGTACAATTAAAATCAAGACAAATGATGCAGTTGTTAGAACCTTGAATGGTGTCTGACATGTCCTCGATTTAAAATTGAATCTTATTTCCTTAGGCACCCTCAAATCCCTTGGGTGTAAATACTCAGCTGAAGGTGGGGTTCTAAAAGTGCCCAAAGGAGCTCTTCTGTTATTAAAAGCAAATCGATCTGATAGTCTGCATGTGCTACAGGGTTCAACTGTTACAGGTTTTGCAGCTGTTGCCTCATCTGACAAGGATAACACCAAGTTGTGGCATTACAAATTGGGCCACATGAGTGAGAAGGAAATTCAAATCCTCAAGAAGAAGGGTCATCTTGATAACCAATGTACTGGTAAGGTTGATTTCTGAGAACATTGCATTTTTGGAAAACAGAAAAAGGTTAGCTTTTCAAAAGCCATTCAAAGATTTAAAGGTACATTAGATTATATTCATTCGGATCTTTGGGGTCCGTCAAAAATTTCTTCCAGAGGTAAATGTCATTATATGTTGACAATTATTAATAATTTCTCATGGAAACTCTGGGTTTATTTTCTCAAACAAAAGAATGAAGCATTTTCCATCTTCAAGGAGTGGAAAGTTTTAATTGAGAACCAGACAGGCAAGAAAATCAAAAGTTTTGCTCAAATAAATTCAATGATTTCTACAAGAAGGAAGGTATTGCCAGACATCTCACCATTCCAGGTACTCCACAGCATAATAGAGTTGCAGAAAGGATGAATAGAACTATCTTGGAGAAAGTTTGTTGCATGCTCTCGCATTCAGGTTTGGAAAAATAATTTTGGGCTGAAGCAGCCTCAACGGCATGTTATTTAATAAACCGCTCCCCCAACAGAGTAATTAACTGCAAAATTTCGGAAGAAGTTTGGTCAGGTAACCCTATTGATTATTCTAATCTTAGATTATTCCGGTGTCCTGCTTATTCGCATGTGAACGAGGGAAAATTAAAGCCTTGTGCGAAGAAGTGTATTTTCTTAGGTTATGGTCAATGGGTCAAAGGCTATCTTTTATATAACCCTGAAACTGGCAAATCATTTCATAGTTGAGATGTAATCTTTAATGAAAATACTATGTTATCTTCTGGGAGGAATACTGCTGTAGGTGATCAGGAGAATGTTCTAGAGAAGGTGCAGTTTGAGGTTGACTCTTCCGTTTTGAAGGAAGATATTCCTAATACCTCCATGACTGAAAAAGATCAAGCCACTGCAATTGATGATATCACTGAATAGAGGAGTCCACGACAGCCACATTCACCTCAACGACGAGGTTGCCACAACCATGGTCTATGGCTCAGGAACTTTCAGCACAAAGACTGAGAAAACCGACTCAAAGACTAATTGCAGAATCTGTCAACATTGCTTATGCATTAGTTGCTGTACAAGAGATAGGAGACGATGGTGTACCAAAAAATTATTTTGAAGCTATCTCTAGTGACGATTCAACAAAATGGATTACTGCAATACAGGAAGAGATCGAGAGCCTTCATAAGAATGAAACTTGAGATCTGATGAAATAGCCAGAAGGCATCCCCAGTGTTGAGAATGCAAGGTACAAAGCAAGATTTGTTGTAAGTGGTATTGATCAACAGGAAGGTATTGACTTTAATGAAATATTTTCTCCTGTTGTTCGTCATAATTCAATTCGTATATTACTTGCTCTAGTTGCCTTGTATGATTTGGAGTTGGAACAATTAGATGTGAAAACTGCTTTTATTCATGGTAATCTTGAGGAAGAGATTTATATCCAGCAATTGGAGGGGTTCGTTGTTCCTGGAAAGGAGGACCATGTATGTCGTCTCAAAAAGTCTCTTTTTGGTCTGAAGCAATCACCGAGACAATGGTTTAAGAGGTTTGATTCTTTTATGGTTAAACATGACTACTCCAAAAGTAGTTATGATAATTGCATCTATTTTCAGAAGACATCTGATGGGTCATTCATATACTTACTGCTCTATGTTGATGATATGTTTATTGCTACAAAAGATAAATATCTTGTCAACAGGTTAAATTCCCAACTTAGCAGTGAATTTGATATGAAGAATTTAGGTCCTGCCAAGAAGATTCTTGGAATGTAGATTAGCAGGAATCATCAAACCGGTAAACTTCTCTTATCACAAAAGAAATATATTATGAAGATGCTTGACAGATTTCGAGTGCAGGATTGCAAAGCTGTTAGTACTCCATTAGCTGCTCACTTCAAATTATCACCTGATCAATGTCCTCAATCAGATGAGGACAAGAGACGCATGTCACATGTCCCGTACTCAAATGCAGTTGGAAGCCTCATGTATGCCATGTTATGTACTTGGCATGATTTGGCTTATGTTGTTAGCGTTGTTAGCAGATTCATGCATAATCCAGGCAAACAACATTGGGAAGCTGTCAAATGGATCTTTCGTTATTTGAAGGGTACTGTTGATATTGGTTTGGTATTTGATAGACAAAGAGCTAATCCCGGAGGTGTAGTGGGTTATGTTGACGCTGACTACGGTGCTGATTTAGATCGGAGAAGGTCACTTTTAGCCTATATTTTTATACTTTGTGGTTCTCTTATCAGTTGGTATTCATCACTTCAAGCCATCGCGGCTTTGTCCACCACTGAAGCAGAGTATATTGCTGCTACTGAAGGAGTGAAAGAGGCTATTTAGCATTGAGGCTTGGTAAGTGAACTTGGTCTACAGCAAGACATTCTTGTTGTGTTTTGCAATAGTCAGAGTGATGTTCATTTGACCAAGAACAGCAAACATCAATCAAAGACCAAACATATTGATATTAAACACTGATGCAGGAGATATTACAGTCGAGAAAATTTATACAGCTGAAAATCCTGCAAACATGTTAACTAAGCCACTTCCAACCACTAAGTTCGATCATTGCTTTGACTTAGCTGGTATCATTCATAATTAAACAAGGGTTCATAGCGAGAGAGTATTTTCAAATGTGATCAAGGTGGAGATTCGTGGGGGCTGCTCACCTTTTTCAACAAACTGCGACTGCCCAAATTCTTCAGCAAACTGCGACTGCCCATAAGTCTGTCGGCTGCCCAAATTCTTCAACAACTTGCGGCTGCCTACCGCATTCAAATTACTGCTGCTGCAGGTTAAAAATTTGATAGAACAGGTTGCGAGAGTTGCCTATAAATAGGCACTGCTACACCTCAACAAATCCATCCAAAAAACAGAGAAAAATCTCTCTATATATATTTTTTATTATATTCTCTACTTCTTATTTTGGATTTTTTTCTTCCGTAGAGAATTATTATTTGGGCTATTTGTCTTGTTAGTCCAAATAAAATATTTTGTACTCCTTATAAATTTATAGTGGAAATTTTGGCTCTCTCCCCTGTGATTTTTTTGCCTCTATTTACGGAGGATTTTTTCCACCTAAAAATTCTGGTGTAATTTTTACTGTCATTCTTAATTTCTCATAATCTTTGATTGAATTTATTTCGCTTCCGCACTCTGAATCCCTACATAATTAGTAACTTGGATTTTTTTTTTTTTTGTCTTTCCTCTCTTGTCATCTTGCAAATAGATTTTCATGCTCACCTTGCTGAAAATTGTGATTTCTTGAATATTTGAATGCTTATTATAGCATGTCTTTTCTCTTCTGTTCTTCCCTACAAATTTATGTTTGGATGAATTTTTCTATATGTGGAATGCATAAAGCTATTTATTTTGGTTTTTGAATTAGCAGTTTTTAATGGTTAATTAGCTAGCCTTGTATCTCATCATCAACAATAGGAATGTCAGACATAGTGCCACCTCTATCAAAAATCACAGCGGAGGGAATTCGAGATGGGGGAATATATCCAGTTACAACTTACAAGAACACTCTTGGACCAATGAGCTAACTATACTATTATTGAGAAGCAAGTTGAAGGAAGAAAAGCATAGGTTTTATATTGTGTTGTAAATGGCAATGCAACTTTTAATCATTACTAGTCTTCATCAGTGCAAATTAACCCAAAAAACCAAAAGAAGTTTTCATTAGTGCTAAGCTTCTGCACAAATCTTCTCTCCTTTATTTATTTATTCTTCTTTTTTTACTACTTTTATGTAGATCGACAATCTTTTACTAGTGATCTTCCTTTTTCCTTTTTTTTCTTTCTCTAAAATTTAGGTTGAGAGCCATGATTTGGTCCCATCTTTGTTCAGCCCTCTCGATATCTGCTTCTGTTCTTAAGACAAATGGTCCTAGGATTGAAGCTGCTTTTCATTTTCTCCCCCCTCTAAACTTAGCATTTGATTAATTTTAAAAATTATGGACATTGACTAATTTTTTAATAACCAATAAGGTTTTGTACGAATTGCAAAATTTGAAGCCTCCTAATTAATAAGTGGGAGTTTGATCCTTGTAAACTAGCAATATAAACGTTTATATATATATATATATATATATATATATATATATATATATATATATATATATATATATATATATATATATATATATATATATATATATATTTATAACATTATAATTTACAAAAAATCTAAAATATTACAGCACAAGATTAAGGCATTTTCATAAAAATATTTTCTATAGTTATTAAAAATAATATTTTTCATATAGGAATAAATTGATTAGATAAAATGTAAAAAGAAAATAAATATTTATTTCTTAAAAAAATAATTATGAGAATTTAATAGTTTAAATACTAGTATAATTTATAGAAAGCTCAAAATGATAACTGAAATACGCCCCAAAATAAAAGAATATTTGCTATGAAATTAATATTATTATAGATGTCCATTATCAGAGTTATAAAGATACTACAACTATCCAGAAGATAGATGGTAGAGTTCTATCATATCTTTGATTAGTGATAGGATTTGTCTTCTGATTACCCTATACCTATTCTGATTTGGATGTATCCCTGAACCCTATAAATAGGGCTCTAGACTGAGATGTTGGATACACTCATTCATTGATTGATTTACTCTCAGAGAATTAATAAAGATCTCTTGTTCTTTCTCTCTATTTTCTCTCTATAGTTTTCTCCTATTCTCTACATTATAATTTTTTTTTAACTCTCTACATTAGTATTACTATTTTGCTATACCGACAACGATTGCGCGTCAATAAATTCATAACACGTTATCAGCACGAGTCTCTGCCACCGAAGTTGAGAGTTTAATCAAGAGAAAAAGAGGTATTTTTCTATCTTTGAATTCTCATGGTAAACTTTTCAAAACTCGTTTTTTTTACTCTTGATATTTATAGAAAGAATTATATGTCATAGACATTAGATGCTCAAATATATTGAGATATAATGGGTCTGGCAGACACCATCTTAAAATCGTATAAAAGCCATGATTTTTCACCGCCATAATTTCTATGAGAATCTAAAGGCGAAATATCTTATTGTGAAAGATCTATTTTTTTTTTGTGGAAGGATCTAAAAGAAATATTTGACTACTAGAAGATGGTCATTCTACCAAAAACACAGTTTACTTTTTATCTGTGAGTGAATGCATTAGAACCAATAGTTATGACCCTGGAAGAGGTCGTAATCATGGTTGAAGCCGTCAATATAGACGCGGATATGGTAAGAATAATCCATATAATCATGGCGATTAGAATATATGCATCTGGATATTATGGGTCCTGAAGACACCATTTAAGAAAATACAAAGCATTAAAGCCACTTAATTACTAGCAAATTGTGAATGAGATATACAATCACCAGAAGATGATTGTTATATAAATGCTAGTTATGATTTGTTATAAGTGTGCCTGTAATATTTTATGTCTATCAGAATGAAAAAATTTTATTACTTTTAGAATTTCTTCTCAATTAAAGTTATAAGGAGAAATATCACTAGTAATGTGATGGATAAAAGACTTTTCCTTTCTCATATTTTAACATGCTCCTGTAGTAGCAATATCTAGAAAAAGTTTTTCAAAAGTATTTTGAATTTATATCTTTTGAGACTAAATGAGTCGTTGATAAAATATTTTGACGCTCAACCAAATATTTTTATATCATTCCCTGAAGTGAATGACATTAGAAATTATAATATATTTATATACGAGATTTTGGTCGCAGCTAGTAGAAATACACTTTGTTCTTATACTATAAGAATGACTCATTAAATCCCCAATGAATAGATACTCACTAGAAGTGAGAAAATAATGAGAAGGAAAAAGGGAAAGTAATTATTAGCCCTAAGGGTAAATCATGTAGTTTTGATTAATGACAAATATTGATGAGGACTAATATGCTTGTATGTTGTGTGATAGGTTTTATGAACTAAGAAGTATGAAGTCTCATTGCCTTGAAGTTAAAATGCAAGAACAACTCCAATATGTCAAAGTGATTGAAGATTGAAGAGTTTGTTCAAGATGTTAGAAGGCTTTGAAGACATGAAGTGTAGGTTGCATGTGCTTAATAGGTAAACTTTGTAAACCCTACACTCTTAAGCCTTGGAATCTATGAGTTGCAATTGAGAGCACAAAACTTGATTTAAATGGTTTCAATGGTTTTGAACTTACCTAAATTATCAAGTTTTCATAAATGGTTTTTGCACATAAAAGATCTTTAATGACTTATCTTTAAGGCTAGAATGTTTTCCAACTTGTTTGAATTGATTTGAACATGTTTTGACAAAGTTTAAAAAATTCGGATGCAAGATTCGGACGCAGTCCAAAAATTCGGTCGTCCGAATTTTGTAGCAAAAGTTTGCTACTGTATTTCCAGAGAAATTCTGAAGAAGATTCGGACGCAGCCAAAAAATTCGGTCGTCCGAAAAATTCGGACGCAGAATTCGGTCGTCCAAATTTTAATGAAACTAGCCGTTATTAGCCGTTTTATAGCCGTTTGAACTGATTTTCAAATTCTATAAAAGCCATAAACTCCATATTTTTTAGAAGAACTTTGAACTTAATAAATCTTACATGCTCTAACTTGTTTTACATCAAATTGAATTGAAAAGCTCTCAAATTGCCTTGTGCTCAAAGATTGAAATTCAAAATTCCAAAGACAACAAAGTGTGAAGGTGAAACATTGTGTAATCATCTACCAACAAAGTGGTAACATCTTACAGTCTCTCTTTTCTTATCTCAATTGTGTTTTCTACTAGCTCATTTGCAAGGTTATTTTGTGACATAAAACCCTTTTGTGGAAGGGTGAGCCATAGACTAGATTAATCAAGGTTGTAGTGTAAAACCCATATGTGGGTGAGCCTTGGATTAGATTAGTCTTAGGGTTATCTTTAGATATAAAACCATTGTATTTGGTGAACCTTGTATTGTTTGTATAATTACTAAAAGAGGTTGTGAGTGTAAAACCATTGTGTGGTAAGCCTCTTATGTAATTGTTGAATTTGAGCATATAGTGGATTGGTTGAAATCCTTGAGTGTGGACTCAAGGTAGTGGATGTAGATCTTGGAGAGATCGAACCACTATAAATCGTGTGTTCATTTTCTTATTGCTTTACTTGTTTACATACTTGTGATTATTATTTATGCTTAGTTGTTGATTGATTGGTTATGGTCTTATAGTTTGATTAATCTTGTATTAATCATCAAATCACATATAACTTGAAGTTTGTGAATTTAAAGAAGAGCTTTTATTAAGACAAAGGATTTGCAAAAAGGGGAAAAGATTTCGATAATTAGCCAAAGACCTAATTCACCCCCCCCCCCTCTTAGGTCTTTCAATTGGTATCAGAGCAAGGTCTTCTTTTTAAGGTCTAACAACCTAAAAGTAAAGATTCTATGGCTAGTTTATCAAATTTACCTTATATGGAAGGTTCCTCTACAAATAGACCTCCTTTATTTGATGGTTCTAATTTTACATTTTGGAAATCTAGAATTAGAATTTTTATTTGTTCTATTAACTTTGATTTGTGTAGTATCATTGAGAAAGGTCCCTATGTTCCTATGACAATAAAAGCTGATGGAATTACAAGGGAACAAAAGTCTATGGAGGAACTTGATGAGAACGACTCAAGAAAGATAACCTTAAACTACCAAGCAATGAACATCTTGAGTTGTGCATTGGACGTGAATGAATACAATAGAGTGAGTGAATGTGACACCGCTCATGATATGTGGAGACTTCTACAAGCAACACACGAGGAAAGAGCCAATATGTGTTTCATTGCAATAAATGATGAGGTACAATCCACTCCTTCTACCTCTACTTGTTGTGATGATGATGTTGATGATGTAGATGATCCTAGTGAACTACTTGTTGAAATGTATGAAGAATTAAAAAATGCTTCAAAAAGAAATAAGTAAATGAAATTCAAAATTAATGATTTATTGAATGAAAATTCAAAATTATATTTTGAAAACAAAAAGCTTCTTGAATCTATTGATTGTTTGAATATTGAAAAAGAAGTTTTAAATGTCTCTTTACAAAACATGTCCCTTGAAAATAAGATTCTTTGTGAAAAGATTTTGTCTCTTGAAAGAATGCTTGTTGATCATGAGACTTTGAAAAAGAAGGTTGATGAGCTTACATTATGTATAGAAAAATTTACAAAAGGAAGGGACAATCTTGATAAAATTCTTGGAGCTCAAAGATCTCCTCTTTTTAAAAATGGTCTTGGCTATAATTATGTAAACAATGTGCCTAAATATAAAAACTTCTTTGTTAGAGCTACTTCTACTTCCATGCATCATACTTGTTGTACTTATTGTGGAAAACATGGACATAAAGTCACCAAATGTTATGTTAAAAGAAAAGTAGAGAATGGTGTAAAAACCATTTGGAGAGTTAAGGGAATTATTACTAACCCTCACGGACCCAAGAAAGTATGGGTACCAAAGGAAACTTCCTCTTATTTATTGCAGGTACTCTCCAATTCAAACTCAAGCACCACTAAATGGCATATTGATGATGTTGGCTTAAAGAATAACAGAAAATACCTCATGCATAATCAAGGTCAAAGCAACCGATGAAGTAACCAATGTTGATAAAGGTTCCTCTCTTCTTTTTAAACAAATGTTGCTTAGTGATAATTTGAAATATAATTTGCTTAACATTAGTCAATTATGTGATAGTGTGAAAAGTTGAATGTGAATGTAATACTTGCACTATACTTGATGGTGTCAATAGTAGAACTATTTTTGTTGCAAATTGTATTAATGCCTTGCCTTGATGAACTTGTTGCTTATAAAGTTAGATGATTTTCCACTCATGATAATGACTGTTATTTATGGCATAGTAAACTTGGTCATGATAAAATGATTAAAATAACTATGATTGAATATCTATGCATTTGCTTGGCCAAAAACATCTTTATGAAATTTCACAAAATGTTCATACTTGAAGTTTGGATGTAGACCACAAGTTCGGTCGCCCGAACTTATGTGACAATATGACATTTTGTGATTTTGATTAATTACTCGCAAAATGTTGCAATATGTGTTTTATCTTGATAAGCTTGAATGTCTTGTGGCTTATGATAATGATGGATTTTCTTGGCATAAAAGATTAGGTCACGTGAGCATAGATTTGTTGAGCAAACTTTCCTCTTAAGATTTAGTTGGAGGATTACTAAAAATATGTTTTGAGAAAATTATCTTTGAGATACTTGTCAATATGGAAAACAAACAAAAGAATCTTTCAAACACATGAAAATGCATTTAGACCTCAATCATCTTGAACATGTTCATATGGATTGATTTGGACTTATGAGGTACTCTAGTATTAATGACTTGAAGTATACCTTAGTAGTGGTTGAGGATCTCTAAATATTCACTTTAGCATTATTCTTTGCTCAAAAGAAGATAAAGTGTTTCATATGATTGTAAAACTATTCAAAAAGGTTCAAACCTCCCTTGAGTGCAAATTGATTTCCATTAGAAGTGACAATGGGAGAATTTTACAACTAAGTCTTTACAAAATTTGCTTTGAAAATTGAATTTCATATAATTGTTTCAACTGCAAAAACAACAAAATGGTGTTATTTGAAAAGAAAATTTAAACTTTGTAAAAAATGGCTAGGTCCATGCTTTGTGAAAATTCTTCCTCAAAAATATTTTTAGTCCAAAGTCGTAAACATCACATGTTATGATAAATAGAATTCTTTTAAGATCATTTTGAAGAAAAACATCTTTTGAATTCTCTTTTATAGAATGCCTCAAATTGCATATTTTAAAATGTTTGGTTATAAATGTCTTATCTTAAATTCTTGTGTTAACTTACTTAAATTTGATAGAAATCTTGATATTGATATATCTCTTATCTATTCTTCTAACAAAAAGGCTTATAGAATTTTATAACAAAAAGAACCTTACATGATGAGGAAACCATTCATGTTAGCTTTGATGAATCTTACATTTACTTGGAAAGAAAAGATGAAGATGATGTAGGTACATCTATGAATGACTATCAAATCCATCTTCAAGCACCAACTTTGGAGGATCATACCAATGAGCAAGAAATGATTGAACAAAATGATCAACATAGTGGTGACCAAAAGCTCTCAAAGAACTTAAGATATCCAAGAGGCCACCCTAAGGAGCAAATCATTGGTGATATCTCCCAAGGAGTAAAAATAAGGCAGTACTTTATCAATAACTTTATTCTTTTATTGGATATGAGCCTAAAGTATTGATGATGCATTGTGTGATGATTTTTGGATTATTTGTATGCAAGATGATTTAAATAAATTTGAAAGATACAAAATTTTGGATATTCCTAAATCTCATGATCATTCCATTATTGGAACTAAATGGTTTTTTAGAATTAAACTTATTGAATCCGAAGAAGTTGTTAGAAACAAAGTTAGACTTGTTGCCTAAGGATTCAATCAAGAAGAAGGAATTGATTATGATGAAACCTTTGTTCCGAATGAAAACTTGAGTCCATAAGAATGCTTTTGACTTGTACTTGCTTTAAGTTATTTCAAATGAATGTCAAAAGTGCTTTTCTAAATGGTTTTATTGAGGAAGTAGTTTATGTGGAACAATCACCCAGTTTTGCTCATGAAAAGTTTTCTAACCATATTTTCAAACTATCCAAAGTCTTATATGATTTAAAACTAGCTCCTACAATTTAGTGTGAAAAATTGAGTATTTTCCTTCTTTCAAAAGGATTTTCAAGAGGAAAACTGAAACTACCCTTTTTATAAAATCCTCATGTAACAATGATCTATAACTTGTCCAAATACATGATATAGTTTTTGGTGCTTCTAATACTTCACTTTGTGATGTGTTTTCCAAGTTGATGCAAAGTAAATTAGAAATGAGCATGATAGGAAAACTCAATTTCTTTCTTGGCCTAAAAATCAACCAAACCAAGAATGGCACTTTCATGAATCATGTTAAGGTATAAGCACTTTCATAAGTTTATCAACTATGCATGACAAGAATAAAATGGTTTCATAGGAGTAGTCAACTCTATTTGACTGCAAGTAGAGCTAATATTATGTTTGCAATGTGTTTGTGTGCTAGATTTCATCTTGTCATAAAGAGTTTCGTTTGATTGCTATTAAACACATTCACTATTACCTTATTGATACTCTAAGTTATTATGATCTATGTTTCAAATATGTGGCTATGTTATGTGATAATACTAATGCAACAAATTTGATCATCATACTATTCAATAAACTAGGACAAAGCATATAGAGATCAAACTTCATTTCATTAGAGATCACTCTACTAAGGGTAATACTTGTTTAAAGCATGTTTTCACTAATGAACAAATTAATGATATCATTACTAAGCCATTGGCCGAAGAAAGGTTTGACCAATCTTAGAAGAAGCTTAGAAATTTCAAAATTCAATAACTAATGAGTGTATTCAAGTGTTGCAGCTCCAGGTGAGGACACTAAAGCCAAGCATGGGAAAAGGAAAGGGAAAAGCCGAAGAAAGAGTAGAAGGATCAGTGATCAATGAACTAAGGAAAGTTCATGTTTTGCAAAGCATGTCATGGCTGGATAGATTTGTCACAGTGGAGGCTGCTACTGAATTTGATAATTGGACAAAAAGGAATCATAAGAAAAATCCCAGCTACAAGGTGGATGTCATCAAACTATCCGAAATGGGTAATATACTCTCATTTTTAAATGATATGAGTTGGACTAGTTTGCTTATGTTTGATGAATGCTATTGCCTTCCTTAGTTTATGAAGTTTATGCAAATATTAAGGAAGAAAGAGTTAAGCAATTTGGTAATAAAAGCTATTTAGTAGTATTCTTCAAAAATATCACAAGTTAATTTTTGAGATTGATAATGCATTGCTCAATAGAATTTGTGATGTTGAGGATGTTGGGTTTAGGCATTATTCTTCTGGGGACATTGTTTTATAATTGAGTTATACTCACATGAAAGAATTGAGAATGCCTATATATATAAATGATAAGAAGCCTCAAGACTAGAAAGGAGAGAAAGATAAAAGCCTTTTTATGCTAGTGAAAGAATTTTGCATCACATGTTTACTACCTTGATTATAGCATACTTTGAGCACAAATCTTCTGTTGATAATATGTATGCTGTAACTATACTAGTCATGCATAAGAAAAGAAAAATGAATTTTGGATATATATATAGTGCTAAAGAATATAATGGCAGCTATAAGAACCGAGCATAAGGCATTGCTTTATGGGAGATTATTAACAAGGATCTTCAAATACTTCCAAGTCAAACTTCCCGTAAGAGGACAAACTTACAAGAGTGGAGAAATCTACACTAATGATTCTCTTAATAGTATGCAGTTAGTTCTTGATGAGAATGGAATATAGAGAACAAAAGTAGAAACTCCTTTAAGAAGAGAAGAGGTTGAAGAAAGTGAAGAGGTTGAGGAAGAAGAAGATGAAGAAGAAATATTGGCAAGGGAAATGAAGACAAAGAAGAGGCATGACTCATCTAGCGAGGGGGAGCAACCTTCCACAAAAGAAAACTATTTGAAGAGGTACTCTCTATTGAAGGAAAAGAAGTTGAAGATGACAATCTCACTAGAGGTGATACCATAGTTGCCAAGGTGTTTCAAGAGACATTGAACAACCATGTAGAAGAAATGAAGAAGATGGACAAATTCTTCAAGTCTTTTGCTCTGATAATTCTTGGCAATTTTGATGGTTTAGAAGCTAGAGTCAAGAATATGGAAGAAGACTTGAGAAAGATTTCTCAAGGGTTTTAAACGGTGCAAGTTCCTATAAAGCGAAAGAAGAAGAAGGAGGTGAAGGAAGTTTAACAAAGTCAAAGCACAAATCCATCACCAATATCCTTCAGCCAAGGGAGGAAAATGTGGTTCAAAGAAAGAAGATCCAAAGACCCTCTCAAATTGGTAGTTTTCCAAAGCAGAACTACACGAGCAAGGAGTCAACAAATAAAGGACCCCATCATATAGAGCTCAAGGGAGACATGGCCATCATAACAAACAAATTTGGAAGTGAAGACCATGAAACGCATCCAAGACTAAGCCTTTCTATCCCTAAACTCTATTTTGATGCTTATTTTAGTTTATTCCTTGATGCACATGTTATGCTTTAATATTGAAATTTACTTGTGCCTTTCTAGTCATTACAATGATTTGAAGCTCAATATGTGAAATCTCTTTGATAAGAGCTTCTTTTGTTTCACTTTTGTTGTCTAAGTACTCTCACCCCAAGTTTAAATGCTGATAAAAAGGGAGAGAAGAAGTTGATTTATTATTGTTGAGATGCTACATAATGATTATTGCTGTTAGGATGATAATTATTTGACTAGAACTATACTGTTTATGAGAGTTGGTCAATACATTGCTAAATTGCCAAATGAGAGTTGATCAATATACTGCTTATATGTGATACATGTTGTCTCATTTTCATTAACCCCATCTTTGAGTGATGACAAAAGGGGGAGAAGAAATGGGATGACAAAATGTGTGAAAATGTGAAATAGCAGTGGAATTCCTCATGCATGAATAGAAAATGTGTGAATTTTCTGAAAATCCATGCATATGTCAAGGGAAAGAAAGAATGTTGACTGCAAGATGTGCTATATGCTATTTGCTTGCTGTAAATGTGCTATGTATGTATATGTGCTATAGGTTGAAATGTAAAATGAATGTGTTTTGTGAAAATATATGGCTGCAATTGAAATTTAAATTGACTATGTTATACTATGTGAGGTTTTGGTTATTTTCTGAGTTTTTGGAATATGGTTAAGTTGAGATTAAAATCTTGAACTTGGTTCTTGACTTGACCTACAATTGAATGCATTAGTTTTGTGGTTTTGCAAAGCTAAAATGAGTGCTATTGTAGCTATACATATTTGAGTACTTCTATAGTTCATTTGAGAATGCAAAATCACCTTTTCAAACTTGCTACCAAAAATTTGGACTTGAAATTCGGATGCAAACCAAAAATTTGGATGCATCCAAACTTTCTTGCCAAAAATGTTTTTCTGTTGTTCAAATTGTTTAAAAACTGTCTTAATCCTTCCTATCATATTTGAACAATCTTAGAAAAGCTTATTTTCAAAAATTAAAGTTGTTATCTCACATATTTTACATTTTGGATTTGATATCTTAAAATTCGGATGCATGTTTCAGAAATTCGGATGCATGCATATTTTGTTGCCAAAATGTGCTCTTTTGTTGTTCAAATTGATTCAAACATGTTTTAATCTCTTCCATTATGTTTAAACAACCTTAGGAACACTTTATTTCACTTTAAACATTCATTATATTGGATTTATTGCAGTTTGGACTTCAGATTTAAAAATTCGGATGCATGTTCTGAAATTCGGATGCATCCATATTTTGTTGTCAAAAAGTGCTCTATTGTTGTTCAAATTGATTCAAACTTGTTTTAATCTCTTCCACTATGTTTGAACAACCTTAGGAAAGCTTATTTTCAAAAATTAAAGCTTTCATTTCACTTATTTTACAATTCGGACTTGATATGTCAAAATTCAGATGCATAGCATCTCAAGTCCAAACTTGTTGAAAAATGAGCACAATCTAAGGGGGAGCATTGTTAAACATTTACAACATTTAAAACCTCTCTTAGAATCTTTTCTAAATGCTTAAATGTTATACCTTCTATTCTAGTTGAGTTGGAAGGAAGGAGGTTAATGGAGGTTGGTTGGGTCATAGGCTCATATTGAGCCTTTTGTATGTCAATGTACTAAATTGGTTATTTTCTATCATTGACATTAATACTTCTATGTACTACATTGTTTTAATCTATCACATTTTTCATCAAAGTTTGTCATCATCAAAAAGGGGGAGATTGTTAGCCCTAAGGGCAAATCATGTAGTTTTGATTAATGACAAATATTGATGAGGACTAATATGCTTGTATGTTGTGTGATAGGTTTTATGAACTAAGAAGTATGAAGTCTCATTGCCTTGAAGTTAAAATGCAAGAACAACTCCAATATGTCAAAGTGATTGAAGATTGAAGAGTTTGTTCAAGATGTTAGAAGGCTTTGAAGACATGAAGTGTAGGTTGCATGTGCTTAATAGGTAAACTTTGTAAACCCTACATTCTTAAGCCTTGGAATCTATGAGTTGCAATTGAGAGCACAAAACTTGATTTAAATGGTTTCAATGGTTTTGAACTTACCTAAATTATCAAGTTTTCATAAATGGTTTTTGCACATAAAAGATCTTTAATGACTTATCTTTAAGGCTAGAATGTTTTCCAACTTTTTTGAATTAATTTGAACATGTTTTGACAAAGTTTGAAAAATTCGGATGCAAGATTCGGACGCAGTCCAAAAAATCGGTCGTCTGAATTTTGTAGCAAAAGTTTGCTACTATTCTTCCAGAGAAATTCGGAAGAAGATTCGGAGGCAGCCAAAAAATTCGGTCGTCGGAATTTTGGCCTTCAGCATGGTCACTGTTCTTCCAGAGAAATTCGGAAGAAGATTCGGACGCAGGAGAAAAAATTTGGTCGTCCGAATTTTCCTGAAACTAGCCGTTATTAGCCGTTTTATAGTCGTTTGAACTGATTTTCAAATTCTATAAAAGCCATAAACTCCATAGTTTTTAGAAGAACTTTGAACTTAATAAATCTTACATGCTCTAACTTGTTTTACATCAAATTGAATTGAAAAGCTCTCAAATTGCCTTGTGCTCAAAGATTGAAATTCAAGATTCCGAAGGCAACAAAGTGTGAAGGTGAAACATTGTGTAATCATCTACCAACAAAGTGGTAACATCTTACACACTCTCTTTTCTTATCTCAATTGTGTTTTATACTAGCTAATTGCAAGGTTATCTTGTGACATAAAACCCTTTTGTGGAAGGGTGAGCCATAGACTAGATTAATCAAGGTTGTAGTGTAAAACCCGTGTGAGGGTGAGCCTTGGATTAGATTAGTCTTGAGGTTGTCTTTAGATATAAAACCATTGTGTTTGGTGAACCTTGTATTGTTTGTATAATTACTAAAAGAGGTTGTGAGTGTAAAACCATTGTGTGGTAAGCCTCTTATGTAATTGTTGAATTTGAGCATATAGTGGATTAGTTGAAGTCCTTGAGTGTGGACTCAAGGTAGTGGATGTAGATCTTGGAGAGATCGAACCACTATAAATCGTGTGTTCATTTTCTTATTGCTTTACTTGTTTACATACTTGTGATTATTATTTATGCTTAGTTGTTGATTGATTAGTTATGGTCTTATAGTTTGATTAATCTTGTATTAATCATCAAATCACATATAACTTGAAGTTTGTGAATTTAAAGAAGAGCTTTTATTAAGACAAAGGATTTGCAAAAAGGGGAAAAGATTTCGATAATTAGCCAAAGACCTAATTCTTAGGTCTTTCAGTAATAATTCTAACATATTATTGATGCAATATGAAAGTTTGTCACGTACATGTAGTACGTCAAGCATGTGTGAATCTCTATTAATTATTGGTATTACTTTACTTCCCTAAATCATGCTACTGATAGTAATGATGCTTATGTCGAAAATATTAATATGGCATATGTGAACGTAGCCAATTCTTTTGAATATCCAGAAAGAGTTTTTAACATTTTGAATGTCAATCAAAATTTTAAATTATCGAATTGCTACTTTCTTATGTTATTTTAGTTTATTTTGGATCAAGAATTGTGAAGATACAATTTGTCTAAACAATATTTGTTGTTTATTTGGACAAAATTTAAAATATATGTTCAAAGTATAAATGGTATTGCAAGGTTCCTGAAGAACTAATTGATCAAATAACTCTAGAAGAGTTAATTGCTTAAAAGCTCTAGAAGAGCTACTAAATCTTCACCTAATGGTCAATTGTTGTAATATATCATTCTCTATATAGTCTCGTAATGCTTTTTGAGCTTTGATTATATTATCAGTATATCAAGACATTTGATGAATGAAATTTTGAGACATATGTATTACCATTATGACAAAAAATATATGTCAATTATAAATACCACTATTTATCTCTCCTGAGTTATATTGCATAAAATTATGAATTTGAAATGTAATATTGAGTAAACTTAAAGTTTACTGATAAATAATTTATTAGTTGGCATGACTGGTTGGACCATCCCAGATCATTAAAATACAAAGAATGATTATGAATTTATTATGGAACCAGAAGTTTCTTAATATGAAGAATTTATATGTGCTACTTGTTTTATTTAAAAGTTGCTAGTATTACTTGGGGTTGAATGTGTTATTTTGGGATGAATATTGAGAAATTATTAGTTGATGCATCAACAAATAGTCTTATGAATATTGTTGTTTTTGCAACCTGTAGTTTGCACAATTTATTGATAATGAGCTCATGTTTTAAGATTCTCCCAAAAACATAATTTGTCCTAATAATACTGGTTGTATTGAGATAAATATTGAACATCCTGCAGAATGTTCATGACTGTGATATATTAGCACTTATTTCGTATTTTGCCAGCACATTATAATTCTCCTCATAGTAGTTGGTTTGTTGTCAGAAACCAAATATTTCTCATCTTAAATTTAGAGATGCACTATGTATGTTGCTCCACCACAAATGTAATGAGATGGGATTCTCAAATAGATTATTAAATATGTTGGGAGCAAATCTCAATGGAGAGATTCGTATTTTGTTAATTTTAAATATGTTGCCCCTACATAAAGAGGAGAAATTATGGGGCTGGATAAAGATATTAGTATGTGTCTCATCTTGATCTTCTATTTTGATCCTCATAGAAGATACCTTGAACCAGAAGTTCAAATGATAATTTATATAGCCAGGTATATTAATTGACTAACATCCAGCAAAGAATGCTCCTATTTGATATCCCTGAAGGATAATCTACCACTACAAATAAATTTGAGACACAACTGAAATGTGGTAGATAAGTCGATTCCAAATATACAAACTCCTCACTGGAGCAAAGACTTAAGATGGTCATATATGTTAAATCGAGGAGATTTAAATTCCAATAGAATTTTTCTCCCAAAACATAATTGATAAATTATTACCAGAAGAAATTCAGGTACCTGAAAACTATGATAAATGATGAGATTTCAACATGATTGGGAACTATTGGAATCGCACAAGTATATGACTTTAAAGATATTAATGCGCATAATGTGTTGAGGATTTCAAATCGAGGTCTGCAGACTCGAAATGATAAAGTTCACATGATAAAGTTTAAACTATTCACAAGTACACTTGAAATGTACATGTATTCTCAACAGGAATTATACACCTGAAGTGTAATACAAAGAGATAGCAATTAATATTTGCTTATAAAATGCGAACCACAAAAGTGAATATTGCCATGAGTTATGGCGTATGATTCTTCGTAAGACCTGACACTGATAACGAAGAAATATATTTCTAGTGGTGGATATAATGGTGAATGATAACACTTAATATGTGTTTATATTTGTTATCATTTGATAATAGAGCTTATATTTGAAGTCCCTGATAGACTCGATATGCTTGAAGCATATAATTGTTCCTGTAGAACATAATGAGATTATCTTAGTGAATTTTTATTGAAAGAATGATTGTGTATGTCCATATATGAAGAAATTCTATACGTAGCTATACTTGCTATATGTATTTCTTTATCAGAATATATCCTCATTGTACAATCTATTGATTGACATAGTGTTCCCCATATTAGGGGGAGAAAATCATCAATTAAAAGAGGATATTATTTATGACTTTTATTATCTTAATCTATGCACAAGTATTAATGAACTAGAAGTTCAAAATATTATTTATTTGCATAATATTGCATATTGATCGTTTGTCTGACTCCTGTAGAGTTAATCAATATAACATTATACATATAGATATTCCCATTTGGATAAATGTCCTAGCAGGACAAATATATATATTCTATAACTATATGATTTTGATACACGCCTAAAGCGTGATTGATCTCTTGGTTTTGAAAATAAAATCCTCAAAAGGGAAAATGATTTGATGATCAAGATATTTTTCCTGAAGAATTTAGAGGAGCAAGCATTGTGATTAACGTTTTGAAAAGCCAACATTTTTTTTTGATTGAACATCCTGAAGATGTTTCACATGGACATAGCACATCAATTGTTATTGGGTTATTATATGTGAGATCCTTTATATCAATTGAAGGATATTGAAGAACTATGTGGTCTTGAAGTACCACAATTATACAATTAAGTGCATGAATACACTTGTCCACATACAAGTAGATATCTATCTAATTCTTCTCTACCCAATGAATTTTGAGACGGCATTATATTTGTCTTTTGATATCTCTTTAAGAGAGTTTATCTTGAATATTGAGAAAATCCAACTCCTGTTGAGATGGATATGTAAGGTATAAATTACCTATATGATCCACATAAACCATGCATTTATATGTATGTGTTGATTATAACAGCCACATCTTTAACTCATGTTGAAGAAATAGAAATTCATGATGTTGGTTGAGAATATGTGTGATCATGATTAATGTATTCGAGATATATCTATATCATCTAAGAATGAATTCTAAATATATTGTTAGATGATAATAAAGTTTGGAATATATCTAAGGAGATATGATAAAAAAAATTTTTTGCTCATGTGCTCCTGAAGAGTGCTGATTTTGATGTGCAACAAATTCAATCATGTGACAATCTGACAGATTTATTCACTAAGGTATTACCAGCCGCAACATTTCAGAAATTGGTGAACAAAATTAGAATGTGACGGTTAAGAAATCTTAAAGGATTATCTTATCAGGGAGAGTAAAAATATGGCATAAAGAGTAGTGTACTCTTTTTCCTTCACTAAAGTTTTTCCCACTGGGTTTTTTATATAGTAAGGTTTTAACGAGGCATACTCTTATGCAATGGACATCCAAGGGGCAGTGTTATGAAATTAATATTATTATGGATGTCCATTATCAGAGTTATAAAGGTACTCCAACTATCCAGAAGATAGATGGTAAAGTTCTATCATATCTTTGATTAGTGATAGGATTTGTCTTCTGATTACCCTATACCTATTCTGATTTGGATGTACCCCTGAACCCTATAAATAGGGCTCTAAACTGAGGTGTTGGATACACTCATTCATTGATTGATTTACTCTCAGAGAATTAATAAAGATCTCTTGTTCTTTCTCTCTATTTTCTCTCTATAGTTTTTTCCTATTCTCTACATTATAATTTTTTTAAAACTCTCTACATTAGTATTACTATTTTGCTATGCCGACAACGACTGCACGTCAACAAATTCATAACAATATTTAACTTTTTATGGAGGAAAAAATATGTTTCTTATTTGAATATCATGTAAATAAATAAAAAATAATAAAAAATACGCTTCAATCTTTATCATTGCAAAAAATAAAATATTATTATTTAAAAAAATAAAATTATCACAAGAAATTATGATGTTACTTAAAAATATAAAAAACTAATATTATTTAATAAAAAATACAATGGTATAAGATTTAAAAATAAATTATATGATTTTCATGAAATAATTTTACATAATTAGTGAAAATGTGTATTTTATTTTAATACTATAAAAATAAGTAAATAGCAGATAAAAAATATCTTCTATTCTCTATCACTAAAAAAGAACTAAGAAAAATTATTATTTTATAAAAAAGTTAAATAATTAAATGGCATTAGAATAGAGGAGGGATTAGGGTTTTCTTTTGCTAACTGAAAGGGTTATTCAAAAATTATAAGATTAATGGTTGTGGAAAAGTAAACGTGTACCACTGACTAGATTACGCAATATTATTTAGATTCATTTTCTTCTGAGGAAGTTATTGTTCAGATTTGGGAATTTAGGTTTTAGGCAAGATTTTGTCTAATAATGTAATTTTCCCAGTGTAACACATCTTGTATACAAAAAAATCAAATTAAATAGGAAAGTGTTCAAGGAAGGGAGAGGCTAACTCCACAACCGAACCCATTATTCATGAAGGCAATAGTTCCCGTAGATCTCCTCCCCTCTTTCCTTTGACACCCTTCTCCTTCTCATTTATATAGGAGTGTTCAACCAAGCTGAACACTTTTGTCTATTCCTTCTATATTTATGTGCTTATTTGTCTTCTTAATCACTTCAAGAATGCAATCAAACTACTCCAAACAAGAATTTTCATTCTAAAAATGCATTCCATAAGAGGAAAGAGGACTTCAGTTATGTCTGAAAATTGCAGAACACATACTATAAAAATGTCAACAGAAACAAACAACATAAGTCGCTATTTACATTCTGATAAAAGTAAAAACAATGAGCTTCATTCTGCAATTTATAGCACAATACATAAACCTCTGCTCACATTTATTTCATATACTATGCACAACATGTCATGAAATCAGGGAATATTTTCAAAGGTGATATGCTTTTCGCTTCCATTCGGATAATGCATCTGAGGCCTTCTCCTTTCAGCATGTATTCGAAGTTAAAGCTCCTGCAATAATCACCAATAAAAAATATATGCATCTTTCTAGCACAATTTTGCAATGTTTCATGATTCTTTGAAAATTTTTGAGAATTTAGAATTTAAAGATTAGAACTAGAAATAAATAAGTCGGTAAGGCACTTCCTAAAGAGTTCATTGTCTGTCAATTATCAGAAAGTATCAGCTCTCTTTGTTCATGTACTTTTCAACAACAGATGGAAGATCAGGTCGCGGTTTGTAGTTGCCAAAAAATGTGCCCTTCAACAAGTACAGCAACACCCCAACCTTGCAAGAAACGTTATATTTAGGCACAGTTCCTGTAAAATAAAGAGCACACTTGTAGTCCTTCGGGTTCACAAATTCAGTGACTCCAAATTTCGTGGCTGCAAACAGAAGAAAAGGGAGAAACTATCAAATGAATCATGAGTACAAGAATATTTCTACCTCTTTACTCTGTTTGTCATTTGGTACAGAGCATTCTTAAATGGAAAATATGCAAGAAACCGCGAATAAACTAAAAATTCATCCTCTTCAACTTCTGCAAATCGACTAGAGTTCAAACCCACACCAATGATCCTCGAAGTGTCAGGAATTCGAGCTCCTTCGGCTGCCTAATCAGGAAAAAACAATGGAATATTTGCAGCATTATCAACAAGGCTACAATTGATGTTCTGTCTCAACTCTCAAGTTGTAACTGTAAATTGAAAGGAGATTGGTAACAGACAGAGATCTTACAGCAAGATCGACAGCTCCTAATCCAAAAAATGGCTACAGTTGAACCCCTAGGAGGCTTGGCAACATTCAAGGCAGCATCAAGACCTAAATGATTAGACAAAGATCTTTTCAATGTTGAACATGAAAAGATAAGGCAGGAGCAAATGAAATGATTCAATATTTTTCTAACCTGTTGAGATTCCACAGCTTAGGACACAAACTTTATCAAGTGCAGCTTCTGGATTGATCTTTGCTACACAACCAACATGAACCACAGTGTACTCACTCACTGCAAATTGAACTTCCAACAAAATCATAAATTAGCTTCCCATTTATCGAAAATCTTGACCTTCCATCATTAAGCATTACAGTTCTATCAGTGTTGATCCTAAGCAGATCACACATATTGCTCTCCTCTGATTTGCAATGGCGACACTGTTTGCATTCTAAAATAAATACAGGAAGGACATGAACCAGGTTTGAGTTCTGTTACATGTTCACCGACACTCTCTACAATCCTGCACTACTAAAAGGAATTGGACTAAATGACTGATATCTGTTTGATTTATTGAATGAATAATAACAACCTTGTTTTCACTATTTTTAGAAGTTATTGTCATATCCTGCAGCCTCATGACCAAATATTCAAGGAAATGTGGGAGTCTGCCCCCTGCAATTTGATGAGAAAGTGAAACTTAAATCATGGGAAATAAGATCTTAATGTGCACAAATTAAAAGTTGGATACAAAATGCTGAATATCCTTAGTGTTACTTTGCTTCCCAGAAGTGAACATCAGTATGGCAAAGGGATGTGAAGGGGATCTTCAGCCGAACCTCCATTGCCTGAGGTGGTGCTACCTCCACCTCTTCAATCACCAGTGGCTTCCCTGGTTCCCACGCTACAGAAGCTGCAACATATATTACTTGAGGAAAATCGGAAGAAAGATGGCCCCAGAACAACAGAAAAGACCGCAATCTGTCAATTTTCTTTGAATCATCTATATTTTAGTTAACAAACAACATCGATCATAGAAGTACTGGAGATTTTCTCAGGAAATTTAGATACTTAGATGCCCTTAATATTGTAAAATAATATAACTCGAGAAAGTTTTTATTGAATTAAATCAGGACATTTAGGGTGGTGGTCAAAACACGGAGTCTTTAGTCTTACATATCTTTAGCTTTATCCTTTTATCTTCTCAGTCACGTACAAGGAACTGTTAAAATTTTAAGCTCTAGTTCCATTCTAAGAATCTCAAGAAAGAAACCACAGCAGGAATGAGGACTGAAGTACTCCAGGAAATTTTCCTAGAATATATATTTGATAGTTTATAATTAAAAATTCAAGAAGAATCAACAACACATTGGTCTGTCAAGTTCACTGAGATAACAGAAAGAAGATGAATATGAGGTACATCTCATACAATTATTCCATCAAGTACAGCTGACAGTTATTTTGTACATATACAAGACCATTAAACGGGACTTTTGATGCTGAGTTACCCTATGCCTCCATGTGAATAATGCATCGGAGTCCTTCTCCTTTAAGCATGTATTCAAAAGCCTTGTTGATCTCTGAGAATGGAACTTCATGAGTGATAAATTTCTCGAGTTCAAGTTCCTGCAATCATAACCACCTGTTTAGTATAGGCAGAACCATCTGATAAATTCTGCTTACAAGGTGAAGCAAAGCATTTTTCAAGTGAAATCACGCATTGATTTATTATTCATTAAACAGTTTTGGTAATATTGAAATGCAAGTTAAGCAGCTACCAATCAGAAATAGAAAAGAAATTAATTAGAACTAGTTGAAGCGGTTCCTTAAGCAGTCCACATTCCGCCATTTCCCTGTAAGAATAAACTCACCTTGTTCATGTACTTTTCAACAACTGAAGGAAGATCAGATCGCGGTTTATAATTGCCGAAGAAGGTACCCTTGAGAGTCCTCTCATTCAGGACATTCATAGGATGAGTTTTGAATGCATCATCTTTGTTTGGTACTCCAACAAGTACAGCAACACCCCATCCCTGCAAAGAAACATCTTGTACTGTCAGACTTCAGATTGTATCTTCTACAATATTATATTGAGGAACAAAAAGGGAAAGTAGAGAAATTACATCATGAACACATTCAAATGCAGATATCATTGCACTGATACTTCCTGTACATTCAACACTTCGATCCACTCCTCCATTTGTCATCTCAGCAAGAACCTAAAGATTAGAAAAATGCTCCAAATGTTTCCAATCATTCACAAATAGAACCTTAAAATTAGGAAGATGAAAAAGATGATAAAGAAAAAGACCTCTTGAACAGGCCTGTTGTAGTCCTTGGGGTTCACGAACTCTGTGACTCCAAATTTCTTCGCTGTTGGCAAAAGAAAGGAACATGAATGATAAATTATAAGTGTGTGAATGATCAATGTAATCTTATGAAGGAAAACTTTGTTGTTCTTTTGATCCTTATTTTGTTAGGAAAAATTTTAGATAGAAATTCTTTCAAAAAAGAAATGCGGATATAACCTAGAGAGGACCATATTTACCTTCCTCAAATCGCTTAGAGTTCAAATCGACTCCAATAATCCTTGAAGCTCCAGCAATTCTAGCTCCTTCAGCAGCCTAATCACATATCGGTATGCACCTTTTGCATGAGCAGCAGCAATAAGGGAGATAATCTCATAGACAAAGGAGCAAAAGAACCATCTTACCGCAAGACCAACAGCTCCTAGACCAAAAATGGCTACTGATGAACCCTTTGGTGGCTTGGCAACATTCAAGGTAGCACCAAGACCTATCCCAACAAACACTTGTTAATATGAGAAACACCATTGAAGCACACGAAGTTCAAAAGTCCCGAATTACCAACCAACCTGTGGAGATTCCACAGCTAAGGACACAAACTTTATCAAGTGGAGCTTCAGGATTAATCTTTGCAACACATCCAGCATGGACCACAGTGTATTCACTGAAAGTAGAAGTGCCAACAAAATGATAAATTGGCTTCCCATTTATGGAAAATCTTGATCTTCCATCGTTAAGCATTACAGCTCTGTCAGTGTTGATCCTAAGAAGATCACACATATTGCTCTCCTCTGATTTGCAATGGCGACATAGCTTGCACTCCCCAGTAAATACAGGCAGAACATGATCACCAGGTTTGAGTTCTGTCACACCTTCGCCAACACTCTCCACAATCCTGCACAACAATAAACGAATTACACCACAATTGTATCAGTTTCTGGAAATCACTAGTCTAAAGGAACTTGGTTTTGATTCTTTTCAAGAGATGTTGTCATACCCTGCAGCCTCATGACCAAATATTCTAGGAAATATAGGAGTCTGTCCCTGCAAATTGACAACAAAGTTGTATTTTATATCATGAGTAATAAGATTTATGCTGTGCTGTGCAAGCTTCAAAAGCAAAATACAAACTGTGATTTGTTCTGAATTATACCTTGGCTTCCCAGAAGTAAACATCAGTGTGGCAAAGGGAAGTGAAGAGGATCTTCACCCGAACCTCCATTGCCTGAGGTGGTGCTACCTCCACTTCTTCAATCACCAGCGGCTTCGCCGGTTCCCAAGCCACGGCAGCTGCAACATACAATGAAATTCAATGCTATAACACAAGGGAAATATCAGGAAAAGAAGAAACAAGAAATTTGACTAGACGTTCTTGAATCAAAGTTCAGCATCAAGGACTATACCTTTGCAGCGGATAACTTGACCAGCAGTACTAGACATCTTCTATCTGATCCGAACTTCTCTGATTGAAAAAATCTCTTTAAGTAGATTCGATTTTCTTGTGGTGAAAACAGTTTTCCATACAGTGGGTATATATAGTAAGCCCTCCATGCCAGAATTCTGAAGATTTTCTTGTGAACTGGATGGAGAAGAAAACCGGGATTGCTGCTGCAGTTTTGGATGCGCCTTAGTTTACAGTTTCTGGTTTCTCAAATGGTTTGAGCTTTTTACAGGTAAGAATCACAAGTTGAACAGCGGAAGGATTCCATCAATATGCTGCTCTTATTCAAAGGTCAACTGGTAATCAAATTGTTGTGAGACAAATATAAAAATAACTGTGGTTTTGACCAGCTGCTATTCCATAGCGGTTTTTGGAAATGGAACATTTGATTTGGTTGTGATTCCAGTTTCTTTAAGATTCCTATTTCATTACTTCTTTGATAGGAGAAGCACTCAGAAATAGTAGTGTCAAACGGGTCGGTGTGCTCCGGTCCGGTCCGACCCGTTGCTAACTGACCTTAAAACTAATTAGAACGAGTTGGCCCGTTTAACTCGTGGTCTGAAAACTTTCAACTCGCGGTCTGCGATAACCAGCCCGCGGATTAAACGGGCTAGTCCGTGGACTTTTACAAAAACGATGTTGTTTTGTAAAAATAAGTAAAACGATGTCGTTTAGAGAAAAAATATATTTTTTAATATTTTAAAAAGATCCAAACGACGTCTTTTTGAGAAAAAAATATATTTTAATATTTTAAAAAGATCAAAACTAACATTGTCAATACGGGTCAAAGTCCGCGGGCTGGCCCGTATTAGCGGGCTTGGATTTAGGATATCAAAACCTGTTTAATCGCTGGCTTTTTTAACCCGCTCTGCCTAGCCCACGGGCCGAACGCGGGCTAGCCCGTTTTGATAGTGTTACTCAGAAATGGTCATTCCTGTACTACCATATTTTCTAGGTTAAATTCCATTAACCCGTTAAACTTCTAACTTCTCTTCAAAATTACAATCTGCTTTAATAAATTATACTCTCTGTAAATACACGTTCTAATTTTCTTTATATATGTATAAATATATATAACATCTTTCTATATAAAGTGCTAATTTAATATTTTTTTCTAATTTTAATCTTGTCTCCAACTATTAAATAAATTTATTTTTTCAAAAATTATTAATTTTTCAACCAATCATTCAAAATAATAATCCTTTTATTAAATTTAAATTTGGTACACTAATCAAGAGCTTTTAAATAAGGACATTTTAGATAGAAAATTGTGCTCTAAATGTCACTAAAGAAATGCACTACCGTTGGTCATGCTATTAAGCTTTATTTTTAACTTTTTATGGTACTGAATAACTATTGTGTATCTTTCTATATCACTTTACAATATTTTTAACTTGTTTAACTTTCGTGTCTCTTTTATGTCATTGAAAGTAGCGTAAACAGATATACGAAAGTTGTTTAACAATTTTAAAAGTTAAAAAGATTGCAAAATAATATAAAAATAAACACGAAAATTATTTAGTAACATAAAAAGTTCAAAATAAAGTTTAATGGCACGACCAGTAGTTGTGCATTTCTTTAGTGTCGTTTAAAGTCAAGTTTCCTTTTAGATATTTATCAAAAATTTTATAAAATTTACTAAAATCTTAATTCTTGTATAAAATAAAATTATACTATATATTTTATAATGGAGGAAGTTGCAACTAAAAATAACGTTATTAAATTATACCATTGGATTAACTAACATCTTAATTCAAGTTATTGAATGAATGAAGTAAGGTAGGAGATTTTCTAATAATATTTGATTATTTTTATTTAAAAGCTCAAATAGAATTCACACAAATTATATATAATTTTTTTATTATATAAAATTTTTTTATTATATACAGTATGAAAACTAATCATTTTTCTAAGAATTTTTTTTCTCTCTCTCTCTCTCCCTTTCTATACTACAAATTCAATGAATAACTCATCGAATTGGTCAAAATAAAGCAATGACTAGCAAATCTACAAAGAATTATCTCAATTTGGAAACGAAAACTTCCAAAATCATCAAGTTTAACCCCAAAAAATTATAATTTTTGACCCCCACTAAACTTCCTCAACTTAGTGGCAGAACTCTATGTGGAGTTTCGCCATGAGTGGCGGAAGTGCACCTGCAGTTCCGCTACGGATGGTAGAACTCCATGGGAAGTACATGGAGTTCCACCACTAAATTGCAGAAGTTCTCCAGATTTTAAAAAATTTTAAATCTTTTAAATATTATTTTATTTGTTAAATATAATTAATAAAATAATCTATGTAATTAGAATATTTTATTGTAAAGCAATTGAGTAGTTAAAGTTATAGTAATTGTGTTATTCATGCATTAGTAATATTGATGTTTAGTAATCTCACAACTATAACTAACACTTATTCAATAAACCATATTTAGAGGAAAATGTGAAAATTTTACAGTATATAAATAGTATATCTAAATAGGCACATATAAATATGGAGCGTTAGACCAACTAAATCTGAACTAAACATTCTAAATTTTCTAGGAACTGCATATTCTAACAAAATTCACATCACGATCAATTAAGAATCATGTCTTGCAAGTTATTAAATTAAGAAAAGAAGATTAAGTTACGCTGCTTTTGATTTTCATGTAACTTCCTTTTTCTCTTTTTGAGAAAACTTACTCAAGTAATTATGTTATGTTAAAGTAATATTTATTAATACAATAATTTTGGCTTAATTAAGTAAATTCTTGGAATGTATTGAAGATTAAGCCTTATGTAATTGGTTTTAAAATTGATATTCGTATTTGCATGCTAGAGACATCCATGACTTTAGAGTAGTAGTGATAATTTAATAGTCTTCTCATCGATCTTGCCGAAGATATAATTATTCTTAAAAGGTAGTTGTAGCGATTACACACGTCTAGGAAATAAAAATACAAATGACTCAACATAAAAGCATTACAAACGCAATTAATTAATAATATCTTATGAAATAGACAATTGAGTAGTAAAAAAGTTAAAAATAGAAGAATAAGTTAAATACGACGACGCTGTATCCACGAATAGGGCTATCAACGGGTTCAAATGAGATCGGGACAACTTGTCCTTGATCCAGACCCGATTAGCTGTTAAGGGTACCGAACCTGACCCGATTACCTTGTGGGTCTAAATATGCTAGACATGTACCTTACCAGATAGGGTCTTGGTTTAGATTTGGGTAGACCCAATAAGAATTTTAAAAATAAAGAAAATCTAATACATAAAAAAAATTAAAATGACTGTTAGATCAAAACACATCTAACGATTGTAAAAAAATCAGGTATATAAAATATTTATTATTAATTTAAATCGGGTCTTGAGTCTACAGGGTTCGAAACATTACGTACCGTACCCATACCCGTTTAGAATATGTATTATTTGGTCCGAATTCAGGTCCGGATAAACTGATATAAATAGCATACCGTACCAATGTTATCGGGTAAGACCCGACCCATTGACAACCCTCATCGCCGGCTGCCATTGCTCGCTCCCGCTCAAGAGCAATATCACACCACCTTACAATAAAAGCATCTTTTTGCTCCGACGTCATATGCTTTGGATCATCACCTTGAACATGGAGCAGACGATGTATCATATCTGGACTTAAGTGCACATCCAGATTTACGTAATAAAAAAGTCTAGCTATTCTCAATACATATTAGAACTTGTGTACTTCACGATGTACTTCTTGTTATTACTTGGTCTAAAGTCATCGCTAGGCAGAATAGGATTTATGGGATGTGCTGCACACGATCGAATCTAACATTTAAGGCTCCACCAGGTCACAAAATTGCAGGCAACCATGAAATGCCAATGTCTAGTGTGTGCCTAGCGGATTTGGGTCATACGGTGTCCAGCAAGGTTTGGTTTAATTAGACTTACACTTAAAACAACTTTTCAGGTGGGATTGAATACAGTTTGATTTTAAAATTTTTGTTTTGAATTTCGTATATGTTGAATTGTTTGTAAGAGAAAATATGGGCTCACACTTGAATTTTTACCTTGGGTTTGTGAATGAAATTCTTTCCAAATACACTCAATATATTTTGTGTGCGCAAAGAATTTGAAGTTAATGCACTTAAAAAAGAATTAATGAATTAATTAAGTAGGTGATTATATAACCTTGCATTAAAAATTTTTGGGTCTATAGCCAGTATGGTATTGGGGAAATATTTCACAAATGGCTATAATACTATTTAGTTTGGTATCATAGATGCAATGATGATAAACAAAATAGCGTTATTGACGTGCCAGAAAGTTATACAAAAAGCAAAGCAATAATGCCTTTGTTATTAGAATTATTGCTTTGGTTCAACAATGCCATTTTTTTCGAAAAAAGCAATAACGTCATTACTAGTGGCATTATTAATTTCCCAAATAACCTCCCTTTGTTCTATTTCTTTTCTTATTTATTCAAAATTCTTTAAATTTCTTTTTAATATCATAGAGAATCCAATGAGTCTTGAATAATGTGTGAGAACAATTTAACTATACTAACTCTTGATTTTGGCAAAACATTTTGATAAATTTTTTAGACCTTTCTTTTTTAATTTATTATTATATATATTTTTGAGTTGTAATTTATTACTATCTCTGTTCTTTTTTATATGTCAAAGAAAAAATCAAAACATAAAAATCAAGAAATTACAAAATTTTATATGAGTTAAAGTTCAAGAGATTGCTTTGTCCTTTTTATTTACTTAAGTGTAAAACTAACATCTCTATTTTTTAATCACTATTTAAAACGTCTTTTAAATAAGGGTATATTTAAATTTTAATTAGCTAAATATTCTTAAATTCATAAATTTAATAAAAAATCAATAAATAAAAGCTAACTTTTAACAGATGAAAAAGAACTGAATGAGTAACATAGTAATGGGGGAAAATAAGGAAAAAACAAAGGAAAAAGGACACAAAACTTAAAAAAATAGGTTGCACGTGAGAGTAACGTCCGCAATCAGACTCTTACTAAAAGTTTCCAACGCTCCAGAGTTCACTCGTGGGTGAGAAGTTGGAGAGAAGTCCATCTAACTGTTCATTCAACGCTGGACGTCTATGATTCTTCATCTTTCTCAAGTCCTAAATAAGGAAAACAAAACATCACTGACGCCATTTTCGATGGTGTCATTGACTTTTAAAAGTAATAGCACTAATCGGTTATGCCTTACTACTTTACTTTTTGTGCAACCTTCTAGCGATTCAGTAATACCATTTTGTTTAGCGTCATTGGTCTCAATTACACCAAACAAATGGCATTATGACCATTTGCAAAACATCTCCCTAACATTGAGCCATTTTAGTTTATTTTTTCAAAAACAAAACCGTATTGGGTAGAGACTTGAAAATTTCACGATACTGGGTAGAGACCCAAAAATTGTAAAGTAGCATAAAAAAGAGATACGAAAGTTGTTTAATGGTATAAAAAGTTAAAAATATTACAAAATAATATAAAAAGAGACAAAAATTGTTCAGTGACATAAAAAGTTCAAAATAAAGTTTTATGGCATGACCAATAGTAGTGCATTTATTTAGTGTCATTTAAAGTCAAGTTTCCTTTTAAATAATTATCAAATTTTTTATAAAATTTACTAAAATCTTAATTTCTGTATAAAATAAAATTAGACCATATATTTTATAATGGAAGAAGTAGCAACTAAAAACAACATTATTAAATTTATACCATTGCATTAACTAACATATTAATTCAAGTAATTGAATGAATGAAGTAAGATAGGTTTCGTGATAGCAAGCGCTACTATGCCTTTCTACTGAGTTTTTATCCTTAAGCTCATTGGGTGTTGAAGATCTTCTTTTCCTAAGGTCTTCCTATCTAAGAATTTAGGGCAGGGTATTTGGAATTTGTGCTAGGAAAACCAGTATAATTTTCTTATAGCGATGGCTCTAGTGATTTTGATGACTCTATCATCGATTTTTAATGTGTTTTTTCTTTTTCCATTAGTTGTTCTTCTTCTTCACCAATAATAAGAATATAAAGTTACTAGCAAAAGATCATGTGTATTGGATCTTTGACAACATGTTTTTGATTATTCATAAAGCATAGGGGCTTGTAAAGAACGTAATATAAAATAGGAGAGTTAAGGATAAAAATTTCGTAAATTGATTATGTTCTGTTGTGTTTTGTTGTTTATGCCTTTATACTAAATTTGTATCACAATCCTCAACAATTTGCACATAAACACAAGGCAAGTGCATCTATCGTTATGAGTAGTATAATGGCAAATAAATTCAATATCGTATCCACGGGGATGGTTAAATATCATTACTCACTTTCTATTCTATTGTTTAGCCTATCAAATTTGTTTGAGAAAATGGTTGGAATAATTACTGAGAAAAGAAATCTAACTTAACTAATCTTTGTTTGCAAGAGAGAAATCAATTGAGAAAATAATACTTGAATGGTTAATCCCCCTAGACTTACCTATGTGATAAAAATGTCCATTGGTTGATAAATTTCACTTCTTATGTTTGATGAAATTCCAATGATAGAACTCACTCTATCTCTAGATGAAAGTTCTCTACTCTTAGATTAATTAGTTGAAATCTCTTTCTAACCAAATCAACCCAAGAATGCATTAAGAATTGTGAATTTCCAATTAGAGAATCAAGAAAATGTTTAGGTTTCTATCTCTAGTCACCTAAATCATCCCCATTATTTGTCGATGTTCTATTTCACCCTTCCTTTCTCAATTCTAAGTGAAAAAATCCAGATTTTGAATTAATTATCAATCACCCTTCATTCCTCAATTCCAAGTGAACAAAAATTCCAGATTATGCATCCATAATCCACTCAATCAATTCAACCATTCAAAGCCACAAACAATTCACAAGAAATTCAAAGTCAATCAACCAATGAAACACTTCATTCACATAGGCAAAATCTAGGGTTCATACCCATCCAAGTATTCAAAAGTTTAGCTCATCAACATACTACAAATCAAAGAACATAAACCAATAAAGAAAGAGTACGAATTGTTCATTTTCATGGTGTAAAATCTTCTCTTCCTCAAGGTTGAAATTCGTCACTGTAGCATGGAGAAAATTGCAGCTTTTTCCATGAATCTTCAAGGTGGATGTTCTCCTTCTTCAAGGATTCAATATTCTCTCTTGATTTCTCTTGCAAAGATGAAGAATTGGGATGGGATTTGAGTGAGTTTTGATGAGTTTTTGCTGTTTTTCTTTCACTCTCTCGGCTCCTCTTATTTCTGCCCTAAAGGGGTATTGAAATCTCCCCCAAAAGAGAGAGAAATACAGCTTAAAAGCAGCTTCAGATTGACACAAATGGCGCCGCTTATATCACACCAAATGGCTCCACTTACCACCAGTTTTGGTACAAGTTTCTGCTGCCCGACTGTGACACTTTTTTGACTTCTAGGTGAATTCAGAGCATCAAATAGGCTGATCTAGGTCTTGATGTCTTCATGAAAGTTGTAGATCAGGATCTCATCTTTCCACAGAGATTTGAATCACCTCAATTGGGCATCTAGAACTCATTATACCAAACTGTATCAAAAATGAAACCCAATGCAGAACAGGTGACTTTGCAGCATAAGTAGGGTAGGAAAATGAACTCCGATTTACACAAATTTTACCATTCTGAAAACTTCCGAATGTCCTCTATAATTGTATAGAATACTACATTTGCATTTGGGATCGGTATGAAGGTCAAAATCTGACTTGAAATATGTCTACCAGTCTGTTTTTCCTCTGCATTTCTCTATTGTTCTTCATTGTGTAAAATCTCTTTGTTTGCTTCATTTACTTCCAAATCTTTAACAAACTCACCTAAAGCAAATAAGAGATAAAGGGAGTGTAAATCGTGATTAAAACACCAAAATTTAGTATAAATGTGAGCTCAAAATGATCATTATATAAAGCACAAATATAGAATATCATGTTCCATGGTTGCACAAGCTTTGGTCCTTCATCATCCTTTAACCTGTAACTTCTGTTCCTGAGTGCCTTTGTTACCAGATATGGTCATTCTCATACTGCGTCTAATTTTTTGTTGGGATCTACTCTTCTAACTTCATTTTTGTGTAGCATTAGGTCACCCTCCTAGATTAATCGAGTGGTAACTCGAGAGTTGTAATGTTTCACAACTTGTCGTTTGTATTGTTCTTCTGAGTGCGTTGCTCAAGTTCTTGTCACACGGGTTTAATTATGCTAACAATTAATAACCCATTTACCTCCTGCTTCTGTTTGGCAAAAACTCTCTTTTTTTTCCTTAAATATGGATTGAGACTCAAGCTTAATCCCCGATTAATGTTTCATGATTGAATGAGGGACCATGCCTAGGACATCCTTACTCCAAGTGAACACATCTCGATATTCCTTTAAGACTATCTGTACTTGGTAGTAGACATCCCCAACTAATTCCCACCCTATCCTTATCTATCATTCGGGTTGAGTGAAATCTATACAAAATTGTTCAAATTTTAAATTTGGTTCTAGTCTTACTGACTGCCTATTGTCCTTCATAACACGTAATTTATACTCTCAATCCTCGAAGTCTCGGAGCTTGTTTGAATAGCATTCTTGGTCTTCATTATCTTCCCCCACTAGAGTTTGCAGTGAAGCTACGAATGTTGAATTTATTTAGTGTTGATCAACCCAACAACATGTTATAGGCAGAGGTAGTTGGGACTACAAAGAATGTTATCATTACGACAAAAATCTTTATGCATATCGATAAGTTAATTGACCCAATAAACTTTATACTTTTCCTAGTTAATCCATATAGGGGTACTTTCTCAAGAGCTAATCTTTCCTCGAGCAAACCCATTTTTGTTGAATGTTTTTTTGAATAGGATATTAGTCGAACTTCCCATATCTACTAGAATTGGTGTGACTGTCCAGCTAGCTACTTCTAAAGAGACTACTAAATGTCAATCATCCAATTTTCTTCATTGTTTGAACTATAATGTATCTACCATGTTAATAACCCAAGCTTCGGGCTTCTATTTTCCCTTGGGTCCCGCATCGATTTGCTTTGATTTTCACACATCAAGATAAAATCCTTGAGATTTCCCTTGCGAATTGCATCCTCAATTTCCCGTTTTAGGTCATTACAAATTTTCGATTCATGACCGTGATCCTTATGAAATAAGTAGTATTGTTTCTGGCTTCTTTTATCGGGAGAGGTGGCCATTTTTGCGATGGTCGCAAGATACCTAATGATTCTACTTGCTACAAAATCTTAATCTGGGAAGTTCTTAACGAGATAGTTTCTTGCAAGCGGGTTAACATCCCGATGATGACCGCGAAAGGGCTTGAATACCTAGGATCCACCTTCTTGAACCTTAAGATTTTATCCATTTCTTGCAATCATCCTTCTTCTGCCATTCGTGGCCTTTGAATTCCCAATCAAGCTCCTTCTTTTTCCTTATAATATCATCTTCTCTAATAAAGCATTGTACTCAATCATGGAGCTATACAACTATTTATGGGTTGCTCAGTGTGAGCTTACGCACCAGTGGCAAAGTTCGCAAATCATGGACATACTCCTTGACTTTTATCTCATCTTGGAGATCCCTCACATCCAAAGCTTCCAAGCTAAAACACGTGGTATAGTCAGTGACCGATTCGACAACCTTCTGCTGAAGGTGCAAGAGGTCATCAACAGTTTTCTATCATGTAATACTGGAGAGGGGTGCATAAAAAATCATTCTCTCTTCTAGGTTTAGCGAGGAAAATCAGTACAAAGCTTGCGCCTTATTGAGCTTGGAAACATATGGATAAGGCTATGTCTGCCAGAAGCTTCTCTCTACAACATGAGATACATGAATTTTTTAATATGTTCTCTGGGGTCTACCTCATGACCGCCTCGAATGCCGCTATAATCGATTGAATTAGCATATCCTTCATCTACATGTGTTCTGCAAGCTAGGGGCACATAACATAGGGAAACACAGGGAAAGAAGCCATGGGAGAACAAAGGAAGCAGAGGCAGTGCCGAAAACAAAATAACAATAACCAAAGCCTTGAATACTTCTTCAAATATATTACAAATGAGCCTTGATTATGAAGAAAGTAAATGGCAATTGAAAGGTCAACAAAAATTGAAAAGGCACAAATTATGAATGTACCCTTAAAAAGGGGATGAGCCTCAATTCATGAGGAGACATATCAACAATCAAAAAGTCCAAAGGTGGCAATGATTTGAATACAAAATGCAGAGGGTAAAGGGGAAAAAATCCCATCGAAAGAAGTGTTAACAAAAAATTGCTCATGGGCCAATAAGAAACAACAACACAGAGGGCAAGGGGAAAAAGTCCTACCCAAAGAGGCATCAACACTAATTGGTTATAAGCCAAGAAGAAACCAACGAGTCCTCAAAAAATAAATACGGTTTGGTCTATAAGCACTAAATTGGACAAATTGCACAAAAAATAAACAAAGTTTGACCAATAAATTGTTCAACAAATAATTAAAAATCCTAGGCCCAAAGTCGGGCCCAGTAGAAAAATAGTCTAACTCTAAAAAGTAAGCGAGCAAAACACACCAAGATTTGAATACAAAAGCACAGGTAAATTATTCTACAGACTAATCTGCAATGTCAGAAGCAACACTCAGGATAGACCTGGACAAAGCACCCATTACAAAAGAGGAAGATGCGTAAAGAAGAATTAGCTCAACCACTCTAGAAAGTACAATGATTACATATCTTCGAGTAATTCAAAATCCCCATTGTTGATTCAAGGATACAAACTTTCAGTTTTGACGACTAATAAAACATGTATTAAGTAAACTAATGAGTATTTGTTGAGATGATTTTAGAATATGCCTTGAATGATCATGATCAAGCCATATAAGTTCAAGAATCAAGCAGTGTACATTAAGGGGTATAAATCTTTAGATTCTTGTTAAGAATTAATTTGAGATAATATGTCCCAATATGTTCTTTAGTCAAAACGAAAGTTTTTAGTCTTAAAAATATGACTCAAAAGTTTTTATTCAAAAATTGCATCTGGAAATATTTCAACAAAAAGGGAAAATGGTATTCAAAAAATGAATCTGGAAATCTTTCAAGAAAAAGGCAAAATGTTTTGGCTCTAGTCTTTATATCAAACTTTCAAAACTATTGAACTAGATTTATTTGTGTCAAACTACTTTTATCAGAGCGTAGAATCTTGAGGTGAGTCAGCGTGCTAGTGACTTATCCCTATTCACTTAACGACACGTCAGTGTGCCTTTAAAGCTTGCCAGAATCACTTTTTTGACTTTATAACTAGCTAGAATCACTTTTTCAAAAGTAATCAAGCTTTAACTTTTTTTACTTACAACAAAATAACATAAAGGTGTTTTTTGAACCAATTTTTGAAACAAAAGAAAAGCTGATTTTTTTTGAAAGAATCAAGCTAGGACAACTGGAGTTCACATGTTTACCTATGCTTTACAAAAATTTAATTTTTCTGAAAAAGAACTTTTTGACTTTTGAACAAGACTTTACTAACGCACCATTTGACTAAATTATCTTTATTATTTTCATAGGATATATAAATATAACCCTTTGCATCCTTATGTCTACAAGAGATATGTATGTGTTTCTCAAAGAAGTTGAGAGTTCTTCAATTTAAAAGTAGAAAAGCTAAAATCTGAGAGAGAAACACTTTCAGACAGAAAAGGGAAAATGTGCAAAGTGGGAGCTGATAGTGGAAGCAAGTAAAAGTTTCAATCTTTTCATTTCCATCTTTTCACGGTTCACTAGTGTCAGGTGCAAACTTGTGCCACCAAGGCTGAGGAAGATCTTGGGTGGAAAATAGTTACTAGATCTATTGAAAATCGTAGAGATAGTTGCTAGATCTATTGTAAAACTAGTAGTAATAGTTGCTAGATATATATGTAAAACTAGTGGGTACAACTTAAGAGTTTCTTGGGTGCAAGATACTTAGGATTGTATGGTTTGATCTCTACCATTAAAGAAATTGGGTTAGTGAAAATACTTGAGATGAGATTCTCAAGGGGTAGATGTAGGCATGTTGCTAAACCACTATAAAATTCTTATGTCCCGTTTTATTATTGTTGCTGAAACTGTTATTCATACAATGTCACATAAGATGTCTTTCAAAATATCCATTAGCTTGATAACATTTTGAAACTATTTTCGTATTGCAATGATCAATTTGGTTATTGCTTCTATGTATTCTCCAAAACGATGGAAAGTTGCATATTGATTCTAGCAAAATTGTCCTATGACACTCAAGCTAATGTTACACCATGTTAGCTTAATCAGAGAAAATTAGTTTGACACTCATACTAGATTTTATCTTTTATCTTATCAGCCAACTATTAGCACTTCCAACTTTCACTTTTTAAATTCTACTTTTAATAGGTCAATAATTTTAAAATAATCCAATTCAACCCCCCTCATGGACATTTTTGGTACATACACCATATTTTTCCTTCAATAAATCTACAACCCGCATAGTGGTGATCTGAGCAAGAGGACTGAAACATCAATAAAAAAAGTTTTTCATATCTTTTCTTCTCACAAAAGACTTTTGGATCTTCTTAACAATGGGTACCCGTGGAGCCCCGCTAGAATCCAAAAATTTATCAGGAACACCTTGAAGCTCAACCACAGTACTCTTCAATGCCTTTGTAGTATTGTGAGACTTTTCAAGATCAACCTTTGCAGCTTCTAGTTCCTTGCGAAGTTCTACATTTCTTCACTCAGTAGCTCTTTTTCTAGCACGAACTTCATCAATCTCTATCTTTATGTCTTTGTTTTCCTGAGTAAGCTTAGTTAGTTGTGCTTGGAGCACCTCTCCGACCTCTCTGGCTATTTGAATTTGTTTCCATAATTCCCGACCAAAAGTCGCGGCCTGAACAGTAGACACATAATAATTCTCGAAAGCTTCCAAGCTGCTGCATTAGGTAGCCATCTGAATGCCCCATTGGGCAATCAACCCCCTCGACAGCCTCTCGCACTTGATTAAGGTAGCACATTCACAGGTTCATATCTAGTCCCCCAGCCAGACAAAAATGTGATATAGCATAAGAAACCTCACTCTCGGGAAAGGGCATAGGATCTATCAGGTATTTTTTATACACAGAGTAACCCGATCCATTAGAAGTCAATTCTTCCAATATTAGCCATTTTTGCACACCCAAGTTTAGAGTACGACATTTGCCTAACAGACGGGTCAAAGGGTGAATAGACAAATCCCCCACAAGAGCTTTTCTCTTTTAAGAACTGTAAACAAGTGGCACATTGTCCTCGTTATCATTATCCCGACTCTTCTCTGTGGACAATAGAAACCTAATGATTGAAATACACACAAGATATATAAAGCAAAAGAAAAGAGGAAGGATAGCAGAAAATAATACACACAAGCTGGAGGCTCACCAACTGGATAGTCTTCCTCATCTAACTAGATTTCTGATCGTTCTACAAACGCGTTCCTCCCTCGACCTTGAAGAGATAAGGCAATATTTCGTAAAATACCAGTACCTATAAAATAAGTAAGAATAGTCAGCAATAATGATCCAGAAACGAAGCCTCATTTATAAATGACACAAAAGGAGAAAAAAAAGACTAACGTAGTCTCTCTAAGTCAAAACAGCCTAAGAAAAATAGACCGGTAGGCCTCAGAATCCCTCCTACGTAGCCTTCATTGATTCTTAATTCATAAGCGTATTTGCTTAAAACTTCTATGGCTGTACGGATTTCTCAAGTATGTTTTATTGGTGGTGTAAGACCTAAGAGGGGGGTGAATTAGGTCTTTGGCTAATTATCAAAAATCTTTTCCCCTTTTCCAAATCTTTTGCCGTAATAAAAGCTCTTCTTCAAATTCACAAGCTCTAAGTTTATATGTGATTTAATGGTTGAGACAAGATGATCAAATAATAAAACCACAACCAATCAATCGACAACTAAGAACAAACTATAATAACACAAGTATGTAAACAAGTAAAGCTATAAATAAATGAACACACGATTTATAATGGTTCGATCTTTCCAAGATCTACATCCACTACCTTGAGTCCACACTAAAGGATTTCAACCAATTCACTATATGCTTAATTCAAGCAATTTACATAAGAGGCTCACCCTTCAATGGGTTTTACCACAACAACCTCTTTTCAATTTAATAAATAAGGTTCACCCTTATCACTAAAAGTTTTATGTCATTAGACAACCTAGACTAATCTAATCCAAGGCTCGCCCTCATCAATGGGTTTTACACAATAACCTTGATTAATCTAGTCTATGGCTCACCCTCCACAAGGGTTTTAAGTCTCTTGACCACCTTGTATCAATCTCAACAATAATGTAAAGAAAGAGTTTGAATGTTACCAACACTTCTTGGTGGATGAATACAATTGCTAACACCACTTCACTTCTTGCCTTTGGAATCTTGAATTTCAACCTTTGAGCACAAGGTAATTTGAGAGTTTTTCAAATAATTTTGATGTAAAATAAGTTAAAGCTTGAAGGATTTTGAAGGTTCAAAAGTTCTACAAAAAAATCTGAAGTTTATGGCTTTTATAGATTTAAAAAATTAGCTTCAACAGCCATAAAACGGTTAGTAACGACTAGTTTTTTTGAAGTTCGAACGTCCAAACTTTCTCCTATGCTTCTGAACTTGTATCCGAACTTTTTTCTGAAAAGTACTGTTCATGTGAACAGTGTAAACAGTGTTACTGTTCACAAAGTTCGGACGACCGAACTTTGCCTCACGCGTCCGAACTTGCGTCTGAACTTCTCTAGAAAAATAGTGTTACTGTTCACAATGAAGGAAAAAGTTCGGATGTTCGAACTTTTCCTTCTGCGTCTGAACTTTTAAAACTTTGTCAAAACATGTTCAAATCAATTCAAACAAGTTGGAAAACCTTCTAACCTATAAGATAAGTCATTAAATATATTTTAAGTGCAAAAAATATTGATAAAAACTTGATAATTAAGGTAAGTTCAAAAATATTGAAATCATTTAAATCAAGTTTTGTGCTCTCAATTGCAACTCATAGATTTCAAGTTTTAAGAGTGCAGGGTTTACAAAGTTTATTTATTAAGCACATGTAACCTACAGTTCATGTCTTCAAAGCCTTCAAACATCTTGAAGAAACTCTTCAATTTTCAATCACTTTGACATATTGGAGTTGTTCTTGCATTGTGCCTTCAAGGCAATGAGACTTCATGCTTCTCAATCTATCAATCCTATCACTCAACATACAAGCACATTAGTCCTCATCAATGTTTGCCATTATTCAAAACTAATCATAACTACATGATTTTCCCTTAGAGCTAATAGGTGGGTTAGGAAGCTTCTTTCATTGGTTCCATACTATGCAACGTTCAGGCGAAGTGAGCCGAATAAAAACAAACAAATATTTCCACTTGTGAATTGATTAAGGGATTTTGGAAATCAGCTTTGGAGAATTCTTTCTCATGTTAAACATAAAAAACCCAAGGCATTTAAATACCACATTTATAGTATAAAATTTCTTAAACAAGTCCAAGCTTATCAGGACACCTAACGACTAGTACACTAGAATAAACTCTATTACCAACCTCACAGTATTCAGGGCTAACTGTGTTGTTGATAATGACTAGAACTTTAGAACATCTGACAAACAGTCAGGAAAAAGAAGACCAAAGCCTCATTTTAGATAATTCAGATATATGCAAAAAACCAAGCAGAGGGAATCATGCATTCTCAGAATCTGTAAGTTTACTTAATTCATACTTTTCCCTCAAAATATGATATCTGGAATAAGCCAAAGTTATATCATCATACGAGTTATAGGGCAGATCCCTGCCACTAGCAGTGTAGCCAAAGGCATCCCCTTTTGACTACTAAAATGGGCAAATTTGGTCACAAGCAAAAGATGGGAAGGCTTAAAATTTGTAGAAACAGAGAGAAACATAATTGATGACTCTCTTAAAGAAAATGTTAAAACTTCATTTTCTGTAGGGGAGATGACTATAGTAGAAATGTTACTTGCGCCAGAGGGTTGAGAACTCGGTGGAGACCCTGAAGGCATGGATATTGGGAAAGGCATTGTACAACTGGAGAAAGCAACAATCAATCAAAATTTTTACTTCTTTTGGAAGATTCAAATGGCACAACAATGATAACATTGAAAGGCAGAGTAAAAAAGGTATATTGATTTGATATAAAACTTTGTCTCAAGTGGCGCACTTGAAAATTAGAGCTTGGAGTGGTTGCCACCCAAAAGGACCACAACGGTTCTTATACCCAACCTTCGGGGAGGGTACAGATGATAGAGTTGGACTTAGCTATATGACCTAGATACCTACTTATGAAATATCATCAGAATCGAGATCCTTTCCCATTGAATTAGGGAAATGAATAAGGTACTTTCTAATAATGATTTAGTTGCCTAAATCCTTTAGGTTTATTCCCTATAAATACTTGTAAGTGTTTACTATTGGGATCAATCTTTGTTTCATCATTCAATACTGACTTAAGCATTAGAGGGTTTTTGAGGATAAATCCCCACATTTTGATTGTCTCGTGTAGAAGCTTTCAAGAAACATACAATTCGAGCAGAGTTCATCCTTTAACATGTATGTTGAAAAGTTCACTATGAGCTCTTTAAGTACGTAGAAATCTAGAAAGAAAAGCCTTCATAAACAATGTGGAATTTGAATAAACTTAATCTAATTATATTTAAAATAACATGCAATAGTTTTCCAAAGATAATAAGAAAACTAATTTAAATCCTATTAAAAATTTGCAACAATAATAATTTAAGACTGGCGGAGAGACAATTTCGGAGAGACTTGGAAGAACGGATCTGAGTGCGAGATATGGGACATTTGGATCTCAAGATACAATTAAAGTATTTAATGCTGCCAAAAATATTGTGAGAAATACTATATAAGTTCATAACTCTTTCAATTTAGATCCAATTTGTTCCCTCTACTCCTTTACTTCTGTTTGAATGATATTAATGCACTTTTTGACTTCTTTTGAACTTGAAATTAAATGATTTGATCTGAAAGCATGACTACAATTACTCAAGAAAACATGAAGTTTCTTTTACTTGAATTTTGTTCAATAAAGTTCCTTAACCTTTGTATATTTTTTCTTTTTTTATAGAAAATTTGTCCATTAATTGTAAATTGGCCAGGGCCATTATAATTGAAACCATCTAAAAAACCAAAGGGAGGGGGGTGAATTAGGTCTTTGGCTATTTATCAAAAATCTTTTACCTTTTTGCAAATCATTTGCCTTAATAAAAGCTTTCCTTTAAATTCAGAAAATCCAAGTTTATATGTGATTTGATGGTTAAGACAAGATTATCAAACTATAAGACCATTACCAATTAATCAACAATTATTAACAAATAATAATAACAGAAGTATGTAAACAAGTAAAGCTATAAAGAAATGAACACATGATTTATAGTGGTTCAATCTCTCCAAGATCTACATCCATTACCTTGAGTCCACACTCAAGGATTTCAACCTGTAAGCCCTAAGGGCAAATCATGTAATTTTGATTCATGACAAATATTGATGAGAACTAATATGTTTATATTGTGTGATAGGATTTGTGAAGAAAGAAGTTTGAAGTCTCATTGCTTTCAAGAGGAAGAGTAAAGAACAAACTCATTAAGCTATGAGGCTTTTGAGGTGTATTTAAAAATAAACTCAAGGCATTGAAGACTTGAAGTGTGGAGTAGGTATGATGATAGGTAATATCTATGCGAACTCTACACTTGTATGTCTTGGAGTCTATTGAATGCATAAGAGAGCATAAAATTGGTTTCTTAAGTTTAAAAAGACTTTGAATGACTCTTTAGCAAATGTGGTTTTGTGTTCTAAAAGTTTTTAAGTAAACTTTAAATGATCAAATGAGTTTGATTGTGGTTTTCAAACTTATATTTGTCTAAATAAGTTATCTATATATACAAAATGTATTTCAAATACTTGGAAGATTGATTTCAAATGATTTTACAAAGTTTGAACACAATTCCATAGAATTCGGTCGTCCGAAGATTCAGACGCATGAAGAAAAATTCGGTCGTCCGAATTTTGGTCTTCAGCATGGTCACTGTTCTTCCAGAGAAATTCGGACGAAGATTCGGACGAAGCAGGAAGAATTCGGTCGTTCGAAAAATTCGGACGCAGAATTCGGTCTTCCGAATTTCCTGAAAGTAGCCGTTAACTAGCCGTTTTATAGCTGTTTCAACTGATTTTCAAATTCTATAAAAGCTATAAACGTGCAATCTTTTCTAAGTACTGAATCCTTGAATATTCTAAGATTTCTAAAGTCTATTACAAACATCTCTCAAGCTCTCTTATGTCTTGTGCATTCAATTGATCAATCCAAAGACATCAAAGTGTGAAGGTGCAACTTTGTGTAAATTCTACCAACAAGTGGTAACATCTACACACTCTTCTTTACTTATTCAATTGTGTTGATCTACTAGCTCTAGCAAGGTTATCTTGATAACATAAAACCCTTTAGATAAGGGTGATCCTTGAATTTGTGATTCAAGGTTGTTTGAGATATAAAACCATAGGTTGGTGAGCCTTGTTTGTAAAAATTACTGGAAGAGGTTGTATGTGTAAAACCAAAGTGCGATGAGCCTCTTTTGTAATCTGTGAACTTGAGCACATAGTAGAGTTATTGAAATCCTTAAGTGTATACTTAAGGTAGTGGAGGTAGATCTTGAGGATCGAACCACTATAAATTGGTTGTGTTCATTTGTTTACATTTCTTATATTGCTTTGTCATAATTTGTTTCTCTCTTATTCATATCATCTGTAATTGGTCCATACATATAAAAGATTTGAATTTGCGAAAATTAGCCAAATACCTAATTCACCCCCCTCTTAGGTATTTCAATTGGTATCAGACCTAGAACTTCTTTGTGTAGTTTTATAACCTAGAAGGAAAAGATCCTATAGCTAATATTTCAAATCTACCTTACCTAGAAGGATCTTCTACAAACAGACCTCCATTGTTTGATGGAACAAATTACACTTTTTGGAAGTCTAGAGTTAAAATATATATTTGTTCTATCAATTTTGATTTATGGAACATAATTGAGAAAGGTCCCTATGTCCCAATGAAAATGAGAGCAGATGGAGTAACCTCAGAACCCAAATCCATTGATGAATTTGATGAGCATGACTCAAGGAAAATGACACTAAATTATCAGGCCATGAATATATTAAGTTGTGCATTAGATGTTACTGAATATAATAGAGTTAGTGGATGTGATTCTGCTCATGATATGTGGAGATTACTTCAAATTACACATGAAAGTACTAATCAAGTTAAAGAATCTAAACTTGCTATGCTTGTTAGAGATTATGAATTGTTTACTATGAAACAAGGTGAAAATATTAGTGATATGTTTACAAGGTTTACTAATATTTTCAATGGCTTGAAAGCTTATGGTAAAGTATATACTACTGGAGAACAAAACCGAAAGATTTTGGATGCTCTACCAAAATCTTGGCAGCCAAAGACGCTTGCTATTGAGGAGTCCAAAGATCTAAAAACTCTTCCTCTTGAAGAGCTTATTGGATCACTACTCACTCATTAAATGAAGATGAAACGGTTGAATGATAAGGAAGATGAGGAAAAGGGAAGAAAAGGAGTAGTTCTTAATGCCTCAAACAACTTGAGTGAACAAGAACAATCTTCAAGTGAAGAAGAAGGAGGAAATAGTGGGGAAGAAGAAATTGCAATGGCAGTAAAGAAGTTCAAGAGATTCAACAAAAAGGAATTTCTCAAGAAAGGAAGAAAGTCAGTCAAGAAGAGTGGACAATCTTCATCATATAAACCTCAATGCTTTGAATGCAAGAGTACTGAGCATCTTACTGCTGACTGTCCCAAAGCATTGGAAAGGGAAAGAGAAAGCAAAAACAGGAAGAAATCTGCCAAGAAAGGAAAAGGACTAGCTGGAACGTGGGATCAACAGGAAAGTGAGGATGAAAGTGAAGGAAAGGCCAACATATGCTTCATGGCCATTGATGATGAGGTACAATCTTCTCCTTCTATTTCAAATTTATGTGATGATGATATTGATTCTAGTTATTTAATTGTAGAATTGTATGAAGAACTAAAAAAGGCTTCAAGAAGAAATAAAGAAATGAAATACAAAATTAATGATCTTTCAAATGAAAAATCAAAATTATGTATTGAAAATGATAGACATCTTGAGACCATTAATTCTCTTACCTTTGAAAAGGATGTTTTGAATACTACCATACAACATGTATCTCTTGAAAATAAAAAGCTCTCTTCAAAAATTACTTCTCTTGAATCAATGCTGAAAGATCATGAGATTTTAAAAAGGAAAGTAAATGATCTTACTTTATGCATTGAGAGATTTACAAATGGAAGAGAAAATTTAAATAAATTACTTGGTTATCAAAGATCCTCATTTGTAAAGCATGGTCTCGGTTTTACACATGATTGTTTTGATCCAAAACCTAAAGGGTCATTTGTTAATGAATCTTCTCATTATAAGTATCATACTCATTGTACATATTGTGGTAAGCATGGACATAAAGTTTCTAAATGCTTTATAAAAAGAAAGATAGAAAATGGAGTGAAGACAATTTGGAGAGTTAAAGGAGCTATTACTAACCCTCTTGGACCCAAGAAGATATGGGTACCAAAAATCACTCTTTCTAATTTGGTATAGGTACAATTTGACTCAAGATCAAGTGCCACAAAATTGTTTCTTGATAGTGGCTGTTCAAGGCACATGATTGGAAATGCATCACTTGTTAGTGAGCTTCAAGCTACAAGTGAAGGCTTTGTTACTTTTGGAGATAAGAAGAAAGGGAAAATACTTGGAATAGGTAACATTGGTAAAGGTTCCTTCCCTCTTATCAAACAAGTTTTACTTATTGATGGTTTAAAGTATAATTTACTTAGCATTAGTCAATTATGTGATAATGGTTGTAAAGTAGAATTTAAATGTGATACTGGTACCATTCTTGATAGTACAAGTAATAAAACTATTTTTGTAGCTAAAAGAGTGAGTAATGTATATGTGCTATATCTTGATGAACTTATCACTAACGATATTAAATGTCTTCCTATTCATGACAATGATGGATTTCTATGGCATAGAAGATTAGGACATGTAAGCATGGATTTGTTAAACAAACTTTCTACTCAAGAACTAGTTAGAGGATTACCAAAATGCATTTTGACAAAACCCGTATTTGTGATGCTTGTCAATATGGAAAACAATCAAAAACATCTTTCAAACCAAAGAAAATGGTTTCTACCTCAAAACCTCTTGAACTAGTTCACATGGACTTATTTGGACCTATGAGGACTACTAGTCTTGGTGGTAAAAGATATGTTTATGTGATTGTTGATGATTTTTCCAGATTTACATGGGTAATCTTTTTATCACAAAAAGATGAAACATTTTATGAATTTTCAGAACTTTTCAAGAAGGTTCAAATTTCTCTTAACTACAACTTAATCTCTATTAGAAGTGATAATGGAAGAGAGTTTTGCAACCAAGATTTTACAAAATTCTGTGATGAGTATGGTATCACTCATAATTTTTCAGCAGCCAAGACACCTCAACAAAATGGAGTTGTTGAGAGGAAAAATAGAACATTACAAGAAATGGCTAGATCAAAGCTTTGTGAAAACTCTTTACCTAAATACTTTTGGGCTGAAGCTGTAAATACAGCATGCTATGTAATGAATAGAGTTTTACTAAGATCTTTTATAAGAAAAACATCTTTTGAACTTCTATTTGATAAAACTCCATCAATTGTCTATTTTAAAGTATTTGGTTGTAAATGCTTTATTTTAAATACTAGTGACAATCTTAGTAAGTTTGACAGGAAATCTAATGAAGGCATATTTCTAGGCTATTCGTCTAATAAAAAGGCATATAGAGTCTATAATAAAAGAACATTATGTGTTGAAGAAACTATTCATGTAACTTTTGATGAATCTAATATTTATCTTCAAAGAAGAAATGAAGATGATGCAGGTTCTTCAATGGTTGAAAATCAAACTCAACACCAAGTACCTACATTGGAAGATCATGCTAAAGAAGAAGAAATAATGGAGCAAGAACATGATGGTCAATCAAGTAATAATCAAGAGCTTCCAAAGGATCTCACATATGCAAGAAGTCATCCTAAGGAGCAAATCATTGGTGATGTCTCTCAAGGAGTTAAAACTAGACGGTACTTTATTGATAATTTTGCACTGTTATCTCATATTGAACCTAAAAATATTGATGATGCATTGTGTGATAATTTTTGGATTATTGCTATGGAAGAAGAGTTGAATCAGTTTGAGAGAAATAAAGTTTGGACTCTTGTTCCTAGACCTCATGATCATTCTGTTATTGGTACAAAATGGATCTTTAGAAATAAGTTAAATGAACTAGGAGAAGTGGTTAGAAATAAAGCTAGACTTGTGGCTCAAGGCTTCAATCAAGAAGAAGGTATTGATTATGATGAAACTTTTGCTCCAGTGGCCAGATTAGAGTCTATCAGAATACTCTTGGCATTTGTTTGTTTTAAAGACTTTAAACTATTTCAAATGGATGTCAAAAGTTCTTTTCTAAATGGTTTTTATTGAAGAAGAAGTTTATGTAGAACAACCTCCTGGATTTATTCATGAAAAATTTCCAAATCATGTTTTCAAATTAACTAAAGCTCTATATGGACTGAAACAAGCTCCAAGATCTTGGTATGAAAGGTTAAGTGGTTTTCTTCTCTTAAAAGGTTTTTAAAGGAAAAGTAGATACAACTCTTTTTATTAAAACATCTTCTAAAAATGATATTTTGCTTGTACAAATCTATGTTGATGATATCATTTTTGGTTCTACTAATATTTCTCTTTGTGAAGAGTTTGCTAAAACTATGCAAAATGAATTTGAGATGAGCATGATGGGAGAACTAAGTTTCTTCCTTGGACTGCAAATTAAGCAAACCAAGGATGGAGTCTTCATCAATCAAGCAAAATATACTAAGGAGCTATTGAAAAGGTTTGGAATGGATCAAGCAAAAGGGATAAGTACTCCAATGAGTTCATCAACTAAACTTGACAAAGATGAGAAAGGTAAAAGCATTGATGAGAAATTATATAGAGGTATGATAAGAAGTTTACTCTATCTCACAGCGAGTAGACCAGATATTATTTTTGATGTATGCTTGTGTGCTAGATTCCAATCATGTCCTAAAGAATCTCATCTAATTTCTGTTAAACAAATTTTTCGTTACTTGATTGATACTCATGACTATGGCCTTTGGTTTTCAAAAACTTCATCTTTTGAACATATTGGATATTCTGATGCGGATTATGCTGGTTGTAAAGTTGAACGTAAAAGCACAAGTGGACATTGTCAATTTCTTGGTAGTTGTCTTGTATCTTGGTTTAGTAAAAAGCAAGCTTGTGTGTCTTTATCCACTGTAGAAGTTGAATACATAGCTGTAGGAAGTTGTTGTGCACAGTTGTTATGTATGCAACATACTTTACTTGATTATGGTCTTAAATTCAATTGTGTGCCCATATTATGTGATAATACTAGTGCCATTAACTTGAGATAAATCCCATTCAACATTCTAGGACTAAACATATAGAGATAAAACATCACTTCATTCGTGACCATGTGATTAAGAAAGATATATGCTTAGAATATATAAATACAAATGATCAAATTGCTGACATATTTACAAAGTCTTTGGCTGAGGAAAGGTTCAGTCACCTAAGAAGACTCTTAGGAATTTCTAGATTCAATGACTAATGAGTGTATTGAAGTTATGATGAATGCATGAAATTTTTGATTCAAAATTCGGATGCACTGCAGAAAATTCGGTCGACCGAATTTTCTGAGTGTCGAGAAACAGAGACTTTTGATCAAGAATTCGAACGCAGGTCAGAAAATTCGGTCAACCGAATTTTTTGAACTGAAGAAACAGAAACTTTTGCTCGAAAATTCAGACGCAGACCTAAAAAATCGGTCGACCAAAATTTACGGACGAGACTCTTTAAATGAAGTTGAAACAATCTTTTCAACACTACTACTTCCGAATTTCACATCATTTTTAAAACCTCTCATACCCAATCACATCCGAATCAAAATCCCTTCAAAATCCCACATTCTCATCCCGATTTTCCTTCATCTTTTAACTTCTAAGCCCTAATTTCATACAGAAAATCAATCCTTCTCAAGAGAAAACATCATGGTAAGAACAAAGAAGCCCAATGTTGAGAAAGGAAAAGGAAAGGTTAAGGAAGGAGATGGAGACCCAATCCTCAATCAAACAAGAAGAATTTGTATTCCTCAAACACAATCTGGAGTTGACAGGTTTATCTCTATCAAATCTACTCATGAATTTGATGAATGGAATAAGAATAGTAGAAAAATCATTCCTGGATATAAGGTGGATATTGATAAACTGTCAAATATGGATATTGTCCTATCTCACTTCAATGATGTTGGTTGGAGTAGTTTGCTCTTCATTGATGAAGAATTTTATCCTACTTTGATATATGAATTCTATGCAAATTTGAAAGAGGATAGAATTGAGATGATATGGGATAATGTGATACAATGGTATTCATCTAGAGTATCACAAATAGACATTGAATTCAATGAAGGATTGATAAATAGAATTTGTGGAGTAAGTGACGATGGAGCTAGATATTATTCAGCATCCATGCATTGCTATGATCGTGAACTCTTCACACATGTTAGATTTGAAGATGCTTTTACAAATGGAAGAGAGTTTAGAGCCATAAAGGAAAGGGAAATTAAGAATTTGGATGCTAGAGGTAGAGTTTTGCATCACATGGTGACTACAATGATTGTTCCTAATTTTGGACACAAGTCATCAGTTGGAAATATGCACATGGTAATCATGTTAGCCCTGCATGAGCATAGAAGAATGAACTTTGGATATATAGCCTTGAAACATATGATTGCTGCCAGAAAAACAGTAACCGGGGCATTCCCATTTGGAAGATTATTAACCAGAATTTTCAAGCATTTTAAGATCAAACTTCCTGGAAGAGGGCAAGCTTTTAAGAGTGGTGAAATTTATACAAATGAAACTCTTAAGAGAATGCAATTAGTTCATGATGAGGATAATGTATGGAGGACAAAAAGAGAAACCCCTCCGAAAAGAATAGAAAGAGAAAGAATCATAGAAAGTGAAGAGGAAGAAGAAGAAGAGGATGAAGAGGAAACCCTTGCTAGGGAAATGAAAACTAAGAGAAAGCATGACACCTCAAGTGAGGGGGAGCAACCTCCAACAAAAGGAGATTATTTGAAGAAGAAACTGGAATTGGGTCTAGTAGTAAAGGAGTAACTAGAGGAGACACCATTATAGCCAAAACATTCCAAGAAGCCTTGAACAATCATGTCAAGGAAATGGAGAAAATGTATAAGTTCTTTGAATCATTTGCTCCAATGGTTCTTGGAAAATTGGATGGACTGGAAAACAGAGTAAAACACATTGAAGATATTCTTGTAAGAAACACTCAAAGTGGTGAAGGAACCTCTAAGCCTCAAGATGGAAAGGAGGAGGAAAGAAATAGAGAAGCAGAGAAAGAAGATAATGAGGATAGAAGTAATGAAGAGGATGATCAGGGTGGAAATGATAAGACCACAGCAGAAGAAAAAGAACGAGAACAGGCTCATGAAGATCTACCAGTGGCAGGAAGTCAAGTAGCTCAAGCTGCAATTGTATCTCCAGCTACAATCTCTTTCAGCCAAGGAAGAGTTAAGCACTTGGCAATCAAGAAAGGAGTGAGCCGAGCCTCCCCATCAACCTCATCATCACAAGACTAAGCTTTCTTTTCTAATCTCTTTACTGTATTATGTTCAGTTTTCTAAGCATTTTGCTGCATTTTCTATTCTGAACTTGTTAAATATTTTTTTAATAGTGAAGCTCAATGATGAAATCCCAGGGATGAGAGCTTCTTTTATATAATAACTTGACCATCTCATTTTCATTGATCCCTTTTATCTTTTATGATGACAAAAGAGGGAGAAAATATGCTGCAATATGATGTAATACATGTGCACACTCAATCTAATGTGAACATAGTTGTGAACTTAGTCTTTAATGCTACTGAATGTTGCATATGACTTTTTATGCCTTACAATTCGGATGCAAGGATTTAAGAATTGGATGCAGTCATCCTTATGGTCAAATTTTTTTTTTCTATTTAATCCAAATTAGTTCAAATCTGTCTTAATCTATTCCATTATGTTTGAACTACATTATGAAACCTTTATATCATTTCAAAACTTCAATTATATTGACTCTGTTACAGTTTGGACATGAGTTTAAAAATTTGGATGCATGAGATTCAAAATTCGGACGCATGTGATTCAAAATTCGGATGCATGACATAAAATTCGGTTGCATCCATATTGTGTTACCAAAATGTGCTTATTTGTTGTTCAAATTGATTCAAATATGTTTTAATCTCTTCTAATATGTTTGAACAACCTTAGGAAAGCTTATTTACAAAATTTGGAGCTTTCACTTATCCTATTTTAAAGTTTGGACTTGATATGTCAAAATTTGGATGCATAATATCCCTAGTCCAAATTGGTTGAAAATGAGCACAATCTAAGGGGGAGCTTTGATAAGCTTTTAACAACTTTATAACCTCACTTAGAAGTTTTATAAAATGATTAAATGCTATATCTTCTATCCTAGTTTTTATATTTGGAAGGAATGAGGCAAATGGAGGTTGGTTGGGTCATAGGCTCATAATGAGCCTTGTGTATGTCAATATGCTAAATTGGTTGATTTCTATCTGGCATCAACACTTCTGTGTGCTAATATATTTAAATCCATCACATATTGCATCAAAGTTTATCATCATCAAAAAGGGGGAGATTGTAAGCCCTAAGGGCAAATCATGTAATTTTGATTCATGACAAATATTGATGAGAACTAATATGTTTATATTGTGTGATAGGATTTGTGAAGAAAGAAGTTTGAAGTCTCATTGCTTTCAAGAAGAAGAGTAAAGAACAAACTCATTAAGCTATGAGGCTTTTGAGGTGTATTCAAAGATAAACTCAAGGCATTGAAGACTTGAAGTGTAGAGTAGGTATGATGATAGGTAATATCTATGTGAACTCTACACTTGTATGTCTTGGAGTCTATTGAATGCACAAGAGAGCATAAAATTGGTTTCTTAAGTTTAAAAAGACTTTGAATGAATCTTTAGCAAATGTGGTTTTGTGTTCTAAAAGTTTTTAAGTAAACTTTAAATGATCAAATGAGTTTGATTGTGGTTTTCAAACTTATATTTGTCTAAATAAGTTATCTATATATACAAAATGTATTTCAAATACTTGGAATTGATTTCAAATGATTTTACAAAGTTTGAACACAATTCCATAGAATTCGGTCGTCCGAATTTGGTAACAAAAGTTTGCTACTGTTCTTCCAGAGAAATTCGGAAGAAGATTCGGACGCATGAAGAAAAATTCGGTTGTCCAAATTTTGGTCTTCAGCATGGTCACTGTTCTTCCAGAGAAATTCGGACGAAGATTCGGACGAAGCAGGAAGAATTCGGTCGTCCGAAAAATTCAGACGCAGAATTCGGTCGTCCGAATTTCCTGAAAGTAGCCGTTAACTAGCCGTTTTATAGCTGTTTCAACTGATTTTCAAATTCTATAAAAGCTATAAACGTGCAATCTTTTGTAAGCACTGAATCCTTGAATATTCTAAGCTTTCTAAAGTCTATTACAAACATCTCTCAAGCTCTCTTATGTCTTGTGCATTCAATTGATCAATCCAAAGACACCAAAGTGTGAAGGTGCAACTTTGTGTAAATTCTACCAACAAGTGGTAACATCTAGCAAGGTTATCTTGATAACATAAAACCCTTTAGATAAGGGTGATCCTTGAAGTTGTGATTCAAGGTTGTTTGAGATATAAAACCATAGGTTGGTGAGCCTTGTTTGTAAAAATTAATGGAAGAGGTTGTATGTGTAAAATCAAAGTGTTGTGAGCCTCTTTTGTAATCTGTGAACTTGAGCACATAGTAGAGTTATTGAAATCCTTAAGTGTATACTTAAGGTAGTGGAGGTAGATCTTGAGGATCGAACCACTATAAATTGGTTGTGTTCATTTGTTTACATTTCTTATATTGCTTTGTCATAATTTGTTTCTCTCTTATTCATATCATCTGTAATTGGTCCATACATATAAAAGATTTGAATTTGCGAAAATTAGCCAAATACCTAGTTCACTCCCCTCTTAGGTATTTCACAACCAATTCACTATATGCTCAATTTAGGCAATTACACAAGAGGCTCACCCAACAAGGGTTTTATACCAACAACCTCCTTTGCAATCTGATGAGATCATATTTTAATCATTATTTAGAATTAATTTCTCACTTATTTAAGGGCTAATTGATATAAATCTTATGACTTTGACTTGTTTTGGTGAATTAAATATTTATGTACTTAGTATGTATTAATTAAGAAGATTTTATTTATATACTTTAATTCACTGATTTTATTAATTATTGATGTAGGGGCAAAATGGTAATGTCAAGAGAAGAAAAAGGAAGATTCTAAAATTGACTTTGATTTGGAAGGATTTAGAATCCAAATTGAATTGAAATTCCTAAGATACAAAAGAAGAGAAATTTTGGGCAGCCAAGGCGGCATAAATCGGGCAGGCCAAAGAGGAGATTTTGAGGGCAGCTTAAAAGGAAGCCAAATCTGGGCAGCCAAAAGGGACGAATTTTGGGGCAGCCAAGGGGGACGAATTTGGGGCAGCCAAGGGGGACGAATTTGGGGCAGCAAAGGAAGCAAATTGTGGAGTCAAACTGAAGAGAATTCGGGCAGCCGGGGGGAGAAGCAATTCGGCAAATTGGAAGAGTTAACCGAGGATGGAGCAAAGAGAATTTGGACAGCAAGCTTGAGAAACGGAGATTTGTTTTCTTCTATTCTCTCGTTTTGTTTTCTTTATTCTTTTATTTTTATTAATTAAACTTATGGCTTTGAATATTTAGATCATGAATAGCTAAATCTTTTGTGACTAAGACCTTCGATGAAGGTTGAAACTCTTATGAATTTAATTTATTTCAGTTAAAGATTGTTTCTTTAATCTCAATTTTGGTTAATTGTTATTATTGTTTTTAATGCTTGTAAGTTTTTGGCCAATTCTTGCATGCCTTTAAATTTATTCTAGTGGCTGAGAAGTGCTAGTTTAAATTGGATCATGGTAATAACAACACATCGTAAAACTGACTAGAGATAGATTCGGTTTCTTTGTGTGGTTTCTAGCGAGTAGGAAACAAAAGCTAGGGAATTCCATAGAGGTGTTTGCGGCTTTGATAATTAAAATCACGTAGAGATACGATTGATTTATTAATTAAAGTTAGGAGCTTTTCACCAAGAGATTGGGTCTAGCTTATAATTGAGAATTCTACCATTAACCAAGTCGAGAATTAATTTAAAGAAATTAATTATTTGTCATAAGAGGAGTAAGCTGGATTTGGAATGTCTTAGTCTATTCATTGACATTGATTTTTAATTAATATAATTATTGATTTCTATGTTTATTATTATTGTTATTTATTTTTATTGGTAATTAAATTTTAGATAAAATCACATTTATTTTGGTTTAAGTTAGGTTATAAGTAAAAGAATTTTGCAGTTAGGTAGCAATCCTCGTTGGGACGACTTGTACTCACTACTTTATTACTTGTTCGATATTTGTGCACTTGCAAATTTCACATCACAATCCTACAAACAAGGCTCACCCTTACACAAGGATTTTATATCTAAAGACAACCTAAAGACCAATCTAATACAAGGCTCACCCACACACAGGTTTTACACCATAACCTTGATTAATCTAGTCTATGGCTCACCCTTACCAAAAGGATTTTACGTCACAAGATAACCTTGTATCAATCACAACAATAATGTAAAGATAGAGTTTGGATGTTACCAACGCTTCTTGGTGGATTAATACAATTGCTAGCACCACTTCACTTCTTGCCTTTAGAATCTTGAATTTTAACCTTTGAGCACAAGGTAATTTGAGAGCTTTTCAAATAATTTTGATGTAAAACAAGTTAGAGCTTGAAGGATTTTGAATGTTCAAAATTTATTTCAAAAATCTGGAGTTTATGGCTTTTATAGATTTGAAATATTGGCTTTCACAGTCATAAAATGGCTAGTAACGCTAGTTTCAAAAAATTCGGACGACCGAATTTTTCTTGTGCGTCTGAATTTTACTGTTGCACGTTTCTGGAAAAATTCGGACAACCGAATTTTTTCCCTACATCCGAATTTCTTTGAGAAAGCAGTAACCATGTTGAAGACAAAAATTCGGACGACCGAATTTTTTTCATGCTTCCAAACTTACGTCCGAATTTCTCTGGAAAAACAGTAACTATTTTTTTGCTACAAAAATCGGACGACCAAATTTTTTGGAAGCACAATAGCCATTTTAAAATTTGGTTTTCAAACTTTGTAAAATGATTTGAGATTTAACTTCAATAAGTTTAAAAACATTTTGTACGTATAGATAAGTTATTTAGACATATGTAAACTTAAGAACCATAATCAAATCTCTTTGATCATGCAAAGTTAACTCAAAATCATTTAAGATACAAAACCACATTTATTAACAAAAAGTTCATTCAAAGCCATTCAAGACTATGTAAAATGGTTTTATACTCTCTTATGCATTCAATAGATTCCAAGACACACAAGTGTAGAGTTTTCATATAAATTTACATATTTAGCATATATACCCTAGTCTTCAATGCTTTTTAATCATCTTTGAACAACCTTCTTCAAACTTGAGGTTGTTTTTGCACTCTGGCTTGAAAGTAAGACTTCATACTTCTTTAATTTACAAATCCTATCACACAATATACAAGCATATTAGTCCTTATCAATATTTATCATTAATCAAAAGTAATCACAACTTCATGATTTGCCCTTAGGGCTAATTCCTTCCTCAAATTCCTGCTCAAGTACATCAAAAGAGGATAATTGAGGAATTGGGATAACCCAATAGTAATAAGAACAATTACACAATGGTTCAAAAACTATGGTAACAGAAAAGATCTCACATCGGAGAAAGTACAATAATAACAATACTAGTAAAATTATAAACAAACACTTCAATCTTCTTCGTAGCATCTTCATTGCCATCCTTGAAGCACACAGGTAAGTTAATTCAATTTCAACATCTTCCTTGAAAGACAACAATTTAGAAAATCATGGGTTTATCAACATTTTTAAAATTTGCCTAGGAAAGAGGCAGAACATTGAAAGAGGTCCCAGATCAAGTCCGGGTAGAAAGATTCCTCTTAGAAAGAAGAGAGGAACAACAAGATGTGCAAAATAACCTGCCTTTGCGTCTTGAATCTTGATGAAAATTGCGTAGAAAAAGATATATCTGTGGTCAAAATAGGATGTAAGATCACAAAAAGTAGACAAGAAACAGAAGGATCTGGCCAAGATCTAGCCATCGACCCGGTCAAGGCCGGTGGCCAGAGACAATAAGAAGACGATTTCGCACAGAGAGGTAGAGAGAAGGAGGAGAAAAGTGTGGGTAGAAGGAGAAAAGGGGTCAATTAAAGTTTCTTATTTTTGCAAATATCATAAAAAGGTGATATTTGACATTTATATTTATTGTTAGTTGTTGGTATTTTATAAATAATTTTTAAAATTTAATTTTTAGTGTTCTCTTGTAATTATTCATACTTATTTTTGTAAAATCTCCACTTCATTTTTTACTTAATATAATCAAGACAAAAGAATCCACACATTTTTTCTTTTCTCAAAAATTTTAATTTTAATTCATTTAAGAAATCTGTAATTTTTCTTATTCTAAAGTTAAAAGGATAGTCAATGGTTTAAATATTAATATTTAAAAGATTGTAAGAAGTGTTAGCAAATTAGAATAGTATTGCAACTTACAAATAACTTCTAAAAGATCGCAAATTACTGTTGAAAAATTAAAAGAATAGTTGTTTGTTTGTATTTTACATGAATGGGTATTTTCTTCAATAAATTGAAACAACCATACATAGAAAGATCTACACTTTTTTCAAAATTTGTCAAGTCTTTTTTTATAACATTAATCAAATGAGGTACTTCAATGGAAAAAAAAAGTTAAAGTATTAAAGTAAAAAAGTATACAAAAGTTATGATACTTTAATGATAAAATCTTAAATTTTTTGTGGCCTAACTATTCTGATTGATTAACTTATGCGTGTCAACTTTACAATATACATATCTATATTACTCCTTCAATCAATCAAATTATTTATATTGAAAACATCTCTTCGATACAAAATATACGTTTCAGGCTCTATAAATAAAAAAGTTCGATAGTCAATCAATTTTGAAAATTCACTAAACATGATATTAAGCCGCTCAAAAGCTACCAAATCCAACTGTAAAAATGAAATTTATACATTGATGCAATGTGACTTGAAGATGCTTCGAATGGCATGATTGTGTTTACTTATTCGATGAGTTTATACTCATCTAATAATGTATAAGCAGTGTTTATTTCATTAGCAAGTCCTACTTTTATTCATAATACATCTTATTAACTATGATTGTGCCAATCGTACCAGTCCCATTTACTTCCATCGTTTGAACTTATGCCAATTAAGCTTACCATTAACCTTTAGAAAATTAAAAAATATACAAACAGATTGTAAGCTTTGAAATGCAACTCATTCAACGAACGTAAATTTAATACTTGATCTTTAAGAAAAAAAATTAATTTCTAGACACAAATTTTCAAAAAAGTAAAAAAGAAAAAAACCTTACCCTCGTTATTTTTCCAAAATATTTGCAGCATCAAAATCGAGAGGCAAAAGGAAAAAGAAGTAGAAGAAGAGGGGGGAAAAAAAAGAGTTAAAAAGGGAGGGGCCAATATAAGAGTACTTGATATTTCAGGCTCAAATCGCTCTCCACTCTTCTCCAACCCTATTTGTAGTGCACTGTGCACGTCCGGAAACCCTTAAACCCTAGACCCTTCCCCTTTTCACTCCCTCTGTTTTTCCCTCTAACTCAGCAACTGCTGCCCGTTGAGCACCAGGTTTCTGCGAAATCTCTCATCCCTCTAAATTCACTTCCTCTTTTGTTCTCAGTTTTGTTATTCTTACTTTTGCTGGCCCAGTAATGTTTTTCTTCTTTCAGTATATGATTTATTTTTGTTTCAGAGGGAAGAAAAATGCTTGTGCTTTTTGAAACCCCAGCGGGCTTTGCCCTTTTCAAAATATTGGATGAAGGCAAGCTAAGCAAAGTCGAGGTGGTTCCTTGGCTATTTTGTATTAATTTGTTTTCTGCTAAGTGCGTTCTTTTTTTTTATTTTTCTTATTTTGGTTATGTTGATTGATGGCTAATGTGGTCTTGTGTTGCAGGACTTGTGGAAGGAGTTCACAACTCCAGAGTCGGCAAGACAGGTATTTTTCTATTACTTTTCTTATGATTCTTTGGATTCTTACCTAGGAAGGGTCGTTTTTCCTAGTTTTCCACATTTTTTTAGGAAGTTAGTAGCCAGAGAAGATAATTAGTCAGAGAAATCTTGAAGTAGTTTGAAAGCTTTTTATATTGGGCTTGCCTAAGGGATTTCTTCTTGAGATTGAGCTTCTATATAGCCTGGTTGTTATAAGAAAAAGGTTCATCTTTAAGATGAAATGCTTCAATTATCTCCCTTTTCTACTAATTTTGTTGGCCCTTTGTCTGTTGATGCTTTGTGTTACTTGTTTTGTTTGGTTTTCTGTCTTGAGTTATTTGTTTGAAAATGAATTCTAGGTTGTGAAGCTAAAAGCTTTCTCCAAGTTTGAGAATACAACAGAAGCACTGTCAGCAGCCACATTAATCATTGACAGCAAGCCCAGCAAAGGCCTTCGCAAGTTTTTGCGTGCACATTGTGAAGGTGAATCATTAGCTGTGGCTGATTCTAAACTCGGAAATGCTATCAAGGAGAAGCTGGTTAGGAATTTCTGTTTCCTATTGGATAATGTCCTCTCTTATTGTTGTACATTTTGGACTTAACTTCAAATTGATTCTTTTTTTCTTCTCTTTACTTTTGTGTGTTGTATAGCAAATTGATTGTGTCCACAACAATACTGTTATGGAGCTCATGAGAGGTGTGAGAAGTCAGTTAACTGAACTTATTTCTGGTCTAGCTGCACAAGATTTAGCTCCGATGAGTCTGGGCTTGTCTCACAGTCTTTCTAGATACAAACTAAAATTCAGCCCAGACAAGGTGAGTTGTTGTATCTCTGACTTCCATGCTTAACTTTGAGCTACTTCCATATCTATATGGCATAGTCTCTCTTACATTTGATATCAAGTTAGTAGCATAATCTAATATGTGTAAGTTGACATTAAATTCCTATATTTAAAAAGATCAAATAGTGTATAGCCTATGTTGCACACTCTTCTGCTCTAGCTCCCTTTCTCATTTTTGCAATCATTGAGAGCATCTTCCCATTAAATACTTTGTTTGTCCCTATCATTCCTCAGACCTAATCTTCAATTATTCTTCAATTAAGAATAAAGGAGCTAAATACTCTGTTGTTGTTTTAGAATCGATGTTTGCTCCAATGAGAAGAGTTAGAAGCATACTGTTGTTCTGGAATAGATGTTTGCTTTATGTAGTTTCATTTCATCTGCCTCGTTCGCTAATTTGCTTGATTACTTGATATTTTAGTTGCTAAGGTTTGTATCTTTCTTACTCTTGGTTTTACAGGTGGATACAATGATCATACAGGCCATTGGCCTTTTGGATGATATTGATAAGGAGCTGAACACCTATGCAATGAGAGTTAGAGAGTGGTATGGTTGGCATTTTCCTGAGCTGGCAAGGATTGTGCAGGATAATATTCAATATGCCAAGACAGTAAAGCTAATGGGGGACCGTTCTAATGCTGCAAAGCTTGATTTTTCTGAGGTAAAGCTCTTCAGCTGGCTTCTCCTTTGGCATCTGGTTTATAATTGACCCATTTGTGTAAACTCTCATGTTTGAAGATTCTACATGAGGATTTTTGGCTTTCAAAAGGCTACCTATTACATATATGATTTATACTGCCATCAGACTTATAAAATTTTCTTAAAAAGTGTCACCAATATCATACACCAGCAACTTAAATGTGACTGGGCATAAAACATATTAAGCATACAATTTAAATGGTGGTAACATGACTATAGTCTTATTGATTTACTTTTATGAGGGGGTATATGATGTTTTTCAAACCAGTAGCCATTCCCATTGTTTTTCAACCCTGTAGTGGTTCCCATTGTTGGATGTGAGAGTCTAATATCTTTTGCCTTGGCATCAGTGTATGATTGAGAAGGCCAGATTTATTTTTCTTTCATTTTAATTTAATAGAATTTGTTATCTTGAAGTTGATCTTTTTGATGCTTGTATGCCATTCAACTTTTAGATTCTTCCAGAAGAGATCGAAACAGAGCTAAAGGAAGCTGCCTTGATATCTATGGGAACTGAGATTAGCGACCTTGATATGATGAACATAAAGGATTTATGCAATCAAGTTCTTTCTTTTGCTGAATATAGAGCTCAATTGTATGATTATTTAAAGAGCCGGATGAACACCATTGCCCCAAATCTTACTGCTCTTGTGGGAGAACTTGTTGGTGCTCGTCTCATTGCCCATGGAGGCAGCTTGTTGAATCTTGCAAAGCAACCTGGAAGTACGGTTCAGATACTTGGTGCTGAAAAAGCACTCTTCAGAGCTCTTAAGACAAAGCATGCAACTCCTAAGTATGGGCTTATATACCATGCATCTTTAATTGGCCAGGCAGCTCCCAAACACAAGGGGAAAATTTCAAGATCTCTTGCAGCTAAAACTGCATTGGCAATTAGATATGATGCTCTTGGAGAAAGCCAGGATAATACGATGGGATTGGAAAACAGAGCCAAGGTATTCTGGATAACAATTGAAGTTGCAGTCCAAAATTCTGGCTAATTTTCTAATTCAATCTCTTCTTTTGGTTGTCGATGACTTTTAGCTTGAAGCTCGACTGAGGAGTTTGGAAGGCAAAGAATTGAGTCGATCAGCTGGATCTGCTAAAGGCAAACCAAAGATAGAAGTTTATGACAAGGACCGGAAGAAGGGTGCAAGTGGTCTGATAACTCCTGCTAAGGTCTAGTATTTCAGTTGAAGCTTTTCTTTTTTATTCTGCTTTTCAGCCAGTTTCTTAAAATCTTTTTTTTTTTTTTTTTGCAGTCTTACAACCCTTCTGCAGATGCTGTTCTTGGGTGGACAGAACCATCAGCCGAGAAAGAAGAAGAAAAGGTACCAGAAAAGAGGAAGGCTCAGGAAGCAGTTGTGGAGACCCCTGTTGGTGGAGAAGAGAAGAAGAAGAAGAAAAAGAAGAAAAAGGAGGCAGAATCCGATGGTAATGTAGAGCCTGAAAATGATGAAGTTGGAAAGAAGGAAAAGAAGAAAAAGAAGAAACATCTAACTGAGGATGCTGAAGAACAGAACGAAACTGAAAATGTTGAAGCTGGGAAAAAGAAGAAAAAGAAGAGAAAGCATTCTGAAGCCAATGATGAAGAAACTGAAACTCCAAAAAAGAGAGAGAAGAAGAAGAAGAAGAAAAGTGAGGACTAAGAAATTTTGCACGAGCATGAACCTGAAGAGAGTTTATGGATTTTTTGTACTTTGGACGAGGCCTTCTGTTTGCAGTCTGTAAAATTGTTCTCTTTGGTCCTCTTTGTGGCATGAATTTTGAAGGAAGTTAGCTCTATCTATTCGCCACACAGGGATCAACTGCTGGTCTAGATATATGATTTTTGAAGATAAACTATGTCTTCTTAAATATAAATTATATGCTTGTTTCAAGTCAAATTCCGATATGCATCTTAACAAGAAAATAACTCGTCAATTTTTTTCTTAAAAAGAAAAAACACTGCATTTTTACATGTGGTGGGGATATTCATATAAATCTTGTAGTATTGTATTTTGTTTAGGGAAATTATATGGGTAGTTTAGGATTTCTCCGACGACAGATCTAGCTAGGGAGGTGGGAAGCGGCGGCCGCCTACCAATATTTTTAAAATTTGTATATATATATAAACTTTTTTATTCTTATTAGTCTTTTTTTTTGTTTCGGCTCTTCAACATTTTTAAAATTTTTTTATATAGTTTGAATTACATTTTCATTCTTTCGAATTTAAAGTTCTAATTATGTCAATGAATCTCTTGCATGTTTAGGGTTTCTTTCCTACTTGTATATAAATCATGCATGGTTGATGAGGAATAGATAGAAAACAGAGGAAACAATTTGTTTTTCCAAAATCTGCTTTTACATGGTATCAAGCCAATCGCTACAGCTTAAGTGATAGCGCGGCTAAAGTGAATTTTGGTGAGATGAGTGATGGCAAGACTAGTAAGTGATTTGGTGCATATACCCTGTTATCCAGTAACAACCCGGGACTTCTGATTATACAAGTTCGATTGAGGGAAGAAACCTATGATGAATGGGCGAAGGTAATGCGCACTTCTTGCTCACAAAGAAGAAGTTAGGCTTTATAGACGGGACTTTGGAATAACCTAATGAGAGTTTATCAGATTTCACAGATTGGTTCACAATAAATAACATGATTGTATCATTGATTTTGAATACAATTGAACCAACACTGCGATCAATGATGTCATATAAAGACTTGGCAAAGAACCTTTGGGATGATCTGATGCAGAGGTTTTTATCGGGAATGGACCAAGTATTCAAGAACTTAAGGCTGCAATTGCAAACTGTGAATATCAAGGTAGCAGTGTGGCTGTTTATTTCAATCACCTAAAGAAACTTTGGGATGAATTGGGAAATTATGAGCATATTCCAGTCTACAATTGCAGGGGCTACAAGTGAATTACGATGAATTGAACATACGACACCAGGAGGAAAAGGTTCATCAATTCCTCATGGATTTGGATAATACTGTCTTTCGATTAGTTGGTTCAATCATTCTTAGTATGGAATCAGTTCCCACAGTTAACTGAGCACATTCCTTGGGGGTAAAGTCCTAAAAGAAAAATTTTTTTAAAAAAAACTTTCAAGAAAGAGTATTGATCTGCCAAATTTGCCCCCTTGTCAAGTGCGTGCTGCGTTTAATAGGATAGAGGCGAGGAGATATCCGACTTATTTATACAACATTCAGTATTTACCTCGTCTCTTCTTGGCGTGCCTCTCCTATTTGCCGTTTATCCAAATTAGATTTAGAGTTTGCGAAACTCAATATAAAAATTTTACTTTAAATTTTATTTTTTAATAATTAATTTGTTTTTTAGAATCTAAAATAAAAAATTTTAAATCTAAACTTTATCCAATCTTATTCTTAGAGATCGTGAGTTTAAATTCTATCACTCTTGTACTCTTTAATTTCTAAAATTTCTTACTTGTCATTTCTTCAACATTTGTACAAAAATTCGTCAACCGTTATTTACCTATGTGATGGAGACCATTTCTTTGTTTCAAAATATAATGACACTTTTTGTATAGATTAAGAAAAAAGAAAGTAATGAGCATTTTCCTATTTTATCTCGCACTATACTGATTTATTCTATACTAGATGAAAGAGAATCGATGAATTATATTGATAATTAAGGATAACTCTAGAAAAAACGATCCTTAAAATTTATAAAAAAAACTAAATATTTTGAGAAGAAAAAATAAGATAAAAAAAATTATATTTTGAAACTAGGGAAGTACAAAAGATAATTAAATGAGGAAAGGAAATATATTTGTGGAAATTCGCTCAAACAAAATATTTACAATAATTTAGTTAACGTATTTTTACAATTAAAAATTATTATCTTTGGTTCAAAAGGATCTTCATATTATATTAAATTAAATAAAAATTACAATATCAAAGTAAATACATCATACGAGAGTTTTGGTGCTACAGAAATCTCACCCATCTAACCCCTTCTAGAGTACCACTCCAATACATAAAATAAATAAATTTATTCCTCCAAAATCATATACCTGAAACCATTTCCACAGTGCCGTTTAATTCCATTTCTGAAAATTATTTTTGGTTAAAAGATATCCGTTCTAGTTTTATATAAGTTTATTTCTAATTGAATATTTTTCGTTATTTGAATTAAATCCATTTTAGTACGCCAAATGGATTTAAATCCATTGGTCACATCCATTTTCCAATTGTATTAGTGAAATGTTCACATATTACATATATAGAATTGACTTTCTTCCTTCTGAAAGGCAAACTCTTTTTTTCTTTTTCCCTTTTTCTGGAGAATAGAATATGACGTTCTGATTATCAACTTTGCCAAACACTTCCCTGGAGAAGGCCAAAATAATAAGCGAATCCTTGAGAGCCACGTGGTGTTACACCGCGTGGCCTTCTCCGGTTCGTTGATTTTAGTAGTGTCTCAAAATTCTCATTTCAGAAATATTTTTCTTCTTTTTGAAAAATCTCATCCCGCAAAATAAAAGTAAGAGATCTAACCGGAAGAAAAAATGAAAAATCAATAACTATTGATTACGCCTTTGACCAATGGCTGCTTCTACTTCATCTTGTTCAGAGCTTCTGGTTATGGCTACAGCTGCTCATCTCTTCTTCCACAGGTATTGTAGTCAGAGTTCGGTTTTCTAGATTCCGTTTGAAAATAACTATATTATCTTACTTGCAACTTGTTCTGCTACTTGTTTGCATCGCTTTACAGTTGCCAGCAATAAACTTATCATCTTGTCGGCCAACGAGAACCAGGCATACTGCAATCAACCTTCTGTCGTCTTCGAATCGTCTCGCTTCTCGTCTTCAAGGTGCTTGAGAATCAAAATTTTCGGATTTTTGTTTGTTAACTTTTGTTTCTCATTTTCGAATTTGAATTTCTGGATTTTCTCTTCGGAAGGAGTTGTAATTTTATCTTATTTTCCGAGTTTTGAGGCAATGAGAATGGCAGCGATGCAGAGTTCGACGTTGGAAGTGGATGGAGAGGGAAAGGCGGAGATGGAGAAGTTGCAGAGGGGAATAGCGGAGTTCTACGATGAGGCTTCGGGAATATGGGAGGAGATATGGGGAGATCATATGCACCATGGATTCTATGACCCTTGCACCACTGCGTCTCTTGCTGATCACCAAGCTGCTCAAATTTCGAATGATTGAGGAGGTTCTCCGATTTGCTTCCGTCTCAGGTGAGCCGTCGCCTTTAACGCGTCTGTTTTAAGTTCTCTTCACCCATTTGTGTTGTTTTTGCTTTCAGTTGTTGAGGTGCTTCTCATTTGATCATGAGATAGTGATAGTACTGCTGCAAATTTTATGGGATAAATTTCAACTTCTTTTCTGTGATGCTGTACTGCTGGTTATATACTTTCTAAGGCGATGAAGTCATTTTACATTCTAACTGAAGCAGTAGGAAGATGATGGAAATTAATTCAACTTCCTGGATATTAAATTTATTCTTTTCGCAAGGTCCTGATGTCAAACCAAGAGGTAAGTATCTTTGAAGTTAAAGCAAACTCTCGTGATTTATGAGTGATATCATTCCTTCTCAATAGCTAAGAATCTGGAAACTTGTAATTACAACACTGGAAGCTTATGGTTAAAAATTATACACAATATACCAGATGTACTAAAGGAGATACAAAAGACGATAGGAAAAGTATAAACAAAATTGTTTTGACTACAAGAAGCTACTAAGCAACTGGTGTGATTACTGTTGGAAGCATGACTTGGATTTTGCAGTTTGTTCTGTTGCATGTCTTTTACTTTCAACAAGGAATTTTAAGGAAAGCACAGGAAAGTGAAATGCTAACATGTGAAGACATCCTTTCTCTCATACATAGAAAAGTAGAAAGATTTCTTTTCAAGTTTTATGTATTGTGGTGAATGAAAATCCAGATGAAGGAATTCATTTTTAGAAGGTTATCTATGCTTACATGTACACCTGAAAGTGTCAAACCACGCTTCATTATAATCTCACAAGGGAATTGGACAGTTCTTAAGGATTTTTCGAAGGAAGTGTAATTATTCAACTAAGTCAAGACACACAAGTATCTTAGTTATTGCAGACCTGTAGGTTAGGAATCTTGTCTTTGAAATTTGTTTGGGGCTGAAGCATGAACTGATAAATATCTCCTTTGGAACTCTGCAGCTGATAATTCAGAAAGTTTGATTGACCGTAAATTCCTAAGAGATGCTTATATGAACTATATGAATGAATACTTGTTTAATAGAATGAAATGAAGTTATCCAAACATATAGTGTACCTGTTTTATAAAATAAAATCCTCTGAGCTGGAAATGTAATTGAACCATCTTTGTGGAGAAAGGAGATTCTGTTATATACAACTGAAGCCACATAAGGTGCAGTCAAGGAAGTTCTTGATAATTATGTGGAATGTCTCATGTGTTGGCAGTAACTCTCTGCTAAATTGCATACTTGCCAGTGGATTCATAAAGAGATGATAGTGAATTGGAAATTGGACATTTGATCCTTCTAAGTTCAGAAGTTGTATTAGGTGATAAAAAGAGAAAGGTTAAAGGTACAAGAATGTGACTCCTGTACTTCTTTTTGTCTTGCATAGTTAAGCACATGGAAGCTAGAAATAAAGCTAGCCCAAGTTTTACAGAAATGCATTGTTATCTTAGAACTGGTTGAGTCCAATTTATGGCATACAAAAACCAGAGAAAACTATATTTAAGCTAGAGATAACAAATCAAATGATATTGATAGTGTTCATGCTCATAAATCTTGGATTTCACTCGCTTTTATGATGGGGACTGACTTGTGTAATAAAGCTGCTGCATCTGCTGTGTATATGTGCGTGTGTTCCTGTGCGTAATTTCTATGAACACCTAGATTTCTTTGCAACTTACAGTGTCTAGTCAACTTCTTTCCCTTTTGAAGCAAAACTTGTGAAGAATTCCTGAACATTTGTGGTGTAGCTTCAGTGAATTGATAATATCCCTGTTTTACATAAAGCTTTATCTTGTCATGCACTGGTCTTTTCCTTCCTTTTCTAGTTCCTTCTTCTTACAGGGGGATCAATCTGTGACCATATCAGAGTGAAGCTTCGAGACTTTATCTTCCCCTTTCTTTTATCGCTTCAACTTTGCTTGTTGCTTTCTCTTTTCTATTTATTAAGTAATGAGCAGATTCATCAACATGTTGCAGATGATCCAATGAAGAAACCAAAAAGAATAGTTGATGTCGGATGTGGTATAGGGGGTAGTTCTCGATATCTGGCAAGGAAATATGGCGCAGAATGCAAAGGAATCACCCTAAGCCCTGTGCAAGCCCAAAGAGCTCAAACTCTTTCTGTTTCTGAAGGATTACAGAGCAAGGTATGGATGGATTTTGTAAGCTTCCTACATCTAAGATTTTTTCCCCCGTTTTTTTCAAGGAAATATTGCACCAGTTTGGCAAGTATTTTTACTGTTCTTTAAACTTCAAGTGTCATTTTTGCTATATGATTGATCCATAGCCATTAAGCTCTTATTTCCATGCTTCAGAAGTTGGATTCGATCATGATGCTATAGAGAATTATTATTATTTTTTTGACATGATTGTGGATTACTTGGAATAGAAGTGAATCCTGTACCCTCTGCAATTTTCTGAATGATTCCAAGACTGGGAATTGCTGTAAGTAATCTAGTCAAGGTGGAACATCTGTGGAGATAGGACTGTATTTATACTTTCTGAAAGCACTTGTAAAGTAACTTGTGCTATATGAAAGGGAATCAATATCTACCTGCAAGATGTGATGCATTCTTTACCATTCAAGGAGCCGAGTCTGAAAAATAGAACAAGGCAACCCCTCTGCCCCCCACCGCCACCAAATGTGCTTGTGAGATAAAGAAAGCATTAAATGAAAATAATCAAAAGAAGCATGAAGGTTTTCTTTGGCTAGAAACTGCTGACACATAGCAGGCTTCCTTTGAAGTTGCAGATGCCTTAGCTCAGCCATTTCCGGATGGGCAATTTGATCTGGTTTGGTCAATGGAGAGTGGAGAGCACATGCCAGACAAACAAAAGGTTCTCTTCCTGTGCCATCACTTCGTCCAATATTTTATGCTCTCTCCTTTACTATTGATTTCTTATGCCATTCCTTGCTTTAATTTTCAAAACTAGTAGTTTGTTAGTGAGTTAGCTCGGGTGGCAGCTCCTGGTGCTACAATCATCATAGTGACCTGGTGCCACAGGGACCTTTCCCCCTCTGAACAATCACTGAAGCCCGAGGAGCAAAAGTTGTTGAACAAGATATGTGATTCATATTATCTTCCAGCATGGTGTTCCACAGCTGATTATGTGAAATTATTGGAATCCCTATCTCTAGGGGTAATTATTCTGTTTATTGTCCAGAACACATAATTGCATCATTTATTGAGTTTTTGTTTACAAATATTTCACCCAATATATAGGCATCCAGAAACTCTGTTTTCACCATGTTTTGAATAATTACTTCCTATGTGACTTGAGACTATGATTACATCATTTACTGTCAGGATATCAAGACAGCTGATTGGTCTGAATATATTGCCCCATTTTGGCCAGCAGTGATAAGATCAGCACTGACATGGAAGGGCTTCACATCATTAATTAGAAGCGGTGAGCCATATTTACTTTACTGGCAAAAACATTTCATTTCTGCTACCCTCTGTGGAATACTAACTTCTTGTTTTACCCATTCGTGTAAAATAAGGTTGGAAAACCATCAAAGGAGCACTAGTAATGCCATTGATGATTGAAGGATTCAAGAAGGATGTAATTAAATTTGCTGTCATTACATGCCGGAAACCTGAATAACCAAAGAGATGTAAACTTCTTGGAAAAGATTTTTGTTTTTGCCTTATACACCAAATTCAGTAACATTTCAGTTCTTGATAAGATGTAACATTTCCCAGCATTTTTTGGAGTTTCTCTTTGTCATTCTTATTTCAGTTAATGTAATAAAGGGTGTGCAAAAATCGAATCGAAAAATTTAATTTTAAAAAAATATATTTGAATGTATTTTTGTAATATGTTCTTGTATATTTGTTTATAAAAAATATAAGAATACATTATATTATTATATATTCTTGTATATTAATGTGTTTTTTTATAAAATTTGACTTGAACTGAATTGGTTCAGTTTAGTTTAAAAAAAAATCAAATCAAAAAATTAAATAGTAAAATCGAACCGAATTAAAAAACCGATTGTACACAATGTAATAATGTTGTCTGCTTCAGTGCTGGAGGTTTAGAAACCTGAAGGCTTTCTCATCCACTTGTGCACTTCTTGTTTCTTCTGTTCCTTGGAAATATTCAATTGGAGACAAAAATCAAACCAAAAAACCGAATAATAAAATTGAACGGAACCAAAAAACCTATTTCACACCCTAAATGTAATAATGTTGTCTCCGTCAGTACTGGAGGTTTGGGAACCTGAAGTCTTTCTCATCCTCTTGTGCAGTTCTTGTTTCTTCTGTTCCTTGGAAATATCCAATTGGAGAAAAGTTAAATTTGCAATTGAACTAGTCTTAACAGGAGTTGGCCTTGTAGCTTGGACAAGATCTTGAATTTGCAATTGCACTAGTCTTTCTCATCCTCTTTGATTCTGCAGATGCTTGAGGTATTGTTTGATGTCTTGGATCTATTGTGGCTTCTGAATTCTGATAAGGTGCTACTATATTTGAAGTAGCATATCATTACCCTACAAATTTATAAGCTAATGTTTGATTAGATCTTAACTCCAACTCACAAAAATTGAACGCAAGTTAAGTTCAAACATATACCATAAGGATTGGACTATTTACACTAAGATGCAAATAAATAACCAAATCCAGATAAAGAGCTTACGAGTAGCTCAGCATGGCTTATTACCACAAAGTTAAAAAGCAAAATTGTACTTAAATTTTGTTGTATTTATTTATACTAAAACTAAAACTAAAATAAATCAATAAAAATAATAATCAATGCTTAACCAACTTATAAATATCTTAATTTATAAGTTGCATGGCCTGCCCGACACTCAGGTATTGGTGGTTAGCATAGAGAATAATTACATTCACCACATGTATTCATTATTTTACATGTAATGAATAATTAATCACTAAAACGAATAACTGTTTACTCTCAATTATTGGATCGACAATTGCATACTTGTTTAATATTTATTGAAGAAAAAGAGCGTCAACACTTTTAACTTTGGTGCCACATACGTGCAACGAAAGAAATTTTATAGCATTTAAAGTGTTTATAGTGGCATTTATTTCGTGCTTCAAAAATTTACAGTGATGTTGAATAGTATTTTGATTTGAGATTTTTTATTTTGGATTTCATGAGAGATAATTGTTTTTTTTTTAAAAAGATTAAAAGTAAAAATTTTGCATTGGATTTCAAGGTGAAATGCTATCCAAATACTTGCTTAATGTTGGTATATGTGAGATTTGAATTGGAACACGATCACAAAGGTACAGAGAGCAGCAAAGTTGGACAATGACTCCTTAATCCTTAGCTGTTCTATGTCATTTTAATGATCTTATTCGTTTTCTCATGAGGTAGCTTAGTGTTAATATTTTTTCATGTTACACGTTCTTACATCATACCTCACTCATTTGGGTTGAGGAGGTTTCTCAATGTAATCTCTTTTGCTGTGTAAGCAAATGCAGCTTAAACAAAGTTTATCCTTTCCATTCAAAAAAAAAAAAAAAAAAAAAAAAAAAAAAAAGATTATCCATGAAACATCGACAACATTAGGATTATTGCTATTTGGCATATAGAAAAGCAAACATTTCGTTTTTTGTGGAAAGTTGATCCACAAAACAATGTAAAAGCGAAAGTTAGAACCATTGCACAGTTTTCCAGGTTGCCATGGAATTTGGAAGCTCTGAAGGTAACCAAACTAATGTCTATGTCCTCCAGAATGCGACGGCGAGGTGGGAACTTGGGAAGCACGTCCGCCATGCGCTTGGCAGCATCAAGATGTTTTGCATATTTTCTAATCACTGACCAATATTTGGTGTCAATGTGATTTTGTTCGATTTCAACTTCTAAATTCTTGCCTTCTAACCCATTTTCCGAACCTTTAAGAGCTTCCGTTGCCTTCTTTTCTTGAATTCTTCTTCTCAAAAAAGAAGAAAGCGTTTTTCTGAACTTTAAAAAGAAAAAAGAAAAAGTATTTCTAAAAAGAAGGCTAAAAAAATGCTCAAAATATTTATATAAAAAAGATTAAAATATTTTATATTTTAAAACGAATGGAGTAATGAATAAGTAGAAGTTACAAAACTCTTGCGCGCGGTTTCAAAAACTATTCATTTTGAAACCTTGCACCATATTTTAGCGAAACAACTATTGTTTCAATAAGCAAGAGCATGTATGTACTCGGTTTTTAGAGTCAACTCCCTGTGAATGATCGTTTCTTTTCTTGCAAAGAAATCCCAAAAGTCAACCCTTCCTTTGGTACTTCTATTACAGGTTAAAATAAATATACACACGGTGAGCGGTTTACTTATACACATAATTTTCATTGTTAGCAAAGGATCCCGCAGTCACTATTTAACAAATACATTGTGGGTGAGATTCGATTTAATTTTTTTATAGTTGAGTTATTTTAAAAATCATAAAAAGAAATTATTTGTGAGAGTAGATGTAGAGACCAAAATAGAAAAAGTAAGAAAAATGATAGAAGATCTTACGTTACTTTTTGAATAAATTAAAGTAGAAGAAAGTAAAAATAGCTAATTTGATTTACAAGTCTCTGATCCCATCCCTTTTCCCTTGTTTATATAGAATCTATGCCATTATCTTTAACAACTTAAATAACTTAACTGCTAAGTAGATAAGTTTGTCCCGATCTCAAACTATGAGTTAATAAATGAGAAAATGGCGAAGTTCATACTTTCAACGTCATTCCTTTGGCTATATTCTCTTTCTCAATCATTATTCTGTCTTGTTCTTCAAGATAACTTCTTTTTATTATTTTCTTTTTGGTATAAACTTGATCATTATTCATTAATATTATTTCTCAGCAAAATATTCATTAATCGGTATGAAATTCAATCTTTGATCTGCACAAAAGTCAAATTCATGTACCTTAATTTCAGACCAAGATGTTCAGCAGGTCTCTTAAGAGTCATACTATTTTACATTTCTTGTCCACACGGATTTTGAATCATTAATTGAAATCTTCCCAATTTCTTTTTTTTTTCATTTTTTTCTAGTTAGCTTATCATAGGCATTCATGAGCTTGAGGTTTTCTCTCAATAGTTTTACTACTTTAATGGCGGATTAGTTGAATGTAGTATAGTTAAACGGGCCGGTTCGCTCAAACCCAGTTAGTTACTGGCCACTTCGGAGTGAGGCGGGCTGAAAAACTCCCATCCATATTCGTCCTTACTAGGCCTGTGGGTTAGCCCGAGACCTAGTTACTTCATTTTTTTTAAAAAATAAATTTTATACTATACATTTTTTCTCTTTCTATTATATATAAGAATATAAATTTATAATTAGAATAAAAAATCTTTGACAAATCACCAATATTTTTAAAATAGAAAATAATTATTAGTTATATATGTCATATCTAATATGAATAAATTTATATAAGAAAAATATTTAAATAAAATAAAATTAATTAACTTTAATTGTAGATATAATTAGAATGTATGATATAAGTAAATTTAATATTAAAATTGCTATAATTATTTTATAATATTTTTAATATAAAAGTTAAAAAAAAGAATCCAGTCGGCAAACAAAACGAAACGAAACAGGTTAATTCATTTCGTATTTAAATAGACTTAGAAAACTAAATCTAAATCGGTCCATATCCGCGGGCTGAGATTCATTTTAACGCCACTAGTTGAATGACCAGTGACTACATTCTTCTCGCTGGTTCTATGGATTCTTCAATGGTGGGAATATTTCTTGATTTTTTAAAATGTTTAGCTTTAGTTATTTCCACTGAGAGAGTTTAATTTTTTAAAACAAAAAAAGTTGTCGGGATTCGATCTGATCGCTAAAACTACGAGTTGACCTTTATATTATTAATTCGTTTTATTTTGTACATGATTTAACAAACTATCAATCAAATTAAACTTGTTAATCCAAACTTTAGCGTGCATAAAGAAGAGGCTTGTCTGCAGGGTTTTTGATAGACAATCTTTTTCGTTCTTTTATTGAAGACATATATAAGGTATTCATCAATTAATTTCAATACAAAATCGGAATTTCATCAATTATTCATTTAATCATGCAACTTTTTCGAGATTGAGTCTAATGAACAAGTCTTAAACTTGGAGGCAGAAATGGAGAAGGTTAATATAATCAAACAACCATGTTCATGCAACTGCAACAAAATTACCATTGGAAACAAGGCATATTTTAAAATTAATTTGTAAGGAATAGGTAGAATGCATGAGGAGTTAGTGAAGGATCTAGAAAATATATATATTGAATAGACATTTCACGATAGTAAGATTTAACAACTAATCATCTCTCAACATAACAAAAACCAAAAATCTCTCAAGTCCTTATAGAACCAATTTCTAAACTATGACTTCATATCACACATAACTCTGGGTACAAAACTCATATATATAGAGCTACAAGTCTAGATAACTAAATTTATTTAAGTTAGGAATTCTATTCCAAATAATAATAAAAAATTATTAAACCAAAACTTAATAGGATAAAATTAATAAATACTAAAACTAATATTCTTCTAATCATGATTGATTTAATATTACCAATACTACCTTCCCTAAACCAAGCTTAGTAAGAAACTAGGTCCAATTCCACCACGAGCTAAAATTTTCATTGTGTACTCTTTAGCGGTAAAGAGTTTGTATAATGTCAATTTATGAAAATTTTTCATCTTCACTTGAGAATGTGAACGAACTCCATACTTGACTGATAATTTTCTTTCTCTCATTTTGAATAATATACTTTTCCATATTCACCCATTCAGAAGTCTCAACCGTAATATTTGAATAAAATTTTTCACTCCTACCTTGATCAAGTTTGCCTTTCAAGCTTCCCTTCATGTTAGCTTGCAAATCTTCTATGGTGACATCCTTCATCTCAACCTCTTTTACAATTCTTTCAAATATCGAATGCTTTCTACTCATGAGACTTAGAGAAAACAGGGTCCTCTGCTTTCTTAAGAATAGTCAAGAATTTCTTCTTTAATCTCCTAACCTTGTCATACAATTGATTCTTTGAGATATCAACAAAGGGTTTAAAAGTTGTTAAACCTTGCGAACTCAAAGAAAGCAACCTTAAAAGGATCATCTCTTTTCCACACATGTGGATGAGTTTTGCAACGTTGGATTGGATATCATTTGTCGTCTTTTGATCTAATGGTTAGGAAGCACGAGTGGCATTTTGGGCAATCAAAGGTCAACAAAAATTTTGAGAGATTGTTTGAAATTTGAAAAGCCATGGTCACTCTCTGACACCCCCGTTTCTTCTCTTTACACAACAGTAAAGTACGATCGTTTGACGAAAAAGACTGTCCACTGAGCTAACGGATGATAAGAGTGAATAATTATTCTCTTAAGTAAAATGACTGCTTATTAAATGGGGGATTAGAAGAGTGAATAATTATTTAATACATCACGACTGGTCACTTTGCTACACCAAATAAGAGTGAATAATCATTCATCACTTGCTCACATAACCGCTCAAATTCTCACCAACTCTCGCTCAAAACGTCTTCTCCTCTTCTCCTTCTTTCAACAATTAACAGACATGAATCCTCAAAGATTTCAAGTTAAGTGCCGTCTATAACCGATTGTGGATGTGAATTGTACACTGCGGATGGATCCTCAGTGCAAGGCGAAGATGGACTATATTAAATCAATTGGTTCTGATCCAGTACCACTTTGATGTGTACCAGACATCCTATTCTCTTCTCGCTTCATCTGCGCAGAAGTAAGGGTGTAGCTTCAATGTGGCTAACTGGTGTTTTCTCATTCTTCGGGTCTAGTTTGTTGCAATTCTTAAATCCTTCTTTGTTACATACATACTTCATGTACTGAACTATCGGTGTGCTGATTTTCTTCGAAGTATGTTTCTTTTTGTAGTTGATTCATGTGGCAAACCCCACACAGTTGATTCGTGTGGCAAACCCCACGCGGTGAGCATATTTGGTGTAAAATTCAAGAGCCTCCTTTACTGTGCTGAACTCCCATTTCTTGAGTTCTTCACCGTTGTCTGGAAAACATGCACCGAATAATTATTCATATGCATATGAATAATTATACATAATATAAGAGTGAATAATTATTCAGTGTAGTTGCTTTACTGATAGAGAGAGCAAGTTAATGTTCAACGACTGATTCCGCGAGAATTGCATTCTCAGCACGTTGTGATTCAGACTGAGCATCATTTGCAAGTTGATATTAAATGACTGATTCCGCAAGAATCTCATTCCCAGTCGTAAGTTGATATTCAATGACTAATTCCGTGAGAATCTCATTTCCAATACGTTGTGACTCAGACTAAGCATCATTCTTTTCCTTTTTTTGGGTCATGCAAGAAAAAATAAGAAAGCATAGCCAACTTTTAGATTCAATGCATGCAAGAAAACACAAAAAATACCTGTACTAAATCCATCCGAAATGTAGGATTTCTTCAAGAGATAAGAGTTCTTGCGCTTGAAGAGAGGAGAAAGACGTGAGAGAGATGAGATGAGAATGGAGGAATGGAACAATGGCAGCCTGGAATGGAAAAGATGAGAGAGGAGGCGAGAGTTGGTAAAAACTGTGACGTGACATTTTTATTTCTTGATCTGATAGATTTAGTCGGGACTTAAAAAATAAATTTGACTCCAAAATACCCCTTGTCTCTCACAACCATTGGATCAAAAGATTTTGATCTAATGGCTGTGGAGGGCATCCCGCACATGCTAAAAAAAAGGGAACTCGCCATATTAACCAAACCTTTTTCATTATAGATATTGAATAGATTTTGTTAACATGCGCCTTTGCCTTGTAATTAGCTTTTTCTTCAGCTTCAAATTTCTCTTACTCCTCGGGTTCCTCAATTACTCCATCTTCAAATAATTTATCAGCGCTAGAGCTATCACAATAGTTCATCTAATAAAAAATTTCAACTTTAAATGATCTGGAGTTACTAATATATCATCAATAATATGACTCATCAAACAAACTTAACTATCACAACAAGCAGAATCTATAGAGGTAATTTTTTCACCATCACTCAAATCAATATTTTATTCTAACCCAACTAGAGAACTATCTATTAAATCAAAATTCTCCAAATTGGACAATTCAAATTCATCTTGAATCTTTTTCACAAATCTATCTTTCTTCTCCTCATCAACATTTACTTTTTCAACTTTTTTAAATCATTTTTTTCAATTATTCCTTTTCTACCATAATTTGGAAAAGAAACCTTACCTCTAAAATAATTCATCAAAATAGTCCAAGTTTTCTTTACTGATCTTGCATACAAGTCTAGACCAAGCAAGGGATTTAGAAGAGCCAAAATAACCCTTTTGTTCCAATTCTTGAATTGTGCCATACTTTGCAGCCATGAACTTGGACCATAAGGAGTCTTCAGCACGAAAAAACCACATCCGTTTATATGAAAACGCATCCTGCAAATGCTGTGGAGAAGTGATGCCAAGTCCATCCAATTCCGATGGTCGACATTGTGAGAATTAAGATTAGAAGCAAGAGAGAGCAAGAGAGAAATTAATTCTTCTTATTTCATTATGATAATGTACAGTAGCCTATTATATACAATGATCTCAGCCTAAGAAAGGAAAATGACTCTAACGGTCACAAGTATATAGAAATTACAGCAATGCTTGATGGCAGAAAATTAGTAATTTCGCTTTGATTATTGGCATGATTATCTTGATTGATTACAGGATGGATGATTGCAGATTTGTTGGGTGGATTTGAACACTTTCCTTTGTCATCGGATGATCTAACACCCCTCCCCCCCCCGCGCAAGCTGGACGTAATGTAAATATCCATGAGGCCAAGGAAATGCGATAACAACGGAAAACGAGGAGCCGGAAGGGCTTTAGTGAGAATGTCTGCTAATTGGGAGTGTGAAGGAATAGGCATGGGTTTCACAAGACCAGCTTGAGTTTTCTCAAGAATAAGGTGGCAATCAATTTCGAGGTGCTTGGTCCCTTCATGGAAGACAGGGTTAGAAGTAATGTGTAAGGCACTGAAATTATCACAAAAGAGTAAGACTGGACGATCACGAGAAATACCAAGATCACGCAGTAGATAGAGAAGCCAGAGTATTTCGCATGTGGTGGTGGCCATAGCTCTACACTCCGCTTCAGATGAACTTCGAGAAATGGTGGTCTACTTCTTGGACTTCCATGAAATTAATGAGTCACCGATGAAGAGGCAGGAGCCAGTGACGGACTTTCTGGTATCGAGGCAACCACCTCAATCAGAGTCGGAGTATGCCGTAAGTTGAAGAGTGCTTGAGGAGGAGAAGAACAAGCCTAAACCTGGTGTTCCTTTTAAATATCGAAGGAGTCAATGGCAAGCTTGTAAGTGGAGTTCAGTAGGGTGATCAAGGAACTGACTAAGTCGCTGGACAGTGTAGGAGATATCCGGTCTTGTGTTGGTTAAGTAAAGAAGTTTGCCAATGAGTTTCCTGTAAGAAGTAATATCAGTTAGTGCAGGTGAATTATGATCAGAGGGGATATAAGAAGTATCCATGGGAGTGGCAACAGGTTTGGAACCAAGAAAATCGAATTGATCAAGAAGCTCAAGAATATATTTTCTTTGGCTAAGATGAATTCCAGATGAGTTTCTTGTAATTTCAAAGCCTAAAAAATATTTGAGTGTTCCCCAATCCTTAATGCGAAAGGTTTGGTGTAAAAATTGTTTGATAGATTTAATAAGTTGTATATCGTTTCCTGCCAAAAGAACATCATCGACATAAACAAGTAAGACAATAAAAGAAGAGTGTTTGGTATAAATAAATAAATTGTAGTCTGAAGTTGCTTGCTTGAAACCACGAGAGAGGAGGGCACTAGTAAGTTTGTGATTCCACTGACGGCTAGCCTATTTCAAACCATAGAGAGATTTGTTAAGCTTGCAAACAATGTGAGAATTGGGAGTATGGATACAAAATCCCCAATAAGTTAAGGGTAAAGAGGCTTGAAATCATAAGTTATGGGCAACATTTAATAAATGTTGGTGTTTTTTTTTCTACTATTCCATTTTGTTCAGGGGTTTCAACACAAGATGTTTGGTAAATAATGCCTTTAGATTTGTAAAATTCGGGCATATCAAATTCAACTCCTTTATCACATCGAATGACTTTAATATATTTTTGAAATTGTGTTTCAATAAGATTGCAAAATGCATGAATAATGTGTCGTGTCTCAGACTTATTTTTCATGAGAAAAATCCAAGTATAACGGCTATGATCATCAACGATGGTTAAAAAATATGAGTGAGCATGAATAGTTTGGACCTTATGTGGTCCCCAAATATCAATATGCACTAAATCAAAAATGTCCTTTGAAACAGATGTACTAGGAGTAAATGGCAATTTTTGTTGCTTGGCAAAATGACAAATATAACAATGTGAAGAAGTAGGAATTCTAATAGATGAATCTATTGAATTAAGAATTTTTATTCTATTAAGAGACAAATGCCCCAATCTGTAATGCCAAAGGAGATTTTTATCAAAATTCTGTGAAGCTATAGATTTTACTTTTGAAACAGAAATGACATAACTTCTTTTATTTTTAATGGATTGGTCTCTCTCTAGGATGTATAGCCCTCCATATTTTTTAGCTAAACCAATCCTCCTCCAGTTGGTGAGATCCTGAATAAAACAAATGTCAGATAAAAAAATAGTAGCTAATTGTGAATCATGTGATAATTGGCCAACAGAGAGCAAGTTTAAATTGAATGAAGGGACCAAAAGAACATTATAAAGAACTAGCAAAGGGTTTAAAATAATCGTACCCTTGTGAGTTACCTTTCCAAATGATCAATTCGACAATCTTATATTGATGTCATTGACAGAAGTATATGATACAAAATTGGACAAGGAGCAAGTAATGTGATTACTTGCTCCAGAATCCACAACCCAATTTATAGAGTTTGGTATTAGCAGATTACCTGAGGCATTATCATTCTTCAATGGTGGTTTAGAATCAACATTAAGTGCAACTGCATGGTTCACTTGATGAGTAATTGGTGGATTTGGTTGAAGCCCTTGCAAGAGATTGTGAAGTTGCTGATATTGTGTTGAAGTTATAGCTATGGTTGGAGGCATGAGAGATTGCTCTGTTGAAGCTGAGAGAGTTGGAAGAATACCATCTGCAAAATTTGCTCTAAGCTGTGGACGTCCCTTATTTTTAGGGGGATAACCGTGTTTTTTATAGCACACGTCTTCAGTGTGCCCCTGCTTCCCACAAAATGTACAAAATTGTGTCTTTCTCTGATTTGAATTTGCAGGTTTCGGCCTTTTGTCATTAGCTGCTTGCAATGCCAATGAGGGAGTTTGAGTAGGAATGATTGAATTCAATGCAACAAATTGATGGGATTGTGGATTGGAGACGTACTAAATCTGTCTTTCTTGCTGCAATACCATTGAGAAAACCTGCCCAATATGAGGAAGAGGATCCATTAGAAGGATTGGAGAGTGAACTCCAGCATAGCTCTCGTTAAGCACTTTCAAGAATCGAAAAACATGATCTGTGCCCATGTATTTTTTCATGGAATTTAAAGCACCACAAGTACAGTTGGGAAGAGGGCGAAGAATCATCATTTCTTCCCAAAGAGATTTTAGTTTAGTGTAATATGCATTCACATCCAAGCTTTCTTGTTTGCAGGAGTGGAATTCCTCAAGCAAGTCTGAGAGATGGATATTGTCACTCTTTAAGTATCTGGCTTGGAGATCATCCCAGACTTCTTTAGCTGTGCTTATCCATAGTACGCTTTGAGCAATGTCGGATGCCACAGCATTCACAAGCCACGAAAGAACCATGCTGTTACATTGGTTCCATGCATCAAACCATGCTGTAACATAGTTGTGAGTGTTCAATTCTGGTTTTTCCAGAATTTGGCACGGATTTTCATTTGTGTTCAAGTGATAAGGACTTGAAGATGGAAATTGGTCTTCTTTAGACATGGGTAGGAAGCAGAGAGGATAAATAAGCAAGAGCAGAAGCGAGATAGAGGATGGCAAACCTTGTTAGGCCTGCTTTGATACCATGTGAGAATTAAGATTAGAAGCAAGAGAGAGCAAGAGAGAAATTAATTCTTCTTATTTCATTATGATAATGTACAGTAGCCTATTATATACAATGATCTCAGCCTAAGAAAGACAAATGACTTTAACGGTCACAAGTATACAGAAATTACAGCAATGCTTGATGGCAGAAAATTAGTAATTTAGCTTTGATTATTGGTATGATTATCCTGATTGATTGCAGTATGTATGATTGCAGATTTGTTGGGTGGATTTGAACACTTTCCTTTGTCATCGGATGATCTAACAGACATAATCTGGACCAAGACATCCAATGCTTCTTCTCAACTCCATCTCGGCGCTCCAATAAAAATTAGCAAAAAGCTTCTCAATTTCAAGAAGAACCTGCTTAGGTAAGAGCAGCTAAGAGATGCATTGGAATAGAGGTGGCTACATGTTTAATGAGAATAATTTTGGAAGAGCAGCCCAAAAATCAATTGCATTGGAAGAGCAGCCCAAAAATCCAAGAGCCATTGTAGGCTAATTTTGCTTCCAGTGGTGAAAAGAATTATATCATCTGCAAATGAGAGATAAGAGATAGGGAAACAACCTCTTGGAAGCGAATAAGAATCGATTACAGCCCTTGCAATAGAATTTATAATTTTTTTTAGTTTTTTTCAACTTTGTGATAATAAGTCATACTAAGCTGCTCATATACGCTCTTTGCGAAATAAGCTTCAATTAAAAAAGTTATCTTCCATCAAATATATTGTGATACAAGTTGAAACAATTATCCTCAGCTAAGATCAGATCAAGTAAGCTTATTTCTGCTTAGAACAATTCCCTAAAACCCTCAAAGCCTATACTTCTAAACTTTACCAGAATTGAAAAGTAATTATGGGAGTAGAAATGACCTGAATTGAATTGAGCTAAGATCGATTAACTTAAGTTCAACTCGCTTAAATTTGCCTCAACTTATAGCTCTCAACTCATATTAAATGTGAGTTAGTTTTTTTAGCCCAGACTCACCTTACACAAAGCTAAAGCATGGCTCATACTTCAGGCAAGGGTGGACATAGGATTAAATATCTAGGGGGGCCAAGTAAGGAGAAAGAAAGAGAGGTAGAGTGTGCTTGTCACTAGTGCGCATGCACGCACATATCATTCCTCTATCCAAATATGAGCAGTTTAAAATGCCAAAGCGTATTCAATCTAAAAAGATTTATACACAAAAATTGAAGTTCTTGAAATTACAAAAATTAATGTATTTTTTAACTTTACCCATCTCTTATTTCATTTATTAAGTATTTTAAATAAGAGTAAAAAATCTTAACTCATTTATTATTCATTTGGTTCATAAATTAAACTCTTAGGTAAACACTGAGTCAAATCGTCTCGTGAGCTAACCCAACTGAATTCCACCCCTACGTAATTCCAATCCCGCGTTTCCCATCATGCCCAAAGGGTAAAATAATAGCAACAGCATAGCGAACCCATAGGACGAACCTTAGAAAAGTCCACTAAGATTACGTTTTTCATCCAATCAAAATGCAAGAAACCTTCCATTGACCCACTGGAAAACCTCAACATTTGATTGTTTTAACCAAACCAAGTCCCGGCCCCCACCCCTCCCCGCGGCCCCGGCTCTCGCAATTTCCCCGTTTCCAATGTTCTAAGCAAGAAACGCCCCAAACACCCCCACCCTTTAAGTCCTTTAAATACCATGATGGGCTTGTTTAAGATAACAAGCATTAACTTATTCTTTCAACATACAAGAATTTTGTACAAAAAGTTTCGTTACTATCGACATTTTTCTTGGTAGAAATGGAACTTGAACAGAAGCCCATCTTGAGAAACACCCTCGAGAGGAACTTGGCGGGACTCAACAAGACTACATTATCAAGCGAAAGTGATTCAGAGTCATCTGATGATTTGATTCACAGCATTGAAGCATTCCGTCAGCAAGAGAAGGGTGTAAAGAGGAGTGACTCGTCAGAGAAGAAACTCCAATGGCTACGATCTCAGATTATCGGTAGCAATTTTGAGTTTGATTCTCCTTTTGGAAAACGCAGGCTTACCTACGCTGATCATACCGCCTCCGGACGGTCCCTGCAATTCATTGAGAACTATATCATGAGTAATGTTCTTCCTGTCTATGGTGAGTTCCCGTCTGTGCCTTCTCATATCATGTTCTTGTAGGTAAAATTTCCTTATATGGACTGTATCATACTCATTTTCCATGATTTTACAGGTAACAGCCACACCAGTGACAGTTTTGTGGGGCAGCAGACGACGAAAATTGTTCTGGAAGCATCACGCTACGTCAAGAAATGCCTGGGCGGAGGCGAAGAAGATGGAATAATATTCTGTGGCTCTGGGACAACAGCAGCAATCAAAAGACTTCAAGAAGTCATTGGAGTTGCGATTCCATCGATCATGAGACAAAAGGCATTGCAATGCCTGAAAGATGAAGAAAGATGGGTGGTTTTTGTTGGTCCTTACGAGCACCACTCTAACATTCTTTCCTGGAGGCAGAGCTTAGCAGAAGTAGTTGAAATTGCTTTGGATGATAATGGCTTAATGGACATTGAAGCTTTGAGAACTCACCTTCTGTCGTATAAATCAAGAAATCGGCCAATGCTCGGTTCTTTCTCTGCCTGTAGTAATGTCTCTGGGATTTATTCAGACACTCGGGCTATTGCCAGTCTTCTTCATCAGCATGGAGCATTTGCATGCTTTGATTTTGCAGCAAGGTAACGATACTTGTCCAAGAACAATTTATTTTTGTACAATTCAAAACAAATTTTTAAAAAAGAATTCAATCCGAATCCGTCAATTTCAGTTAAAGATTTCAATAACCTCTTATGTGGGTACTAAACCCCCAAATTCACCCAAACACAGAGTTGCTGTCTGTTTCAATAACTGAAATCTGCAACGAAAGCTTATTTGCATGCTTCCTATGGTTTATTTTTATAACTATTGAATGTAAGGTTAAGATTTGACACGTTTTGTTTGGACAGTGCCCCATACGTGAAGATTGACATGAGATCAGGGGAAATTGATGGCTATGATACTGTTTTCCTGGGCCCACATAAGTTTCTGGGAGGTCCAGGGTCTCCGGGCATCCTCCTCATTAACAAGGCTCTTTATCAGCTCAGATCTTCACCTCCCTCTACTTGTGGTGGTGGAACTATTGATTTTGTCAATTGCTTCAGTGAAAAGGCAAGTTTTTATATTCTTTTCCCCATTTTCCCGTCTAAATAGGTAACTCTTACGACAATTGGAAATAAACCTTAACCCCAAAAAAAAAATAAAAAATAAAATAAAAGTGTCCAGAGTTATCTTTGACCATTCTTTTTGAACCGAAAATTTAACAACAAAATCTTGTGACTTTGACCACTGTTTTCTTGGATTTTATAATAGTTTGCACGCAGATACTAGAAAACTATTGGTGTATTAGACCAACAAAATTTGCACGCAGCCACCTGAGACATAAAACCAACAAAATTTCAGCCGACAGTTTTGCATCCTTGGTCAAGATGGTACTTTCTGCTAGCTTAAAGCTACTTGAATATGCAGCCCACATTTTATAAGAGTTTATATACATGGTTTGAGATATGGTCATAGCAGTATACATGCACCTAACCAGCATATATATATATATATATACAATACAAAATATATATTCTGACCTCAAAAGTATCAATCTGTTCCTTCTGTTGCATTATCTCCACATAAACATGCTCTCTCACTCTGTCATTTATCATAATTTTGTTAAAAATCAGAAATTAAATTCGAATAAGCAGAGATTTTAAGGTCAAATTAAATTAACAGTTCTGCTACATTTACAACAATATCTTTCTTACCTCAGGATACCCTGTACTTGGAGAATATGGAGGAAAGGGAGGATGCCGGAACTCCACCAATTATCCAGAAAATTAGATCGGCGCTAGCTTTTTGGGTGAAGGAATACATTGGTCATGATGTGATTGAGAGAAAGAAGCATAGTTATATTCAACAAGCACTTGAGAGGCTTAGTCTAAATCCTAATATATGGGTTCTAGGAAATGCTACTGCCAAGAGACAAGCAGTCTTATCCTTTCTCATTTACACCACAACAAATTCTTCATCAGCTGACCTGAAAGCAGAGAATAATGAATTGAAAGAAGAAGCAGGACTTTACCTATGGAGAGAGACTGGGAACAAGATAGATAAACCCCTTCATGGACCTTTTGTTGCGAAGCTCCTAAACGATCTATTCGGGATCCAAGCTCGCGGCGGCTGTGCTTGTGCAGGGCCCTATGCCCACAGTTTACTCAAGGTGGACAGGGCTAAATCACTAGGCCTTAGATCTGCGGTGGAACTGGTGAGTACGGATTACTCATTTCTTCCTTAATGTAAGTTTCAAGGTCAGAATGTGGCTCATTCAAATGTTAATATGTCTACAGGGATACAGTGGATTGAAACTCGGATGGACAAGAGTTAGCTTCCCATACTACATGTGTAGGGCTGAATTTGAGTTTATCATAGCTGCACTGGAATTTTTAGCTATTTATGGACAAAGGTTTCTTCCTCTGTACCTCTTTAATTGGAAAACTGGAGCATGGACTTTCAAGAATAAGACACTGATGGGGGCTGTTTCAGAACCAATAAGCAACTCTGAAATCTGCGAATCCTCTCTAGCCAATTTGATTGAGGAATTAAATGCAGAATGCAGGAATTCAAAAGAAGGACGAAATACAGGCACTAAAGATTCAGGAATAATCTGCAAATACACGAACTACCTGGAGGCCGCAACGGAAATAGCTACTGCCCTTCCGAAATTCCCGCCTCAACGTCGCATACCAGAAGTCATAGAATCCAACCTAGTCTACTTCAGGGTTTAGTTTATAGTTCTAATGTGTTGACACTTCGCACTGCTTCACACCAACAGAGTAGATTTATTCCAATTCAAGACCTTCATAGGCGTTGCCTCAGTTTTCTTTTGTAGATTGCTTTAATCATCTAAGCTATATTGCAAATAGAATATACCAAAGTATAGTGCATCATATCAAGCTAAAAAAACTGCCTACATTTGTACATATCATATTCAGAGAGCAAGATTATTTGTTTCTACATTTGTTCTGATCTCTACATAAAGCACTTGCAAATACAGTTTCCATCAAACATAATAAAAGATCAAAAGCACGTGCTCGATCCTCTTCCTCGTTCATTTGAGGTTAAAAACTTTCAAACAAGCTTCTACCGTTCTTTGTTGATATCTTAGGTTTACAGATTCTTCCACATGAGCTGAAAGCTGAAAGTAGCAATAAGATGTAAAACGAAGAAAAGAGCAGAAAGGATTTTTGTAAAGAGACTTAGATGAAGAAGAAATCAAAGTGCATTTCCAACTAGCAATGAAACTTGACTAGAAACCAGAAACTTCTATATCAGACTGCTAAAGCAAACAACACAAGTATCCTTTAGACAAGCACAAAACAGAGCAGAAAATGTCTTTGGCTGAGTAGAAAATGATTTCATTCTCGTAATTCACATGCAAAGTAAGTTTCTGAACTTCATAACACACAAAACTGTAGAACAAAGCTCCTTCATCAAATACATCTCGCGGATTTTGAACAAAATGCAGAAAACTAGGACATGCAAAAATAGTAAAATTGCATCTCGCTCTTGTTTTCTCATTCCCCTTTGAAGTCTCCTAGATGAGTTTCTTGAATGATGTATATCTGCTAACCCACATCAAAGGAGTTATATACTTATTTGAAGTTCCACTAATTCAACTTGCTGTTATTCTTAAAAGAAACTAACAAGATTGACTAAATAAACAGCAGTTTAAAAGTCAAGCGGCAAGTTCACAGCTCACATGACAATATGAAGTATCAAGCACATCCTTGCTATCAATAACAGCTGAATCATATGAAACTAACTCTACGGAGGAAACCAAGGGAGAAAAAATATACACACCAAAATTAGCTTAGCAGGTTAACAAGACGCTAAGTATTTTTAGAGCCTTTTAAATACATCGCAAGTACTTTACTCTTCAGAACTTCTTGAAAGAGGATTGATAATTTATTTAGGCCAGCTACAGACACCAAAAGATCACATAAAATTATCTATTCCTCTTAATCTCCTACATAACAGAACATCAAAGAAAATAAAGAATAGGGTAGAATATGTTGTCTTAATAGCAAAAAGAAAACATTAAGCCACTGTTGTATAATGCAATGTAAAAGGAACTTAATAAACAAGAAAAAAACATTAGTCCCTGTTCTTGGCCACAGAAAAGAGGTTACAAGTAGAACTTTAGTAAGATCTCCTTTTTACAAGATTGGGATCAAAGCATCAACAAAGTAAAAACAGTTAGAGAAACAAGCGCATCCTGCTTTTGAACATAACTTTTGGATACAACTTTCTAGATCTTTTGAAGCTATTGTCAGTAAAAATACAAAATAATAAGAGTTGCCGAGCCACACGTACAGCCTAAGATTGGCCCTAACTCCTCCAAGAATATGGACCAATTGCCCAAAGACTCAGTTCTGCCTAACCAGATTGATCATGGAGTTGAAACAAATGCTCAAGGGATACAAGTGACCATCCATCCTTGGTTTGAGCAAGTATCTTCTCATTCTGAGAATCTAGTATTATGTTTATGTTTCCAAAACTGTATACTTGATATCCATCCTGAACTCGGCCAGCTTTAGGCTTGAATAGCAATCCATTCTGCAGAGCATAAGCCTGGACAACTTCTTGCAAGCTTACCTCAACTGCATCATCTATACCCTCCAATTGGTTTCCGACACCCACCATTACACAAGCATGTTTTGCACTTTTTGCTACCAATTTTTTGAGTGTCTCAACCTGCCTTTTCTTATGTCCCCTGAGACTAAAATGCCCTGTCAAACCAGGATGGACCACCTCCTTTCCTTCAACAGCCTGGTTCATCATGTGCAGACCAACTTTAAATCTACCCCTTATATGTTCATTAACTACAAGTTCAGAAGGGAGTAGTTCTTTCCAGCCCAAATACCATTTGTGTACTTCTTCAACATCTGGATTCGAATGTAGCCATTGATACAAAACTTCTTCCCACTTGTCAAAGAAGATGTCCATCAACTGAAGCATGTGATCTATGGGAATGTCGGCAGCCCAAGACAGGACCCACTGAAATTCATCAAGTTTTTGATCTGCAGGGTTTATTTGGAAAGAGCTGATGACCTCAAACAACTTGGGTATGACGGACCTAACCATAAGTTGTTCCCATTTCATTGGAGCAATCACAGCCTTCCAGGGCGTCAATATGTAATGTGCAGATATGTCACTGGGGTGCCAAGCACGAAGCGCAGTTTCTATTCTATGGCAGATGATGGGATAGCAAGATTGTAACTTATCTCCCAATACTGGAAGCCATGGATGAATCCACTGGTGGATCAGCAAACTGTCGTCGGATGGATCCCATGAGTTCGCAGCATCCAATAACTTTGGGAAAACAATGTCATTGAGGATGGATTGCAGGATGGGTCGTGGCAGGACATGTTCCCATGAGTTCAAAAACTCAATCAATGGTTCAGGTTCCTTTGCCTTCCAAGAGTTTGAGCAAGATCTTCTCAGAACAGGGAAGAGAGTCTCTGTAAACAGCTTACAGTAGACTGAGACTGATGATGAGTGGTCTGAGATATAGAAATCATCCCCTTCCAAAAGATCTTTCCAAAGGGATACATCTTGAAGCCCATGTCTTGGACTTTTGAGAGGCTCCCATCCCTGGAACTCTTTCACAAACAGAGGGCGAGCATAATTAGAAGCAATAGATGCCAAATCAAAGAACTTATACTCATTCCTGTACTGCCTTCGTAATACCAAAAATAACTCAGCAAGACTCTGTAAATTCAGAAACCCAGACTCAACGCTCTCCTCAATTTGGTCCAAAGCATGAAGAATTTCTTCGAAATTATGAAGTTCGTCCCTCTGGCTAGAAGCCTCCTCTTGGAGCTTCCTCTCCTCCTTTTGCAAGTTAACCACGTTCTTCTTTTCATTCCTTAATTCCCTCCCAATCTTTTTCATGTCAAACTCTGCATGATCAATCAATATGCCACTAACTGATCCGGTATTAATATAAAGACGATTCCTTTCATTATTATTCTCATTTATTTTATTATCATAATCAAAATTCAAATCCCTCAAGTCAGTCAAAGTACGAATCTGAGAACGCCTCATGTCAATCACCTTCTGAACAATTGGAGGGTCGCATTTGACCTGCACCTCCATCTCCCGGGAACCTCTTCTCCGGCGCCGGCTGCGACCACTACCTGGATTCAAGTCCGAGGGAAGTCCAAATTCTGCTGCCTGTGTAGGATCCTGGGGTGGTTCCGGCTCTTTATCATCAAAACCCAAACCCATGTTCCTTGGCCGTACCTTGGATTCAATCGGAGCTACCCTTCCTTGCTCGTTCTTCCCAAGACCGCCGCCTTTGTATCCCATCTTCGCCATCATCCTTGCACCGATGCCCTCCGGCAAGGAGTTCTCCCCAGAATCAGCCATTCTCGTCGAGATGAAACACTCCTCAGTTCTGCGCCCACCTGCCATGGAATTTTTCTCTCTTGTTTTCGTAGAAAAAGAAAGAATTTTATTGGATTCAGAAACTACCGCCATGGAATCTTCCAGAGTAGGTTTGCAAATATAATAAAAAGAACTACTTTCCACTGTGGACCTCCAAATTTGATATCATTGGTAACTTTGACCTTTTGAATTGCTTTATTTTCAGACTTTGCTTGCAAGGCAAGGAAGATGGGGATTGCTGTCAGCCGCATGAATTTACTGAGTGCAATCAGCCAATCCGATTATACTTCATATTAATTTTTTATTTTTAAAAAATTAAAACTTTTATTTATTATCTCTCTAAAATTTTTAACGATTTTTTCTTTTTTCTTTTACTTTTATAGTGACTTCCTAAGGATATCTTGGGAGTCATACAAAGAATCGTGATATCTTAGGGGTCGCTCCAGGGAGGTGTCGGAAGCAGCCCCCACCGCACCTCAGGGGTGCTACCGACAGAGACACGGAGACCCAATTTTTAACTAAAAATTATTATTTTTTAATACTTTTGATGAAATATATTAGAATGTATAATTAAAAAAACACTAACATTTTTTTTTGCAATAATTCAATGCCGACTAAAGAAAAGTTTCGGAAAGCTAGATAGAGTTTTAGGGAAAGGAGAGAGGGAGCAAAATTTTAAATAAAATATAATTGTATTGTAATTAGTAGGTGTATATTTTATTTCACATTATATTCTTTTTTTATGAAGTTAAACTTATTAAATATTATAAATACTTAAGAGATAATACATTTAAGTTATATAAAGTGAAAGGTAATGGGTTATAAGTAAAGTTGTAACATTCATCATTTATAAATTATTATTTTTATTATCTCTATTATGTTAGAGAACATGAGAGATTATAAGAAGTAAGTTATGTAAGTTATATTAGTTATATAATAGGAAGAAATAAATAAGCCTACTAATATTTTATAATGGAAAGGTGACCCTCTAACTCTATAAATAGGATCATATGAACTAGTTTGTAAAAGGATGTATAGTGAAACACTCTCAATAAAATTCTAATTTCTATATTTCTTGATTTCTTTTTTTCTCTCTTTTGCTAAAGGCCAAAATCTTTTTCATTGTTATTTTTTAGTTAATTTTGTATTTATTGCAACCGAATTTTATAATACATTATCAATACGAGTCTTTGTCAATTTTTTGTCACCATTTTTTCTCTTTGAAGTTTAAAATCTATATAAAGAAGGTAATGTTCTACCTAGTTTTATTTTTCCATGGCAAATCTCACCAAACTTGAATTTTTTCGTCTTGATATTTCTAGAAAAAATTTATTTGTTTTGGATATTAGATATCAAATTCATCTTTATGCAATGGGTTTAGTAGACACCAATGTGGAGGATAATATATCATCATCACAAAATTGAGCAAAAGTCATGATTTTTCTTCTTCATCATCACCATGAGGATTTAAAGACATAATATCTTATCATGAAATATCCACTTATTTTGTGGAGCAATTTGAAAAAAAGATTCGAGCAGCAGAAGATGGTCATACTACCTAAAGTACGACATAATCGAATGCATTTGCAGCTACAGATATTGAATATGTTAGTGAGAATAATTTCATTATGTTCAAAATTATTTTTCAACTAAAATTAGGAGAAAATATCACTGAGACCGATATCTTAGAAAAAAATATTTTCTACTTTCCATGCCTTGCATATTATCCTGCAACAACAATATGGAGAATAAAAAATTATGAATCTTAACCAACAAGTTCTACACCATTCCCTAAAGTGAATAGTGTTAGAACTCAAGATTTTAGTCATGGAAGAGATCGTGGTCATGGTCGAAATAGAAATCGTCGTTATAATCATGATGGGCAAAATAATTCACCGGGCATGAAAAACAATAATAACCACCATAAGTGAATAAAAAATAGTGAGAACAAAAAAGGAAAGGATGTGGTTTTTGCAAATTATGAAGATAAATATTACCAATGTAGTATGAAAAATCATCGGTTTGGTACTTGTTATACGGCAAAACATCTTCTTGAGCTTTACCAAGCATTGCACAAAAAGAAAGACAAAAATACTGAAGCAAATTTTGCTGCCCAACAAACTCATGATAATGATGAAGATGATATTGAAGATATTCATGCTGATGTGACTTAGTTTCTTTGAACATCCAGAAGGAAAAATTGATCATTTGATTGGTGATATAAGTGTCCAAAAGAGCTAGAGCTTTGTTTTTTTATTTTTATGGTTATCTCTTATATAAATAATTTCATGTTTTATGTGTTTTAATATAGTTTAGTATTTTGACTTCATCTTGAATAATTTTAGATATAAATATTTTGTTATGTCTAGATGGCTGTGGTTCCATATTCTGAATTCAAAAGTGCCACTAAAGGTATATATCTCATTGATAGTAGAACTATGTACACTATTTGAAAAATGAGAAATATTTTTCTCACTTGAAAATAGGAGAAATAAATGTCAACACTATAATGGTAATGCAAAGTTAATCGAAGGCTCTGGAAAAGCTAGTATATTTTTACCTGGAGGAACAATTATTATTATCTATAAAACATTATTTTTCTCGAAATCCAGAAGAAATTTGCTAAGTTTTTAAGATATCCATCAGAATGGATATTATATTGTGACAATGGAGTGAAATAATTATGAGTATTTGTGTATTACCCCTATTATCTCAGGAAAGAAATCTATATTGGAAAAACTGTCATCTCTTCCTTCTAGCTTGTATTACACAAAGATCAATTTTGTTGAAATTCATCATTTAATAAACTAAAAGTTTATAGATCCTACTATATTTGTGATTTGGAATGACCGTTTAGGTCACCTGAGAGCTATCATGATGCGCAGAATAATTAAAAATATGGATGATCACTCTTTAAAAAATCAGAGCGTTTTGGACATCAAATAAATTTTCATGTGTTGCATGTTCTCAAGGAAAGTTGGTTATTAAGCCTTCCCTAAAAAAATTTGGAATTGAATCCCTTACATTTTTAGAATGGATTTATAGTGATATTTGTGGAGCTATTCATCCACCATGTGGGCAATTTAAATATTTTATGATTTTAATTGAGACGTCGCCTCGATGGTCTCATGTTTGTTTATTGTTGAATCACAACCTAACACTTACAGGATTAGCACTATTTTCATATTATCTTATTAAAAAAATTCATCTAGATAATGCTGTTGAATTTTCTTTTCATGCTTTTAATGCTTATTGCATGTCAATTAGTATTACTGTTGAACATCCTGTAACTCAAATTCACACTCATAATGGTTTAGATGAGTCATTTATTGAAAGGTTACAATTGATTTCTAGCCCACTTTTAATGATAACAAATCTCCCTACATCAGCATGGGGACATGCCATTTTGTATACTTCAACACTGGTGTGTATTAGGCCAACCAGTTATAAAAAATTCTTTCATTTGCAATTAGCTTTTGGTTGTGAGCCCAATATATCTCATTTGAGAATTTTCAGATGTGCTGTATATGTTCCAATAGCGCCAAATCTAAAAACTAAAATGGATCCTCAAGAAGATTGAAGATATATGTTGGATATAACTCTCCTATAATCATAAGATATCTCGAAACTTTGATGGGAGATGTATTTACGGTTAGATTTGTCGATTGTCATTTTGACGAAACTCTCTTTTCTAAATTAGGGAGAGAAATTAAACCACAAAAGAAAGAGCTTGTTTGGACAACATCATTAAATCATCTTGATCAATGCACAAGCATGAGTGGACTGAAAGTTCAGAAGATATCATTTGCATAGTATAGCAGATCAAATGCTTGATGAATTTGCTGACTCTACAAGAATAACTAAATTGTAAATCTCATCTATAGATGCTCCTATTTGGATTGAAGTACCAAAATAATATAACCCAACACCTATAAATGTTGAAATCTAAAACAAGCCAAAAGCATAGTTGACCTCTTGGCTCTAAAGACAAAAATCCTCAAAAGAAAAGGAGATTAATTGATCAAGAATATCACGTGAAAGAAATTGAACAAAATGACTCAAGAGAAAACTGATGACAAGATTCAAACTTCTACAAATAGTGAGAATAATATGGAAATTTATATAAATTATATCACTTCTATCAGAAAGGTGGAATCAGATGGAAATAATTGCAAATGATACTTTTGCCTACAATATAACTCTTGATGTCTTAGACGATAATGACGATCTTGAACCGACATCAATTGAAGTTAATCTAATGAAAAAGAGATTACATTCCAACAATAATGAGGATCTTGAATCAACATCAAATGAAAATAATGAAGTTACAAGATCTAAGGCAACTTATGGTACAAGGGTGTTCACAAAAACCAAGTGCAAATGAAATATATCCACTTGTAGTTGATGCTATTTGTTAGCCCTAAGGGCAAATCATATAGTTTTGATTAATGACAAATATTGATGAGGACTAATATGTTTATATATTGTGTGATAGGATTGGTGATCTAAGAAGTATGGAGTCTCATTGCCTTAAAGCCATAATGCAAGAACAACTCTAATATGTCAAAGTGGTTGAAAATTGAAAAGTTTGTTCAAGATGATTGAAGACTTTGAAGACATGAAGTGTAGGTTGCATGTGCTTAATAGGTAAATTTTGTAAACGCTACACTCTTAAACCTTGGAATCTATGAGTTGCAATTGAGAGCACAAAACTTGATTTAAATGGTTTCAATGGTTTTGAACTTATCTTAATTATCAAGTTTTCATCAATGGTTTTTGAACTTAAAAGGTCTTTAATGACTTATCTTTTAGGCTAGAAGGTTTTCCAACTTGTTTAAATTAATTTGAATATGTTTTGACAAAGTTTAAGAAGTTCGGATGCAAAATTCGGACGCACCTAGAAAAATTCGGTCGTTCGAATTTTTTCTGCATTGTGAAAAATAACACTGTTTACATGAACAATACTGACTATTTTTTTTCAGAGAAATTCAGACGCAAGTTCGGACACACCTGGAAAAATTCGATCATCCAAATTTTTCCCGTGTTGTGAACAGTACCGTGAACAGTAATGTCCGAAAAAATCGACCAAAAATTCAGTCATCTGAATTTTCTGAAACTAGCCGTTTTATGACGTTAAAACTGATTTTTTGAATTCTATAAAAGCCACAAACTCCAGATTTTTGAAAGATCTTTTGAACATTCAAAATCTTTCAAGATCTAACTTGTTTTACATCAAAATTATTTGAAAAGCTCTCAAATTGCCTTGTGCTCAAAGGTTGAAATTCAAGATTCCAAAGGCAAGAAAGGAAGTGGTGCTAGCAATTGTATTCATCCACCAAGAAGTGTTGGTAATATTCAAATTCTCTCTTTAAATTTTTGTTGTGATTGATACAAGGTTGGCAAGAGACTTAAAACTCTTGTGGAGGGTGAGCCATATACTAGATTAATCAAGGTTGTTGTGTAAAACCCATTGGTGAGGGCGAGCCTTGGATTAGATTGGTCTAGGTTGTCTAGTGACATAAAACTCTTAGTGACAAGAGTGAACCTTGTTTATTAGATTGAATAGAGGTTGTTGTGGTAAAACCCATTGAAGGGTGAGCCTCTTGTGTAATTGTTTGGATTGACCATTTAGTGAATTGGTTAAAATCCTTGAGTGTGGACTCAAGGTAGTGGATGTAGATCTTCGAGAGATCGAACCACTATAAATCGTGTGTTCAATTTTCGTATAGCTTTACTTGTTTACATTCTTGTATTATTATTATTATTATTTCTTAGTTGTTGATTGATTGGTTGTAATCTTATTGTTTGATCACCTTGTCTCAACCATCAAATCACATATAAACTTGAAGTTTATGAATTTAAAGAAGAGCTTTTATTAAGGCAAAGGATTTGTAAAAAGGAAAAAGATTTTTGGAAAAATAGCCAAAGACCTAGTTCACCACCCCCCTCTTAGGTTTTTCACTATTGAATTCTGATAGCTTGTGAGTTTGACAGCATATGAAAAAATAGACATAGATCTAATGGATGTATTTACTACTTATTTATGTTAGAACCTTGATAATGATATTTATGTGAAAATTCCAAAATGATTTAATATGCCTGCAATATGAAACTCAGGTTCTCGGGGAGATTGTTCTATTAAATTTCAAAAATCAATTATATGATTTAAAGTAGTCTGAACACGTGTGGTACAATTGTCTTAGTGAATGTATATTGAAAGTAAGATAGAAGAATGATCCAATATGTCCATGTGTATTTATCAAGAAATCAATATCGGGTTTTGTAATGCTTGCTATATACGTTGATGATATTAACCTTATTAGAACTTCGGAAGAACTTCAAGAAGTAATGGATTATGTGAAACATGAATTTGAGATAAAAGATTTCGAAAGAACCAAGTTTTGTCTTGGTTTACAAATTGAGCATCTAGAAGATAGAATTTTTTTTTTCATCAATCAAAATATACAACAAAGGTTTTAAAAAGATTTTACATGCACAAGGCACATCCATTGAGTATACCAATGATCATTTAGTCATTAGATATGGATAAAGATCCATTCACATCTAGAGAGGATAATGATGAACTACTTGGTCATGACATACCATATCTTGGTGCAATTGGTGTATTAATGTACCTCGCTAATAACACTCGCCTTGATTTAAGATTTTTTGTGAACTTATTAGTCAGATTTAGTTCTTTTCCTACAAGATGACATTGGAATGGCGTTAAGCATGTCTTTAGATATCTCCAAGAGACTATAGATCTTGAATTATTTTACTGAAATAACCAACCCAAAATTAATTGGTTATGCAGATGTTGGTTATTTATTTGATCCTCATAAAACACTTTCTCAAACTAGCTATTTATCTACTTGTGGTGATACTGCCATATCATGGTGGTCTTCAAAACAAACTGTTAGCCCTAAGGGCAAATCATGTAGTTTTGATTAATGAAAAACATTGATAAGGACTAATTCATTTGCTATTCGTGTGATAGGATTTTTGGATTGAGAAGCAAAGAGTTCTTATTGCCTTGGAGCTAAAAGTTCTAAGGACAACTCAAGTGTGCTCAAGGATCAAGAATATAGAGCATGTCCTATGAATTGAAGGATTTGAAGACTCTAGTGTAGGTTTACACTTGCTTGATAGGTATATTCTTGTAAACCCTACACTTCTTTTTCTTGGAATCTATTGGATGCATAAGAAAGGACAAAACTTGTTTTTTGAATCTTAAATGGTTTTGGATAATCTTTGAATTACCAAGTGCTTTGGTAACGGTCTTTGAGTTCAAAAGATTTTAAATGACTTATCTTTTAGTACAAAATGATTTCAAACTTATTGAGGTTGATTTTCAAATATTTTGACAAACTTTGAACAGTTCAAACGCAAGTTCAGACTTCCAAACTGTGGACATGACTGCTGAATTTCCAGAGAAATTCGGATGCAAGTTCGGATGCTAGGGTCAAAGTTCGGTTTTCCGAACTTTTCATGACAGCATGTCACAGTAATATTTGGACGATAGTTCGGATGCAGAGGATCAAGTTTGGTATTCCAAACTCCTAGAAACAAGCCGTTACTAGCCATTTTATGACTCTTGGAACTAATTTTTAAAATTTATAAAAGTCATAAATTCCAAATTTTAAACTATTACTGAACACTTGAAGAATGCAAACATTCCAAAATTATTTGAAATCATAAAAGCTCTCTTTTATCTTGTGCTCTCATGTGATTATTCAAGATTTCAAAGACAATAAGGTGAAGTGGTGCTAACTTGTGTAATCATCTACCAAGTAGTGGTAATATCTCATTAAATCTCTATTTCTCTTTATCCATTTGCTCAATACAAGGTTATCTTGTGACATAAAACCCTTTCGGTAAGGGTGATCTTTAAGGCATTGATTCAAGGCTGTCTTTAGATATAAAATCCTTGTGGCAGGGTGAACCTTGTTAGTAGCATTGCAAAAGAGGTTGTTGGTGTAAAATCCTCGTGGGATGAGCCTCTTGTGTAATTGATTAAATTTGAGTATTGAATAGATTGGTTGAAATCCTTAAGTGTGGACTAAAGGTAGTGGATGTAGATCTTGAAGATATCGAACCACTATAAATTGCTTGTGCTCCTTGCTCTTCCTTGTGTATTACTTTATCATTGTGTTCATTACATTCTCATTGAAACAATTGAATATAATCTTTCCAGACCAAGTTCATAAAAAGGAATAGTTTTCAAAAATTTGCCAAAGATCTAATTCAAACCCCTCTTAGGTCTTTCACAAACTATTGTGGCAACTTCATCTAATCATGCTAAAATTATAGCCATTCAAGAGGTAAGTCGTGAATGTATGTGGTTAAGATCTAAGATCCATTATATCTGAGAAAATGGTGGTTTATCCTATAGAAGAGGAATTCCAACTCCTCTGTATGGGGATAATGTAGCTTGTATAGCTCAATTAGAAGGAGAGTATATTAAAGGAGATAGGACAAAGCATATCTCGCTGAAATTTTTCTTTATTGATGAACTCTAGAAGAGAGGTGATATTGATATGCAACAAATTCAATCATGTGACAATTTGATAGATTTATTCACTAAAACTTTACCAACGAAAACATTAGAAAAATTAGTAAATAAAATTGAAATGTGCAGTTAAGAAATATCAAGGGATTATCTCATCATGGGAAATAATAACATAAAAGAATAATGTACTCTTTTTTCTTCATTTAAGTTTTTTCCCACTAGATTTTTTACCCAGTAAAATTTTAATGAGATATAATCTTTATGTAATAGACATCTAACGGGGAGTATTATGTCCTAATGTAGGACTCCGTGAGAGGGACCCAGGCAAGAAAGGTTTCAACTAGTCATCATTCTATTTTGATGGATAAAAGTAAACTAGAGAATCTCACACTGGGAGTTAGACGCAATGAACTATATGAAGAGGGAGGAATCACAATATAAGTGAACCCCATAAATTCACCCAGTCCAGGCAATTGCTGATGGGAAGGGAGCCATGTGCACCACCTATTTTCTTGTTAGAATGTTCGAAATTGAATGGTACTTTCCTAAAATAAGTATTTTTTATCTCTACTTTCACTACTAATATCTATAACATAGAGAAATTAAACTCCACTAATACAATAGTTCCATAACTAATCTCTTTGATTCCTTTGATTTAGGAGATTTAAACTCTCTTAACGAATGCTTCTTGTACTAATACTAGATAAGAATTGTCCACGACATGTGCAGAGATGCCCTTTAGACTAGTTCATTTGCCGAATTTGTTTGTATTTTATATGATGAAGCTTGTGTAATGTTAGTGTTATTCTTTTCATGAATAATAAAATTTTTTGTAGAGACGTTTTGAAATTGTTGATATAAGAATCTCTATTGATGGTGTAATCCATACAGTACAAATAACCAATTCGAACATGTTAATTTTTTTTCAATTATGTTAGTCTCAAATTTAGCAACAGATTTGCGCAAGCTATTTGGTGATAGATTTGCGATGACGATTGAAAATAAAATTTTAATTATTTCAATTATTTTGCTCGCAAATCCATAGCTGTTTAGTGACAGATTTGTGGTGGCTATACAAATTTTAATTATTTTCATTTTAAATCCATCGCCAATATGTAGCAATTAGGCTACAGATTTATAACAAAATTTTATTTTACTTATTTCCATGTCTAACCATCACAAATCCATAGCTATTTGGCAATGAATTTGCAACAAAAACTAAAAAAAAATTTAATAATTTTATTTTGTGTCCATCACAATGCGTTGTTGTTTTGCGATGGAAAATAAAAATCAAAATTTAAACTATCATATTTTATTTTTGTCGCAAAACAACAACATATTCCATTGCCATTTTAGTCAACTTTTAAATCGTAGCTGTTATGTCGAAAATTTATCGTAAAATGGCAACAAATTATTCGTTGTAGTGACTTCTTTCTATCAGCATTGAACATGATATTTTCATTTGGCACAAAAATGAAGAAGAATAGCTTGGTTGTGGATAAATTATTAATAATCTATTGAATATTAA